>JBAKGM010000365.1:32162175-32175607 GCA_037177215.1 Asparagus racemosus | reverse complement strand
ACTACTTGGTTAGAGATATTGAGCAAAATAGTTAAGAGATATTGATCAAAGTAAAAGCTTCTTGAGTACCCACTTAGACCAAACTAATCAAAATTGGAAACTTTTCAGGATAGCTGATAATTTGCCTCTCAAAAGATGAAAGCTAGTTCAACAACCAAGCAACTAAGTTACAAATTTAAGCTAAAAGAACCAACTAATACTCATCCAGATCTGTCCTATCAGCCAAAGTATGCCAAACTATACTCTAAAGTCCAAAAATCCATTTTGAAAAGCAGCAACTTTTTGTGGTAAAAAACCCACCAAAGTCGAAATTTAGAATAGAAGAAAATTAAAGGTTAATTGCACTTTAACAATTAAAGTTTCAACATTTTTAAACTTTGACATCAGACGCTAAATTACCAAATTGATAATTTTTGTACACCCCTCATACTACTCTGTTATTTTTCCTAGTTCTAGCGACTTTTTTTTTTGAGTCAAAAGTGCAATTAGACCCGCAACTTCGCTGCCAGCGAAAAAAAACCACGAAACCTCTTTCCTCGTAGCATTTTTGGCCTCCCAAGATTTCTCTTCACTATATTTGGAGGTAATATCATGCCCTCCCATTTTTTGTCCCATAATTTACTTCTTTGTAATGGACTCAACATTCTTGCATAAGGTTTGACATAGTTAATGTCATCATACCAATGCGCCAAATAATCCTCCCCTTTTTCTAATGAAATAAGATAACATTATGTGAGATTTCATGGCCTTTTTTTTTTGTCGGCGCTGGAGTTTTGGGTCTAATGGCACATTTGGCTAGGGAAAAATATCAAAATGTTGCCGGAGCTAGAAAAAGTACCAAACCAGTAAGAGGGGTGTACAAAAAATACGAGTCTGGAAATTAGCCCTTTGATATCCGAAGGCTTTTCAACAAAATTAACCCAAATTCACTACCTTTTAACCTTAACAACTTCAGTTACATCATTTTTAAAAATTCTATCTACTCTGAAATATTCGGACTTCTGTACCTATAAACAAATGAAACCCGCTAAACTGAAAGAGAAAACACATGTCAAGTAACTTCAGGATTTGAATGGGTTTAGGGTTAACTAGTTGAAGGAGGAAGAAAACGATCAGCAGGTTTCGTTTTCAGTTTATAGGTATAAAAATCCAAGTATTTCAGTGTAGCCCGAATTTTGAATGGAGATTGTAATGAACAGAACTAAAGTTGAAAATATGTGAGCTTTAGGATGTTTTTTGAGAAAAACATTGTATATAAAAGTTAAAAGGGTAAATTTTAGAAATCCTCCCTAAACTAATCGCTAGAATCAGAAAATTTCCTTGTATTTAGTTTTTGATCAACCAGCCCGACACCCCCCAAATTTACAAGATTGAAGCGCATCGACTCCTTTTTATATCTAATGATACATTGATTTTATTATTCTTTTGACAAAAATATCACCTCATTCAAATCATTGAAGTTACAATTAGAGCTTCTATTTAACTTGATAAAATTAACTCACTAAAAGTGATCACAGTATGAACATCTTTTTATATTTATGAGTTGATTAAGGACCTTCTTCTATAAAAATCTTTTTATATTTATAAGTTGATTAAGGACCTTCTTCTACTAAATTTGTTAATAAAATCTAAAATGATAAGTATATGTTTTCATACAAAGAAAAATTTTGAACTATTTTTTATATATTATATAACCATTCATGGTTGGTGATACTAAGCCCTAGATTTTTGTATAAATTTTTTTTTTAATTTAAGAAATTAGAGTGTTGGATTTTGGAAAATATTTAATTTAATGATTTTTAAGATGAATTTTCTATATTGATGTCCAAATTAGGAGATCCTAAAATTGAATTTCCAACAAGGAGGATTTAAGACAAGATAAGTAGGAGAAAAATAGGAGAGTCAGATGGGACTAAAATTCTCATTTTAGCTTTAAATAAAACTAAATCTTAAGCATGGGTCAAGAATAATGTGGAAGATAAGGGTACTTTTGTAAGCAAAAAAAGTAATTCAATATAAGACTGGAAACAATTGAATTGAAGTGCATGCTAAGGTGTTTGCATTTGTATTCATTTAAAATCTTCCAATTCCAATATGAATCCAAATATCATTCTTAGAATTTCTTCGATTTCGAATTCGAACACAATTTCTTTTCTAATAATCACGAATATTTATCCAAAATTACGATATATTTATTTGAAATAATTTATAGTTTATGAATATTGAACTATTTAATTAAAAAATACTTTTACTTGGTTAAAGAAATACTTCCATTTTCCTATAAAATTTGATTGTTAAATAGAATTTAAATTCATAATTGAAAACTATTAATTTACAGTTATGATGTACAAATCTGTAATTTGTATATTTGGTTAAAAAATGAATACAGGGGCCTTTTAAACTTATAAAAAATAGTATAGAACTTAAATTACAAAATGTAAAATGGTCTAAAACAACATAATGCATATAATAGTAAAAATGGATCAAAATTTAAAAAAACATTTGATAATTAAACAAATTGAACATAAATCTAGCTAAAGTCTATATATCTATAAACCAAATTCTAAAACTATTTGTTTACTATTAAATGAACTACTGAATCGACTATAACAGAACAATTAGACGAACAATTAATGAACTATTTGTTAATCATTTGATTTGTTTTCAGCCCTTGATTTAGATATATCATAACATAAAGAGAGGGGTCAGTATGAATCAATAATATAAATTTGGAGGGTTTGTTGTTGTCGAGGCTCGCGGTCTCTGGCTGGGGATTACTTTTCGGAAACGGCTAAATTACCAAATTGGTATTTTTTGTAACCCCCTTAACCGGGCTCATATTAGAAGCTTCACCAGCGACTATTTGGCATTAAAAGTACGCCAGTCTCACATGACTTAATTTCAAAGATTATTGAACCGCTGATATTACTTTGTTTAATTGACGTGGCTGGATTTAGAAGACGTGGCGCAGACAAATTCGTAGATTTCTTCACTTATCATGTGGTTTTGAACACGTAGATGGTTAGTAAATGTGTTCGACATTGACAAAACTTTCCCCAAATTTTCACCGGCGACAAAGAAAAATGCCTAATTGCAGAATGAGATTAATGATGGAAAGTCACTCGAGAAACTTTTAATACCAAATCGGTTAAGAGTGGTTAGGAAATTACCAATCGGTAATTTAGAAACTTACCCAAGTTAAATTGGTGAAACGTTAGGACATCAAATTGCACTTAGCCCTTAAGAATTTTGGAAAAGAAGAAAAACACCTATAAGTGACCTCGGGGACAGCGCCAACGAAAGCGCCACCGAGAAACTTGATGACCGCTTGGGGCTTGACTCCATTCGGCGGCGGAACAACGAGACAAGAATCGAGCCTTTTATATATCTTTTCGCCGGCGGTCCTCACGTTTCTAGCCGGCGCCGCCCAGTTGATGACCATGCGAGGGAATCGGGTTCGACGGGTCCGCTGATTTCGGGTTCGGGTTTGGGTCCGTGAGGTACGAGGAGATATAGAGGGGATTTGGGAGAAGGGTGAAGGGAGAGCAATGGCTGTGGCCATGGTGCCTTCTTGTGTTGTGGAATTGTGGAGTTGAAAATATAAGGTCCATGGTTTAGCCACGAATTTGCGTTCCCAGTCTGGAGTTTTGATTTCGGGTCGGATGCTAGTTGATGGATGCTCCGATTCACTTGACTGATAAATGTGTGTGGATTTGTATCCGGACCCGCTTACCATTACTAGTGTTAAAACGGTTGTCTGTTTTGACGAGAGCTGAGGTTTATGGTATCATGTCATATTATGATATCACAAGGGTTATGCCCGTGCTCGCACATAGTTGTTTATAAATTTTAGGGTTTTATATGTAATTTTTGGACTTTTGAGGTGATTGCTTGTATTTTTTAAATTTTTAAAGAGGCTGTTTGTAATTTTCAGCTTGGTACGGAGCTACTTGTGACATTCAAACTGTTCGCGTCGCTGTTCATAATTTTTGAAATTTTATGGTCTACATGCTATTTTCAGATTTTTCAGAGGGGTTTTTTTATACTTTTAGATTTTTAAGGGTGTTGTTCTGTAAAATTTATATTTTCAAGGGCTTGTCTTTAGTTTTTTTTATTTTTATTTTTTTGAAGTTTGTCTAAAATTTCATGGATTAATCTATAAATATGAACGATTTTAGAGGTATATATCATATCATACTCCTTGAGTTTGGGAAAGTTTTTCTACTGTCGATATTATCATTAACTTTTTTAGATATTACATTTATAATTCTGATATATTCTAATTATCCTCATCCCATGTAAACTACAACTTTAAATATTCTAACTACCCCACATGAACAGCTTCAAACTTCAAAGCTAATTATCCCAAAACAAATATCCCACATGTGATTTTTGTTTTTTTAGTAATTGCTCATAACTTTATGGGTTAATCTGCAAATAGGAATGATTTGAGAGGTATATATTGGCCTTGAGGGTTAATGTTCGTCAGTGCAAAATTATCAAGTAATGCCCTTATGCGTTAAAGTGCAATATATCAAAATTTTTTGATGGTTTGGAAATTCAAAAACTTATAAAACATTTTAGAAAATTTGCAATTTTAGTGCCCTATGGCTAAACTTTTTGAAGATTTAGTAAATTTATCTTTTAATAAATTAAGGAGGTCCATGTGATGATTTTTAGAAAATATAAGGCTAATAGTAAACTGTTAACCCTTCATTTATGTATAAAAGAAAAGAGAATTAAAAATGTGATTATCACATTTTTATGGATAATTAAAAAGAATTAACAATATTAATTAGTTGATTTTTTAATTATGGATAACTATGATTGATTAAGATTATCAAATATTTGATTATAATTAGAATTTTCTAATTTTGGATAGATTTAATTTCATGAGCTTTCTTACTATGGCTAGAAAATATCTGTCATATAAAAAATATAATTTAATATTAAAATACAATATAACATGTGTCATTGGTTAGGATTACCAAATATTTATATAATTAGAATTTTTAATTTTGGATAAATTTAATTTGATGAGGATTCTAATTATGAATGAAAAATACTCATTATATAAGAATTCTGAAATTAATATTCAATATGACACATGTCATTGTATACAACAATTCTACTTTAATATTAAAATAACATATAACACCTACCATTATTTTATGTGCTTAACTGGCATTATTTGGTGCTAGTTCCCAGAAGGCATGGAAGGACTGGAATTGGTAATGACATCCAATTTGGAACAATTTCAAAAGTCATCAAGTGGTAATGACATCCAATTTGGAACAATTTCAAAAGTCATCAAGTTCGCTTCTGTGAATTCATCTTCAAACATGGACTCCACAGACTCCGTTGCTAAAATTAACAAATATCAAAATTACCATCAAAAGGTAACAGACCAAATATGGTGGTCAAGAGAGAAGGATCTAAAGAAGCAGAAGCCCAAAAAAAAGGGGAGATCAATGTTCAAGAGGCTTGGCGAGCTACTTCAATGGTCTCATCTAATATAGCTACCAAAATGGCCGGGCCGAAATACCCGAGTCCAAGTCTAGCTCGGACCTAGACCCGAAAAACGGCGAGCCGTTGGACCGGGCAGGGCATCTAAGCCCGGCCTGGCCAGGGTTTGGACCCAGTCCAACGGGCAAAAAAATGCTCGTTGGACCGGGCGGCCCTAACCCAGCCCGGTTCGAGCTGAGAAAATAGCCAATAACGGATATTTTTATCCTTTGACCAAAATACCCCCAAAATTTAGTCAAAAAATGACTAAAATTTGAGGGTATTTTGGTCATTTGGCTTGAGGTTGCCTCTATAAATAGAGGGGGTTTGCATTTAATTTTCTCATCCCAAACTCATCTACTTCTGTCTAATACCCTCTTGTACTCTCTAATACTCTCTTATTCTCTCTTATACTTTCTAATTCTCTAATTCCAATAGCTTCCTCCTCCGATTATGAAGTGCAAATTATGACTCCTGACACCGTAAGGAGTCCTACCACTCCTACAGCTACGCCTCCTACTACCGATATTGATCTCGAATCCGGTGACAATGATCCAACACCCAGAGCTCCTAAAAGGCTGAGATCCAATGTGAAATTTTTTTGAGAAGATAGAAGTCATCAAGGATCAACACAGCAAACTTCTCACCCAGAAGGCCAAATATGCGTTGTGCAACCATAGCGTTAAAGCTCATCATAAGAGCAGCACCAACCACCTCAAGCGTCATTTGGAAAAACACAACAAAGCCCAAGCAGCAACGTCTCAAGGAGACATCCGCCAATCTCTCCTCTCTCAATTATCTACCTCCAGTAGCCTCGGTTTCTGGAACTACGACGCAATTAAAGCCAGGAAATGCGTCGTCAGGTTCATTATTCTTAAAAACCTTCCTTTTAAATTAGTAGATGATGATAAATTTGATGATATGATTAGAGATGGTTTTGATCCCGCATTTCAAAAAATTTCTCATCAATCTTGTCAACATTATATTTTGAAATATTATCACGAGGAACAAACAAAAATAATTTCTTATTTTCAAAGTTTAAACTGTAAATTTTCGCTAACTTCTGATATTTGGACATCTAGAGCACAAACTAGTTATTTATGTATCACAACGCACTGGATTGATAACACTTAGCAAGTGTTTAAAAGAGTTGTTTATTTTATTGCACTTGAAGATTCACACACTAGTGTTAATGTTGTAGATTTAATAATGGAAGAACATTCAAAATTAGAAATTTCTAAAAAAAATATTTTCTCTTTCACTAGATAATGCAAGTAATAATAATATAGATGTAGATCATATCAAATCATCTTTGCTATTGCCATGTTAGGGTGATATTTTTCATATTAGATACATGTATCATATTTTTTAAATTTAATTGTTTAAAGTACATTTAATGAAATTAAACCCATGATAGAAAAAATTAGGGTTAAAGCTTATGCTCATAATACTTCTGAACAAAGACTTAAAAGATGGAAATAATTGTGTAGAAGAAAAAAAAATTAAAATCCAAGTTAATTCTAAAAGATGTTGACCATAGGTGGAATTCCATCGATGCAATGTTAAATGTAGTAATAGAGTATAAAAAATTATAAATAATTTTATTGCTTTCTATGCTTCTAGTTCTAGCTCTGATAGTATGTATGGAATAACTGATGATGAATGGACAATTATATGTAGTATAAAAGAGATGCTATAAGTTTTTAATGAAGCTACTATGTCATTATCTCGTTGTTATTATCCAACTATTACTCAAGCTACTTTACAAGTTTTAAGTGTTCAAATTTTTTTTGCTACTTATCGTATAGATAATTATTGATTTTCAAAATGGAAAGTAAATTTAATAAGTATGTTAGACCTATACTTATTATTTTTGGTTTGGGGATTCTTATTGATTTATGCTTGAAGGATATTTGCCTTTAAAGTTTGTTAAATTCTTTGTATGTGAACATGATAAAAGACACTAATGATTGTCAGACTATTACTACTCTTACTCATCATAACACTATTAAGTATTATTTCAAAGATTATTTGATGAGTATGCAAGTAGATATGGTGTAACTACACTTCAAGCTACAGCTTCTACAAACTCAAGACGGGGCAAAGTAAGATTTTTGATAGGCAATTGATGATAGCGAGGCTAACTAGTAGTAGCTGTGGATCTCGATCTGGATCATCTTCAAGGAAAATTTCTGAATTTGAACAATATTTAGCTCCACGTTTAGTTAATTCTCAAAATAATGTTGATTTTGATATTTTTCAAAGGTGGAGAGTATATGGAATAGTTTCATATCCTATACTTTCCATCATGGCTCGTGACTTACTAATAGTGCAGATTTCTACAGTAACTTCAGAATCTGCCTTCAGCACATCAAGACGTTTGATCGACAATCACAGAATATTGCTAGATCCATCTACTGTACAAGCGATAATGTGCCTACAAGATTGGTGGAAGTCCGAGAAGAGAACTCAAGGCATCGACCGGATAGCTAATATTAAAAATAGACTTAATAAGTTGACGATATGAGATAGAGAGTAGAAAGTAGTATCTAATTTTTAGTTTTTAGCCGTAAAACTATGATAAATTATTTTGGAAAGAGTTGCAAATGATAGTGATATAGATGAGTAGGTGCCAACCTAGTTGGGATGTATTCATTTATTGTGATGCATTAATTTTAAAAAAAATTAGAATTGTTAGTGATTAATAATAAAGAATTTACTTTTTATCATTTTAATTTCTATGATATTTACAAATTGTATAATTATAAGTATTTAATAATATGATTGAATTTTTGTCAAAATTTTGTATATTTTAATACTCTAGAAATTCCCTTTTTATTTAAAAAACAAAATTTTAAGCAATTTTTTGCCAAAAAAAGATAATAAAAAAAGAAAAAATCCTGGCTGGCCCAGTGCCCTGCTAGGTCTGGCCCAAACCCAAACCCAGACCCAGGCCTGGCCCGCGGCCTCTAGGTCTGAGCCACCCATTTTGCCCGGCTTGGACCTGAATTCCTGAGGTCGAGCCGGGGCGGGCCAACCTGTTTGGACATGCCTATTCTTCAGAAAAGATGAGCTGTGAAATAGGTTTGGGTTAGGTCTTTTATTGGTTTTCTTAAGCTTAATGGGTATGGGGTTTGGGTATTTGGTGTATAGGCGTAAATATTAATTTCCTTTAAAAAAGTTACACATAACAATATATTCCCCATCATTCATAATCTCAATTAACCACATAGACTAATATCAAGATATTTCTACAATTTGAATGACTTGTATCAAACTATGAAGATTTGAGGGACTAATAACAAAATATTAATGATTTAAGGGATTGATTGAAAAACCCCTACATGTGCATGTAACTTAATTAAAATAATTTATTGAGTCGATGACTACAATAACAACTAGGAATTGGTCAATCAATCACCCTTGATTCACATGGATTAGGTAAATTGTTTTTTTTTCGTTTCACTCTTAAATTTATTTAACACTCAAAAATTCTTTATATTACTTCCTCCTAAATTTTATTTTTTTCATTCTCATTTTTTCTGTTCACAAAAAAAATTCAATCTACAAAATAATTATGTCCATAATATAGTTGTAGTGAAGATATAATCCCAAAAGAACTATTAAAATATTCAGCCATGTGCAATGCACATGCATCCTATCTACTACCAAGAAATGTGACAGTCAATTTCTATTTTCACTTGCCGGTAAGATTCTTAAAAAAAAAGTTACATCATTTCTTATGACTAAAATGATAGCGAGACATGCTACAAGTTCAACTTAATTAAAATTTAATGTTGTATCATCAAGCTAGTTGATACACACACACACACACACACACACACACACACATATATATATATATATACACGCGCGCACATACACACACGTGGAACCGTTCATACTTTTTAATTTAAGGGTAATTTTTATTTTCTCAAGGTTTATTTATAATTTTCTTATTTAAAGAGTATAATTAATATTTTTAGACTATAAGGGACTGTTTGCAATTCTAAATTTGTTAGGATATTATCTGTAATTTTATATTTTTTGGGGTTTTTTATAATTTTCATGCTTTCATGTGTTTGTATGAAATTTTGAACATGTACGGGGTTTTTTTTGTACTTTTTACATTTTTAATAGTTTATTCGCATTTTATGAAATTTTTGGGGGTCAGTTATAATTTGAGAATGTTAAGAGTCTTTTTTTTATTTTTTTGATTTTTCAAGGCATTTTTGTTTGTACTTTTTATATTTTTGGGGTTTTTTTGTAATTTTTAGGGTTTATTTATAATTTTTCAATTTAAAGTGCTTGTTAAAAACTTTATATTTTTAGGGGGCTATTTAAATTTTAAACTTTTTAGGAAGCTCTTTGTCATTTTTACTTTTAGTGGGCTTTTTATTTTCATATTTTTCATGTGTTTGTTTGAATTTTTAAATTTTTAATTGGCTGTTTGTAATTTCACATTTTAAAGAAGGTTGTTTGTATTTTTTAGATTTTAAAGAGATTTTTTTTTTGTAATTTATGAATTTTTTGTGGGTCATTTATAATTTTAGAATTTGAAGGTTCGTCTTTCCAATTTTAAGATTTTCAAGGATTTTTTGCATTTTCAGATTTTTTTAGGGAGTTATCTTATTTTATTTTTTGAAGAGTTTGTTTGTAATATCCTTAGTTGTCGGTGGGTTTTCTGTAATTTTTAGGAATTTAAAGGGATTTTTTGTAGCTTTCAAGTTTTTCTATATGTTATTTGTAATTTTAGATTTTGTTAGATAGTTATTTATATTTTTTATATTTTAAGGGCTCTTTGTAAGTTTATGAGTTAACTTGCAAATACTAATGATTTGAGGAGTATATACTATCCTTGAGAGTTACTTTAAGTAGATGTAAAATTTTAGGATAACGCCATCATGGAGATTAAGTGCAAAAAAAGAAAAACAAAATATTTTGGGTGTTTTCTAAATTATCAAATGTGAGGATTTAGTGAGAGTTGCAAACATTTAGGAGTTTGTGCTCAATTCAAAATTATAGGATGTTTATTAAAATTTATTTTTTAAAATAATTAAGGAGGGACACGTGACATTTTCTAAGATTTTTTAAATTGTGATATGAATATTGAAATTTATTTTTCAAAGTTACAGGATGTTTATTGAAATTTGTCTAGGATCAATAAAGATATAATTATCAGAATTTTCTACTTTTTTATGGATAAATTTTTTTTACTTATGGGATATGAATATTTTTAATTTAATGAGAATTCTTAGAGAGATAGAATTAGTTGAACGCATGTCATCTTCTAATAGGATAAATAATTTATTCATTGTTTGATCTATTTTATATCAAATTTTGGTTAAAGATTTTACCTTTAATTATTTGAATATATATTATTAATTATGATAAAATTAGAATATAATATCCAAATGGGTTAAGGGTAATGTTGACCATGAAAAGTTTTTTTTGAACTCGCACTCTTATAAGGAGGAGTATTATGTGTGTGTATCATTTTAGATGAGATTCTTATCGTGAGATGACCCAATAGGCTACCCGAAAAGATGACGGCACCGCCATCCTGATTTGCAATCATCATAATCTATATATAAAAAAATTATATTTCTAATTGTTATTTTAACTATGTGCAAAAGAGACGTGCAAAAGGGACGACTATTAAGATGTGTGAAAAATAAATATATTAAACTAATTTGATTCATGTTCTAGAAGAGTCAAAACTATGCGAAACTTTGAAAATATACATTTGATGATATGTTGAACAAGATGTAATGTACGGATTATGAATTTGATGGCCCGATGAGTCCATCTCACCATATCATTACTCTATATATGTTGGTTCACTTTGCTAAATGAGTTACCAAGAGATAGTCATATAGTGAGGTCCACCTCGCTAGCCACGTCAAAATGTATGAACCTCAACACTCTATATCTTAGTAACTTATTTATCAAAATGAGCCGCCACCTCATACCCATTATATATGTATATGTATATGTACACACACACACACACACACACACACACACGCAAGCACGTGCGCGCAATAACCATCACAAGCTAATACGGTCACGAATACTTGGCATGAACCACATGATAGGTACTGCTTGTAGGAAGACAAATTCTTTATGTTAACTACATGAATGATACTCTTGTCACTCAGTTCGTTGAGGACTAACTCCTTTCACTAAATTAATCATCTCAAATGAAAAAGTTGAAAAAAAATGAAAAGAAAATTATGAAGACAAGGCAAAGGGCATTACTCCATATCACTCTGCCACCCAGGAGGAAAGTGATAGAGGTATGTACAATACTATACTTGATGACAAGAATTTAAGGAGAATTCAAATATAAAGGTCTAGACTATAATAGAAAATAAAGGTCTAGACTATAGTAGAAAGTTAATGGTGAAACTAGATCCCTCCAGGTAAATGACACATGACTTGAATAATAAAGGAGAACATACTTGAATGTGAATTCTGAGTCCTTCATGATACTTTCTATCTGCTACAAATGAGTCCAATTATCACATTGATACTTCAATCACTATCTGAAGAAAATAGTCACAAAAGCTTATGTTTTTTCCCTCTCTCAGGATGAACTAGAAAGTTGGTACTCTTTTGATAATATATGAACCTTGTCAATACCAAACATGCTGGTATTTCAAATAATTTGATATCTCCAGAAGGAACACAATACAGATTAATCAGATATTTCTTGCATTTAGAGGCTAATTTACTTACGAAGAAAGAGATTTCTTGCATTTAGAGGCGGAAGAATTCAATGACTTAGAAGAAATCCTGGATGTCGACCCCTTCAATTTATTCAAGACATGACTTGAGCACGTTTAGGCGTCAAAACTTGTAGGTGTCGATCTGAGGCATCGAGGAAGGGATCTGAGGCGTCGAGGAAGATGAAGAGGGCCATGCCGAGGAGGAGGCGTCGACGCGTCGATCAGATCTGAGCGCGTCGAGGCGTCAAAGGGACCTGATCAGCAGAGCTAGAGAGGAGTGACGGTCGAGCGGCGGAGAGGAGAGTGCAGGAGAGCAGCGGCGAGGAGACGGCAGGAGGGGACGACGAGCGGGCAGAGGAGAGCCGCGGATGGGTGGGGGGACGTTGAGAGGGTGGGGACCACTGGTAGGAGGGGAACGCGGGTGGGACTACAGGCGGGCGGGGACCGCAGGCAGTGATGGCGGGCTAGCGGTGATGATAGACGGATGAGAGAAAAGAGGAGAACTGAGTTTTCAGATCTGATTTAGGGGGGCTAAGAATGAAAGGAGAAAGAAGAAGGGGTGGAGGATTAGATTTTGGGCTACTGTGAAGTAAAGGGCTATGATGAAAGTAATGGAGGGCAGATATTTTGCATCCTTAGATGTAACCTAAGGAGCCTCCTTTTATATATATACACATGCGTGCGCGCAAGCGCTCTCTCTCTCTCCTTTTAAAAGAGGGAGCAAAGAGAAAACTTTCTGTTTTTGAAAATGCACTTCAAGTTTTATTAAAATCACTAACTTATCTAGCCCCATTTCTATCATATATTATTATTTTATTTTTCATGTTCTTTTCATTCTCCTGAATTGTGAATTAATTTCGCCTATCTCTCCATCATCAATGACAATTACAATTCTCCCTCCCGCCCTCCCTCCCTCCATCTCTCTCTGCCTTTCTCTCAACATTTATTAAGTGCCAATCAATTCCTCTTTCCTTTCCCCTCCTATCAATTCCTACGAATTTATTACAATTGCAACCCTAACACAAAATTGGGAAAAAAATGAAGAAATAGAAATATCTCGCGACGCCCCCTCTACTTCCATCCCCTAAAATGCCCCCCGAGGTGTGCCATGCTGGAATAGTGATAATATGCCCTTGAACATCCAATACAAATTATGTAATATTCTTAAAATATTAATAGATTTATTTATTGCACAT
>JBAKGM010000365.1:32132722-32146446 GCA_037177215.1 Asparagus racemosus | reverse complement strand
TTTATTGTGTTTTGCCTAGTTTGTTTACTTATTTGTCGGGGTTTTCTCGGATATACGCTTCCGCCGTGCGCCCAACATATACACATATATACCAAAGGTTTTTTTTTTTTGTGGGTGTGCTGGAATCTATAAAGGGCTACACTTATGCTATATGGTGCTACATTTTTTTTAAAGAGCTATTCTTCTGCTATAAAGAGCTACAATATGATATAAAGAGATATATTTTGAACCGTCAAAACTACGACATACTAAGCTTCTCTATTTCATTATAGTTGTATATTCACAAATATTAATTTTTCTTTATTTTAGTCATACATTTCAATGCACTTATGTACAAACATTTTTTTAGTCATACATTATTATTAATTTTTTTAATTTTTTGCCTATGATTAAATCAGTCTGTGACCAGAATTAATCAAGCAAATATTGATGCAATGGAATATAGTTTTGAAACTTATGTGTGGATTAAATAGGCTACTCCTCGTGTGAAGAAATCGTAGAGTCTCACTAGCTTAACGTTAATCCTAAACTAAAAAGGGGGTTATTCAATAATCCATCATCCAAAAGGACTTCAATTCCCTTTGTTGCATTTTAGTAGGCTTTATTTTTCTTTCATTTTTCTTTTTCGCGTGCTTCAACAATATGGTTATCTCTCAATTAAAGTAGTGAAAGAATCAATTAGGAAAATTAAATTTGTATGACTTTTATTGGTCCCGTCATTCTATCACATCTCAAAAGGAACCATGTGTTCATTATTTGGATGTGGACCTCAGACAACTCGATGCTTGAATCTCAAGCATACACCAACCAAGCACACAAAAGTGCGTAATAAATCATATATGAGAGTTTTTTTATTTGCTTTAGATGCCAAATTAAACTACACATCCTTCGTCTTTGATTCTTGCTGTGAGTAGGTTATAGAGTGTTTGCTAAGCCTGCTTTGATTGCCACAAATGCTGTAAAAATTGATCCAAATAGTTGGCAAAATCTACGAAATCAATAATTGAACTTTAACTCATTGTTTACCGTAAAATAAATATTTTATAATTCTGTTTTTGTCAACAGAGCCACACTGTGTAGGGAACAAACTCACCCAAGCGTCCTGGCAAACTCTGGTGGGCCAAGTATCGCATACTTGAAGCTCCGAAAAAAGATTGATTTGGAATGTTCCAAATTTAGAAACCTTAAGTATAAAATTAAGACCTGAATTCTCGCCATAACTAGAAAGTATTCAAAGAGATTCTTCACATATTATTAGAGGAATATATATTCAAATTTCACGGCTCACATATTCAAGGCGAATTTATAAAAATATCGATCTATCAATCCAAGTTTTAATGCATGAAAATGCGCTCAAGCTATGAAGCATGTTTAAGTGTGAAATTAAATCCTTCAATCCTCACAACTTCAAAGTACTGTAGCATGATAGAAGAGACATTTTCACGTTGTTTTAAAGCAACCTGAATTCAAATCTACCTATCACAAGTTTAAAATGGATCTTTATTACAGAAAAAAGATAGGACTACTTGATTCCATATTTCAATCCATGAAGAAGGAATTTCAATCTATGGGGACATGTTGTTGTATCTGCTGACACGTGTTAGAGTATAAACTTAGAACTTCTGATTTCAAAGTTTTGCTGATATAACAGAAGAGGAGAAAGCAGCTGGTTCATGAATCATTATCACAAAATCCAATGAAAAATGTATTATTTATGCATGTATGCTATGTTTTTTTAAAATCTTTCAGACTTGATTGGTATAATAAGAATATCAGACTGAATCGTGAAAACTTTAGGCTCAAAATATCGATAAAGTTACTGTAAAAATCTTCCTGATTACAAATTTAAAAAAAGGTTTTTAAAAAATTTGATATTGTTTTGTGAGTTTAGATTTTTGCCTGAAAAGAGACCTTCAGTTTGCGGAGGCGGTGTTAGAACAAATTATAACCATTAATCTTTATCTTAATTTCAGAATTTTGATACAATGATAAGAACCTTTGACAAATATGAGTAGGGGAAAGAACGACAATAAACAAAATGAGATGAGAACATGAGATAATATATTAGTATGTCACACGTGCCATTGGACTATTCTAGTCTTAACATCACAGAAGATTCCATGGTGTGTTTGGGAACACTTCTTCTTAACCCGTTTAGAGTAGTAGAAATGATATTTGACAAGAATTGTACCAGTTGTAGCCTAATTTTTTTAATTCAAAACCCGTTCCTTAATCCTGTTAGGATTGCACCATCTCTTATCTAGATTAATTCTAACACAATTAAGCACTTAGCTAGGTTAGGTTGGCTTTACCACACAGGCTCGGAGTAGACCAGCTGGAGGTCCAAGAAACTGCAATTTTTTAAAAGGCCACGTGGGTCGAAAAACTAAATCCGCCAATAGATTTCGTTCTTATCCATTACTAGTGGGCACAACTAGAAAACGTACACTTTCACGTGCAGAACAGCGTGCCCGCTGTCGGATTCCAATGACTCATCGTACGACTGGCCCGATTTCGTCAAAACCCGAGTCCGAAGCTCACGCCAAACGGGTCCAAATCCGTATATTCCCATTGTCCAGTGTGCTATACTGGTCCGCAGGAGCATCGTAACGGGTAGTTGCAGTCCATCCAATTTATTTGGACAGCTCACCAATTACGATTTTGCGGATCTGAGATTGAGATTATGGGCCCAGTTCATCAAATGGACCCCACAAAATTAAATCGGAAAATAGATGTAAGTTTTGCTTTCTTCGTCACACCTAAAGTTTGGTTGATGAATTTGACTTGTGAAGGTATCTAAGGTGGTTAAAGCCTTTATTAGGTAATATTGGGACCGATTAATTTTGGACCCAATTTTGTGGGCAGGCACAATGAAAAGGCAAATAGATTTAAGGCTTTTTTTTTTCTTCCACTAGTTAGGAAATAGATTTGGTAGTTGGCGAATCAATGATTTGTGATAAGTAATAACCACTTTATTTGGTAAGAATTTAATCTGAGGTATCTTGTTAACCTATACAAAATTATAGAAATAGGAGGGGAAATTCTCCCCCCTCTTCGCAATTTCTTCGTGGAACTCTATAGCTATTTCTCTGGGAGAAATTGATTGCAGCCTTTAATTCTTTCATTCATTCCAAACATGCACCTGAGGGTGTGATACAAATAGCATCATAGAATATACTTAGGTAGCTCATGAGAAAGCCAATGACCACAAAGTTCGAAGGAGACAGTCACTGCGACGATAGAATGAGTGTTCAAAGTCTTGAACCTAACTAGTGTTGCTCTAGTTATACTTCGTTTCAGTAAGTATAACTTGATTTTTCACAAAACTACTTAGTTTGACTATTTATAGTAAAAACTAGTACAAAATAAATTTTTTGCTTTTTTTTATTTGATTCAAATTCGGGTTAGATTAAATTTTTTCCTTCTCACAGTATTTGTTGGACAAGAAATAATCTGATTTATTTCAGACCATCGCGGCATTGCCCATTGAGGTTGGTTCGGGGTTAATTATTGATCAAAATCAGACCAAATAAAATCTGAAATAGGTTCAAGTAGCTAAGTTACCAAACTAAGGTGGCGTTTGGCAACTGCCCACTAGCTAGGTTAGTGGAGCTAACCTAGTTAAAGGCTTAAATTTTGTTTTCCTAAATTTGAGTCAGGATCAAGTATGGTTCTCTTAGTTAAATTTGGATCTTAATCATATTAGCATTGATCCACCCTTTTCCCTAGAGTATAACAAAGATTATGTTTAGCAAATTTCTCTTAATCAAGTCAGGTTCGGTCAGGGAGAGGGACACGGATCAATTCTAACCCTGTTAAATGAGGAAATTAAATCTAGGCTCATTCATGCCTTTTTTTTGTCAACCACCATTTATCTCTTAATCAGGTAAGAATTAATTGATCAGATTATAGAGATTTGCCAAACACGGTGTAAGATTATGAACTTAGATCAAGATTGATACCAATAAAATCTTTTTTAAGTGTGGTAGCCATAGAACTATATAAGTCAACTCTCAATGAAGCCACTAAACCTTGGGTCAGAACCCAAACTCTAACCAATCAACCATCTTAAACTTGGACTTTCAACCCCTCATGTGCTCCGGTACCTTAAAATCGAAAACAGAGCACGAAGACAAGGGAAGCTTAAAACGGGGACAAAAGTTTTTTTAAAAAAAATTCTTAATCTCCTTCAAAAATCCCACCGAGATGGGATTAAACAAAAAATTTCGGAAATAAAATAATGAAAGGGATGGGCAGTAAAAAAAAACCAGGAGCCACCGCAGTGCGTGGTTTCAGTGAAACAGAGGAGGGTCTCCCTCTCAAAGGGCTATTTAAAGAGGCCTCTTCTCCTCTCATTTCTCATTGCATTCATCCATTGCTTCTTATTCTTCTTCTATTCCCTGCATTGTTTCGTTTACTCTGTTTCCTTGATCTCTTCTCCTTTCTTTCTTTCTTTGATCAGTTTTGGTTTCTGGGTTTTGGTGATTCTTGAAGGAAACCAGGTAATTGGTTGCCTTCATTAGTGGAGAAAATTGGTAGAGCAACGTTAACATTTTATTGAAAAAACATGATTCCTTTTTATATGATCATGATTA
This sequence comes from Asparagus racemosus, assembly GCA_037177215.1. Taxonomy (NCBI): domain Eukaryota; kingdom Viridiplantae; phylum Streptophyta; class Magnoliopsida; order Asparagales; family Asparagaceae; genus Asparagus; species Asparagus racemosus. Next base: position 32,141,851 of record JBAKGM010000365.1, on the reverse strand, counting down.
GTGATTGCCTGTTGACAAAATTAGCATGTGTGTTTTGTTTTGTTTTTTTTCCTGAATATTTTTTCGTTCCATCTTTAAGTTTATATAGAGTGAGTAGTTTCGTTTAATCAAGCTGAGCAATGCAGTTTCCTTCAATTTTTTTGCCAAAAGTATTTATTCCTTTATTCTTCTTAATCACAGAGTTTTGGGAGTAGAATATAGTGTTGATAATTAAAACGTGAAAGCTTTCCCATTAAAATGTGTCCTTTTGGGTACCAGCCAGGACTCTTTTTTGGCCTTTTCTCCCTTTAATATGCAAAAAGAGTTTTATTTACATTGCTTCGCCTCTAGTTTCCATCCCGTCTGCAGTTTTTGTTTCCTGGTTAGAAAACTGATCAGTCCTTAAATTATTTCTCTCATGTTAGTTTCCGGTTCCTTTGCTGATCTCATCCTTGCTTTTGCTTAAATTTATTGTCAGGTGAAGTGAATTCATCACAGTCAAAAAAATTTACTGAGAAGTTTGATATGTTATAGAAAAAACTTTTTTCTCCAAAACGTCAGTTTGGTTTGTGATTTATGTTGTTAATTTAAAGTATTTCAGTCTCTGTAGATATAGCATTAGATATGGTTTGATCTGACTTTTTAGAAGTTGCTGCTGGCTAGTAAATAAAGGTTACTCTTCTGATATGTGATGCGTTTATGTTGTATATTTCTTTGTTCATTCATCAAAGTTACTGCATGCTGAAAAATCAGGATCTCTGTGGTAATAGTTTGGTTTGTGATTTAGTCAGTCAATTCAAGAAAAACTTCCCTGTGGTTACTATATATGGTTTGATCTAGCTTTCTATAAGTGGATATTTTATGGAGAGGCTGTTTTGATATGTGATGTTCATAATTTGCATAGAAGAGGCTGGTTTTATGTGTGATGTTCATAGTTTGTATGTGTTCTCGTTGATTTCAGTTAGGTGCCTTAAAAAGGCTCAAAAGTTTGAAAGGAAGCCATGGCTGATCTTGCTTTGAATCGCCTCCACAGCGTGAGGGAGCGCGTTAGTGATGGCCTCTCGGCCCACACCAATGTGTTGGTTGCCCTCTTCTCAAGGTCTTGATTCCACTTACGCACGCCTTCAAATTTTTTTCCCCCTAAATTTAAATTTTATGCAGAATTTGTGCCTGGTGATAGTTGTGCATTGTGTAAAAAAATCTAGTTTTAGGATCGTTGAGGTTATGATATATTGAAAGATATTGACCCAAGCTATGGGTTCTATTATTGCCATGGACATTGATGCCTAAAAAAGCAATTTACTGGCTGTCATAGTTTCATTTTTTTTAATACAATTTAACTACATATATTCTTTGAGATAAAAGCACTCATGCGAACCTATTAATAAAGATAGAGAATGCTATTGGTAATATATGGCGTCAAGCCGTCACGTGTTGGAAAAACAAATTATATGGATTCATGTTAGCAGGTCATGCTTACATATACAAATATTGTTAGGTTATATGTGGAAAGTATTATTAAAGGAAAATTCTCACAAGGACAAAGTTCTAATAAATGAAAAAACTGCATTCATGCATTCTCAAGATGCCGACATGTCATATGTGAAATTTTGGTTGTGATAGACTTGTGAACCAAGGGAAGGGGATGCTTCAACCCCATCAATTGTTAGCCGAATATGAAACCCTGATATCTGAAGACGAGAGGAAAAAGCTGAAAGATGAGGCGTTTGAAGATGTTATCAAGGCAGCACAGGTTTTAAAAACAGCACATTTAATACAATATTTGAAATCAAAATAATTTAACTGTCGATCAGAATTTTATGATGCTGATAGCCAAATTTGATGCAGGAAGGGATAGTAATTCCTCCATGGGTTGCTCTTGCCATTAGACCGAGGCCTGGAGTCTGGGAATATGTTCGGTTGAACATAAATGAACTAAAAGTAGAGGAACTTACAGTACCTGAATACTTACAGTTTAAAGAACAACTTGTTGAAGAGAAGTATGGGATCATAAACTTCTCTAAATGATCAATATGGATTATTTGAAGTTTTACTAATGTCAATGTTGTTTCTTTTGTAGCGCTGAAAATAATAACTTTGTGTTGGAATTGGACTTTGAACCCTTCAATGCTTCATTTCCTCGTCCCTCGTTGTCAAAGTCCATCGGTAATGGAGTGCAGTTCCTTAACCGGCACCTCTCTGCAAAATTGTTCCATGATAAAGAAAGCATGTATCCATTGCTTAACTTTCTTAGGCAACACCACTATAACGGAACAGTAAGTCTCCAGTGTCCTCGCCTTCATTACGTTTCCCAGATTAATCTCATTTGCTTGATATTAATAATTTGTAGCATTGGTTATCGTTCTTACCTTGTTTGTGCTGTTATGTAGTAATGCTACCTTGAAAAAACTGCAATTAGTTTGCTAAATAGAATTTTAGTATTTGCTGTGAAGGAAAAACAAAAATTGATGGATACTCTACATGCGAAACGAAAAATTGGAAATGAAAGCAGCTACTGAACAATCAATCCAACTATCCGTTTCACCCTATTTTGAATATCGATTATACTTGACTTATTTCTGAATATGTCAGATTTATCTTAATTCTTAATGATATATGCAGACGATGATGCTAAACGATAGAATACAAAGCCTTGGTGCTCTCCAGGATGCACTTAGGAAAGCAGAGAAGTATCTATTAAGCATTCCACAGGACACGCCATATTCTGATTTCAATTACAGGTATCTCCCATATAATGCAAAAATTTCCAATACCTTTCTAAAATCTTATAACATCATTAATAATGCCCATATAATGAACTTTTATTTAGATTTCAAGAACTTGGCTTAGAGAAAGGGTGGGGCGACACTGCTCAGCGTACACACGATACAATTCATCTACTTCTCGATCTCCTCGAAGCCCCTGATCCTTGTACCTTAGAGAATTTTCTTAGCACAATACCAATGGTCTTTAATGTCGTTATCCTCTCTCCTCATGGATATTTTGCTCAAGCTAATGTTTTGGGATACCCTGATACTGGTGGCCAGGTATAATAAATCAGATGATTAGTTACATTCTATACCCTCAGGTATGGTGAAATTACACAGGTGCCAAGGGCCTGCATATCTACATGGGTAATCTTGATATTACTAATTGTAATTACATGGATAAACTTGGGAGTTGCTTTTTGTCTCCACTCCACTCCAAGGTCACTCGTGTAAGTACAATCAGTAATCTCAAGATTACGCGTGTAAATACGCAGGCTACTGGGTCACCCGTGTAACTGCACCATACCACAAAGTGCTGGAATGTAATTAATCCTAAATTAAATGTTTTAAACATTTATAACTGAGACCATTCCTTGGCTATTTATCTGATGTTCCACTTATATTCATAGGTTGTCTACATTCTGGACCAAGTCCGTGCCTTGGAAAATGAAATGCTTCTGAGAATAAAGCAACAGGGTCTCAATATCACTCCTAAAATTCTAATTGTAAGTGTTGAAAGAACAATTGTTGGCTTTATTGTTCTGCATGTCTCTTTTCATTTAGAAATTATCTTGTTCTCCAAATGTAGGTGACTAGATTGCTACCCGACGCTGTGGGGACCACTTGTGGCCAGCATCTCGAGAAGGTTCTAGGAACCGAGCATACACATATTCTTCGAGTTCCATTTAGATCGGAGAAGGGAATTCTTCGTAAGTGGATCTCACGATTTGAGGTCTGGCCTTATCTTGAGACATATACCGAGGTAATTCTATTACCTAATCAATAAATTTGAAATTTTTTGCAAAGATCTTATCTTACACTAATGTTTTTCAAATAGGATGTTGCAAATGAGTTGGCTCGAGAGTTGCAGGCTATTCCAGATTTGATCATTGGAAACTATAGTGATGGAAATCTGGTTGCGTCTCTATTGGCACATAAACTAGGAGTTACTCAGGTTCAAAATGCCCTCATACTCGGAATCAGTATTATTATCATGAATAATATTATATAACATTATGTCTTTTTTGCCCATATAGTGTACTATAGCTCATGCTTTGGAGAAAACCAAGTATCCAAACTCTGATATTTACTGGAAAAAGTTCGAAAATCAGTACCATTTCTCTTGCCAGTTTACGGCTGATCTAATTGCAATGAATCACACAGACTTCATCATCACTAGCACCTTTCAAGAGATTGCCGGAAGGTAATATATGGCTCAATACTAAGTATTCTATATCTATTTTCAATAAATTTTCTCAGAGCTTGATTCCATTTTTCTTCGTGTATCAGTAAGGATACTGTTGGTCAATATGAGTCTCATACTGGCTTCACTCTTCCTGGATTATATCGGGTTGTTCACGGGATCGATGTCTTTGATCCAAAGTTCAACATTGTTTCTCCTGGAGCTGATATGTCCATCTACTTCCCTTACTATGAGGAGAGCAAGAGACTCACATCTCTTCATGCTGAAATTGAGGAGCTTCTTTTCAGCTCAGTGGAGAATAGTGATCACAAGTAAGTTGTAAAAAGAATTCTCTTCTTATTCATTGATTATTGATGAGGAAAATACATTGAATACATCTATATATCATTGGTTGTTTATAGAAACTCCTATGAAAGAAACTCTAATAAGAACGCGAACTGTAATGATGGGAAATTATAAGAAAGAAAAGCACAATATTTACCGGCTATATTTTGGTGTTTGTTATAGAGTAAAACAAACAAACAAAAGAAAACGGAAAAAAAAAAAGCAAAAACAAAACAAAGCCTTTTATCCCAATTTTTGGGGTTAGCTACATGTGTCATGTTCTTCCATTCATTTATGTTATTAAGCGCTATCTCATCTATTAGGTTAAATGTTACTTTATCGTTCTTAGTTGCTTCCAACCAATTTCCCCATTAACCATAATCTTATCACTTCTCAAATTGGTGTATTTAGTGGCCTATTATTGCAGACAAATATTTGACCTTAATGGTTCTTGTAGGTTTGTGCTGAAGGATAGGAACAAGCCCATCATCTTTTCAATGGCAAGGTTGGACCGTGTCAAAAACATAACGGGGTTGGTTGAGCTCTATGGTAGGAACCAACGGCTTAGGGAGCTTGTTAACCTTGTCGTGGTTGCTGGAGATCACGGGAAAGAATCGAAGGACAAGGAAGAGCAAGCAGAGTTGAAGAAGATGTACAGTCTCATAGAGGAGTACAAATTGAATGGTCAGATACGTTGGATCTCGGCTCAGATGAATCGGGTTAGAAACGGGGAGTTGTATCGATATATCTGTGATACCAAAGGCGCCTTTGTGCAGGTACTCCTTATTGTTCGCGGAGAATACACTTATTACTTGCATCAGTTATGATACTACTGCTAGTCTGATATTGAAATTTTAATACCCAAATAACATATTAGTAAGAATCAATCAAACAGTTGAAACACATGTTCTCATAATAATCAGTTCAAATGAATAGAATGTGTTTTTGGAAGGAATTAATATTACACGAGACTTATAAACAAAAATCCTATTCACCCTCTATTGTTTCCAATTCTCTAAAGAGCTTGCTTATTTAATCTCTAAAACAACAAAAAGTCTAAAGCTGTATGAGGGTCTAGTTTTAAAATTTTATACTTAAACAGACCTTTGCATGTTGAACGTTCTTTCCACTTACCGAATCTTGGACTATTTCTCACACCAATATCTCTTAATAGTCCGTTTTAGATGAGTGTTTGGTGGGATTTGAATATGTACTTCTCTGGTACTATTTTAAAGTTACATTGCACCAAAAATCAGAAGTTATGACTGAGTATTGAGGGTCATAATTCTATACTCATAGAATTGAGTCTAATGTACATGCTTTCTTATTTTTTAGCCTGCCTTCTACGAAGCGTTTGGACTAACGGTGGTTGAGTCCATGACCTGCGGTCTGCCCACATTTGCCACTTCTCATGGAGGCCCTGCAGAGATCATTGTTCACGGTGTTTCAGGCTTCCACATCGACCCCTACCAAGGTGATAAAGCTGCTGATCTCCTCGTTAGTTTCTTCGAGAAATGCAAAGAAGATCCAGCCCATTGGGAGGAAATCTCTAAAGGAGGATTGAAGCGTATCGAAGAGAAGTATAAAATTTTCCATTAACTATATCAATCTATGGGATAAATTATGTTGCTTGTTTTGTGATATGAATTTGAATTGTGTGTAGGTATACGTGGAAGTTGTATTCTGAGAGACTGATGACATTGGCTGGTGTTTATGGCTTTTGGAAGTATGTTTCCAAACTTGATAGGAGAGAGACTCGCCGATATATTGAGATGTTGTATGCTCTCAAATATCGCAATTTGGTAAGTTTCTTTGAGTATGTGATGCGTTGAAAAATTAGCATATATCTCATTTGTATTTATGTTTTCGATCTCTTCCTGCAGGCTCAATCAGTTCCTCTGGCTGTTGATGGGGAGAGCACAGCAAATGGAACCAAGTGATGCAGGAGGAAGAAGTCTTTTCTTTTCTCATTAATGTGTTTGTTATCAAAAAATTGTGGGAGTTTGATTTTTATCTGATTTAAGATTTGATGCTTTGTTGTTGTGAGCTTGCATAAGGCTTCAATGCCAAGTTTTTGTCAATGCAAATTTCTTGCATTTGCTATGTGAGTTGAGCTAAGGAGTTGTAGTTGTTGAGTCCGGAGTACTGCAGGTTATATGTTCTCCTCAAGTTTGAGAAAAAAAGAGTTCTTGCTTTTTGGTGCCAAATGTCGAGCTTGGTTTAAATTTTTTGGCTTCTGTTCTCTAAATTACAACTTCAGCTAGTTGGCTTTATTCTACATGAGGGAATTATGTCAGTGCCCCTTTCAATTCTTGCTCCCCCCCACCCCAAATATTTACATTAAGATAGGCTTACTGTTGTTGGGTACTTCACAAATCTCATTAATGAGAAAGAATGCATAGGGAATATTGGAAAAATAGCAAATATTGGAGAATGAAAATGATGAAAGTTTTAAGTTCACGCGTGAGATGGAATTATTATACAGTAGTAAATGCTTGTGACATTTATGAGAAAGCTTCTTAGACTTCCCTTTGTAGGCTATAAGATGGGTGTGTTTATGCGTTGAGTTGCATCACCATTCTTCGGGCTATTGAGTGCAGGTTTAGTCGGGTTCTTGGGTTGGTGTGAGGTGAGTGGGAGTTTAGAAGTTTAGTCGCACCACTTGAAAAACTTCTTGTACTTTGTTGGTGCTTGTACTTCTTATTGTGAGTGGTTGTTTGTGTGCTCAAAAATCACCAACAATTATTCACAATCTTGGATAATTTGCATTGGTTTTCTCCATTTCGCAGTTTGCATCATTGTTCCACTTCAAAGGGCGGTGTAACTGTAGAACACAATTATGAGCTTTCTTGAGTTTCTTTCTTTCTTTCTTTCTCTCTCTTTTTACCCCCTAACCTTTTCACATCTTCTCAAAAAATGGAGAAAATATCATGGGCTTTTGGTGACTTTAAGAAGCAAACATTTCATATTGGTTGTGGAGTTTTTATTTGAATTAGTACTTTTTCAAGTATTAAACTTTAAGGTGTAATTAGTTTAGAACTAGGATTTGCATTTTAACTTTATGATGTTGTTGGTCTAGAACTAGGATTTAGATTTTAACTTTATGGTATTATTGGTTGTTTACGATTATGATCATGACTAGGATCTCAAAATCTAAATTCCAATCCAGCTCTATACACTTTAGTGAAAAAAATTTCAAGAAAAAGTCCATGTTAAAATTGGAGGATTGTGATCTTTCTCCTAGGATTATCCCCACCCCACCAACTGCGCCCCTCATTTAGTAAGTCCACATTTAAAAAAAAACACTGCTAATTTATAGTTACAAGACATTTCTAGTTAATATTAAATATTAATATTTAATATTATATAGTTATTTAATAAAATATTAAACATATTTAGCTCTAAATATTTTTTAATTAATATACTAAATACATAAAATGAAATATAATCAATAATTAATATTATTTAATCATTGTTATGTTTAGTATATTTAATATATTATATTTAGTTTTAAATATTGAATGCATTTATTACTTATCATATCCTAAACATATAAAAATATTTAATAATTTAATATTAACATAGAATATTTTTTTAAAACATTAGTAAGGAATATTCTAAATTTGTAAATATGAAATGTAAGTAATATTTGAAAATTAACTAAGAAAATGTTAGATATTAAATATTAAATAGCTTAAATAATTACTTTTAGTTATGTAATATATTTCATATTAAATATATTTAGTTTTAAATACTTTTTAATTAGATTCCTAAAATATACATGAAATATTCTTTAATATTTAATATTATTTAATCAGTTTTAGCTTAAATAATTAGTATTATATATTTAATAGTCTAATATATTTGATACGAAATGTATTAATGATTTATCATATTTTAAATATATAAAATAATTTGTTAAATATTAAATATATACCTAATATTTATCTCAATTTATAGTTATTATTTATATATTTAATGTTTATTTAAATATTGGATAGCAAATAGGTAATATTAAATAATATTTAATATGTTAAATAATAAAAATATGAAATATTTAATAATTTAATATTTATATTTAGTGTTTGACAAAAGTTTCTATTATATCTAATGTTTATATATTGAAATATGCAAACTAGTAGTAAAACTTTAATCTTAAATTATAATCATAACAATTTATCAATTAGATAATAATTATTTTTTAATAAAAGAATAGTTATGCTTGTTAATAATTATTTAACACTTAGTCTAAGAATCCATTCAAAAGTTTAAAAATCTTTCCAAAAGGTCTAGGACTTCAAACAAAATATCCTAGTCCTAATTCGAATCCTAGAAAATAGGATTCTTGGACAATAATCCTAGTCTTGCAAAACAATCCCAAATGAATGACACCCCCATTGTCTTTTATCTATAAAATTAGACAGGAAAAATCCCTTGGAATTTGATCAAAGACGCTCTGAGCTGGCATCTAACAAGTCTCTCTTGATATCTAGAACTAAGGGGCTGTTTGGTTGCTTTCCCCCATTTTCCAATCTCCACTTTCCTTTATTTTTTGAACTTTCCATTACTTTCCACCCTTACAAATATCCACACCAACCAATAATATGGTGACAACTCATCTCCTCTCATCTCATT
>JBAKGM010000365.1:32112116-32132622 GCA_037177215.1 Asparagus racemosus | reverse complement strand
CCCCCCCCCAATATGCCATAGTCTTGTTTTATTGATGACTTATAAAATCAAAGCTCATACAAATACTAGGGGCTAATGGTATAGACCAATTACAATCTAACCAAGCTCCAAATAAGGCGAGTTCTAAAGCTTTGATAGCTAAGTTATGAGCAGCATTGTTAGCATCACGTCTGACATGGAAGATGCAAATTGCAGGATGATTTGTTAGAATATTCTTGCATTCAGAAATCACGTGGCGAATTCTCCAATCTGTAGCATCACTATGAGGGAATTTCATTGGATAAACTACTACTTTTGCATCTGAAAGCACATGAATCTTTTGATAGCCAAGAGTTGAAGCAATTTTTAGAGCGTGCAAAAGTCCCAAAGCCTTTGTTGCTTCAGTTGTCATATAGGGGCTCCGACCCAAAGTGATAAATAAAACTCTTCCATTTCGTAATATCCCTACACATGCCCAGGAAGCTGCTCCATTATTAATGGCTCCATCTACATTTATTGTTATGTCCACTTCTTCATGAGGATGCCATTTTGATTGTTGTTGAGGATGAGTATTAGTTGAATTGCCCGAAGATTTTTTTTCTTTGATTTAAAAGAAGTCGCATGCATTAAGGCCTTGGCTTGAGCAATGATCGAATGAGACGAAGAGCTCTTCCCTTCAAAAATGCGAGCACAACGTGCATTCCATATACCCCATGCTACATAATGAATTAGAGCCGAATGAATAGAATTCACCTCGTTCTCTAGCAACTTGTTGATTAGCTCATACACGGGTCGATGTTCATAATGAGGAAAATCCAAACCAAGTGCACTCCATGATGCTTTTGCAAGCTTACAATCAACAGGCATATGAAATATTGTCTCCATTAAGCCGCTGCATGACTCACAGTGTGGAGAAATAGAAGAGACTCGTTGGGCTTGTAAAGCATTGATTGCTAGTGAATCGGAAACAACTCTCCATAAGAAATGTTTAATCCTCGGGATTACATAACTAGTGCTCTAGATCTTGTGATAAATATAGTTTGTATTTGTCAAAATTTTATATTTCATAAAATCAACGTGTAGTTTTCTCAGTGAAAAAGGTCACTTTAATTATTTATACATATAACTTTTATCGTAATAATGATCTTTTCATATCTATCTATTTGTGCAGCAATAATTATATCTTTCAAAACTATACACATCACTTAGTTAAATGATCTTCTCAACGCATTACACCAGTGCCAAAAAAATAGATTTTGTATTTTTCAAAATTTTATATTTCATAAAATCAACATATAGCTTTCTCATTGAAAAAGGTCGCTTTAATTATTTATACATATAACTTTTGTTGTAATAATAATTTTTTCATCTCTATCTATTTTTGCTGCAATAATTATATCTTTCAAAACTATATACATCACAGAGTTAAATGATCTTCTCAACACAGATTGCACTATTAAAATGTCTATACTAACCCGGGCCATGTCAAGAAAGTAGTTCTATAAAAGTAAAAATGTTTATGATATGTTTATGTAGAAGTAAGCATTGAAAATACTCTATTTCCCGCTGGGGGGGGGTTTAAACAACACTTAAATATTTTTTAAAGTTTCATTCACTTCGTACTTATATTTTTTCATTTTAGTACCTTCTATTGTGTAAATGTTAAAATTTTCATCAGAATGTTCTCATATAACATTCGAACACTAATTATAAAGCTTTTTAATCATTGATATTTATTAAGGTTTCGATTGACCCTACCCAAATTCCAATTTAATGTATCCCAATTATATTTTAAAAATAGAATTTATATAGGTTTAAAAGTAATTTCAACAAACTAAACAGGTGAAAAGTTATAGAATTAGCATATGGTGTTATATGAGAACATTCAGATAGAAAATTTCATATTTGCATAATAGAGTATAGTAACATGCTAATATTAAGCAATATAGGTGTATAAATGCTAAGAAAAAGAATTGAGACCACATAAGGGCCTGCTTGTTTGCAAGGAAGTAGTTATGAAGTAGGTGAAGAAAATGAAATAGACGTCACTTCTGTTATTTCCGAGAAGAAAATTATGTTTGTTTCTCTGAAACAGCTACTTCCGGTACTTCCTTAGAAGCTAACGTGGCGTCTACGTGTCATCTCTATTTCTTAAATCTTTTTCCTCCCCTCAAGGCTAGGAAGTATCTCGGAAGTAAATAAAATCGAGTCAGTTTAGGAATAAAATCATTTTTGTTATTATATAAATATTCTCATAGTCTAAATAAAATCTCGAAAGATCATCTTTCTCTCTTTCTAACAATATTTATAATTACTACCAAACAAAAAAAGTTAATGAAGTAGAAGAAATATTATTTCCTCTACTTTCAAAATTTTACGAAACAAACAAAAAAAAAAAATAGTAATTCCACTACTTCCGACTTCATAATTTCAGAAGTAATAGATTTCATTTACTTCTTAGTTCTAATAAAGTGAGTTAAGCTGCAAGGTATTTGGTTCCCAAAAAGAAACACAAGAATAACAATTTCTTATAAATGCTGTTGACGATCTTGGTCTCATCAAAGATCCAAATCCCGGATAACACGGCCCTTCACCTCCCTCCTAAAATCCTCAATTCCAAAACCCTAATTCTCTCTCTCGTATGGGAGTAAAAAGGTAATCCCAATTTCTTTGATTATTTACATTAATACCTGCATTATATTCTCTCTGTAATTCAATCTTATACTAAAATTAGTACCTTTTTTAGGTTTTTCGCTGATTTGATTCTTGCACGAGCATCGTAAAGAAAACTACCCATCCAAGGTGAGATCTTTTCTGTGTGTAGGGTTTCTTCTTGTTAAATTCCAGCAAAAATAGCTCGAGTATTTTTTTTTAATGAATCAAGTGGTTCTTCATGCGCTTCTGCTAACCACCGGTGATCAAACCACGCATGATTTGTTGTTCTTAATTTTTATACAAAATTTGCTAACTTTTTGTTTGCAAAGTTGGAATTTTTTTATTTTATTTTCTGCAGACTTAGTACAAAATCCTTGTAAGATCTCCTATTTAGGCTCCGTAGTTGCAAAATGAAAATAAAACACTTTCCTAAAAAATGGAAATAAACACGGATTTGTTTGTAAATATCGTATATTTCTCTATTTTGCATAGAGAAGCTTAAAGATCTCTCTTTTATGCGTGCAAAATTTCCAAAATCTCTAAAAGAAAAATTGATGTCTTCTTGATTTATACAAACCTTCCACCTTCTTCTTGTTTTGGAAATATTCTCCGGCCTCCTCTCTCTTCTCACATCTCTTCTCTCAGGTGAATGAACTTAAGAGGCCCATAAGAGCACAAAAGAAGAAAAACTAGCACAATGGCCACAATGCACCTCAATCTCAATTACCCACCTTTGATAATCGAAGAGGATATGATGGCTGTTAAAATTGAAGAAGGTACCCGAAACAGTCCCATTATAGTAGCTCCTTTCCGTAATGGTGATCAAGGGAGTAAGATTGAACCCATATGCTTAGAAGTAGAAGATGAGGTGGAGATCATTGGGGATTCTAAGAATCCAATTTCAGTTGATGATTACTTTTTATTGGATTTGGATTGCATTGAAGTAGAGCCGATTGACCGAAAAGGCAAAAAGCCTAAAAGAGAAAGGAAATGCCGGTCTATTGAGATCGGTGAATCTTCAACTCCTCCTCCAGCTGACCCTGATGCTTATTGTAGCATTTGTATGGAGCCCAAGTTCAAATATGAGTGTTTCTCCTTAAAGAATTGCTCACATCATTATTGTTCTGCTTGTGTTAGCCAATATATTGAGGCTAAAGTTGAAGAGAATGTGACTTCTATTACGTGCCCTGATCCAAGTTGCAGTGATGGGTATTTAGAACCCGAAATGTGTAGGTCTATTCTCAAGCCAGAGGTTTTTAATCGATGGGGAAATGCTCTATGTGAGGCTATGATTGGAGCAATGAAGTTTTATTGCCCCTTTAAAGACTGTTCTGCTTTGTTGATTGATGACAGGGAAGGAGAAGTTATAAAGCAGTCAGAGTGTCCTCATTGTTTCAGATTGTTCTGTGCTCAATGCAAGGTTCCATGGCACACAGGGGTGAACTGCGAGGATTTTTCAAAGCTGGGAGACGATGAGAGAGGGAAAGAGGATTTGATGTTGAGAAATATGGCAAAGAAGTCAAATTGGCAGAGGTGCCCCAAGTGCAAGTTCTACGTGGAGAAGGTTGATGGCTGTATGTTCATAAAGTGCAGGTAATCTCTAGCTTTAACTGATTTATTTCTAGTAATGATTCTTATCAGAGATAAATTGCTCATCTAAGATGCTATCTGCTGTAATTGCATTTGTGTTGAACTTGTACTAATTCTATATTTATGTAGGTCGTATATTCTTTTCTCTTATTTCTAGGATTATGTCTTAAAAAGAGATTTAATTATGATAAATTTGCAGGAATCGAAACGGCAATACTTGAACATGAGTGCCATTATAGCAAACTTTATTCTATTGAACTGCATGCTATATTGGACTTAACAATGCTTTTCGTTTGAAATACATGTTAAATAATTTAGTTTTTCACACTTTCTTGTGACATGCTGATACTTTCTTTTAATGGGTGAATTTTACATTGTTGATATTATGCAATTTGTTTTTATGCTTGGAAGATTATGTCATCATATATAATTGTACTGAAAAGACTTGTTTTTCTTTTTGTTGTGGTTATGGTGGGGTACTGGAGGCTAATCATTCGCACTTGAAACTAATGAAGAGCCTTCCAAATCGCAAATCCACCATTTCATTTCTTCAAACCCATTCAAAGTCATTAAAATCTAGATCAAAATGGATTGATGTTTTATGCTTACGTGCATCAGTTAGCACAAGTTGCACAGAAAAGTTAGTAAGTTGTTCGGATTCATACTTCATGGCTTATAGATTGAAAAGATACCGTTGCTTATGATGTAAAGACTTCAAATCCCCTGTACACCAATTTTCATTGGTTTAATACTAGTCCTTAGATCTAAAATCCTATGCCTTTCTTATTTTGGCCATTTTTAGCCACTTAATGTATAGGGGAAAAAAAATCTAAAAAACCATTAGTCGCTTTGTTTTTAGACCATTAGATGATGTTGATCAAGTATATAAGGATAGTGAGTTTTTAATTTTAATAGCCCAGCTTGTCTCGCTCTAACTTGGTTGAACTTGAGCCCGATCCTTAGTGGGACCAGGCTCCATGCCTTGAAGTGTGAATGGATGAGAAGTCATGCAATATGGAGACCTCTTCTACATGTACAAAACGGTCGCAGTAATCGAACTAACGGAACTGAAAAGCCATGTGATCCAGGAGGAAAGTGTAACTGAATCTTAGCGCACATCTTTTTGAGCATGTGCAACATGTTTTTTGTGCTTGTTTATTCAAGTCCCTACAATCTTACTAGTTTTTTTTATTAGTCCTCTGTTAATTATTCAATCTACAGTGCTTGTTTAGGTTGGATTAGTTTCTAAGCACACATGATGAATTACATTTCTATCCTCAATTAGTTGTTTCTCTCTCCGAAATATACCTTAAAGTTCAAAGAAAGGGATTTAGAGAAATGGACTTAAAAGGGGTTTGGAAACTCACATATGGGGTTTAAACGAGTTTAGAAAAAAACGGTTTTGGGTTTGGAGTAACTCAGTGGAGTGTAACTGAAAACTAGGGGTGGAAGTGAAAGTAATTAACAAACAGTTTGATTATTATACATCTAGCTATTCAATCATATTCGATTTGATAGTTCATTAAACAATAAACGAATAACTTTTAGTATTTGCTTAATAAATGAATATAATTTAACCAAATGTATATTCGATTCACTTGATTATTAAATATTTTTTTATGTTTTATATTTATTGTAAATGGTAGATTAGACATTTGCTAAAAGTTTTACTTAGTTTTAATTGATGTGTAAACTTGAATGAAAGAAGCAAATTAGAGTGAAAATTAACAATTCTCATGCTTTGGAAGGTAGTTTTACAAATATATTCAGATTAGAGGTGTAATATGAAAAAGTAACCAAGCAAATTTGGGAAGGAAAAATTGTTCGGACCCAGAGCTCGAACCAAAGACCAGTGTTTGAAGAGGCAAAGCTCCAACCAAATGGAATACCGGATATTTGCGAATATTAACCGAATAGATAGTATATATACTAAATCGGATATGGACATCCTTGTAGTATTTGTCCCCAATTCAAATTCGAATATCATCATATTTGATACCGTTTACCACCCCTACTGAAAACCCATAAAAAAATTTAAGTTCAATGGAATCTTCCTCCAGAATCAATCAGTAGCTTAATTATGGGGACTAATTTTGAAAAACCAGTTGAATTTGACTCTGTGAAGTGTCTGTGGGCGCATCTTTCTTAAGAGGTACTTTATCTACTTTACTTTATTGTTATTTTATATATTCGTGTGAGTTTGTATATTTGGATTATATCATGAATATCTTTGAATGAGAAACCCTACAGATATGGTTTGAATTTAGTGTCTAATTTTATGAAATAAATAAGAGGGCACTTATATATCTTAGGCTCCAAGATAAAATTTATGGTTCCACCGCTGCCTTTTCACACATATATATATGGAAGCATACACATACTTGCACATGAACATGCATTCATTAGTGTGTAGATGGGGTTAGATAAATAGATACAGGCACATAAGAATACCGTAAAAATTTTCAATTATAGGTTACCACTTTGGCTATAATTGCAAGTGCTTATGGCCTATAGATAGTTGCAACATAGTGAAATTTGATTGATATTTTTACAGTTATCATGGCAATCTTTGAAGACCCTGGCATTAGTCCTTAAACTATGTCAATAAACCTTATGCAGGACCACATTTTGAACTTTAGGCATGCACAAGGGAAGGAGAATAGATGACATTTGATCAGTTGTTGTGAAAATATATAGGACTCTGTGAAATAAGCATATATCTGGATGCATATTCTTTTTTATCAGTGGTGTGAAAATATATTGCATGTCCTCCCTGTGTAATGAAATACAAATGCATAAAAAGCTAAAAGACTGGTAAAAAAAATTGTTTTTCTCATCACTAATTTTTGTTCTTTCACCGAACTTTCGTCTTTGTCGTAATTCTTGAAAATTCATTAGCATTTAAACTAGGGTTACTTGCAGATAGACTCCCTGCACTATTGCCCACTTGTAGATAAATTCCCTTAGTTCTGTTGGTGTGGATAGACCCGGTGTACTACTGACCAAGTGCGGATAGAACCCTGAGTGAATTTCTTTTAACTCTAAAAAGAGCCAAAAAAGTTCAGTCAGGGGGTTATCCAATAGAACTACGGGTCTATCACAATTGGGCTATAGTACAATGGGTCTATCTGCAATTAACCCTTTAAACTAACAATTTATGTTTCGATGTTTTTAGGTGTGGTCATCAGTTCTGTTATGGATGTGCAACACCAATGAGCGTGGATCATTACTGTAGAAAGTGCCGCCGTTAACAAAACTGTGATTTAGAAAAGCTTTAGGTAAAGGTTAAAACCACCTCATGTAAAAAGTTCTCTAGCTCAGGTTATATATTTATAGTTCCTTCTAATTATTATTGATATGCAAATTCAAAGTCAAATAGTTCTTTTTGTATGCTCTATGTTGTTTGTGACAACAATCTTGTGCTATAGATAGAGCATATGACTTTATTGCAGCCTATTTAAAGGGATCTTTTTGTTGGCTTCAAGTTTCATGATAATTCTGTAGAACTTTTTTTCTGGCTTCTTGATTGAGCAAGCCTCTTTATTGGTTGATCATTATAATTTACATTGAAAGAATTGCTATTCTTATGTCCTAGAGATTAAGCTCCTGACTTTCGATTTCCTTCTAATTGTACGGATTTGTTAACTTGTTTATTACAAGGTTTAAAATACATATGTTTGCTAGTGATTCCCCTTGTGTTAATGTCGAAATTTTAAATCAATCAATATCAAGAGGTTTGGCAGTTTAGTTAAAGAAATATCTGTACAGTTTAGTTAAAGAAATATCTGTACATTGTATATGTTGGTTTGATGACTAATCTTATAAATGTTGATTTCTTTCTATGTCATTAGCTTCAGCTGCATAGAACAACACACTAATCATCTACTAGGACTAGGATATGATTATTGAGTCTCTAATAGTAATCCTTCAAACCTTGGTTCGCTGTAATCATAAAGCTATACCATTGACTCTTTAGCGTCTAGAATGACCGTTATACTTAGGGTGTGTTTGGTTGGTTGCAGTTGTAGATTTTGCAACTCCAATTGCATGCAATTGGATTATTTTTTTCTAGTTGTAAGTGTTTGTTTCTATAGGATCCGGATAACTACACGATGCAATAGGGGTGATTTATTACATAAACAATTCATAACTGAAACAACATAAACCATAGCATGCATCTAGGAAATGTAAACAAGAAGTTTAGGGTCATAGATTCGAATATTTTTTGTAGGATCATCACGTCTTTCTTTATCAACGGCTAGAGAGCAATCATACCATGTAATCGGCGAGAAACCCATGCATATCATCCTATCACTACTACATAAAGCAAAAATTCGCGAAGAAGGAGATGACGACTATATGAAGGTTTATGGTCTATTCTCTCATTCACCTATCATGAAACCCCTATATTTATGTATTAGGGCTTAAAGATATAATTCTACGCTTATTAGGATTATGAATAGCTTTTCTCTAAGATAAGATATTATCCATCCACTTATTTGTGGGTCTATCTTATGACAAAAATCAACATACTCCAACTTACATAAACAAGTGGGTGTCATCTGTTACTCCCTGAGCTCACTCTCTGAGTCGTTGACTCTCGGAGTCAAAGTCTCTCTGAGAATCTTCTTTCTTTTCAAATTCATGTCCATGCATCGTTTATGCGATGTGGACTGTTGAGAAACTGCAAGCGAGTAGCCTTGTAGCTAGATCTGTTAGAACGCAATGATCTCCCTGAAAAGACACACAGTAAATAGTGTAAGTATGTGGCATCTCGTATTCTAGATTTGATCAACCATGTCTTCTCAGGTACCTTCGATCCCTCGAAGAAGTGTACGTAAACACCGCGGTCTACCCTTTATTCGTCGCACTCTTAAATCACGCCCCCAACATAAATAAAAGTTTGATGCAATCAGAAGACATGTTAATTGATCTTCCTTTGGCCCTGAATAGTTGAGTGTGTTGATTACTCGCTTTCCTGGTACTGTCCCGTATATGCGGTATTATCTCATCATAGCAAGAAACATCAGCTAAATTAGCGGACGCTCATAACAGCCTTTCTAGATAGCCGGTGTCTCAAAGGGTATAATGATTGTCCTCCATTACTGGTAGTCGTAGACAAGGGCTCACACAGCGAGGGAGCAGGGAGCCATGCCTCGACGTCCTTATATTCGGTCCAAGCACACGTCGTATCGCAACATGCTACAGTACTACTTCTCTCTTCCTGTAAGCATACATTATTGAATGAATACCGTATAGACCTAAGTTCCATCACCTCGTGATGAACTTGTTCGGCCATATCACTCCGCAATATGCCTGGAATCTCCTAACAAGTCCGCACCTTGTGCTCCAAGTCAGACCCTCTAGTTTGGCTTGTAGTAAATAGGTAAAGTGGGCGTGGGTTTCCACTGTAGTTGCTTCAACGTATAAGTATACATCAACCTCATCCTGACCCAGTTAAGGCAACCTATATAGTGCACCCGTTGTTGTCATACCCAATAATACAACATTGGCGTCATTGCTCCGAGCCAAATAATGTCCGACACTCGGTCTCAGCTTTGACAACTGCCATAGCTCCGAATAGAATCTATTGTGTGATAAGAGCTCCTATCTGCTAATGTAACTTTTTAATAGTGCGCCCAATATCATTTGTGTACCTGTGCACATTATATACAAATATACTCCATGCCGTGATAATCAAGCAATAATAAGACATTACCAATCCCAGATATACGCATATATGGAAAACGAATCAAAATAAAAATAATGTCTTATAAAGCCATTATTCGTAAAATTCCAAGTCTTATAAAGCCATTATGCGTAAAATTCCAAGTGTCTGGGGGCTCAACTAGAATAAAATATCGTCATTAAAGACATAGCGTTTGAGGCTTAAGTGTGTTGTCCTAGCCTCTCCTCAGCTAATCTCTTTATTAGTAGATTCTCGATCATCTGAGTCATAGATATACACACAACACGACCTCTTCCTTCTCTTAGTTCTCAATGACATGGTATCTGATTTGAATTTTATTCGATTTTTCAAACTAATTTGGATCTATCGAATAACCAACAGTTGACATGCTATCAAAATGGAGAGTCATGCCATTCTCTACATGTCCAGCTACAACAAGATTCTCCAAGAATTTGCTCAATGAGACTGCATCCAGTGCTATCGTGTATATCGTCGCATTTTTCGCCCCCGATAAAAATATGCTATGCACTATTGTTTCTTACTACTCTAGGAAATGACTCTGCCATTCAGTAAGAAAATATTATCAGAAGTCAACGATCGCCATCCAGATCGTCAATCCAGTCGACATTTGAATAAATCCATTGGCGCGTGTCAATTCTGCCATAGCACAATGCATAAACGCAGTCTAAATCAAATATCTGAGGATCCTCTTGACTCATCCTAGTGAGTCATACCAGGATTGGGCTGATGCCTTCTCATCAATCCTACTACAAAGGATGTGTCGAGTCTTATGCGCATACATGGCTGCCAACTACATTCCTATAAGAGATAATTAATATTCACTTCTTCTCTGCTTTAATGTTGGGACGTTGCTCTATACTTAGAGTCTGACTCATCAATTGGAGTCCTAGTGGTCTCTATGCTGCACCCAGTTAGCAATATGTCATCAATATATGATGACAAGATCTCAAACTCTAACCAGCTTAGTGTAGGTAGATACAATTGTCTTCATCGATCATTATGAAACTATAGCCAGTATGGTCTAATATAACCGAATAAATACTACATATTGGAATATTGTTTCAAGCCATAGGTAGAGCTCTTTAATTTGGTCACCCTGTGCTCAAGTTCATTGACTTTGAAACATATACATCAATCCACATAGATCTCCGATTCTAGTTCTCCTAGAGCAAAGCTGTTTTTAAGTCCATTGGACTAGTTTAAAATTAATATGCTATTAGAGTCTATTTTCTGCGAAACTCGATTCTCTTCCGGAGAGAACATCTCCTCATCATGCCCCCTTCAACTTCGGGTGCCATCAAGTGTGCCTTGCACCATTTGATTGTCCCATTCTACTTGACCTTAAAAAAACTGTTTGTTCTCAATTGTCTGGTATTTAGTTGGAAGATCCACCAAGTCTGTGACTTGATTCTTCCTCAAGCTACCCTTCCACTGTTGCTTGTCACTCTTTCATTGCAGATCAATAAATAGCATCCTCATATGGTTTGGGCTCCACAATAACATATGATGATGCCATGAATGTTTTACCTCAATAGCAAACTATCATTCGGGTACTACTAGTCCATGGAACGATCAATGAGATAGTTGGGATTCCTTAGATAGCTCCAAGTCATCTTAATGTATCTCGCTCCCACTACCCAGCTGGTAGAGGAACCATCCTCTTCTATCGATGGCTCTATGACAATCTCATCGATCTTGTATGAATCTACATCCTGATCTATTCCTTCTTTGTGCTGGAAATCCCCCCAAGGAACTCAACATCCTGCAACGCCCTCAATCACAGTCCCATCGCAGTGCTCACATGTAAACATATTCATGAAATTAGTTTATAGACATACACTTCTTCCCTCTGGGGTCTAGCTTCTCATACCAATGAGAAGCAGTATGTGTGTGAGCAACACACCCATATGGACATAGGTGATCCAATCACAGACACTTGGCTGTCAATAACTCATAGAGCGTAGACTGTACTGATCTAGAAGGTACATAGTTTAAAACATATGCCACTATTAATAGCGAATCTTCCTAAAACCAAATTAGTAGATACTTTGAACTACATCTAGCAGAGTCATATTCCTCACTTCTGCAACACCATTTTATCGTAGAATATAGGTTATTGTCAATTATTTGACTTTTATCTTTTCTTAACACAGTTCCCTGAACTGGTCAGATAGTTACTCTATCTTGCAACTAATGCACAAAGCTCAAATGCTTTTGCTTAATTGATTATCCACATTGCTGATTTAGTGCTTGAAACAAATCCAAGCGTTTCAACTAGGTGCAAAATCAAATACACATTACTGTAGATAGAGTAATAGCCTATTAATGTGAGAAAGTAAGCTGTTCCACATTGTACCTTTATAAACATTAGTCTGCTTGTATAAACGTGTACTAATTAGAACGGATTTGTTCTTGGCCTTGCCAAAAGATTTCCTAGTGATTTTACTAAAAATACTATACTCATAGGTGGATAGATACATATTGGTACATGTACCTAGAAGGTCACCCCTGGCAAGCCTACATGTATCCTATAAGGTGAGCTAGTCTATAATATCATAAATTAGATTTAATCTTAATTCACGGTACAAGACAAAGTAGAAAATAAATACTGTTATCTTATAATTAATCATATTCTAAAATCAACTAAGTGATTAGCTTGATGTCCTATGCGAAATAGAGAATCCAAGAAGTAAATCTATATAAGTCACCCACATATGAGACATTAACGTGAATCCCAAAGGCCTAACTACTGAGATGATTCCACATTTATAGTGGGAGTATCACATAATCTGTTTGTTCCTTGAACTTTGAGAAAATCTTTGTGCATCGGTGCCCAACACCATTACATGTTCTCTCACTAGATCTTTCTACTCCTATTTAGAATCTTTTTAAACTCTACGAACTAGTCCCTGCCCTACAGATGTAGTCAACGAGTCCCGAGTTTTCTTGGTCGTGCGCCTGCTAATGCGCCAAATGATCAACTTGTCTGCAGTTAAAATAATCAACCTCGCTTTTATTTGTTAGCCTTTTCACCTTTTAATTGACATCATCTATTTCAGAATCCATTCCGAAAATCTCCTGGCATATCCGCTGCAACTAGGCTCCTATCCTTACTCATCAGGTATTCAGCTACCAAAGTCAAAGTAATAAGTTAGCCTTGAACACACCTTGGTGTTTAGACTCCATTTTCATTTTCATTCGTACATCCTATGATGTTGTCGCCTCTGTGACGTGCAATAAAAGTAATACATGTCTTTCCAAGAGTCATGTAAAGCCTTGATAACCGCATGTATCTGCCGCTCCTAGCAAGCGCAATTCTAGCTATCTCGTGATTCCTAATCACAAAGGTTATTATCCAAAAGTGAATTCGATGTTCTGCCCAGCAGACATATCGTTTGAATCCAACTTAATAATAAGAGCCTGAATCCTCATTGGAGAGACATATTTGAATCTCGCATTAAGAGCATCTTCGAATCCTCTTGCACTGGAATAATCATCAAACTCTCCAATAAGATCGCTCCTCATTGCAGTCCACCTATGAACCACTTGAACGATCTTTTTATTGTTTAGATCTTGTACTGGCCGGTCTTAAATTATTGACTCCAAGTTGAACCATGTTCCTACTCTGACATCACCGCATCAGTACTTATTAAAATCTCCTGCTCTGAGGGGAAATTAGATTTTCCGACAAAAGTATTTACAATTAATCAGTCCCATATTGAAATCGGAAAATTATGATGGCACCTCTTTGAGAGAAGGACTAAGACACTCAAATTACGAATACATTAAGATTAAGAACATTCCATCCCTTCAAGCATTTTATTCTGAAAATAAAATTACATTCCAAAGAAAGAGAAGAAGACTTAAGGCTCCAACTACAATCTTTATGAATATAATTTTAAAATTGTTATAAAATTTTTTAAAATAGAATATTAAAATTTTTTTAGAGATTAGATTGGGTACTTAAACTATAGTATTATATCTACCCGAAGTCTTCCATTTGAAATTATTTGTTTATGTATCAATATGTGTCTGAACATGCGGCATGACAAACATAAATAAGAAATTTCATAATTTTTTATTTAACTACCCTATTTAATCTTGTCAATTTTATTAGGATATTTCATTTCTCGTAAAATTGTTATGACGCCCTAAGCACTCCCACTAGAGCAGCTACCCATCACAAGTTTTCAATACTTATTTAGGATTTTTATAAATAAATTTTCTGGTGTTTAAAATATTTTTCTAGACTTCCAAAGTCTAAAATTTATTTTGTAAAAATCTAAAAAAAATTGTATGAAATCTAGTGGGCCCTACATCAAAAACTTATAAATTTTTTAAAGAAAAATAATAAAAATATTTTCCAAAAATTTAAGATACTTTTATTATTTTTAGTAGGGTTAATTTTAAGAAACCCCCCTCAACTATGAGGGTCGTTTCAGAAAACCCCCTTTAACTATTTTAACTTTAGAAAACCCCTCTCAATTATGTAGTCCTTGTAGATAACTTCCCTCAACTTTTAAAATATGATTTATCCCCCCTCAACTTTTCTCACTTAACCCCCTAAACTAATATCATTAAAATCTAAAGGATTAAGTAACTTAAAATGACCATACTATCCTTAATACATTAAATTTTTTTTTTACCATAGTGTTCCTTTTTAACTTTTTTGGTTAAAAATAATTCTCATTTTATCCCCCCCACCCCAACTCTTATTCCTCCATCTTCATTGCTAGGTTTACGTGCAAATCTAATTTTTCTTTTCTTTTTGAAATACTAAACTCTTTTTATTTTCTGCTTATCCATACTATGTCTGAAACAATTGAAACATATAATTTTTTTTGAAGATTAGATTCCTCATCAAAACCCATCGATCGAACCGAAGTCAAATATTTTGATTGGGTTGGGTTTTTTAACTCGCAAATTTTTTTTTAAAACAAGGGTATTTTAGTCATTGTATAATTCAAATTAATAATATTAGGGGTGTTATTTGAAAAAAGTAGAAAGATAAAGGCGGTTTTGTGAGACTCCCCAAAGTTAAGGGGGGTTTAGTCAAATTTTGAAAGTTGAGGGGGGTTATCTACAACATTCTCAAATTTAAGGTTGGGGGTTGTTTCTAAAGATAAAATACCTTTGGGGGGGGGGGGGGGATTTCTGAGACAAGCCCCATAGTTGAGGGGGGTTTTCTAAAGTAACCCTATTTTTTATTTAGAAATCATTATCTAGTAGTTTTTAGAATTTGAAAAAAGAAAAAAACCTTTATTTACCTGTTTACCCCTAGGGTTTCAGAAACCCTAGGGTGGAGATTGGCGGCGGCCGCACCTGATCGCCGCCTTAAGCCCGCAGCCCTTGCCCGATCCCTACTGGTGGCAGCTCGCAATCGTCGTCGTCAAAGGCGCCGTGGGTGGGTGAGCGGACGGTGTTAGTCGCCGTTGGCCCTCTGCACATAGTGCGCATGGCTGGTGAACCCGCTGCTCCGACAACAGGTTGGATAAAGGATTTTTTTTTGGAAAAAAAATCTAGTCACCGCCAGCACCTTGCATCGGCGATGGTGGGTGGCAGGCCTTTGGCGCCCGGCACCGGACATGTCACCCTCCGGTTCCCTCCGCCGCCAACGTCCCTGGTGGCGGTGGCGATCTAGGTTATTTTTATTTTTATTTAAATTTCTAAAAAAATTAATTTCTAAAAAAAATTCTAATTTTAAAAAATGATTAAATCCCAGATTTATTCAAAAAATGCCCACTAGTTTATAAAGGTTTAATTTTTACTAAAACGTTAACATCCCGAATGTCAAAAATAGGATTTTTACACCAAAAAATTTATTTTTTAATTAAAAAATAAATTTAAATAATAAAAAAATATCATTTTTCCTATTTTAGGGACCAATATCTCCATCAAGAAACTGATGAACGATTCTAGATTCTGCTCTAATGCCAATGTAGAATCTGAATAACTCCACGATGCAATAGGGTTGATCTACTACATAAACAATGTACAGTGAAAAAACATAAACCTTAGCATGCACCTTGAAAATGTAATCAACAAGTTTATGTTATCGATTCAGATATTTTTTGGAGGATCGCCACGCCTTTCTTAATCAATGGACGGAGGGCAACCATACCGTGTAACTAGCGAGAAACCTCCGCGTATCACCCACAACTACTGCATAAAACACAAGTTCATGAAGAAGGAGATGACGGCTATATGAAGGTTTATAGTCTATTCTCTCATTCACTCATCATGAAAACCATATATTTATATATTAGGACTTAGAGATAGAATGTTACATTTATTAGGAATATAAAAATCTTATCTCTAAGATATGATATTATCTACCCACTTATTTGGGTGTCCATCTCATAACAATAACCAAAAGTTTCATTGCAACTGGATTTTGTAGGTGCAACTACAGTTGCAAATGCCCCTCTAGTTGCAGCTTCCGACTTACACAATTTTGAGTGCAAATCACACTTGCAACCTTATTGCAACTGACCCAAATCAATTTTAAAAAAATTAAAATCTCAAAAATATTATTTACAATGTCAAAAAATCTAAGAACTTCATTAAAAATCTAAAATATTTTGTTATTTTTTGAAAATGAATATTGTAAGTATATAAAATTAATTTAATAATTTTTTTAAAAAAATATTAAAGTGAAAAAGAAGTTGCGTACAAAAAGTTATAAATAGTACCAAATAACTGAAAATACAAGTTGAAAATTTTAAAAATTAAACTAAATAGTTATAACTATAGTTGCATGACAGAGTTGTTGTCATGACTCAGTTGCATGCTAGGTGACAGTTCAATCCACCAAATGCGCATAACAGTCTGTTGTTTGAGATAGTTTATGTCGCATCTGAGCCCAACTTGACTACGGATACTACATGAGGCCATAACTTCTGGAGTGTGGATATTGTAGCTTTTGCCCGACATTACTTACAAGCCTCTTTACAGTGATAGAAAAAACTCGTCCAAGTTTAAAACTTGGTATCATTCAAAAGAATCTCGCTGATCTCTTTGGCATCTCATTAGTGTATCTTAAAAGAATTTGCATCAAGCTATTGCCTTCGTTGTAAATGCTTGAATTTGGAATCCAGCTTCTATTAGTGGCGCTTAACATAACAATAAGATGACGAGTTGCACTTTACAGAGATTTTCCATTGGGTATATAATGGAAAAGAAGAGAGGCCCAAAAGAGTGGAAAAGAATGCAGGCCCCAATTAGTTTATCTAAGTTACGTGGCTCATAGCCTCAAGTTCAGGGAGGTTAAGGGGAGAGCCGTATCGCATGTGACGGCATAGCGTAGAATTTTAATTACTGTTTTTTTATTATCATGAAAAACTGCCTTCACTAAAAAGGAACCAATAACCCGCTTGGGTGGCACACATGGCTAGCGGGTGTGTGTCTAGAGTGGGGGCAAGCCGGGAACCCGGGTTCGAGCTCTCGTACCTGTAAAAATCCTAACGGGCCAGAGGAGGACCATGCCGCTCTCAAACCTTGAACCACGGACTAGACACTTGCAAGTGGTGAACCGCGGAGGTATACCGAAAAAAAAAGGAACCAATGGGCAAAACAAGAATCCATCCCTATAGGGATTACACCAACCCATGAGTTGCAGCAAGAAAGACCTAACGCAACATTTGAGATTTAACAATAACAAAACTATAAGAAATAGAAGAGAAATTCCTAATCAACTGATTGGTTCCTTCGACAATCCTCCATAGTTAGCCAGCGACTCCTTTGAGTTATAAATGTCGCGGATCAGCTTCAGAGTATTACTTTGACTGAGATAATGGATACACCCAGATGAGGAGCAAACTTTAGGCCCTCATGAATAGCCCCCTCAACTTATTTGTCTAGACCCCCAAAAAAAAAACGGAGGGTAACTATTTGGTTAAGAACCAAATGTGCCTTCATACGATGCAATCTCTCTTTGTCTCTTAAAAAAAAATTCATCAGAATCCATTGTCTCTAAGCAAAAGATTATGTCTCTTTATTGAATCATTCAAGGATGAAGCAGGAAAAGATTCATCACAATTTTTCCCCTCCTTTTTCTAACAAAATGAGCTGTGGGTGATGGTTTTTTTTGAAGAATGTCTTCGTATCGATACATGGCTCAGGCTTGGTTTGTTAGAAGGAGAGGTAAGGTAGAGTGATAGACAAAACTAAAAATTCTCTTCGGTAGACGGTTTTTAGAGAAAAAGGGAATGTGGGGTAAAAAGTAGAGCGAGGACAGAGAAACACAAAAACAAACTAGGAAGTGAAGAGAGAAAGACTTTCTCCAATTTGGAGGGACACAAGAGTGACGTGAGAGAAAATGAAAAATGAACTAAAAAATCATGTGTCTCCCTCGCTCACCCTGAACCACAAAAAGTACATTTTTCCTTACACCTCATTGAACCTTACCTCACTTTAAGCAAAACTATTAATTGGTATCGAAAGTTTTCACATTTGTACCTAGATATAGTCAACGTTTGGTAAGTTGGTATAACAAATAATTCATTAAATATTCAGTTAAATGATAGGTAACAGACTACCGAAACTATCTCCTTGATATATATATATATATATAGATGGTCAAATCAATTAAAACTTTTTATTTAACGATTTGATGAGTTTTATATGTTCAAATGAGTTCAACTGAAGAAATTTTAATACGAACAGATTGCTCTCTCGATTCTCAAAAACCCACCTTTTCTTTTGAATAATTGCACATAACCCCCATCATCTATACGTTAAGTTAAACTAAGCATAACCCCATCATCTATACGTTAAGTTAAACTAAGCCTTCTCACCTTATTATTAGCACTTAGCGCCTTTAAAATGATATTATAAAGATAAACTGTAAGTAACACTCCTCTTTCTCATGAATTATGGGGGACTACACGTTAATATATGAGTTGATGGAGTTTTAGTGCAACTTATTGTACAAATGGGGGTTATGTGCAATTTACCCTTTTTATCAATATGTCCATAAATTTTCTTTTCGCATTCGCTTGATTTTATTATTTCAATTGATCTGTATCATTTTTAATCAATTTCTTATTCTTAGTTTTTCTTTGACCGATCTCTTAATCCAAGTGTTTCTTTTGGATTGAAATAATTCTTTTTCTTAATTAACTAAATGGATCTAAAACAAAGCCGATTGGACCGAACTTGAACTGAATGACACTAGTTTGAGTAGTGCAAGTTATTGCATGTGGGTTTTATGTTTAGTGGAAATGACTATATAATTGGGGTTTTTCATCAAACCCAAGGCATGTACAAGAATAACCAACAAAAAAAAGAGAAAGAAACGAGAGGAGGAAGAAGAAGGTTATTGAGGCAGTTCTTCGTGATGGTTTCATCGATTTTGCTAGTAACTTTGTTCAGTTTGGATGATTTGTACTGCAGTTTTATACAAAGGATAGAAAGATTTACCAGCATTGTAATATTTTCAACATAGTGAGAGAAAAAATAATTGTTGGGCATGGTCGACTTTTTTTTTTGGTGGTTAATATCACAAAGACTTTCCTTGTTAAAATGTGTTTCGGGGGTGTTTGGCAAATTAAAAGAAAACTGAAAGAGTGAGAGTCGCTTTTTTTTTATAAGTAACTTCTACATTCAGATAAGCATGCAAATGAAATGGAGTATTTGTAGAAGTAAACTATTGTTGAAAGTGTGAAAGTAAAGATTATGTGGCAATCATTTATTTGTTTAGATGTATGTTAAACTTTCAAATTGGCTAATATATTTGAAATATTTATTATTTTAAAAATAATTGAGTTGTGCTCACACTTCAAACAAAAGCAGAGACTCAAAGATTCACATGAGGAATTAGAAAGATAGAAACTTACTTCTCAAAAGATAAATCTTCTATTCCAAACAATCTGAGATCCTATAAACATCCCCAAAAAAGTGATCAATAGATTAATAGATATCTAGAAGAAATATGGGAGATAACAACACTTAACTATCTACATTTGATTCAAACATTGGTATTTAGCAACATTTTAGAGAAAATGTTGGAAATTGGCATCGTTTTATCAAAAACGTTGGGAATTGCCAATGTTTTAGATAAAAACGTAAGGCCCCAACTTTCCTCTAAAATTAGCCCCAGTGCCCTTCTTAGTCCCACATCGAGTAGTCGACGATATTTACATCCTTTAAAATAGTTAACTAAGCACTTCCAATAGTCGACGATATTTACATCCTTGAAAAATTCTCTCTTTCTTGGGCCCAAGAAGATTAGAATACGAGAGTGGTCTGCGGTTGGCCAACTCGTTCTATACTCAACAATTTTGGCTTTTTTCGCAATTACCAACGTTTTTGCAAACGTTGGTAATTGCCAACGTTTGTGGAAAAAACATTGGCAATTGCCAACTACACTTCTCTATCCAACACGTGTATCAAACATTAGGATTTATTATAGAAACGTTTTTAAAATGTAGTTAGATGTGATTTTAAACGCTGTTAATGACTATCTTTTTTGTAGTGGTATAAATATTGAAAAATTTGTTGGGAACAAACCCCGGGCCCAATAGAGCAGAGCTGCAGCTAAAGTATTGCAGAAGTAATAAGGAACACACAGAT
>JBAKGM010000365.1:32034553-32057944 GCA_037177215.1 Asparagus racemosus | reverse complement strand
ACAGAAGGATTATTATCAATAACTTAAAGCAATTTGAGGGACTAATATCAAAATACTCACATTTGAGGGACTAATATTAAAATAGATCAAATTTAAGGGACCAATATCGAAAAACCCCATTTATTTATTAGATAATTTTGCGTCTCTTGCACGCCGACGATGCTAATACAAAAGAACCCAGGGACCGATATGAGAAAACCCCAACAAGAAAGAGAAGAAATGTATAAATAGTGATCACACATTAAACACTCGCTCATCAAAAAAATTCATTGATTCATCAGCTACCATGGCGATTTCTTCTGCGTTCAAACCCTTCTCAAAATCTACATCTAAGTTCAATAGCCATGGCTGCTCCCTTCTCCTCTTGAAAACACAAGAAGATTACGGGATTTTGTCAATCAGGGAATCATCTCGAGATCAAATAGGCACTGAGCCTGTTCGATCAAACGCTCGAATCCGATCCTGAACCATTAATTTCCTCATTCAACCTGCTTCTGGCTCAACTCCCTCGTGCAATGAAAAAGACCCGACATCAAAATCCAGATCCTGTCACGTTTTAGTTCAATAAGATGAACTGGGTCGCAGGCATTTCGCCTGATAATTTCACCTACGGCATCTTGATTGACTGTTGTAGCAGTATGAACCGTGTTGATCTTGGTTTTGGGCTCTTTGGATCAATAATGCTGAAAAGACGTTCGAGTGGCAAAGTCGGTGATTTTCAGCTCTCTTGTCAATGGACTCTGTAAGCAGAACAAAGTTGAAGATGCAGCGCGGCGGCTCGATAAAATGCTGAAGTGGGGATGCAAGCCCAGTGTGGTCACGTACAATCCTCTTATCAGAAGGCTATGCAGCACCGGGAATACGAAGTCGGCAATTGAGATCCTTGAGAAGATGAAAACACAAGGAGAAGCCGAATCCATGATAAGGTAGCTCAAGATATTGGTACATACCTTGTAATCTCGGATGGGCTTTGTAAAAACAAATGCATTTATGAAGCAATAAATCTATTTCAAAGGATGCTAAGCCAGAAGTATACAATCAATGTTGAGGCCTACAACATCATGATCAATGGGATGTTTAGAGTCAGTAGTACTCTAGCTGCCAAGGATCTTTTTTGTGATATGCTTGCTTTTGTTCCGAATGTTATGACATATGCGACTATGATGCAAGGCCTTATAAAAGAAGGTTTGTTGGACGAAGCTGATGATTTGTTTTGGTCCATTGAAAAATGTGGTTGCTCATCAAATTCTACTTTGCTTAACGTGGTTGTTCAAAGTTTGCTGAAGAGGGGTGATATAATGAAAGCCAAGGAGTTTCTTTATAAGGTGGAAGAGCTAAAGCTTCCTCCTGAGGCATCTACTTTGTCTATGTCAGTAGATTTGCATCCCCAGAATGGGGATTTTCAAACTTTTCTGAAGTTGCTTCCTGATTTCTCCAAGCATATGCAGATTCGAACTCCAGTTTTGCGCAAAGGTAGTTACTCTACTTGGACTACGGTTCCATTTTTTTTGAATGGGTAAAGTGCTGCCTTTTTATTATAAGGTCATATACCTGAGGTTCTTGATGCAAAAATCCACAACTAATTCTTGCAGCTTGTCGCGCCACTGATAACAATAACATTGTGACTATATGACTATGCTTGTCGTGAAGAAGCAATTTCTAAATTTATGTAACATTTTGAGAAATGTTTCATGAATCTTCAAAAATTTTAAATCTTGAGTTTTAAATTTCATTGTAGAAAGTTTTGGACTTCTAGAAGGTGTCCTCTATCTTGTTTTTCATTTATAATTGATCATCTTCATTTTGTGATTTGTGCAGATGATACCTCATACAAGTATGACCATCCAAGAGAAGGAGCAGATCTGCTCATGCAGAGTCGCTAAACTATTTGATCTTCCTTCCATATTACTGATTGAAATATTTTTCCAGATTACTAGTTCTGTTACAGGTTCTAAAATGATAGGGTGAGAGGGAATGCTCTTATCATGTGAGAACAGGGCAAATTAAGTTTGGCTCATCGTGCAAGTTCTTTATGGTTCAATGCTGATATCTTCTCGGCTGGTTCAAGTTCATGGTTGAAGTCTTCATCAGGTTAGTATAATGGATTCTACTTGCAGTTTAGGAAACTTTAGAAATTGATGTTTTAAAAAAAAACCTCATATTTTTGTCTTTTAAGCAGCCAACCATAAGCCCAGAATTGTCCCATGGAGGAAGTACTTGCTTTTGCTCCTCCATTACATGGTGTTCAATGTATATTTCTGGGTTTTATTCACATTTATTGACAGTTTCTCAATTAACTCATTTGAATACCATTCTGTATGCATTTATAGTTAAGTAGAATTACCACGTGAGTGACTAGTGATCAATATAGGACTCACAAAATTAACAAGGCATGTTATACAGCTCAAAATAGATTCATGAGACTTATTCACCCTACAAACTAGGACATGAGTTCTAAAGGGTGTCGCCGACAGAGTTGACTGTATATAATTTGAGTGGGGTTTGGATGATCTTTTTTGCAGCATGGCACGGGGAGTATATTTCACTGGTATAGTTTTCTGATAATATCTGAGCATTATATGTGATTGAGAATTAGTGCTACTAGCAGGTAGTTGTCTGGTCAGTTGGCCTGGCAGAGTTGTAGAAGCTGACATTTCATTTTGTAAAAATTGCCGTATTCCATAAATGTGTGATCTGAGACTTTAAGAAATTAGAAAATTGCCGTATTCCATAAATGTAAAAATTGCATTTTAAAGCTAATCTAGGCACAAGAAACCTAACTTCCTAATGATAGAATTACACAAATTAAAATATGCATGCACAACATGCAGTTTGAGCTGAAGAATGAGAAGAGGAGATGAGGATAAAGATGCATAAAGTTATCATCTGCATAAGTAATATCTACAGCCAGCCTTCCCAGAAACTTAATCTGAGATTATTATATTGTTTTAATTAATATCATGCAATAAGAAAAAACCTATGTATGCAAATATTTTCACAGCAGGTTTAAATCCTATCGCCCAGTCATTGTAGTAAATGATGCTGTAGATGAGCGTTTAAGATCCGATGTCGATGTATCAATCTCACTTGGAGTTCTTTTCACTGCAAATATAGGCTGTCTCGGCATGGCAAAGTCAGTAGTCCCACTCTCCAACATTGCAACAACTGATGACATGGTCGGCCTATCGATTGCTTGGTCTTGTACGCATAAGAGCCCAACATATATGCATCTTGATACCTCTTTTCGCGAGCATGAAGACCTTATGGATGGATCAGCAAACTCCATCAAATTATCCTCATTCCAAAGCTTCCATGCCTACATAAATACAAAATACAATCGTTTGAAAGAGATGGAGATTTTGGATAAATATGAAAGAATAAATTGCAGATAACCCCCTCATCTATCCCTTCAATAGCACTTATCGGCTCTCAACTATTTTCGCACCTATCATCCTTTGATTCACATTTTCAGAAGGATATATTGCTGATAATCCCCTACCCCTTACATAGGGTAGTAAATAATTTGAGGGCTGATAATGCCACGCTATATATAAGGGGGTTATCTGCAATTTACAAAATTTGAAATGTGAGATTAAATCATTCTGGTACTTACATAGGGTAGAAGACCGAGAGACAATTCAGCGTGTTCATAGGTGCTATTCTTCTCTCCACTAACAATCTCTAGAAGTATTACTCCGAAGCTATATACATCAGACTTCACTGAGAATGAACCTTGCATTGCATACTCTGGAGACATGTAACCACTGCAATTGATCATTAGTGTCATCATAAAACCATGTCCGTTGAAATTGGATTAGTTATAAAACATAACTCTGCGTTGCAAAATCTCCATGAAATGACACAACTAAACAAATTTATAAAACTTGCATTCAAGAGTTAAGTGCTTACTATGTGCCAACGACTCGCGTGGTGCTTGTTTCATTATCATCACACCCAAAAATTCTTGCCATCCCAAAGTCTGAAATTTTAGGGTTCATCGCTTCATCCAACAAAATATTGCTAACCTTGAGATCTCGGTGGATTACTCGTAGCCTGGAATCTCTATGGAGGTACAGGAGGCCTCGAACAATGCCTTGGATGATACTATATCGTGTTTTCCAATCAATTTGGCCTTTCTTTTGTGTGTCTGAAGTAAAAATTTTAGAGTTATAAGATCTAAAGAAAACGAATATGATAAATGCATTTGAGGTAAAAAGAGTTACCAAAAAGAAATGCATCTAAACTTCTGTTTGGCATATATTCATAGATCAATATCTTTTCTTCTCCTTGAATGCAGCAGCCTAAGAGTCTAACAAGATTCCTGTGCTGTAGCTTGGATATCAGTAGAACTTCATTCTTGAATTCCTCGAGGCCTTGACCTGAACTCCTGGACAGTCTTTTTACAGCAATATCTTGCCCACTTGGTAATGTGCCCTACAAAACAAGGTATGTATTAATATTTCACGTGCTTTATTTACGAAATTTGCTGAACATAGATTTAATCATACTGCTATGTACTTCTGTAATTGAGTACTTACGTATGGAATGTTGGTTAAAAACTTTATAAATGTTCTGCTGGGCTCAGGCCCTTATTACCCAAAACAAAGCTATTAAAGGTTGGAATACTAGTTAAATATTGTGAAAGGACCCTTTCACTACACCAAAGCTCCGAAATTGGGAGTGAGGGTAACGGTTGTAATTTTGTACCCTAACATGCCCATGCAAGTTGAGGGCCCTTTTTATCAGTCGAAACCTGGACTCACTAATTGAAGGATCTGAACACTAATCGAATCACTAATACAAAGTTCACTTCTTAGAGTTACTTCAATCAGTTGGACAAAATGTCTATAATTGTAATCCTGTTTCTATTAACTTGGATTGATGGATGTCTGACCAATCTCTAATCACAAGCAAGCAATTGCCTAACCCAATTCAAGTTCAACTAAGGATTAATAACATTAGATGCAACCCAATATTCATTCTTTAAATTTCTTTTTGTTGGGGAAACAATGGGTGATAATTAGGACAAATTGTGAAAACTGACCTTATAAACTGGCCCAAATCCACCTTTGCCGAGTAAATTTGAGAGCGAAAACTTCTCTGTTGCAGCTACAATAGAATCGAAACTAAGCAAAGGAGACTCTTTGCTCTTTCTATCCTGCTCTTCATCTCTAATTTCAAATATGCTACCACCGTGATCATATGATCCTCCTCCAACTTTTCGATCATAGCTCTTTGGCAACTCAATAAATTCTGAATTAAGAATAAGCATAAACATTTAAACATCAACGAGAATAAATGCTTCTACACCAATATGATTCAAATGCTTTACCTTTAAGTCTTTTTCTACACCTCCATACAAGATAGATGCATGCAACTAAAACAATCATTGCTGAAACAATTATCACTATGACAATCGCTACCACGCTCTTGCTTTTCTTCTTATAATCTGAAAATAGACGTAGTATAGTGGATTTCTATATACAAAGAACACAAAATAAAGATAACATTTTTGTTGACAAACTTACCAAGTTCGGAACCAGCAAGCCTCAGATACAAATCATTTCCTGCACTGTATAAGGCATGAATATCTACAAGATCTACACCCCAAATCAAGCACCCAATACCCGTTACATATGAATAGGCCTTACATGAACAATTTGCCCGACAAGTTTTCTCGCATCCACTAATGTCAGTCACATCCTCATACCAATCAGATGAGTCTGGTACCTTTACTCTCTCTAACTTCAAGAACCTGTCTTTCTCTTCTAGGCTTCCATTATTATTGTCCTTCCTCTCACACTGTAACGGTGTTTTTCTGATGCATCCACCACTCCAATTGCTATTTCTCCATTCCTTCGTCGACTTTGGCATGAATCCTTGCAAGCACTTGCATATAGGGATTTCCTCATCTGCACAAATGGCATTTTTTCCGCACCTATTGTAGAATTGACACTCTTTCACGGGTTGTGCCCAGACTTGAGACCAAACTTTAGTGTCCTGATTCCAAACCCTATGCTCTAGTATTCCCTCCCAAGTTACAACATATATATGAAAGAATTCCCCAGGTGGGTAAAAAAAATACATTTTCCTCTCTTTCTTATAGTTACTAACTTGGAATCCATCGATATAGAATGGCACCTTATATATAATCCCAGTAAAGATTTGGCCATTCCAGCGGCCTGACCGCCACCTAGGCTTCGTCCCCTCCCACATAAACAACTGTGTCGATTTAGCTGGATCCATGGCTACCGAGTACTTTCCTACTCCCGGGTCTGAAGTGCTCTTCCATGACTCGAGCAATTGGTTCTTGTTGGTCACTAGATCGATCCCAATCTTCATACCTGGTAAATACATGTCAGTAGGATAATCAAAGCTCTGCCAGACGATCGTGGCTGAGTTGTTGAGTTGTAGATTGCCAGAGTCCAATAGCGTAACTTTAGTTGCATTTGAGGGTAGTGATGATGCATTGGATGACCACAGGATTTTGTTTGAACCATCAACGAGGTTGAGATTTCCATCTGAAGAAATTTTCAGGGAGCCTGACTTGTCTGGTACTGGAGTTTCACGGTTGGCTACCCATAGGACGTTATTAGGTGAGTCGTGGTACCAAATTCCAATGTAACGGTTGGTTGAACTGTTTGGACTGAAGAAGCCAAGCTCGAAGAGCTTGCCAGCTGATACTAAGGAATTGCCGTCAGTGAGTGATTGGCCAGGAGTCAATGTGTCTCTAGTCTGTGCTAGGATGAAGAGGCAAGGGAGATAGAGAATTATGAGGAGGATAGGGGAGATAATAGAGGTAGAACTCATTTTGTTATGAGATTAAGAAGAAGATTGTTGCTTATAAGCCAAAGGAAGAAAAGGGGAATAATTTCATAATCCTTAAGATGATTGCATATTATTTTTTATAATTCTTGAGAACATTTTCCGTACGCTTCAGTACATTCCAACAATCTGAGAGTATCCAAACAAGCTATAAGTTATTTCAAATGCCACATAAGCTGACTGAGACACCCTTATATCTTACCACTAGTTCTCTTTGACCATCACTTTAGTGGTAATTTGTTATTTCAGCTTATCTTAAAGAATGTTGAAGGATGCATAATAACAGAAGACTTTCAGAGATATATCAAAACAAGTGAGATTTTGATGGTTACATATAAGAAACATAAATAAGAAATTTAAGGACATATATAGAAATGGTCTTCTGACATATATTCCAGGGCTTTCATATATAATATGAAATAGATTTGGTCTATGTCAAGTTGTTTTAGGATCCCTCCTTTATATATAAAGAGAAATTGGTGGAACTTCTATAGGCACAAAAAGTTGACGTGTAATAATATAAAGATACAAAAAATTGATGTGTCATATCATAAGTACTAACGTGTCCCTCTATCCTATCAGAAGATGACATGTGGACACTTAATATTATATGCACCTAAGAATCGTCATCAATTTAAAACTATTCATAATGAAAAAATTCAAATAATTAAAAATTTTGTAATTATTCTCAGATTATAACTATTTATAATTAAAAAATATATCATAATTATATATTTAAATATAGAAATAAAAAAAACTCATGTAGAGAGCCTCTCTACATAAAATTACCCGTTAATTGTAGAAA
Organism: Asparagus racemosus; assembly: GCA_037177215.1. Taxonomy (NCBI): domain Eukaryota; kingdom Viridiplantae; phylum Streptophyta; class Magnoliopsida; order Asparagales; family Asparagaceae; genus Asparagus; species Asparagus racemosus. Next base: position 32,050,314 of record JBAKGM010000365.1, on the reverse strand, counting down.
ACCGCCCTCAACTATGGTGGTGTCTCAGAAAATCCCTCTAACCTATTTTAATTTAATAATACCTCCTCAAGTTTGAGCATATTATAGATAACCCCCCTCAATTGTGAAAATTTGAGATTCCCCCTGAGCTTTTCTCACCTTATCCTCCTCAAATATAGGGTGTGTATAAGAAAACCCCCCTCAATTATTTTAATTTTAGTAACCCCCTCAAGTTTGAAAATAAAAATTTCATAGTCATATATTTAAATATAAAAAAAAGGGGAAAAAAAGCTCATGAGAGCCTCTCTACATAAAATCACCGGTTCATTTTAGAAAACCCTTTTCGACTGTGGGGTCATCTGAGAAACCCCCCTCGACTATTTTAATTTGAGAAAACCCCCCTAAGTTTGAGCATATTATATAGCTAGCCCTCTCAGTTATGAAATTTTGAGATAACTCCATGAGCTTTTCTCATTTAATCCTCCTCAAATATAGAGTTTCTTAGCCCCCCCCACCCCCCCCCCCCACCCCGCCCTCAATTATTTTAATTTGACTAATCCCTCAAGTTTGAGCCAGTTGTAGATAATCCCCTTCAAGTTAAAAATCTCATAATCATATAATTCAAATATATACATTAAAGGAAAAAAACTCATGTAGAGAGCCTCTCTACATAAATTCACGGGGTAATTTTAGAAAAAAAATCCCTCCCCTATGGGTGTGTCTTAGAAAACCCCTCTCAACTATTTTAATTTGAGAAAACCTCCTCAAGTTTGAGCATATTGTAGATAACAACCATCAACAATGAAATTTTGAGATAGCCCCCGAGCTTTTCTCACTTAACCCTCCTCAAATATGGGGTGTGTCTCAGAAAACGCCATTCAATTATTTTAATTTGAGTAACCGCCATCAATTTTGAGCCTATTGTAAATAATCTTCCTCAAAGTTTGAAAATTCTAGAAACCTCCATAAATTCCTCTCACTTTATACCCTGAAAGCTAACACCATTAAGTCTAGCATGTCATATGACAAGTAGGTGACTAAGAAAAGACCAAGATAATCATAAAAAGTTACTTTGAATTTTTTAATATAAAAGCGAGGAGAAAGATGGGGAAAATGCATTATAAATTAATCCAGATCATTTTTTAATGGTTAGGAGTTTCTTTGTAATTGAATGGATTGATTTTCAAAAAGGTGTTTTAGTTATTTTACAATTTGAAATAATGTTATGAGGGTTTGGCGAGAAAAGTGTCAAAAATTAGTGGTTTTTTGTAAGACACCCAATAGTTCAGGGGGATTTTCTCTAATTTTCAAAGTTGAGTGGGAATATCTATTATAATATGCTCAAACTTGAGGGGAGTTTTTCTCAAGTTAAAATAGTTGGGAGAGGGAGGGGGTGGGGCGGGGTTCCTAAGACATCCATCATAGTTGGGGGGTTGGTGGATTTCTGAAATTAACCCTAAATTTATATATGCAAAATTATACATGTGTCAAATTATATTTAAAGTTAATGGATTAGTCTTCCTCTTAAAATATTATTGATTATTTTTATAAATATTTTAAAACTATATATACCTTTATAATTAAGTGAAAATTCTAATGCAAGCATCACGAGATTTATGTTTACGCGCGAGATTGTTTTATATTAAATCAATATGTCAATGTCTTATATCTCATCTAATAGCGATATTTTATTTGATTGCTTCATGTTGCAGGGTTTAACTCAATATATTCTTTAGTACATAGCACACCTCAAATGTTTTTTATAATAAAAAGTTAATGCAAGATGATATTGCTGGCTAACAAAAATCTCCGTAGTTTCAACATTGAAGAGATATTTCCGGTGTTGTGATCATACAAGGTGAGCCGAATTTTTTATCTCCTTTTTCAATTTTAAATATTATAAAAAAGGATGGATATTATAAAGGAGAGTTTGATGGTTAAACTATCCATATTTAAGTTTGAAATTTTGAAATAAAAACTATCTACGCGCTCATTCGGCAAGCTGATTTTTTCTTTCTCTCTTTTTTTTCTTAGAATATTATAAATAATGAGAAATATTGTAAAGGAGAGGCTAATAGTAAAATTATCTAATTTTGAATTTTAAATTTTGAAATAAAAAGTAATCCACTCCCTTATTTTAAAGTCCATTTAAGTTTTAAACTATTTGAAGAAAAAGTTCCAACTCAATTATCTAATTTTCAGTACTCTATATACTATAAGTCATTGGTATAAGCTATTTGTATGCTCATATCCATAAAAAATAGAGTATATATAAAAATAGAAAAGAAGAATCAACAGTTCAAAAAAAATTTGTTCGATCCAATTTAGAAGCACGTGCATATGACTAAAGAAGAAACCCACAGAGGCCATACAAATCAAATATGAAAAAAAAAATCAGACTCCTAGTCTTCCAAGCTAATGATGCGGTTCAGTTCCCACTACCTGCTCCACATTATTTATTCTACAAGTAAGATTCACCAGTGCGAGCACGGGCAAAATATTTGTTTCATTGAAATGCATTCAACCCATCAGATATACGAGATAATGAAAGATACAAACTATAGGATTAATTTATAGATGACAACATGCAAAACTAGGTCAACAAGTAGGAAAAAAATTGCAGTCAAAGGTTGTAGCTCAATAGTTGGTCAATAGAATACTTCAAAATAATTAGTTAACTGAAGCTTATATAAATATTCAGCATTTTGCACGAGCATGTATATTAATATCAAATTTGTGTTGAAATTGTTACAATTGGTCCATAGAGGTATCAGGGAAATTATAGGAAAAAACTTTATATGATTCAACAATATGCTTACCTCACAGCCAAGGCAAGAGTTAAACTTTACTGTATCAGATAATGGTCACTAGTTTTCGGCACAAAGGTTTTCTAATGCTACAAAGTCCTTTTATCCACGTACCTTGTAATATCAACCAATAATTTTCTCGTTCAGTTGGATACATAATTCTTCAAATTGAAAGCTTATTCTATTCTAAACGAAGAGTTTATATTTCACCTTTTTAAAATATCTACAAATCACTCTCATAAATGTCAGATCATTCACGGAGCAGATCCCATTGCCCTCGGTAGTAGAAAGAAGAAATAAAGTCTCGGGGGGTTTTTTTTTTTTTTTTGCCAAAACACTAAGGCGGCTTTATTGTAGAAAGAGCAACAATTCAACATCACTACTTAGCATCAAAATTACTGGAAACATTATAGTAGGCCCGTCTACTGGAGATTTCTACACACATAAGAGACCCAACTGAGTAACTCTGAGAATTTTTTAATAAAACACAGGCACCTAGCTATAGATCAATCAACAAGATATTGTTTCATGCTACACCTGAGAAAGTGCTACAGAAAATACACCGGTAAGTTTCAAAATGTGTGTGCATCAGCTGATTTACTTAATATATCTGTAAGTTAGAGATCTGGGCTCCTTTAATTAAAGACATGATTATACCTTGTGCCACTGATAATGAAGACATCACATTTTCAGATATTTTTCCTACCATGGCTTATTTAGGTGACACATAGCCACTGAAGTACACAAACAGCAAAAGATCTGTTGCAAAGGTTCAAAAACTTATTTATAGCTAATTAAAGATTACCTTACTAAAGAGGAACATGAGAAGTTTATGATGTCATTTGCATGTAACAAGTTCGAGGCAAAGCATGCAACTACTTGAGGAACTATATCTTCTAATTAGATAACTGTTTATCTGTTAAAGTTTGCATCTTTGTGGTTTGGAACTTCAGAAACGCTTGAAAGGCAACTTAATTTGTTGACATGGGCATTAAAACTCTGTATTCTCCTATTATTTATCCATATAAATAAATAAGAGTACAGGGATAGAATTACTGTTATTAGCATGATATAGGATAGGGAAGGTAATCTGGATTCTTGAAGGGAATCTGTAGGTAAGAATTTGATTTTTATTTTTGTTTTATGTTTATTGATTGTTTTCCCGAAAGATTGTGATATATTATAAATTGACATGTTCACGTGTAGTAAATAGTTACCGACTTCCGTTTTAACTTCTGCTCGATTTATGGAATTTAACTGCAGATGCACTAGGATTTTGAATGTAAATCTTATGCATGCACACTTTCTGAGATTTCAATGGAATTCTATCATCTGCTATGCATATATAACGGTTGTTTCATATGCTGCAACAGTAATTGCGATGCATGCATCAGATGCACAAAGGCAGCAACTGCAACGGTTATCTTTTATGTTGAAGGTTGATTACAATTGGATTTATAATTTAAATCTCATTACATGGTAAAATGTTTGCAACTTCGACTTACAAAGAGATATGTGTAGGTCATCGGATTCATTTATCAGTTGCAATGAAATAAACAATTACAATTGATTCAAACTTTTCCTATTGGCCTGCAACTAATCCATGCACTTGCAATGATCCAAATAGTCCCTTACAAGTTGGTTGTTATTGCAAAATTTCAAGCAAAAGTTTATGAGTTTTGTGTTCTTTTTCTTCTTCTTATTTATTTTATTTATTTATGAGTATTACTAGCCTTGGTTTCCCCAAAAAAGAAAAAGTAGATTATTCAGATTGCAGTTTAAATCACCTGCCTTTTATTTAAAGCCAGCAGTTTACATCATAACCCTATCGGGAGCTGATAACATACTGGCGTTTACCCATAGAACCTGCATTCAAGTCAAAAATCTATTTTTTTACGTAATTCAGTCATGATTCATATACGTCGACACAGGAAATATTTAAAGCAAAGGTGAAGCAACAATTAAGGATTATACTCACATAGTCGATGTGTGTATAAAGTTAGTAGATATGGATATGCAACTAGTAGGGTTTGCGGTCTGACATGAAAACTATCATCAAATATTACAAAATTTACTCTTTTAAGATCTATTCCTTACTTTTGGGGTTCAGCAATATTAATCTTTTTCTGCTGAATATGGTTACCTGTAATTGAAATATAGGTGCGCTTTTCAAATTCCCGAATATGAGAAATCAAACAACTAGAAACCCAGTTTCATAATTTTGTTACTCCGTAACGAGACATTCGATACTGTGGAACTCCAATTAAGGGAGAACAAATGTAACATTACTATCTTTTCATTGCTGCCTTGCTGCTAAATTGAGCAGCATATAAATATAAAAGTCTGAGAATACTAAGATTGATAGGGATCAACTATTAAGCTGTTAAACAAGAAATTTTATCAGGATCTTCAGTAACTGCATCAGGAATAACTGCTCATGCACGAGCCAAAAAACCAAAGGCTTTATTTCAGTATTTAAATAACTCATACATCAACTTGTGACAAATTATTGCAAGACACATAAACAAAACATTTGATTTCCAGATTGAGTCTGGAAATTTCTGACAGACTCATCCTTTTTCCCCCTCAATATTTTACATATGGCAGCTCTCAGTCGACGCAAAAAATTAAACCTGAAGTTGTCTGCTTTCAGGTAAGAGAAATTGGTTTGCCACAGAGTTGAGTGACCTCTTCTTCCAGAAGTTGCAATAGATTTGCTTTGGTTCGCCGATAAACCCAAGCTTGAGTTGTCACGTCCCAGTCGAACCTAGAAGGCCCACTAAAAGAGAAAGGAAAGATTACCAACGTAATAAATACAAGAAGAGAAGAGATATGTTAATGAAAAAAAGGGCTGAATTTCAGAAAACCCTCTAAAACTTTGGACAATTATCAGATAACCCCACATAACTTTCAAAATATCAGAAAACCTCCTTCAGTTTAGGGGTCATCAGAAACCCCCTTTTAACTTTAGTATTTTTTCAAAAAATACCCTTACAGCATTACGTGCAATTTCACATTGGTGGGTAAAATAATGCATGGGCTCATTGATAAGTGACAACGCCTTAACTTATGGGGTTTTTTGTGATATTTTAAAAGTTAAGGGGAGTTTTCTCAAATTTAACCAAAAACAAATAAACAGAATGCAACAACTAAAAAAGGATAAACAATCAATCCCAATCTGCAAAGTGATTTGATCAATTAATCGGTCACTAGAGTAACCATTGATCTATATGTCGTAATTCTTGTTTTGCTTTGTCAATGTTCCACAGAAAGATTGTCAGGTACATATATTAGGCTCAAATGATCATAACCGTGCACAGAGTAACCATACATATGCTTTTTACCATCAAATAAGACAAAATGACAACTCTGGAAAAGTTTCAAAGGATTTAGCAAATTTGTCTAACCTATAAAGTTGCTACGTTGTATATATTACCAATTTACGGGATTAAATTGATGCAAGAGAGAGGCTTCTCATACAGCCAAGTTCATCAGTCAGTAGCTGAGAAGAATCATTCAAGTTCTAATAGAAAAAGAAAACATCTAAAGGGGAAGGGATGAACAAGATTTAATATCAAGTAATTGCACTCATCTTTGAGCATAACAGCTGCTAGATGTAAACTCAACATATTGTTGACCTGAGGTCTAAATTTTCTGTTCAAACTCAAACTCACATATAATTCTTGCTTGAGTACCACTAGTGGCTAATAGGTCAGCTTGCCTTAGTTTCTTCCATGCTCATATCTGTCTATAACAGAAGAATGGAAATTCTTTAAGCTAAAACTGTTCTACTATCGAGAAAAAATTAACTTGATAAACTGGACTACCTAATTCTTTCAAACTCCTCTTAAACTAAAAGCACCCTGTAACAATATTTCTAGCATTCTTGGATCGAATTATGAAATATTAACCTATACGAAAGATTTTTAGAATTAGCCTTGCTGCCTTTGGTCTATGTTTAGTAATTTTGAACCAAGTATTCATAAGTAAATTAATTTCCCTCAAATTACTTGAAATAAAGAACCATTCCTAAAATATTTCTCTGTATAGTTGTCAGAAAAAAGCCATATAAACTCGATTGATGGGTTCAAACCGAAGAGGAACCAAGTTCTTTACACCAAAGAGAATTAGTATTTGCAAGAAAAATGGAAATCTTGTATATCAATATCTCTTGCAAAAGAATGATCTTTCAGAATAAATCAAACTTCTAGACATAGCAATTAAACCCCATTGCTATATAATAAGGTTAAACGGTCACTAGCTTAGTGATAGAAAAAACTACTATTTTCTCAAGGCAGAAAACTCAGGAGGATATCACTTGCTAAAGTTCAAGAATACAATGCATATTAGCAAGTTTCCTTCCTAACAAAACACAGAACGGGGGCTATGACTATAATAGTTGTTAGGCAAGTTAAGTAGATGCATCGGTTCTAGAAAAACAGAAAAGCTGGAGGACCAGCTTATAGAGTCAAGGTCATAGAAGGCTAAACCGAAGAATAAAAGGACAATACTTAATTTTATAGTAAGGAGAAAATCAAATGCACAGTGATATGCCAAACACACAAAAAAAAATCTAAAAAAATAAGTACCTCACTGGCGAAGACAACCAGATTTGTCGGTTTGGTGTTTGCTTGTTGATAACATATGTGCCCATGTTGCCAAGCTTGAATGTTAAAACATGATTCTGCTCAAATGCACAACGAATGTCACAAATAGCTTATTGGTGCATACACAAAAGACCATACAATTAAATGTATATCATCTTACCCCAAAATCTATATCAAACCCATCGAGTTGGACCTCATCTCCATACTCCTGTCAAGGATTAGAAACTGAATATAGTACAGAATGACCTTTTATGCTCTAAAATCAACTTTTCCTATATCCAAATCTCCCAAGTACATAACAACAGAAGATAACTATCGAGAAAGTTAAGACAATATCAAGAGTTACCTCGAACTTCTCTTGTAGATCATGCAATGTTTCATCTGCCAACTTGTGGTACTCTTCTTCTGGCAGAATAGAGCTGTCAATAAATAAGATAAAAACAAAATAAAAATAATTTCAGCTGAAATAATTCACGTAGAGAAAGTCTCATAGAGATCTAGTTGATCTCTAAAAAAAATCCTAATTCTGAGCAAGAAATCAAATGACTCACCTTTTGCTTTTTCATGGCTAGTGATCATCCAAACGTACACACAACAACACGCATAATGATTTCATTAACTATACGAATTAAACAAAATCAACATTCTATCTGCCCGTACACAAACTTAAACCCTACTAGCCTTATAAATACTTACAGAAAGGAACACAATTTATAACACAAATTGTTTTCTTGTGTAAAAAGGAAATAAAAGTTGTTTTCTTCCAACCCAAAACATGCTTCAGATTAAAATGATGCTATCTTCAACTAAGGTTGTAAATATCTACAAGGAAACAATTTTGTGCACTGTAGTTGGAGGATAATTAAAAAAAAGAAATTTCCTTAAATTTACATCACAAAATACAAAATTCACCTGTAGTCGACGGCTGCAGGTCCTTGGACTTCGTTGGAGTGCGAATGATTCGACGAAAAGAAAACCCTAGAAACGGTAGGGAAATCAAGCCTCCGCACGAATTTTGAGGGGTACGTGGCGGGATCTGTAAGAGAGGAAGCCTCTAGAAGCGAAAGAAACGATCTTTGGATTAGTCGCCGTCGAGATAGAAGTTTGCGAGAGAAGGAGAACGCCATTAGAGTCTTTTGTCGAGGTTTTCTAACAGCCTGTTTGGATGAAGGGTAAAGAAGATGAAGGGTAAAGAAGGGGAAGTAGGGGAAATTTGAGGTTTAACCTTGTTTGTGCGTTTTTTGAGGAGGGTAGAGGAGGGGAAGATGAGGGAATTTTGACTAAATATGTTACCCCCCAAACTGGGGGGTAAAGAAGGGGAAGGGAAGGAAGGGAAATTTTTTCCCTTCCTTTCCTTCTCTTAGTCATCTCCCAAACACACCATAAGGGCCTATTTGGTTGATTTCCTAGAATCAAAGAAAATAAAATAGGATAAGAAAATCATTAAAAGTTGTTTTCCACCCATTTCATCAAAAAGGTCATGAAATAGGTTTTCTTAAAATTGAGTCACATCATCCAATAATATGGTGACAACTCATCTCATCGCATCTCTTTTCTTACTTTTAAGAAGCGAACCAAACAAAAGAAAAGAGCCTACTATAAGAAATAGTTTTCTTATAATTGATTTCTTTTTTTTTAACCAACCAAACAGCCCCTTAGAACATCCAAAACCACTTTTTCTGCAATAAGACCCTACACATTTGACCTTCATCGTGCATTCACGGAGCGTACTACCATATAGTACTCTTGTTTGATCATTGAATAGATGAGACACCTAAGTCAAGCAATAAGATAACATGGTGATGATGCAGAAATAAATTAATTTAAGATGGAAGGGTCCAAAAATTGTAGACAACCCACTTTATTCACCGCATGAGACGCACGTTCCTAGCTGCCACATGCTTTTGTTCCTCCTGTGATGTGATCAAATAATCACTAATTATTAAAATCATCTGCAAAACTCAAACAAACCCGAAAACTCTGAATAAAGCTAGCCTTAGAATATGAATTTACTCATTATTAATTTCTAATAACATACAAGAAAAGTTAAAATGAACTGATTATTAATTTCTATTAGCATACAAGAAATTTCTAATCACCCTCTTTCGAGCCGAGGGCGAAAATTTGGCCAACTGCTCGGAGTGCAGAAATGTTCCAACTCTCTGCGTGCCTAACAATCTGAACGGAGATCATAATTCTTAAATAACTACATTATCATCAAATGGAGAATAAACAGAAGAAAGAAAGTTTTATCCTCACTTTGAGCTCAGAGTCCAAATCATATGTGGTTGCTCCCCGAATCGAAATGAGAGGCCTCCAAAGAAATTTTAAGTATGTTCTGGGAAATGAGAACACAATTCTTAAAATCAGAATCAGTTGAGGAAGATTTAAATTAGATATTGAGTATTCTATAATATAGATAATATCTTTTTTTTTAAATCATAAATAGACATTAAAAAGGTCAAAAGGGTAAACAGAAATAAAAAAGGACCAATTATTTTTTTTTTTTAGGTCTTTGCTTTGAATTGTTTTTATCCTGACTGTGAGATTTATATAATCACGATAACAAAATATTTTTGAGAAAAAAAAATAATAGGAAAATGAACTGCTGAAAGGAAATGACATATGTGAGAAGCTAACTGAAAGGGAATGATTAATTAAGCACCTTAATTTCCATTTTGCTAAAACAAAGTTCACATCAGAGTCCTGGCCCTATATACAAGAAAACAGATAAAAGATTAGAATGATGATGATGTGTATTTGGCATCTAGAGTTTACAATATGTTAGGTACAAACAGTTAGAACCTCATATATGCCCCTTGTTCAAACTAAGAAACCGATATAAACAACTTATATCTATGGTAGGTCGATGACAATAGTATAGCAAATTAATTTATTAGACTCTAGGCTTATTTGCGGTCTACGTTCATGTACTGCAGTTTACCAAGAAGATAAAGAAGCTCAAACCTCTTGACCTATGTTGAACGGACACGGGTGCGGGTGCGGATGCGGACACGGGTGTGGATACGGGACACAATAAAATTGTAGAAGTTAGGACATTGGGACAAGGCAATATACATGCATATTAAAATAAATAACCTATATGAGATCAATATTGTTTTTCATTCACATGTAGGAGAACTAAAATCCTTATACCATTTTTATGTTTTTATTATTGAGTAGATTATAAATTGAAAAACCGCTCATTTTTTAACTAGATACCGGAATGACCTTTAAAATCATACTTATAGTTGAATACATGTCTAAATAAATGTATGTATATATTCAAGAAGCGCTCAAAGAGTGTCTGACGTGGATATGGATACAGGATGTGTCAAACACGGATACAGGAGGCTAGATGAAGTATCCGGGTAACCTAGCTCTTGATATGAACTACTATGTTTCCACCTAGCATAGATTGAGCCAAGGACGTTGATTTCAGATGAAACAACTCTTGGAGATATCCACACTCTGATGTTAAGTAACTTAAGTTGCACAAAAGACCACTTATTAAGCGCATAGAACTAAATTTTATAACTTCAATTCCAAGAATATTTTTATGAAAATCTATCCAATTCATAAATAAATTCCATCTTGTATCTTTTCCCTTTTAAATTCATGCTTGCCCAAAGGATTTCATTGTACTGGGAAATTACTAGTCATGGATAAATGTTGCTCAATGTAGCATGTAAGCAAGGCTGTCAAACTGCCTAGTGAGACGTGGATGATGAAACTCTGGGTAACGTAAATATCAACTATGTTCATAACATGACAATAACATCAAAATTGGCCATGATCACATAATTCACATTAATCACTGATATTATATGGATTAATCATCACCAAGTTAACATTTACTAACTAAATCCAGTAATCTTCAGAGGAGTCTGGGTACCTTCTCAATCTTCCCGAGCTCAAGAGATGGGAGCGTCGAAGAAGGGAACAAGCAAATCCAAGTTCTGTGAGTACCGATCCCTACCTAGAAAGAAAAAAACATAAGAGCAGCAATGAGGTTTTTTGTATTCACTGTCAGAATCACTGACCAAGATTATCAAATTGGTGTCTTTAACCGCATATAGAAGTAATTGGAGTCATGTAATATTTGATACAGAGTAAATAGTTATCTTCAGTTTGAAGAAGTCGTGGTCCATGAGATTGTGCATGTGGAACTCATATACCTAATTTCAAAAGCTAAGGCATTGAAGAATCGTTGTTACATGAAAATATCAAGATTAAATGAATCCTAACATCAAAATTACACAGTTTTGCTGGACTAGCTGTATTAGTTTTCCATTGTGCATTGATTCATTAAAACTTTAAAAAGTAAGGTTTCACTCATAAAAATTTGACACTGCATGGCTTATTCATGAGCTTCAATAGTAGGGTTTAACTGTAAACGGTGGATGTATATTCAAATGTCGGCCATTTATCATGACAATGCAAGTCCAAAGAATAATTGCTTGATGCATTTAAGTTTTTGGCACCATGTTGCTCATCAGCTTTTAGCTACTGTTAGTTTAAATCTTTCCTTCGAGTACTTTCATGCTTCAACCTGCCTTTTAGTTATCCATTGTGTGAAATTTACCCTGAAACAATCGATACAAATGTTTTTTTTTAATGATAAGATAGATCAACAGACGCTTACCGCGAAACTTGATAGTAGGATCTTCAAACAATCTTCAACATAAATGTCTGCAGTAAATTTCCCTAATGTAAAAAATAAAACAAAAAGTTATATAAAAACCTGTCACTAAGAATCCACAACATCGTAATCGGCCTTTAACTGCAGAAAATTTTCTGAGCAAAAATTCTACATGGGCACTTTATTTTCCTTCACTTTTCTGCGTCCTTTTTACCAACCAATCACCTGTAGGTGAAGAAAAAGATCAAAAATTTTCTGTGTCAGTTTTCTAAAAGACTTCTTTCTGTGTTTTTCTAACCAACCAAACAGCCCCTAAGTAGTTCTTCCTTCTGTCTGCGAATTTCACTGTTTTTTTTTAAATGAAAGAACGATGCGACGGGTTGTTCCTTTTTTTTTAATTTGGTATCCACTTCCAATAAACCCCTTAACAAATATCCAATTGCAGCAAGCCCCTTAACAATTGCTATAGCTATTAATTTTCTTTATTTGCATAAAAGTCCTTTGTAACTTAATATTCATAATATAGTATTACTATCAATAGAAAATTAGGGATACTACGAGGCTATCCCTAAAAATGCCATGACTAGAGTGAATCACTGGCTAAATGCAACTTTGAACATCAAATAAACATCATCAGAAAGAGGAAGAGAGATTTTACCGGGATCGCTGAGCAATTTTGATGCGAGGGATGTGTTGGATGTTGGGCCAATCAGCACCTTCATTCTCCCGGCATCGCTCCTTCAGTGTCTCGTTGCAGTCCCTGATGTCCAGACTTCGCAGGGACAAAGGAAGTCGTGGCAGTGATTGAAGCTCATAAGCTTTATCAAGTGTTAAAAACTCGAGGGAAGAGAGAGTTTGGAGGCTAGACGGCAAGAACTTTGCAGTATTAAACAGATGGAGACGTTGCAGGGAAGTTGCATTCTGCGAAAACCATGACTCTGCGTGAGCAGAGTCCAGATGACTACAATCTCGTACTGTTAGCCAACTGACAGATGTGAGTTTTCTCAATGGCTCTATGTGGAGCAGAAACGGGTCATCGATGCCAAGGGTTTTAACAGTTGATGTGAACTCCTGCTCCTCTTCCCACTTAATCGATGATGAAGTTGCTGCTGCAGCTGCTGGCACAAGCTTGGGACACTTGTCAATAGTCAGCGAATAGAGGTGGGGAAGAGCCTTTAGACGCTCGATTGATGCCAGCTCGCTACACCCTACCAGTTCAACCCATCCCAGTGAAGTAAATCTTCTACACGCCTCTTCGGAGGGAAAGAGGGTTACGTGGTAAGCCCCACCTAATGCAAGGCTCAAAAGAAAAGTAAGGGGTCTTGGCATTACTAACGTAGGAGTGAGACTGTCCTCCGATTCACCACAATCAACAAGCCTAAGGGATCGGAGTGATGAGGGAGGGAAACAATCAGCTGGGGCAATTGTTTCTGGAGACACCTTCAGCTTAGGGCAGTTCTCAATCCACATACGTTCACAATCACCAATATCCAAATCCCTGAGAGATGTAAGATGATGTTGGAACAAGCCAGCCACGGATGTTAGCTTTCCACACCTTATAATTCTCAATAAAGAGAGGGAGGGAGAGGATGTGGATGAAAAGCTAGTACTGCGGCTGCTACCACTGCGATTGCTGCCCACCCAGAATGCTGGAGAATCAGACAGCCCCACATCTTCTAACACCAATTCTTGGAGACTGAGGGGCAGAGGGGGCAGCGCCTTCAGTTTGGGACATTTCTTGATGAAGAGTTGTCGGAGGAGAGGACACCAGGGTACTGCATCTGCTTCTAATCCAGACCACTCTTCCCATTGCTCACATTCAGATATACCTAAATACTTTAGTTGTTGAAAGCCTCCTTCACAATTAATTTTCTTAACAGCTCTTAGTTCAGTCAATCTCAAACACTTGAGATATGGAAGCTTCCCGAGAGAAGGAAGCTGCTCCCATGCTGCATTAACTGTAAGATCTATGTACTCCACATTTTGCAATGAAATTGGTCCCATCCATTTTGGAGACCTGGCACCTGGGCATCCTTCAATTGTTAGTTCCTTGAGGCTATCAGGCGGCTGCAGCTTATCAAGCACCAGTTCATACTCATCCACCACATCAGTGTCATCTGACCACACCAAGTGTAACTTGTGGAGGTTATTTTTAACATGCAAGTCGACCATGCTAGCTTCCTCGCAATGCTTTACATTCTCAAGGCCATTAATCTTCAGCTCTCGGAGCTCTCTCAGGTCCTTCAGTTCGCTAATTTTATAAGCACTAGCAGGGAAACACAACCTTTGGAGTGAAGTCAGTGTCCCAATCCTATCGATTTTCTCATAGTACTCGGAACATGGTATCAGCTGTCTTAAACTAATAAGGTTATTCAAATCAAGAATAGATCGAGTACAAAAATATTTGCTAGCAAGCACCTGCAAGTGGTAAAGCTTGCAAAATGAGCTAGGCAACCGAGAAATACCATGATGAATTGACAAATATCTCAGATGCCCCAAGTTACCAGTTGCATCTGGCAATACTTCCATGCCGTCAACAGTTAGTTTCAGCACTCGAATGCTTTCCAGGGATTTAAACACCTCCTCAAAAGAATTAGCATGCTCACTAACATATCCTCTGAAAATTAACACGAGCGTGCGGAGATTCCTCCATTTGTCCACATTTTGAAGAAGGTCAAGTTTGTCAGTTTCAAAATACAGATGGCGTACCGTATTCGGGATTTGGTCAATTGTCATATCTCCGACAAATGTAAAACATTCGTCATGAGATACTTTACCTGCCAAATCATGCAAAAGATCATGCATGATGTATTTTCGCTCTTCTTCTTCGAAATATACAATATCGTGATTTGGTTCGAGAAATGATAGTTTCACTAAATCATTGAAGTAGCGTCTCCCTATATCCTCCAGTGCCTCTGTCACATTCTGAGGAGATTTTTGAATGAAGCCAAGAGCCATCCACATGAAGACTAGATCGTCTTTGACAAAATCATAATCTTGAGGAAACATGCTGCAATAAGCAAAACAGGGTCTCAAGTGAATTGGTAAATGGTGGTAGCTTAACATCAAAACAGCCATCACACCATCCCCCTGCCGTGCTTGATCAGATATATTGTTCGATTGCAAAATTCTAGTCCAATGATGGCCGTCCAGTTTAGAATTCAATAGCGCACCAATCGTTTTTGCAGCCAACGGCAAGCCCCCAAGCCTTTTTGCTATTTTCTCGCCAATGGATTCCAACTTCCTATAATCACATAAGTTTACACCAGCAAATGCATATTGGTTGAAAAGTGATAAGAAGTTGTCATCATCTAAAGGTTTCAGTTTCATTGATTCCTTTATTGATCCCCCTAAAGCCAATGCTGCCATATCTGCCACCCTCACTGTTCTAGTAGTTAACAAGATTTTGCTTCCTTTAGGGCCACTCCTCAAAGGAGCAAACAATTTAACCCACTCAGAACGATTGTCATGATTCCATGCGTCATCCAAGACAATGAGAAATTTACCGGATGACACCAGATCCTTAAGAGCTTCCTGCAGAGCACCAAGTCCCCCGACTTCAGGTCTCTTTTTCGTGGCGTATTCTATCATATCTGCCATGACCTTTTTGGCATCAAAGGGAGTGGAGATACACACCCAGATTTTGCGGTTGAAAGAATTAGCTAAGCTCTCGTCATTGTAGACGAGTTGTGTGAGGGTGGTCTTCCCGACCCCGCCATGGCCAAT
>JBAKGM010000365.1:32017865-32028680 GCA_037177215.1 Asparagus racemosus | reverse complement strand
TTAAGGTTGAGATGGATTTTGGTACTCTAAATTTGGGGAGATTTCTCAAATTAAATAAGTTTTTCTTGTGTGGTGGGGGTGTGGTGGGGGGTGGGTTCTGATACCTCCTTATTTATATTATATGCCACTTGTCAAATTTATATAACTAAGGATATCTTATAGGACTATAAGTAATTTATAAGAATAAATATTTAAAAATTATTTAGATATTAGACCCTTAATTTTAAGTCTTCAATGATTCTATATTAGTCCCCAAAAAATTTTGAAATTGCTCATAATTTTAGGGAATAATATTGAATTATTAAATATTTGAGAGGCAAATATGTAAATAAGACATATTTAAAAGAATGATTAATTTTTAAAAGCCCCTCAAGTATGGGGGTTGTCTCAGAAAATGCACTCAACTCATTTAATCTGAGAGAAAAGCTACCTAACCATTGGGGTGTTATAAAGAATCTCTCTCAACTTTGGTACAACAACAATTTCAGAAAATCCCCCTCAACTTTTGGTATGTCACATAAAAACTCCTGTGACCTTTTACACTTCTCTCACCAAACTCCCTAGCGTCGTTACTTCAATATGAGATTTGGACGATATACCCTCTCAAAGAAAAAAAAAACCTATTTTAGTTAAAAGAAATCCTTAATCGATAATAAAAGGACCACGGCCCATGATGCTTTTTCCCTCTATCTCTCTTATTTGTCATTCATCTTGTAAAAATCAAGGTAATTCTTTTAAAGTCCAACTGTGTTAGTTTTGAGGGGTTAAATGAGAAAAGTCCAAGATGGTTAAATCAAAGTTTTAAAGTTGAGATGGATTATCTGTATCCAAATATTGGGGGAGATTTCTCAAACTAAAATAGTTGAGGGGGCTTTCTAAACCCCTCTCCCCCCTCTAAATATTTTGAGGGGGAGTTTTACGAAAGTAACCACTAAAGTTAGCACGACTTAAGACACATGTGACATCGATTTTACAAGAGTGTATTTTCTACCAAATCTACCACTCAATGGACTGATTTGGATTATTTTCCCTTAGATTTATCTTTCATTAACTAGGAGAAATTTATTTTTAATTTGGGATGATATGATATACTTCTGATTCTCCTTGCCTTTCACAATTTGAAACTAATTACTTGACAAAATAAATTATGTTGTTCATTTTATATTACTTACCTTCTTATAAATTTATGAAGCACATAGCTTGGCTATCAGTACTATTACGGATATGAAACTTTTCTAACTCCTTAATTTAAATTTTTAGATGTTGTTTTGGTATTAAATAGATCTAAATTATTTTGTTAAAATACAATCCATATAAGTGCATAGTACATATAAATCATTCTCAGATTATATTTTATAATTTTCTGACAATAGAGAGTAACCATTTCAAAATTATACACAAATAAATTGGTTTAGTCAAGAAGACGTGGAAGGATTACAATATTAGATTTTAGAATTGATCACATAATTTGTATTTTCTTTCTTGAATTTGCATATTTTGAATCAAAGAATTCAGAAAAAAAACTCTTTTAAATTACTATAATAGTAGATCGCTGGCTATAAATAACAGCGGAAATAGTTTTTTTTGAAGCTAAATAAAATTCGATAGGACTAGATAAAACCTATTATTTTTTTTATGAATTCAAGAATTTATTTTTTTTGTTAATAATAAGAGTGTTTTCGATATTGGTCTCTTACATCATTAATATTTTAAGACTTTAAACTTCACTATTTCTCTAAAAAGAGAAAATATTGAAACCAACAAGGCTTTACGCATAGAAATATCTAAAAAATTTTAATATATTATGGTAATCATAAACCTTTTCGCAACCATATTATAGAAATAAATAAATCTAAAATATACAATTAAGATATTTAACCACATATAATGCATATGCATTCTAACTAATATTCTCTCCATCTGAAGGTACATCTCAACTGGTCTATAGCCAATTAGCTAGCCATTTATTTTTTTTTTGGAAAAGAGTATATTTCTCAATAAGTATGAACACTTCCTATTCCGGGTCCAAAGAGCTTTGAAATGTGAGCTAGTGCTGTTTCATTTCCCCATAAACATGCTCCCCTTCCCATAATCCCATCCCCACAAGAATCCCTTCCAACTTCTTTAAAATCCACACGCTAAACTCCAAAAAGGGACCCCCTCCTCTCCTCCCTTTATATATACACTAGTCTTGTCTTTCCCCTCCATCCCTGGCATCTTCAACATTACAAGCTTCTCTTTGCTTGAGTGCTCCTAACAATGGAGCTTAAGCTCTTCTTCTCTCTTTTGAACTGTACGTGGTTTAATTCATGTGGAGCTTAAGAGAGAGAAGAGTTTGCTCATGGGGAATTGAGGGTTCACGGTCCGATATATCGTTTCTTGGTAACAATTAGTACTCGGTCATTTCTTTCTTGTATTTTCTCTCATGTAGTCCTGCGTATTTTTCTAGTCTGCTGTAATGTTGAGCATGGGTTTGTAAGAGATGCATTCATGGTTTGGTTTTGGAGCTGGCAATGCATCACTTACACTAGTCATGTAATGTAATCTTTCTTCTCTTCTAATTGAAAACCAAGTTTTTATTTCTACTATGGTCCCTAGCTTTGAGTGCATTGTTCATTTAGTTATTGTGAGATCTACGAAGAGTCAACATGCACATCGGAGAAGTTATCTAAGTTTTGATCCATGTATCAGAAAAAAAGTCTATTGTATCTGCTAATCAAAATTTTAATCATCTTTTTGGTGTTATGTTAATCCCAGTGTAACATTGAACTAATCTGCAATCCACTTTGGAAAGGATAGGCTTATTTTTTGATAAACTTCTAATGCAGTTAATGAATTGAAACCATTGTAAATGTGAGTTGAAGGTCAACCTGGATACTCTCCGCTTTTTCTTTTTTTCCATTTCTCTCATCGTAGGACTTCATTAATGTGGAAGTGGATTGGATGTGGATTTAATATGGGTACATGAATATTCAGAGCTTGAGCAGGGGTTGCAGTGGTCAAGTCGATGTATTGATGCTCGTTCTCTTTTTGCTAGTACTTTATTCAATGAGTTTGTACCGTTGTCCAGCCAAGGGTCTGACTCAACATTGACCGGTGAACAGGAATATGGGGTTGGACCTAACTGTGCTCCTCTGTCATCGTGCTCTGTATGGATTTTGGACTCATGTGGAGGCTAGCCCCTTTATTTTCTAGCCATTTCAACGCTAGTTTGTATCCTGTGGGTACTGGATGTTGGTATTGGTATCCGGACCCGATCCGGACCCAATAGAATCGGATCCAGTTGGATTCGATACCAAGCCGTATTCAGTCGCGTACTGCCGTACGAGAACACAAGAGCTACAAGGAGAAGTCGGAGATCCATGAATAAGAGCATGGAAGTGACTTGTTTTAATTTCCAAGTGTGTTTTTTTTCACCTTCTTATTTATTTATTCTTTCTACTATGTAGGGAAAAGATGTTTGGATTTCCAACTTATTTTATGGACACTTGAGGTTTACTTACTGATGGTAAATGACTATGCATGCCATCTTCTACCAAAATAAGTAAAAAATAATAATAATAATAACATGTAACTTATAAAATTTTATAAGTATTAGTCAAAGATGCCCTCAATATTGTCTCATAATGGAAGAATTAGATAGAAGAATAAATTTAACCTGGAAATTGGTTCATTTTTAACTCTCAAAAGGACCCAATATGAGAATGTCAAGGAGAGTGCTGATCGTAATATCATGATGTTAGAAATATATAGGGGTTTTTTTTTTCCTAGAAGCCATCTTAAAAATAGGGTCATTTTACGGAAATTATTTTTTGTTTTCAATTTATACGTAAACAGCCTATAAAATTGATTTTTGTTCCAATCCATCACCTCCTAGCTAAATCTGAAAGTAACCTTACAAAATGAACGTCTAGGGTATGTGACTTGCATGCTAACTAGACCTAAATGTTTATAAGGTGAGTCATGTATCTTAAATGTGAGTTTTTTAAGGATTTTTTTGGGTTTTCAATGAAAATTTTAACTCGGAGTTGGTTGATTAGAACTAAAACCCACTTTAAAGATGATTCATGTATAAATTGAAAATGAAATGTAGTCTCTATAAAATGACCCTAACTTCAAGGTGGTTTCTAGGGGAAAAGACCTTAAAATACGATTAGTTCTATATTCCCAATTTTTTATAGACTTGATAAATTCAAAGAAACCTAATAGAGGGTTCGAACAATAAAAATAAGAAGATATATATATGGATTAGAAGCGATTAATAATTACTCATGAGAGAACTTCCCTATCAAATCTAAATATATAGTAGATTCAGGGGGAACTTCTCAATTTTAGATTGTTTAGACAAAAGAAAGGGAAGAATTTTTCAATTTTCTTGTTGATTATGAAGAAGGAGACAATATCTCATACTTACACATCTTGTAATATATCTATGAACATAGAACTCTATAAGAAAGGAAGATCATAGTAAAGAAAAGTCCCACATAAAAAGATTTCTTAACACTTCTAATTTTTCCTTCTCAAGCTAGAGCGTATAGCTTTTGATAGGGAATCGCAGAGTATATATTTAAGCAGAACAGATTAACAAATCAAGAATTTTTGGTACCAATAAAACAAGATTAAACCAAGAAATTACTGTCTATCTCACTACAATACTTTTGAGTATGCAGATCATAATTTTATCTGCATCAACCAGATGTGTAGATTAAGAACACCAGCTATCTCGATCTGTAACAATGAACACTCCATTGAAACAGTATTTATCCAAAATTTTGTTACTCTCAGGCTCAGTTGCTAAACTGCTGGCCACACCACACGTTAGAATATATTGAAGGGTCCCACGAAAGTCATTTATATAAAGGGTAAATTACACTAAACTCCCAAGAACTTTTAGCATGTTGTTGTCAACCCCCAACAACTTTCGAAATTGCACTAAAACTCAACAACTTTTGCTGAAAACCTCCAATACTTTTAGATAAATTTTACTAAAACCCTAATAACTTTCAAATTTCCTTTTTATGCTGTTTTTTGGTTCTAGTTTATGGGGGTTATCCACAACATAGAAACATAGTGGGAGTTTCTGCAAAATGCAAAATCTACTGGGTTTAGTGCGATTTTGAAAGTTATTGGCGGTTTAGTGTAATTACACTAAACAAGGTTAAATTTCACATAATACTCCAGAGTTTGCCCATTTTGAGATAACTCCACCACCCACCACACAAATTTTATAAATGTCACTTAATTCACCCATCTTTAGGGCCTGTCACAAATTCTCCACACGTTTGCAATTTTCCAACATACCCCCTTAACAACATACTACAGGTTCTCTGGAACTTTAGCAAAAGGTTACAGAGGTTTTTCTGAAAATAATGTTGAAAGTTATAATTTTTACAACAATGCCAAAAGTTTTAGAGTTTTCTGAAAATAAGATTGAAAGCTAGGATCATACATTGAAAAGTTATAACGCTTTAAGGGTTTTATGACAATCTTTTCTAAAGTTCAAGAAAACCTGCACTAAGCTGTTAAGGTGGTATGTTGGAAAATTGCAAACATGTGGAAAATTTGTGACAAGCCCCAAAGCTGAGGTGAATTAAGTGACGTTTATAAAATTTGTGTGGTGGGTGGGGGAGTTATCTCAAAATAGGTCAAACTTCAAGTTTATTATGTGAAATTTAACATTTTTAGGGTAAATCACAACGAATCCTCAATAACTTTCAGTATTTTATCGTAAACCCCCAATAACTTTCAAAATCGCCTAATAGATTTCTGTGTTTTATAGATAACCCCCATAAATTAGAATAAAACAACAACATATAAATGCATTTCTAAAGTTATTAGGGATTTAGCATAATTTATCGAAAAGATATTGGGGGTTTTCTATAAAGGTTGTTGGGTTTCAGTGCGATTTTAAAAGTTGTTAGGGGTTTACTACAAAATCCTAAAAGCTCTTGGGGAAATAGCGTAAATATTATAAAGCTTCGGGCATTATCACAAACTCATCAAACTTCAGAGGGGTTATGATAAATTTACCCTCTGTATAAATCCTCACAGGTTATTTCAGAGATATACAATACAATATCATTTCCCCACTCTCACTCCAAAAACCTCTCCCTAGCATACAACGTACTCTGAATTAAACTCTCCACGACTCCAAACATGAGTCAGTTGAAGCTCGTCCGCAATGCTCTAAAAGAGGATCAACAATATTTGACACCTCCTCCTATTAGAAAACATCAAGAAACCGACACAGGATTAACGCAGCGCGGAAGTGAAAACCTCAGAATCCACCAAGGGGTATTCTCTGAATCCACAAAGAACGATCTCCGAATCCACAAAGAACTTCGAATCCACGAAGAAATTTAATGAGAGAAATTTTATTGATAAAAAGTTATATTATCCATGAGGTTTACAATACTTCTTCTTAAATAGAAAAATAAAGTCCTAATAAGAATAGAATTCCTAAAAGAAAGAAACAGTTTAAAACTACTTAAAATACTCACTATAATAAAGGAAACAAATCAGTCCGAATTAAATCAAAATTGATTTTATTTCCTAATCTAAATTGACTCTAACTTTATTACTAAAAATAAACTAAAGGCTGATTATTTCTAAAATCCTGTCATAAACGGATGTTACTGATGGGATTGTGGGATCCTACCAAATTGATTGACTCCGTCTCGTCGAGATAGACGATTTTCATATGTAATATGTTTTAATCTGCCTTCCTTATTGGAAGATATGATTACTTCTCTACTGCCAGTCAATAATTCATTTGCATCCGCATTTGACTCGTGAAGCTCCCACTTTTCCATGAATTTGCATGTTATGCGTCCTACATCAGTCTCCCCTTTGAAAGAAGCTCGACTCTGAGCTTATATTTATTTAAATAGCAGCTTCCTTGATAAACACTTTTCTTCTCCTGCATCGATCAACGTCCGCCTTATATTTAGCATTGATTTTCTCCATCTGTTCTTTTTCCTTTTCAGCTAAGGCTTCTTCAAAATCAAACCTTTGATTGAATATTTTCCACATTATTTTAATGTGACTTACGGCATGTAGATCTAAAGATGACTTGAAAAACTCCTCTAAATTATTTCCTTGTTGCTTTTTATATTTTTGTGCCTGCAGTTTCATCTCAATCTTGTCAAAATTATTGACACTCTTTATTTCAGAAGAATTGTTCTTGCACTCTATCTCTTTTCTTTTGAGCCCTCCACTAAGCAATTCACATATATCATCATTTGTCTAGTTCGCTATTATATCATTCTCCTTCACTGGGACAACATCAGTATGTGTAATATCACTCACAATAGCTTCGATAACTTCATATATAATATCCATCTTTACTGACATATCACCATCAACATCAGGAATCTTGGTTGTAATAGGGGCTTGCACATCGAGAGGAATCTCGATTGGGGCAGGATCTTCTTTTTGCAATTACTTTTTACAATTACTACCAAATCATAGACCTCTTCAGATTGTTTCAAATTTTCTGCTAAAGCCTCTTTGTTTGCCATCAATGGTCTCTTCTTCTCAATAGTCTCTAACTTGAATGTCTTCTTTTCTGGAAGAGGCATGAGCGCAATTCGATGTCCATCCTTCTTGAAGGTACAAGCATTGTTTCTGCTCCTGTGGGTGGCACCAACATCTAACTATCATGGTCTACGTAAAAGCATATGACAAGTATCCATCTCGACCACATTGCACAACACCTCATCGACATAGTTGCAACCAATAGAAAAAGATACCGGACACATCTCATCATTTTACACATCATTGCCCTTGCGAATCCAGTCGATCTTGTAGGGAGGTGGGTGTTTCTCTGTCTTCAAACCTAACTTATTCACCATAAGCCGAGAGACAGGATTCTTGCTACTGTGACTATCAATAATAACATCACAAACCTTCTGCATGATAGTGCATCTCGTGCGAAAGATATTGTGCTTCTGAGATGGTTCTTCTCTCTTTGTTGCTTCTTGAGTCCTCTTCATAACTCTAAGATCTTGTTTAGGGATAGATTATGCTTGTTTAATCTCTGCATGATCATAGTTAGAATCTGCACTTGGATATCGATTGAACATATAATAATAGGTAGAAAGGAAACGGGCTTTTAATAACTTCTTCATCTTCTCCCACTTAGCGACTTTCAGCTTTTCTTGATGGGATCAATTCATGCGTACCGATTCCCACCAAGCAGGTGCTCCACCCTTAAGTTGGTAGGCCATCAACTTTACCTTCCGCTCATCTGGAATCTCCATATGCTCAAAAAATCTTTCCACTTTTGCAATCCAATCAAGAAATTCTTCGATATAGAGTTGCCCGTTAAAAGATGGCAAATTCATCTTTATCTTGAATCCTCCAGCATCATAATTGTCCCGTCCTCGGCAGTCTCTGCGATCATCACCGCGACTTAGGGCTTCATAGTTATCATTGTTGCTGTTGAATTCTTTATGCGAAGTCCGATCACGTCTTTGGTGACCATCAACGCGATCTCGAACTTGTCCCTGATTTAGACGCTCCATTGTCAACGCAAGTCGGTCTACACGAGTCTTAATCTGAGTTAGGGTAATCGGGTCTTCGTCGCCTGCCATCGGATCTGAAAAACCTGCTCTGATACCAATTAACGTAGCACGGAAGTGAAAACTTCAGAATCCACCAAGGGGTGTTATCTGAATCCACTCTCCGAATCCACAAAGAACTTCAAATCCACGAAAAAATTCAATAAGAGAAATTTTATTGATAAAAAGTTATATTATCCACGAGGTTTACAATCATTCTTCTTAAACAGAAAAATAAAGGATACTCCTAATAAAAATAGAATTTCTAAAAGAAAGAAACAGTTTAAAACTACCTAAAATACTCACTATAATAAAGGAAACAAATCAGTCCTAATTAAATTAAAATTGATTTTATTTCCTAATCTAAATTGACTCTAACTTTATTATTAAAAATAAATTAAAGGCTGATTATTTCTGAAATCCTGTCATAAACGGGTGTTACTAATAGGATTGTGGGATTCTTCCAAACTGATTGACTCCGTCTCGTCGAGATATGCGATTTTCATATATAATATGCTATAATCTCCTTTCCGGATTGGGAGATATGGTTATTTATCTACGGTTAGTCAATAATTCATCTGTATCCGCATTTGACTCGTGAAGCTCCCACTTTTCCATGAATTTGCGCGTTATGCGTCCTACATCAGAATCGACACTGTCCAACACCATTTTCTCTTCCTCCTCTTCTTGCACTCTGAATTCTGAGCTTCATTCTGACCAAGCATCCAGCGATTACCCCAACTCAAAGTGATCCATTGATCAAGAAGCTCCAGGCAGCGCCGAGAGCAAGACTGCACAAGAATCTTCATCATCGTCGTCTTCAATGGAATCGACAACAGATGCTCGGTTGGACGTAAGGACTAGCTTCAAGCGAAGAAAGCTTTGCATGTAAGAAAATTTTCTTTTCATTTGTTATTAGACTGTAACATTGCCCTTGTCGACGTTGTATTTTACTGTAATCAGGGATCCAGTCAACTTTGTTATGAAATGAAACTACCTGAAGCTACAAAGAATTAACAGGAAGTAGAAACAGAAACTGACAGTTAAGAAAATTTTCATCGTCTTGTTTCTTCGATTTGTTATTAGACTGTAACATTGTCCTTTTCGATGCTGTATTTTACAGTAATCAGGGATCCAGTCGACTTCGTTATGATAAGAATCTACCTGAGGCTACAAAGAATTCATATGAATTAGAAACAGAAACGGACAGGTTATTCAGCAGATTTTTTTTAAATTCTTGGTCTCTTTATGATCTTTTGTAAAATGTATTGCTTCTTAAATAAATGGTGCTCTCATTTCTTTCAGTATGGATCAGCTGAAAGGTTACTTGGAGTGCCTTCTTGATTTTCTTGGTCCTGCAAACTACTGATGTTGGAGTTGTAGTACTGAATGTAAATTCTTGAAGCTATAAGATTAAGACTTGATTAAGAAAATGAAAGTTTAATTGCTGTAAGTGGAGAATGATGGTGTTAAGATATGTAAGTACTTTCTTGATTCTCTTTGTTACAGATAATCAAATGTGCATTGCTAGAACAGTTGTTATAGATGTTGCAGTGAATGTAATTCTTGAAAACATGCATTGGATTATGAAACTTCAAGGTACAAATTCATATGTTGGAGTCATCATTAATAAATAATTAACGAGATTGGGTCCTTTTTGGACCCTTTTTCTATAGTCATCTCTACAAGAAAAAAGCAAATTTTTTATTTTATTTTATTGTGATGTGTTAGTTATGCTTTCCCTCCCTTGATTAAGGAAGTTTTCGAAGTTGAGATGCAATGTGAAGTCTAAGACGTCGAAAAATCGAAACTCCTAGTTTCATGTTGTAAGAACTCAGACATCAACAGAAAAGTTTTTTATGTTTTTTTCCTTTTATAAAAAGATGCATGCCTTTCGTGAAGGAATAAGTGGAATAGCAGTTCTTGCTAGAAATAGACCCATATACTGAAATGACTCAGTTAAATGGAAAAATACAACAATAAAATGGGGAAATTTTAGAATTAACGTGTGACCATTGTGAGCATGTGGCATGTGAGGCCACAAGTGGGAGACCATGTGAAGGCCACAAGTGGGAGAAGCCCATGTGAAGTTTTTTAGTCCCACATCGGATTTTACAAGGCATAGATAAGAAAGAGAGCACTATAAATTGGGACCTAGGTTGAGGGTTCAAGAGTGACTTAGTGCTTTGAGAAAATAAGTGTGAGAGGGTAATTTTAGCACTCCTTTGAGAGAGCTATTGTGAGATTTGTAAAT
>JBAKGM010000365.1:32002432-32017765 GCA_037177215.1 Asparagus racemosus | reverse complement strand
ATTTGTTTGCTTCTCCCGCTAAATCTCACCTCATACGTATTATACTTCTATTTGCTTTGCCGTTGTTTCCTCCAACAAGAACGTGGGAAAGCTAACTAACTTTAATTAATAATTTAATTAATTATTTTAGTTTGTTATATCTTGATATTTGATTTGGTTGTTATTTATCCAACAATCCCACCTCAAAGCAAATATCAAAGGTAACAAAATAAAAAATTAAAAGAACAAAATATATAATAAATATGTAAGTATGAGCATAAATTCTATGCATCAGTATAGGTGGCTTCCGGCCTTGAACCTACGCTTAGTAATATTTGTTGCATTCTGAGAAAACTATAGTGACCCTGAGGCCTTGAACTAGGTTCCTTTATCAGAAATTAACAAAAATACACATAAAATGCTTACTGTATTGGGTCACAGGTTAGCGCGTTAGTTTGGCGCGTTAGTTTGGCCATGCACTCACTACCGACTCATGAGAATACATAGAAAATAGCCCTGACTTCCATAACCACAGCCGCACTCATGTAGGTGGATCCTCTAGGGATGTAAGAGACCGGAAGAATCGCGCTCTAGGATTTGGATCCATTAAGAGTTCTATGACTCGCCCTAGACCGATCTCTCTATGAAGCAATTCTACCTTAGGATGAGGTTTGGAGTGCCTAGCTCTGATGTGAAATCATGTTTCACGTGTATAATAAGAGTACTCTCTAATGGATACATCTGTTCAGCTTGTTTTTACCCTTTAAACATCCTTCAAGGGATCGCCTATAACAGAAGTAGGATTCCCACTGCCGATGTTCCTATATATTTGGGCTTAACCCCATCCCTTTGGCTGAATATTGGACTAATTTGCTAGCTAGACCTTTTGTCAAATGATCTGTCAAATTATGGTCTGATTGAACAAAGTCCAAAGTGACATATTGATTTAAGAGTCTCTTTATTGATTTATATCTTATTTACAAATGTATGCTTAGTTTTGAATTTGTAGTTTTCTAGTTGGAGTCCTATTAGAATTACATACATCATTATGAATTAGTTCTAAAAAATCACTGTCTCTGTGTTCTACAGATTTAAAAGGTTTGTTTACCTTGTACACATATTTCACACTTATTGTTAGAATTATGTTGGATTTAGAAATTAAACCCATGTTACTCATTTTCTTAATAGTACCTAGGTTTACATGACCTAGTCAAGTATCACAAGATTCATTGTTCAAGATAATAGAAGAAGATGAAAAAACATCATCAAAAGATAATTGAGGAATAACATTCAACTTAAACAAACTATCTTTTACAAAACATTTCCCAATGAAAACATTATTTTTGGTGATTACAATTTTATTTGATTATAAAAAAAAATTTAAAGCCTAAACTAACTAGTAAAAATCCACTAACAAGATTTCTCCTAATGGTTCGCACGAACAAGAAATCATGAAGGGTAAGGATATTTCCAGATGTCATCTTAAGGTCAACTTGTCAATTCCCTTTTATTTGTGCCAATCTATCATTTCCTAAAGCCACACATCCTCCACTTGATTCTTGAAAGTTAGTAAACCAGGAGCACTCAGAACACACATGCACATTAGCTCCAGAGTCTAACCACCAATCAGAATAAGAGGTAAAATTACATATAGTATGTGTAAAAGCAGATCTAAAGGAGGGAACAGAAGTTTCAGCCTTAATCATATTGGCTTGTGGATTTGGTCCACCATTCTTTTTATATGGCATTTTGGGTCATGTCTTGCGGTAGAAGCATGATTCAGTTTGGTGGTTCTCTCGACCACAGATAAGGCAGAAACTCTTTCCATTGGAAACCCCAGGATTTTGACCTTGCTGGTTCGGATTTCTATTATTATTATTTTGATTCCTATAATTATTCTTATTATGCCTCTTGAAATTATTATTATTATTTGGCTTGAAGTGATATTGATTTTTCTTAGGCTTATTTTCAGTTAGATTTACTTTGGCTTTATTCTCAACTTTAGGTTTATTTATGTTTCATGTTCATCCTCAATTCTTATTGATTGAATAGTCTAGATTTAAGGTAAGATCTCCTTATTTGTGTCTAAGCTCTTTATCAAAATCAAACCAACTAGGATGGAGTTTATCAATAAGGCAAGCCCATTTATGATCTTTAGATAATATTGTACCATCTGCTTGAATATATCTAATAAAATCCTGAAACTCATGAAGTTATTCATTTGTAGGCTTGTTATCTACTATCACAAATATATTAAATTTTGAGGAGCTAAGCTTTCAATTCTTACATCATCAAGAACATATTCAGATTCTAGTGTATCCGGCGCCATTTATTTCACAATTTATATCGTAAAGTTTATCATCAAGAGCACTCAAGATCCCATGGTAGCAATGATAGTCAATATCTTTAGGTGTTACTAGTTTAGAACTAGGAGTTGTTGATTTAGATGTAGGGGTCTTCGGTGAATGTGTACCAGGAGAACTAGATGCAGTTGTATCCTGAGATGTAGATCCTCCTATAATTAAGTATAGACCTAGACTAGTTAGCCAGACTCTCATTTTATTTTTCCATCTTGTAAAATTTAACCCTTTAAATTTTGGTTTAGCACTTAAAATGTCATTCTTAGAGGACATTTTTATAAGATAAAAAACTAAGGTCTAATAGAAAATAAATAATCTGTAGAGAATGATAATATGTTAATGCCAATTCTAAAGTTGTTAATAAACTGTACAGGCTTCGGTATTTTTATTTAAAGATGTTAACGAAAGCAATAAGTAAATATTATGTATCTAAAGGTTATTAATGAACAGTAAATTGAATAAACAGTACTTTCGGAAGTAAGCACTAAATTATAAGACTGAACAGTGAACTTGAATGTAGTAATCATATGAATGAACAGTAATTTCCGTGAATGAACAGTAAATAAAAGTGAACAATGTTTTTTGGATGAGCATTAGTTTCGAACAATAGTAAACCTTATTCGGATGAACAATAATTTCGCATAAAAAAATAATTTATCCGAATAAACATTAATTTATTCGGATGACCAGTATATATATATATTGGAGTAAAATCAAAACGTATTCGGTTGAACAGTAATTTATAATAAACAGTACATTCCGATAGAGGTAATTTATACTAACGAACAGTAATTTCTGGGCATAAACAGTAAACCGAATAAACAATATGCGAACGAACAGTGGTTTCGAATTAACAGTTAATTCGAATAAAAGTAATTTGTGTTAATGACTACTAAACGAATGAACAGGAGATTAGATTACGCAAATGAACAAAACGCGAATGAACAGTGATTGCAATTGAACAGTAATATAAAGATATCTCTTTAGATTGTCACACTAGAATTCACAATTATTGTTATCTGTTAAAAAAAATTAAAGGAACAATTTTACTGACCTCGGAGAAGCGTGGCGAACTACTGCCCTAAAGAGATATCTGTCAATCTCGTGCGATCAGCTAAGTCGAAATACTCCTTAGCGGTATGATCTCTTCTCTACCGGAACCTTAGCAAATATTTGAGGGATGAAGACCCTTAAATAAGCAGCCAGAAAACTATAGCAAATATTTGAGGGAGGAGGAAGAAAAAGAGAAAGGAAGAACTTCTTGTTTCTGTATATTTTTTTTTATCTACTCATAGGTCTCTTTTTATAAGGGAAAAAAGACCCCTTACAAAGGAACGGAGAGAGAATTTTTAGCGTTAAGAATTTCTATCTAACGTCCTGAGAACGTGCGAAAGCTAACTAACTTTAATTAGTAATTTAATTAATTATTTTAGTTTGTTATATCTTAATATATGATTTGATTTGATTGTTATTTATCCAACACCTATTTGACTTCATACCCTAAAAATTTTTAGAGTCCGTGAAAAAGAAAAAGAAAAACAAAAAAAAGAAGCTTTTGTGTTACTTGGGGATGAGAAAATATGAAATTAACTTAATTCAGTAGTTGCGGCACTTGGTATTTTTCATCCATAGACTAATTTCGCCCTTCTCTTCCTAGGCCCACAGCTCCTTTTTTTTATATAATATATTACTAGCTCTCATCTTAATATATTTATTGTACAATTACTTTTAGTTAAATATTTTTTCAATATTAGTCCATTAAATCTTTTATATTTTGACTAATTTCTCAGATCATTGAAATTGATATTAAGTTATTTTAAAGTAATATCTTTAATTAACAATAGTTATATGTATTAGAAAATTAATTTTAAACAACTTAAAAATTGAGGGATGTAAATGGCAACTTTAGTGAGCTGAAAGAGTCCCTCTCAACTTCTCTTTTGCGTTAGATGCATATCAATTTTGTGATCAGTCATACAAATCGAGCTTTCTAACTAACCGTTCCATTTTTTTATGCACAATGCTCTCAATGCGCAATGTTTCCAAATATTGATTGCTTCTATTGATAAATAACGTCTATACAAATATGGATGTAATTTAGCTGTATATTATATTGTTTATAAGATAGAATTCAGTAGATATCTAATTGTCTAATTCGGATGGATGGTACAGGAATTATGATGGTGCCTCCAAACTCTCCATAGCAATAGGTTGCTATAGAAATGACGATTTTTCTATCTCCAGGGAAACACTCTTATCTCCTATCAAATAAATTCTTAATTCTCCTTTTGGGGCTTCTACTCTCATATAAAGTTCTTGTTTTGACGATTCAAAACTGGGTGAAAGTTTTTTAGTAACAAATCTATAGTCAAAATTGGTCCATTCTGAATGTTTTGCTCTATCAAAGCGTCAGACTTCTAAATTTTCATAAGGTCCTCTAAGAATGCTTTCTAGAGCCTATTGAATAATTTTTATAGATTCCTTCATTTCATCGATTCGTACTAAATAACGAGCCAACGAATCTTCTTCGATCTTTTTGCCATTGGTCTTCTGAATCGAATTTATTTTAAGACTCATAACAATCAACTTTAAGAAGATCCCATTGGATTCCAAAATCTCGTAACATCGGTCCTGATAAACCCCAATTTTTATTGCTTCCTCTCCACCAATAATCCCCACTCCTTCAACTCGTTCGAAAAAAATAGGATTTCGGGTAATAAGTTTTTGATATTCAACAATTCCTGTTAAAAATAATCGCAGATATCCAAACATTTATCTATCTAGCCATAAGGCAGATCCACGGCGACTCCCCCAATATGGAAATAATTATGCATCATTCACATACCCTTGTCAGCTTCAAATAGATCATATAACAATTCCCTTTCTCTAAAAATATAGAAAAGGGAGTTTGTGCACAAATATCCGCCATAAAAGGTCCAAGCCATAACAAATGAGAAGCTATACGACTCAGCTCTAACATAATTACTCTTATGTAACTGGCATTTTTAGGTACTCGAACACTTGCCAATCGTTCTGGTGCTTTTACTGTTATTGCTTCTGTGAACATAATGGCTAAATAATCCCACCATGTTACATAAGGCAGATATTATATAATTGTTCGATTTTCCACTATTTTTCCATTTATCTATGTAAATAACCCAATATGGGTTCACGGTCAATAACATCTTCGCCATCGAGAGTAATGATCAGTCGAAGAACACCATGCATTGATGGGTGGTGAGGGCCCATATTAACTATCATGAGATCTTTTCTTGTAGTCAGTACAGTCATATCTTTTCTTCCTTTATTCATTATTCCATGAATTTCTCAAACGAGGTTCATCACAATGAAAAATCTAATAACTACTATTAACAAATAACTAATAACAAATAACTAGCTGGTAGATGCACACCATGACAATTAATTGTAGAAATCAAGATGCTGCCTCCATAGCAAGACATCCATACTAGCTGGTAGACGCACACCATGACAATTAATTGTTGAAATCAAGAGGTTGCCTCTACACCGAGGCATTCGCACTCGCACTAGCTGTTGTTGGTGTACATTATGGCTTAAGTATAACAGAGGGCTAGTACATATAAAACAATTAATAGTTCAAGTTGTCAATAGAACATAGAGTTATGATTTTATTTATGATAACCCTATAGAGCATGTCTTCAGGAACAGTTCTGTATATTGTTGAAATCAAGAGGTTGCCTCCACACCAAGGCATTAACACTAGTTGCTGTTGGTGTACATTTTGACTTAAAAATAGCTGAGGACTAGTACACAAAGCAATTAATAGTTTGAATTATAAATAGAAAATAAAGTCCTGGTTTTATTTATGATAAGACTATAGAGCATGTCTTCAGGAACGGAAGTTCCTTAGCACGTCCTCAGAGCAGTTCCTTGCAATTGTCTTACTCGCTCTACACAGTTATGACAATTAATGTATTAAGTTAAAAGGAAAGTTACATGCATTTTGATACTCGTTTCTATTTGTACACTCTTTTGTTAGTTTGATTGTGAGAGAAAAGCAATTGAAATCGAATTTTATAGACGAAAAATTGTGGGCTTAGCTTCCACGTAAAAGGAACCGGTTCTTAGAAGTAAATTTTGTGAGAGAAAGAGGACGATCATGCTGATGAGTACTATCTTTAATGACTTACTATGACGTTTGTTAGAAGTAGTGTTTAAAAAAAAAAAAGAAAGAAAGAGAAAAAAGACATTAGACTTGCCCGCATTATTTTTGCAGCAGTTTTACTTCATGTAGTTGAAATGTAGTATTAAGATCTGCAGTCTTGTTTTTATTAGCTAAACCAACATTTTTTAATTTTCCTCACAACTTTGCCAGGTACAATTGACTATATATGAATAGTGGTAATTGTCTTTTGAGAGCAGAGGGAAATGAGGCCTCAAATCTCTAAAAGATCCGACAACATCAATAGAGTATAGCAAAATATATAATAATAATAATAATAATAATAATTTTTTTAACTGTAGGTAGTGGAAAGGAACACTTGGAGCTCCACATTGTTTTAACTATATTCAAATTTTAAAATACATGTTTGTTGCATATCATTGCAACACAAAAGATGATTGTTTAAAAAAAAAGCCAAGAAATAATAGTGTTGCTATTGCCTTCAAGCTAAAAATGTCTTAGCAACACTAGCAAAGCTAAATGGAGTTGTAACTATTTTTGCATGCGACATTCTCTGTTTTATTTTTTTCAATGCTATATCTGTGACAAATTAATTTATGATTATTCTACAATAAGATTAAAGTCAATTCAGTATTTATTTAACAAATAGAATGAAGATCAGACATTCTTATTCGAGATAAGGATTAGTGCTATTGTCATCTTCTAAATCACTCAATAAAAGAAATAGATAAAAAAATTTATGTATTAATCATTTTAAAAAGTTTAATCCCAGAGTTCGTGACAATATACTTTGAATTTCTCTATTTTCGAATACTAACGCGCAAATCAACAAAAGAATCAAACAATAAAAATCACCTTCTTTACTAATAAGTCTAATACATAACCAACAGTGAGTGAAGATGAAAAAAAGACAGAGAGATAGAAAAAGATGAAGCGAAAATTGAAAAAGCGTTAAGGGAAAATTGGAAAGGAAATAAAATGGGAGGAAAAAAAATGAGATACATATGCAAATTTGTTCTGATCTACAAATTTGTTCTGTTCTCACCCATCAAAATAAAACCGAATTTGTTCCATTAATTAACTCTTATATAAGGATATAAAAATTTAAGTAGTGTTTTTTTTTTAAGTTTCAAATCCTATCTGAACCATGAGTGAGCTGACTAGAGCCATAATAGAACATTCAAATTTTACACATCCTAACTCCCTGCATTTTCGTGAATATTTCAGAACATTCAAAATTTAAGTATTAACCATCTAATTGGAGGGGATCCCGAGAAAAAGAGGTAAAGAGCATTTCACATAAAACATATTATGCGTTCAAAGAGAAAAAAGATACTTCACACAAATACGAAAACCCAGAAGTGCTCATTTCAGTACCATTCTTCATTCACAAGCTTCGAAAAAGAGAGGAAAAAAAGCTACAAATTACGGAAGCCATTATGCATGACTTGATCCAAAGCCTCATCCATCAACTCGGGGCTCAACCTGACCATCAAAACGCAAAACTCCATCTCATTAAGAGCTCCATCACCATCAATGTCTCCTTCTCTCAGCATCCCCCTAAGCTCCTCATCGCTCAGCCCGCCGAGGCCCAACGAGGCCGAGTTCCTCTTCAAGCTATCGAACGTTATCAGACCCGTACCCGGATCCATTAGCAGACGAAACCCGTTACAGAGCTCCGTCATGAGACCCTCTTCACCTAATTTCTCTGCCATTGTTGGGAGGTAGTCTTCGAACTCGACTGCTCTGTTGCTAGCCATTGGAAGAAGGGAAAAAAAAAGTGGGTATTTTGGGAAGAAAAGTTTTTGGGTTATTTTGGGAGGAGGTAGAGGGGGAGAGAATGAGAATAAATAGGAGATGACAGCATGAGATGAGCTAAGGAGTTGGGTTGAGAGGAAGGAGAGGAGGAAAGAGAGGAGATTTCTCAGAAGTTGCAACGGGGCGCGTGAGATGAGAACAGCTGGGTATTTTGGGAATAATTTTCAAGACGCGTAAAAGACTATTATGTCCCTCGTCTGCTTATGTTTGGCAGTTTGTTTTGAACTTTTGAGACACGATTGATTATAAATTTATAATTTTACAGTTCAGTAAAATGCACATGCAGTTAACATAATTTATAAAATAGTCAGACTAAATTTGTCGTGGACTGCAAAAGAAAATTCCTATGTATCCTCTAGTTGTATTTTTTTTTTTATGACAAATCCTAGCATATTTCTACTGAAATTAAGCTAAGGATAAATTATACTGAACCCCATGAACTTTTAGCATTTTGCAGTGTACTCTCATGAACTTTCAAAATCGCACTAAACCCCCAATAACTTTTTAAAATTGTACAAAATCCCCAATAACTTTCCGAGTTTTGAAGATAACCCCCATAAATTAGAAACAAATAATAACGTAAAAAGACATTTTGAGAGTTATTGCTGAATTTTATCCAAAATATGTTGGGGGTTTTCTGCAAAAGTTATTGGGGTTTTAGAGCTAGTTTGAAAGTTCATGGAGGTCTAATACAAAACACTAAAAGTTCATGGGGGTTTAGTGTAATTTACCCTTAAAGTAATGTATAGGGATTTTTTTAATACCTTATAGGCTTGTACCATTTAGAATGGTTTTCATCAAATTTAATAGAATAACAGTATCGTCAAAAATTTCAGATGCTCTCTGTCAAACATAAAAATTTTACTATCAAACATTGATAATCCATGAAGCTTTCTGTAATTCACCATCTTTTTCTTAACTCTAATTTATATTCGTCAAATTGGTAAATAATTTTTTTGTTGATCTTCTCATGTATGTTAAGATTTTTTTCTCCTCGTCTAAACTTAAGGTTTTTTTGTATATGTTTAACTTTTAGATAGTTTAACTCTTTCAACCAAAATAAATTGGATTATTAGAGAATATACAGTTATACATTTTTAAATACAATAATTCAAAAAACATCTACTAAAATTTAAAAGAACTAAATATAAGGCGAACATACCAATATCTTTTAGTGAAGGTTAAGATTGTCTTTTGAGTGCAGAACTAATGAAGCAGAGTAGGATGCTAAGAAGTTTCTAATGTGTAAGCACAGAGCCCTCGTTTTCCGCATGGTTTTGTTGGATTCAGTTGACCTATTATTTCCCGAAATAGCCCTATATTAGCAGTAATGTGAAAGTGTTATAGGGTTAATTTTGTCTTTTTAATAGATGTACTTGCACTTGGACGTACAAATTCACTTCTTTTGATGAGAGAGGTAAATGCCGAGAAATTTACTTCTTAGTTTGAACTCGAGAATTAAAGGAGAACAAGAAGGTGCTCTCAAATTGATATAGATGCGCTAGAAAGTTACTTTCAGGGGAAGATAATAAAATAACAGTAAATTTCGGAAACTTGTTCTAAACTTAGGATGGTTTGGACTTTGGACAAACGCCCTATAACTAAGAGAAAAATCTTAGGGGGTATTTGTTTCAAATTTTTTTGAGATTACAAGTTTACGGATTTGGGATTTGGAAGTGGATGTGTTTTTGATTTGTGGATTCCATAATTTTATTTTTTTCAAAGCAAACTTTGAGATTTTTTATAATGACAGAGAAATTAGGAGATCTTTATTTCAAAAGAGGATTTCACAAATGCTAAAACCTCTCAAAATATATTGGTATTTTATTATTTTGGTATCTCAAATGCTAAAAAATCTCAAAATTTGCTTTGAAACAAACAAAATTATGGAATCCGCAAATCAATAACAGCTCCAATTCTAAATCCATAAACTTGTAATCCCAAAAAAAATTTGAAACAAACACCCCCTTATAAAATTTCAAAATTATACAAATAAGCTGTGAACTACGGGAGCTTGTCATAGGCAATGTTAACAAAGATCTAAAGTACACCCTTGGTACTATCTGTCTATGAAAAACTTTATTTCTGTGAAACTAAAAATATATAGGGAAAAGTTGTCCAAAACAAAACATGAGACATGTGTAGCGCACGCACTTGACAGCTTAAATTGACGGGTACACAATAATCATCTGAGACAAGTTTTGAAAAGTTTTTTTCTCACGGTCCAAACTTCGAAATGTGAATATTTGGTTGTTTAAAAGCAACTTGGGAAATGTAGGTAAGTGTAGTAGAAATTTAACAGAAAATCTAATAAAATCTGGAGTGGATATCAAAGTTAAAGAGAAATAGAACAAACTGATATCAAAGTGTTGAAAAGGAAAATTTCCTGGTTAACAAAGTCAGCAAAGGGTAAAGTTTGGGGTTACATACTGCAAATAAGCCTATTTAAATAGCAGTCCCATTTCGAGCAAGGATGAGTTTGAGGGTGTAAATACAAATATGATAGTATATACAGTCTAATATGAGAAAACACTAATTTTATTTGTGGAGACATTTACTTGGCTTGAATTATGAAGCTGAGAAGAGAACAAAATAGGTCTAATTTTAGCTCTACGGGATGAAAACTAGATTAGGATTAACTGGAACACCTCACCTATGTTATTAATCAATAGGTTTGACTTTGTACATTGCTTTAATGACTAGTAGGCAGGAGGTTCCAAAATTTTAGACCTCCTTCTAGTGAACTTGGAATATTTCAGCTCCGCAAGATTCAACTTGGATGTGGATTTTAACGAAAATTCATGTTTTATTTGACAATAGAATATTGTATGTATAAAAAAATAGAATATTGTATCCTATGTCAGACATGAGACCTCTTAATTTATCTCCCTCTCTCTCTCAACCGAATTTGGAATCGAATCCAAGACTGTGAGAGTCATATTGGAATCTTCCAACCGTCGTGGGTACCTTCTGATTTATCTTTGAGTCATTCATTTTAAACATATCTCCAATGTATGTTTACTTAATTGTATTTGTTAAAAGAAACAAATTAGATAAAGTAATAAAACCCTCATAAATTTTGGGGTGTTTTACAACCTTACAAATTAAAGAATTCTCCTGAATTTGTTCGCTAAATTAATATTATACACACGACACTTTTGTAGACATGAATTTTGAATAATTTTACGCCAGTGGGTTTTTTTTTATTTTTAATGAGGAGTTTTCTGGGCTAGGTTGATAGATATTCATAAGGATGGCTCGGATTTTTTATCCTTCAAGTTGACAGTGTTGATGACAATTATCAATTGTTCATGGGCATTTGTGTTATGTTAAAAATTAAGGTAAATTTCTATACTTTATAAAATCTATAGGAAGTTTTTATGTAGAAAAAATCCCACAGTACCTAAGGACACACACACATATATATATAATTAATTAATTAATTAATTTTCCTCTTTGCACATAGATGCACCAAAGTTTATTGATACATAACTTTAAAATTAAAGACACAGATTACAACTAAACGTGCTTCAGATCATTGATCTACGAACAAAATTTTGATCATTTAGCTAATGTCTAGCATAAAGCTAGGAGTAAAAAAATAGCAGGTCTACAAAATAATTGTCCATAATTGTTTGATAAATATCTTCGACTTTTTATATATACATAAGTTTTGGAGCATCTATTGATTGATGACGGTAGTTATGTTCCTATATATAGCCGACTACATGCTTTTACAGCGGACAATATTCTTGTGCCCCAAGTAATACAGAAAGGGAAAGGAGCGTACAAGTAGGCAAACTAAATTTATCAAGAGATTCACTAATAGAGCTTTGGGGTCTCTTTCCAAGAAGCTGTGTATATACAAATAATAGATGTACAGAGTGATAATTGTAGGCATCATAAATAGATGTTCCTATAACAATCTTTCAGATTACTTAAAAAAATTATATATAAAAAAAAAATTACAAAGTTCCCTATGCTTGGAAGAAACCACATACCCTTCTTTCTCACTTTATCGCTTTTCTCATTTCACATGATAATTGGGAGTCTAAAAAGCAGTCCTATATTTTGGGGTTACGTTCTTTGGACTTGGACTCTTTGACGTGAAGAAAACAACAATATGAAATTTCTTGGCTTATTTCAAGTGTGAAACACTGAACACCGCAAGAAAATAGCTTCGAATACTCTGTACAGAGAGATGCAATTTCTTCATTCTGAAGAGATAACTTTAAGAAACAAGACCGAAATTACCAACTTGAGAATCATATGTGGAACTTTTGCAAGCATCAGATGCAACCATTTTGACTTTCGGGACAAATGCTAAATTTTGCTACCGACGCAATAAATTAGATCCAAAACTACACCCCATGTTGCTTGAGGTGTTCTGCTAACCCTCAAAATAGCTGATTATGAATATAAAACAGCTCACATTAGGAGGGTTTTGATCCAATGCGCAAGGGCAGCGTGTTCAAACATTAGTAGACAACTAAAATTATTACACCAATAAAATACGTGGAAATTTTCTATATTCAATTTCATACTTTGATTTTTCTTTACCTAGAAATGATTTAGTTTGTTCTGTATAGCTTTATAAAGAGTTTTTTTTGTCGGGAAACTACCCCTAACTAAGGTCCTATTAGAGGTTATCACCATTAATTACTCAAAATTTAAAAAAAATCACCACTATATATCACTCCGTTAACATAGAACCACCTTTGCCCTTTTTCATCTAATTTTCCACTCAAAAAATTAATAGCTTGATGGTTTTACCTCTACATAGGTTTAATTTTGTTGCATTTTGGATATCGAAGTTCAATACCCTAAATTATTTGCCATTTTAACTTTGACACCCAAAACTTTTTATTTGGCCAAAAAATATCTTGAACTCTACTTCATTTTTCACATTGATATGGCAAATTTCTTTTTTGCCTAAAGGATACCCAAAATTCAAGAAAGTTTGACTTTGATTCTATCCAAAATTCAACAAAGTTTAACTTTGCGATTCTCTAAATTTCAACAAACTTTAATTTTGATAGGCTAAATCTCAACAAAAATTAACTTTGATATTTGAATTTCAATAAAACTTAACTTTGATTTTCAAAGTCCAATAAAACTTAACTTTGATATCCCAAGTTCTCCAAATCAAACCTATATAGGGGCAAAACCATCAAACTATAACTCTTTGGATGAAAAATTGAATGGAAAAAAGCCTATATGGTTCTATATTAACAGAAGGGCAAGTAGAGGTGATTTTTTGAAACTTGATTAATAAAAAATGATAACACTAATTAGGACCTAAGTTAGGAATGGTTTCTCTGAGAAAAAGACCACAAAAAAAAAAGTCACAACTCCTGCAATTCTGAAGTTTAAGGTTGTGGAGCTCTTGTTATTAATAAGATGCTCGACCCATCTGTTACCTGGGCCCATATAGTAACATGAATGCGTTCGGACGTAAACAGGCCACCGTTCCACGTGGGCTGCTCTTTTGTCCACTCTAACCGAATGGCGGGCTGGGAAATTCTTATTCCCATTTTTCTTTTGGGCCTAGTGAAATATCTTGGTACAAAATTAGCCTTAGGGCCTGTGTGGCAACCAAGTTCAAAACTAGGCTAACTTGGTATACTTATTTATTCAGGCCGGGATTGAACGAGGGGGGCCTGTTCCAACTCTGGCCTAGTTAAAAACTAAAAAATGAACTAAAAAAAACTGGGCGAAAGTTGGTCCAGTTTTTTTGAAAACATAAAAAAACTAGGCCAGGTCTGGACCATGCTCAGTTTTATGGTTTTGCCAAACAGACCCTTACTCCATACTTTTATCCTAGATACATTATAAACCTGTGCTATTATTTATAGCACCCATCAATTTACTTGCCGAGTTTAAGATTTTTTTTGTCCGTAGGAAAGTGAAAAAAATGAAAGGCATTTTCACGTAAGTAATTTAGGTGCGTGGTTAGATGGTACGCACATTTGAAAGAGTGAGAGCGAGGGTTTTACCCAGCAGGAATCCGTACTGGTTCATTTTCTCTCAAGGCTACGACGGTCCATGTGGTACGCACGGTGCGATGCGTAGCCGATGGTGTAGCAGAAATCGCAACCGCTGCGGCCGCGGCGGTCAGGCGAACAACGGAGTGATAAAGGCCGGGGATATTTGTTTATTTTTTGTTCACGAGAAGTAGGTTTTAAAATCCAGATTGAACGGGCGTGATTGTTTTATCAACATGTCAGAGAATTGGAAGTGGTCTCGATAAAACAAGTTAATTTCTTGGTCTGTGGGTGCTCAGAGTCAGTGAATGGGTCTGATCTTCCAAAACTTGCTTCGGTTGGTTAAAAGAGACAAATCAGATAGATAACACATCAAATCTGTTAGGCGATAAAATAAGTTCGTTCTAAGGAGCAATAAAAATGCTACACGTGTCTGGGGCCTGGTCCACCATGTACCATCACATGGAGAGTTGATCACGAAGATGCTACCTTGGCCGATAAGAAGTTGCCACATGTAATCCATCAACTGATGAGACTTGGTTACTCAAATTCGCTATATGTTTTTACTTTTTTCAAATTCTAGGATTTGAGTTAATGATGATTTTGTGAAATTTGAGAAAATCAGTTTCAATTAGGTGTTGAATCCAAAGTTTAGCCCCTAGACAGCCAAAGCTGACGCCTCTCCTCCTTCCCAATCTTGAAAAGAGGTAATTTTCTTTTTTCTTTTTTGTTGTTGTTGTATTTTTTAGATTATTATTCAATTAATGATATTATAATTTAAATATAGTGTAATGATTATTACCCTAAACCTGATTACCCTAATTTTAACCCCAATTACAAGACGATCCTTAAAAGAAAATAGTAATTAACCTAACCCTAACCCTTAAAAGAAAATAGTAACACACCTAACTAATCCCATAATAATAATAATTTTTCCAAATAATTACCCTTATTAATTTTAAACATAATATAAATGAAAACATAACACCACAAACCCTAATACCCTAAAATATTTGAATTAATCAAACAT
>JBAKGM010000365.1:31981691-31991749 GCA_037177215.1 Asparagus racemosus | reverse complement strand
TGTGTGTGTGTGTGTTGGGGGGGGGGGGGTTCAAGATGGGTGAATGAGAGAATCTATCAAAAACCTTCACATAGCCATCCTCTCCTTCTCTGTTGGAATTCGTGCTTTATACGGTAGTAGAGGAGTGATATGCGAGAGTTTCCCACCGGTTACACGGTGTGGTTGCCCTCCGGCCGTTGATGAAGAAAGGTGTGACGATCTTATAGAAAATCTAAATTGGTAACTCTAAACTTGTTATTTATGCTCTAGAAAGCATGCTAGTGTTTTCTTATTTTCCGCTGTTCATAATCTAGTTGTAGCTTATTCCTATTGCATGCGTATTGTTATCTTGATCCTCAATTGGTATCAGAGCCGGATCTAGGATCGTTCGTCAGTTTCTTGATGGTGATTTTGGCCATGGAACAGAAAGCAAGGATTTTTATGTGAAAAAAGATTGTATCTTTTATTATTAAAAATTCAAAATTTTTTTGGTATTAAAAATCCAATCTTTGACATCCAGGATATCAAATCTATGAAAAAGACTTAATCTTAAAAATTAGAGGGATATTTTTTATAAATCGGGGATTTATTAAAAAAAGAGATTTTTTTTTCAAATTTAAGGATTTCTAAAAATAAGTTTTTAAAAAAAAAAAGGGAAACCGACCTTCCCCAACCCTGACCACCGCCGGCACTGGCAATCGCACCTGGGTGTGTCACGGGGACTGTGGTGGTAGGGACATGGGTCACGGCGCTGAGCACTATAGAGCTCGCCACCACAAGCGTTGAGAGTGCTCGAAAAATTACCCAAAAAAATCCTCAATTGCGACAGCTCTACAAGCTGCAGCTGGAGGTCCTTCGAGCTAGTCCCGAGAGATAGCAGGGGGCCGTAGCTAGGCTGGGCTATCGCTAGGCGGTGTCGCCACCCCCTCTGGGGGTGGAAATGGCCCTTAGGGTTTTGAAACCCTAGGGGCAGTTTTGGAAATAGTTTTTTATTTATATTTTTTTTAAATCATTTTTATTCAGAAAAACTTATTAGAATCTAGAAATTGGAAATTACCGATTAAGATTAACAAAAATTATTTTTTTGAATTTCCAAAAATATATTATTTATATTTTTATGAAAAATTTTGAAACTTTTTTGTTATTTCATTAAAAATCTGAAAATTATATGGAAAATAATAAAAAATTTTGAAATCATTTTTAGAAAATTCCATAAAATCATTTTTGTTATTTTCTAATTTTTGAGAAGTTTTTTGTATAAATTTTAGAAATTTCTGATGTGGGCCCACTAGATTTCATAATTAAGAGTTGGTGGATTTTCAATGAAAATTATTTTTTAAGGCTTTAGAAGTTTAAAATTTTTTTAAAATATCAAAGTTGATTCATAAAAATCTTAATTAGTCTTGGAGACTTGCGACGGGAAGCTGTTCCAGTGGGAGCGCTCGGAGCGCTACACAAATTTCACTGAAAACAAAATACCATAATAATATTGACAAGATAAATAGGGTAGTTAAATAAAATTTATAAAATTTCTTATATATGTTTCTCATGTTGTACGATCAAATGCACACTGATTTATAAATAAATCATTTCAAGTGCAAGATTTCAGGTAGAGATGGTATTATGATTTAACTACCCAACTAGTCTATCTCTAAGAGATCTAATATTCCTTTTTCAAATATTTTATAAAGATTTTAAAATATATCTTTGAACACTATGGTTGGGGCCCTAAGCCTTATCCTCTCTATTTAGAATGTAATTTTATTATCAGAATAAAATGCTTGAAGAGATGGAATGTTCTTTAGGGATGAACAATCCTCTACGTAAAGTGCCTATAATCTTAACGTATCTGTAATTTGAGTGTCTAAGCCTTTCTCTTAAAAAGGTACCAACATAATTTTATGACTTCAGTTTGAGGCTTATTTGTTATAGATATTTCTACTGGAAGATCCATTTTCTCATGAAAGCATGAGATTTTGGCGAGTACTGAGGCTGTAATGTCCGAGTCAGACTCAAAGATGTGATAGCAATTAGTACAAGGTCTAGAAATTGAGAGATCGTTCAAGTGGTTCACTAGGTA
The DNA here is from genome assembly GCA_037177215.1 of Asparagus racemosus. NCBI lineage: Eukaryota > Viridiplantae > Streptophyta > Magnoliopsida > Asparagales > Asparagaceae > Asparagus > Asparagus racemosus. The sequence goes on along the minus strand of JBAKGM010000365.1, from coordinate 31,989,690 downwards.
GACTACAATGAGGAGGGATCTTATTGAGGAGTTTGAGGATTATTCAAATGCAAAGGGCTTTGGGATGCTCTTAGTGCAAGATTCGAATATGTCTCTCTGATGAGGATCCGAGTTCTTATTATTAAATTAGATTCAAATGATATGATTGTTGGGCAGTACATCAAATTCACCATTGGATGATAACCTTTATGATCAAGGATCATGAGATGGTTGGAACTGCATCGTGCTAGGAGCAATTGATCCAAGTGATTACCAGGGCTTTACAAAACTCTTGGAAAGACATGTATTACTTTTATTACATGTCGCAGATGTGACAACATTCGGGGATGTGCAAATAAAAATGAAGTTGGAGTCTAAACACCAGGGTGTGTCCAAGGCGTCTACTTTGGCTTTGGTAGCTGTATATTCGATGCACAAGGATAAGAGCCTAGTTACAGCGGGTATGCCGAGAGATTTTTCAGGATGGATTCTGAAATAAAAGAAGTCAATTAAAAGGGTGAAAAAAACCAACAAATAAGAGCAAGGCTGATTATTTTGACTGGAAACAAGTTGATCATTTGGCGCATGAGGGCGCACAACTGAGAAAATGCGGGACTCATTGACTATATCTGTAGGGCAGAAAATTATTCGTTGAGTTCAAAAAATTCCAAATAGAAGTAGAAATATCTAGTGAGGGAATTTGTAATGGTGTTGGGTACCGATGCATAAAGATTTTCTCTAAGTTCAGGGAATAAACAGATCTGTGATAGTCCCACTATAAATGTAGAATCATCTCGGTAGTTAGACTTGTAGGATTCATGATAGTTTCCCATATATGGATGACTCACATAGATTTACTTCTTAGATTCTCTGCTTCGTATAGAGCATCAAGCTAATCTCTTAGTTAATTTTAGAATGTGACTGATCATAAGATAACAGAGTTTATCTTCTATTTTTTATTGTACCGTGAATTAAGATTGGATCTAATTTATAATGTTATAGACTAGGTCACATTGGAGGATACATGTTGGCTCGCCAAGGGTGACCTCCTTGGTACATGTACCAAGATGTATCTATCCACCTATGAGTATAGTCTCATTGGTAAAATTACTAGGAAATCTTTTGGCAAGGCTAAGAATAAATCTGTTGCAATTAGGACACTCTTATTTATGCAGACTGATATTTATGAAGATACAAAGTAGAGCTCCTTAATTTCTCATGTTTATAGGCTATTACTCAATCTACAGTGATGTGTATTTGATTTTGTGCCTAGTTTAGGGCTTGAATTTATTTCGAGTGTTGAATCAGCAAGGTGGAAAATCAATTAAGCAATAAAGCTTTGCATACTAGTTGTGAAGTAAAGTAGCTATCTAACCAGTTCAAGGAACTATGTTAAGAGAAGAGAAAAGTCAAATAGCTAACGATAACCTATATGCTGCCATAAAATGGTGTCATAAAAGTGAGGAGTTTGATTCTGCTAGATGTAGTTTAGAATATATTCCCATGTGGTTTTGGGAATATGCATTATTGAGTTGTCGAGGGCTAGTGTTGGATCACTACATCCATGTGGGTGCGTTGCTCACACACATATACACACTGCTTCTCAATGGTATGAGAAGTTGGACCCCAGATGCAAGAAATGTATGTTTATACACTAATTTTTGGGATGTGTTTACATAAGGGCACCATGATGCGACTGTGACTAAGAGAGTTGCGAGATATTGAGTTCCTCAGAGAGGATTTTCGGTATAAAAAGAGGTAGTTCAGGGTTTGGGTTTATACGAGATCGGGGAGACTGTCACAAAGCTAGCAATGGAAGAGGATGGTTCCTCTACCAGTTGTGGATAGTGGGACTGAGATACCTTTAGATGACTCAGAGCCATCCAAGAAATCTCAGCTACCTCGTTGATCGTTCTATGGACTAGTACCCGCATGATATTTTGATATTGATAGGAAACATTCATGGCATCACCATATATTATTATCGAGCCTAAATCTTTTGAGGACACTATTTTTCAGTCTGCAACAATAGACTGAAAAGCAGCAGTGGATGGGTAGCTTGAGTTCTTGAGTAAGAATCAAGTCAGAGACTTGGTGGATTTTCCTCCTGAATGCAAGACCATTGAGAACAAATGGCTTTTTAAGGTCAAGCAGGATGTGACAATCAAGTGGTGCAGGTGGCGAAATGATATAACGAAAGTTGTAGGGTGGACGATGAGGAGAATCTAGGAGAGAATCATCTTTTGCCAAAAATTAACTCTAGTAATGCATATCGATCTTGAATTAGTCTAGATGGATGCTAAGATAGTTTTCCTATAGGAGAACTGAAATAGGAGATCTATGTGGATCGACATATATATCTCAAAGTCAAGAGACTTGAGTATAGGATGCCCAAGTTAAAGAGCTCTACCTATAACTTGAAACAATATTTCAGTGTGTAGTATTTATTCGATTATATTAGACCATACTGGGCTATAGCTCCATAATGATCGATGAAGATAATTTTGTCCACCTACACAAAACTAATAAGCTTTTGAGATTTTATTGTTATATATCGATGGCATATTGCTGACTGGGTGTAGCATGAAGACCACTGGGACTCTAATTGCTAAGAGTCATACTCTAAGTTTAGAGCAATGTCCCAACACTAAAGCTGAGAAGAGTGAATGTTGATTATCCCTTATACGAAGGTAGTTGGTAGTCATGTATGCGCACAAGACCCGACACATCCTTTGTAGTAAGATTGATGGGTACGCATCAGTCCAATCCTAGTATGACTCACTGGGATGAGTCAAGAGGATCCTCAGATATTTAATTAAGACTACATTTATGCATTGTGCATTAGCAGAATTGACACTCACAGTGGTATATTTAGATGTCGACTGGACTGACAATCTGGATGAATGAGTGTCATCTTCTGGTCATATTTTCTTACTGAATAGCAGGGCCATTTCATGGAGTAGTAAGAAATAATAGTGTATAGCCTATCTTCACCATAGATGAAAAATACAGTGATATACACAATAGCACTGGAAGTAGTCTGGTTGAGCAAATTCTCAAAGAATCTTATTGTAGCTTGACATGTAGAGAATGATATAATTCTCTATTATGATAGCATGTCAACTGTTGGCTATTCGGTAGACTCAAATTAGTTGGAAAGTCGAATAAAATCTAGATCAGGTACCATTTTATTAAGAACTAAGAAAAGGAAGAGGTCCCATTGTGTGTATCTCTATGAGTCAAATGATCGGGGGTCGACTGATAAAGAGATCAGCCGATGAGAGTCTAGGACAACACACTTAAACTTCCAAGGCTACATCTTTAATGGCAAACTTTTATTCTAGATGAGACCTCAAACACTTAGAATATTACGGATGACAGCTTTATAAGACATTATATTTATTTTAGTTTTTTATAACTGCATATCTGGGGTTGCTAATATCTTACTATTGCTTGATTATTTTTAGCATGGAGTACATCTGTATATGATGTGTACGGGATACACAAAGGGTACTGGGTGCACTATTAGAAAGCTACATCAGTAGGTAGGAGCTCTTATCACACCAGAGATCCCCTTCAAAGTTGTGGCAGTTGCCAAAACTAAGACCGAGCGTTGGATGTTATTTAGCTTCAAGTAACAATAACATTTTTGTATTTCTAGGTATGGCGACGGTGGGAGCACTCTATTGGTTGCCCTGACTGGGTCAGAATGAGGTTGATGTATACTTATACGTAAAAGCGACCAAAGTTAATACCCCACGTCCACTTTATCTATTCACTATCAGCCAGATTAGGGGTCTGACTTGGCGCATGCAGTACAGGCTTGTCAAGAGATCCCAAGCATATTGTGGGAGGATATGGCCGGACAAGTTCATCACGGGGTGATGGAACTTGGGTCTGTACGGTATTCATTTAATGATGTATACTCTCAGAGAGAGAGAGAGAGAGAAGTAATACCATAGTATGTTGCCATACGACGTGTGTTTGGACAAGATACAAGGATGTCGAGGGATGGATCCCTGCTCCCTCACTGTGTGAGCCCTTATCGATGACCACTGGTAATGGAGGGCAATCACTATATCCTTAGAGACACTAGGCTGTCTGAAAAAGTTGTTATGAGCATCAGCTACTTTGGCTGATGTTTCCTGCTGCGATGAGATAATATCGTACATACAAGAAAGTGTTAGGAAAGCGGGTGATTAACACACTCAACTATTCAGGGCCAGAGGAAGATCGATTGACATGTCTTCTGATTGCGTCACTTGACCAACTCTTATTTATGTTAGGGATAGGATCTAAGAGTACGATGTATCAAGGGGAGACCGCGGTGTTCATGTATGCTTCTTCGAGGGATCGAAGATACTTGAGCAGACATGGTTGATCATATTTAGGGTACGAGATACCGCATACTTACACTATTTATTACGTATTTTCTTTTAGGGAAATCCTTGTGTCGATCCTAACAGATCTGACTGTAAGGCTACCACTAGCAGGTTCTCAATGGTCCATGCTGCGCTAACGATGCATGGACATGAATTTGAAAAGAAAGGAGATTCTCAGGGAGACTTTGACTCGGAGAGTCAACGACAAAGTGAGTCAGCTCAGGGAGCAACAGATGACACCACTCGTTTATGTGAGTGGGAGTATGTTGATTATTATTATGAAATAGAAAACCAAATAAGTGGGTGGATAATATCTATCTTAGAGATAAGGTATTCATAATCCTAATAAGTGTAGGATTCTTTCTCTAAGCCCCTATACATATAGATATAGGGTTTTCATGATGGGCGAATGAGAGAATATACCAAAAACCTTCACATAGCCGTCATCTCCTTCTCCGTTAGAATTCATGCTTTATGCTGTAGTAGCGGGGTGATATATGAGAGTTTCTCACCGGTTGCATGGTGTGGTTGCCCTTCGGACATTGATCAAGAAAGTTGCATAGAAAAAAATCCAAATCGGTAACCCTAAACTTGTTATTTATATTCTAGAAAGCATGCTAGGGTTTTCTTATTTTCCGCTATGCATATTCCAGTTGTAGATTATTCCAATTGCATGCGTATAGTTAACCTGATCCTATAAAAAGAAATAAGATCATAGAAGATTACAACATGGATTAGTTATAAAAAGTAAATAAGAACAAATCTGCCGAGATGCAAGCAACTTTTTAGATTTATGATCGATTATGATAGGGTTAATTACGGATAGACATCTGAAGTATCATTGTTTGAACTTACTACCTCTACAGCTTTATTTTGTAGTTAGACCTCCTGTGTGAAAATTTTCACACTATTTAACCTATGTAAAAGAGATTTTTTTTGAAAGATAGTATGAAAGTTAAAGAGTTAGAAAAAAAACTTACTTAGTCTATCTGCAAAAATAAAAGTAGAAGTATTGGAGATCATATCCCACTAATCATGGGATCCCTTACCATATATCATTTTCCATAATCATGGATCACTTACCATATACGATATCCCGCTAATCATGGGATCACTTGCCACATTCATCTATTAGTCAATTATCTTCCTTTTCTTTAGTCCTAATTCTCTCTTTATACAAGGCAATATATATGTGATTATTTTGGCTGAATATATACAACACACAATTATAAAAATCCATCATGGTATCAGAGCAGGTCTGATCGTGCTCTATCAAATCTAATCCTTAGAACCCTATTTTCTTAACCACAAGAAGCGTTCTTTTCAGCAGTATCAATGGCAACATTAGATTCTACAATAACCACCCAGCCTCCAACAAAGAACAATGATCCAGATCCTTCATCTTCTTACTATATTCATCATTTAGTTAGCCTTAGCGCCATGTAGGTTTCACAGCCATTGACTGGAGATAATTATCCCACTTAGAGCCGCGCTATCACCATGCTTTTTACGCCAAGAACATATTAGGTTTTATTGATAGAACAATCAAAGAACCTCCAGCAAATTCTTCTCCTTTCACTCATTGCAACCGTTGCAATAGCATGGTGCTATCTTGGCTCCTCAATGCAGCCTCCAAAGAGATTGCTAATAGCATCTTTGGACATATCTCCATGATTATTTTTCACAAAAAAATGCGCCCCGCATATTTGAAATCCAAAGGGTCATAGTTAATCATGTGCAAGAGAATGATTCTAAGGCCTATTACACCGTGTTAAAGGACCTATAGGATTAGTTGGCAATCTACAACACACATCCTTCTTGTTCACGTGGAGGAGAACAATAAATCATCAATCTCCAGCAACGTGATTGTCTCATACAAATTTCTAATAGTGCTCAATGATTTCTTACAATCATGTAAGAAGTCAGGTCCTCCTTATGAATCCTTTACCATCAGTCACCAAAACTTATTCCTTGATTTTACAATAGGAAAGACAAAGATCTATCCACATGCTCAATTCTTCCACTTATCAAGATCAATCAGCCATGGCAACACTCAGCACTAAAGGATTTCCTTCTGGCTCTAACCAAGCAAATAGGACCACATGAAATAAGCCTCATTATCATTGTGATTTTTATGATAGGAATGGTCATTCAGAATCTCACCGCGTTCTAAGGCCAGGGAATGCAAGTTATTGCCCCGATAAAGACCGATAGAAATGGTATCAGCCTACGCAACAAAAGGGTGCCAAAATTTAATTAACCACATGGCCTTTCTCATAACAAACATGTTGTAGCTGCAGTTGACCAAGCAACATCCAATTCAACTCAATGTTCTCCTTTCACTCAGGAACAAATCTAGCGGCTTCTTTCCTTGGTTCAACCAAGTAACTCTAGTTCTAGTCCTCTTCTTAATTTAGCAGGTAACCCATCATGTTTGTCTTCTCATTCTAATGATCCTTGGATTATTGACTCAGGTTGTACTGATAATATGACCCATAAGATTTATTTTTTAAGTAATGTTCATCCACATAATGGTATTCCTATTAAATTGCATAATGGTGATCACGTTCCTGTTACTCATTCAGGTTCTTACCAGTTTCTCCTAGCTTGCATTTGGAGCATGTCCTTTATGTTCCCTCATTTAAATTCAATTTACTATCAGTTAGTAAAATCACAAAAGCACTCAATTGCTCAGTTTAATTTTCCCTAACATTTGTGTTTTCAGGACTACGCAATGAAGAAAGTGATCAATTTGGCTAAGGAGTGTGATGGTCTTTATTACCTAGACATCAATTCAAACCATTCAGACATTGTTTCTCTTGCTAGAAGTACACCTTCTGTGGATCTTTGGCATTGGCGTCTTGGGCACCCTAGTGAGAGCATTTGTTCAAAATTTTCAGATTTAGACAATGAAATTTTCAAATATTCATGTGTTTTCTGTCCTTTGACTAAGAAATCTCATTTGCCTTTTTGAACTAGTGTTATATCTACTACTAGCTATTTTGATCTCATTCATGTAGAAGTTTTGGGACCACATACTGCACCTTGTCTTATAGGTGCTCATTATTTCTCTAACAATTGTGGATGATTTTTCCCGTACCACTTGGGTATTATTGTTACAATCCAAGTCACAAGTTGCTGCTCATATTTAAAGTGTCTTTTCCATAGTGAAAACTCAATTTAATCACACTATTCATTAGGTTCAGAGTGACAATAATGCAGAATTCTTTAATCATGATAACACTAAATTCTTTAATTCTCTCAGTGTTGTCCATGAGCATAGTTGTCTTAATACACCTCAACATTTGTTAAAAATGGCCCGTGCATATTGTTAAAAATGGCCCGTGCACCTCACTTTCAAGCCAATCTTCCCATCAGATTTTGGGGTGAGTATGTCCTCACCGCTGCATATCTCATTAATAGAACGCCCAGTAAGGTACACAATGGAAAAATACTTTTTGAATTATTATTTGATAGGCTTACCACTTTTCAACAGTTACATGTATTCAGTTGTTAATGTTTTGGTCGCAATGTCAATATTAACCATAAATTTGATTGTCGAGCTTCTCCTGGTATTTTTTTGTAGGCTATCCTTCTGGTCATAAGGGTTACAAAATATTTGATTTTTAAACTCAAAA
>JBAKGM010000365.1:31942550-31956869 GCA_037177215.1 Asparagus racemosus | reverse complement strand
AAATTTATAGATTTGGTTATCTATAAAGGTGCTTTTGGAGGTGTATTTTCTGGATTTCGAAATCGGAGATTTCAACTTGGATTTGGGTCTCAACTTTATAGATTTAGAATCCATAAAATAAATTCCTAATCCTAATCCTAATCTTTTTTTTTTTTTTTTTTTGAACCAAACAGCCCCTAAAAACATGCGTGTTTTTCCATACTAATTCCTTAATCCTTGTATTTTAAAATTAAACCCTCAGGTAATTGAAATTTCTATTAGGTTTGCAGTCAAGAGTAAGCAGAAACAAAATATAAGAATGGAAAGACTTAATATAAATTTCACTGATTTGAGGCAATCATTTAAAAATGTAAAATATATGAGGGACTAATATAAAAAAACCCTAAAAAAAATATGGACCACGTAGTAGAAATTTCAGTGACTTGAGAGACTTATTTTTAATGATCTGATGGACTATCTTTAAAATATTAGTTTTGAGGGAGTAATATCTAAAAAACCTTAAAAAACAGCTGGACCAGCAACAGAACACCAAAAAAAAGAAAGACTCCTTTCTCTCTCCTCTGCTCTCCGAAAAAACACAACCAGATTCTCCACTCCCAGGCCTCAGAGCTCTCTCTCTCTCTCTCTCCCCCCCGATCCCCAAAACCCCTTTTAAAACCCATCTCTATCTCTCTCTCTCTCTCTCGATGGCCAAAACCTCAATTTTCTCTCTCCTCGTCCTCTTTCTCTCTCTAGCCTCCTCCGACGACTCCGTCCACTCTCTCCTCCGCGATCACGGGCTCCCCGCGGGCCTCCTCCCCAAAACGGTCCTCTCCTTCTCCCTCGACCCGTCCACAGGCCTCCTCGCGGTCCAGCTCCACGGCCCATGCATAGCCCAGTACGAGCGAAGCCCGGTCAGATTCGATCAAGAAATCAACGCCAACTTGACCTTTGGGAGCTTGAAGGGGGTCAAGGGCCTGACCCAGGAGGAGCTTTTTCTGTGGCTGCCGATCAAGGAGATTTTGGTGACGGATCCCAATTCTGGGGTTATCTTGTTTGATATTGGGATGGCTCATAAGCAGCTCTCGGTCTCGATCTTTGAGAATCCGCCGGATTGTAAGGAGGATGGAGGTGAGATTTGATTGGATTTGATTTGGGGGTTTTTTTTTTAAAGGGGGTTGGGTTGATTGAGTTTGGATGGCGCTAAGATTGGATTTTGATTGAGGGGTTTGGGTGATTGGGATGGATTTGATCTGGTTTTGACTTGATTAGGGTTTTTTTTGAGGTTTGGATTGGTTTTTATTTTTTAGGGGTAGTTGGATGGCGGTAAGGTTTGATTTTGATGGAGGGGTTTTGTTTGCGGGATTGGATTTGATCTGGGTTATGAATTGAATTGATTTTGATGTTATTGAAGTTTTGATTTTAGGGTTGATGGTTGATTTTAGACTGTAGATGTTGGAGATTGTCGATAGTGAAGTCCGGATTTGTGTCCTCTGTTTGGGTGTCAATTTTGAGCTAGGTTTAATTTTGATTAGGAGATGAACTTTTAGTCCCTTTTCTTGTTGAATGCCACGGTTTGATTAGGGTTTTTGCTGAACTTAATTTTAGTTGCATCTATGAGATAATTTTGTGATTGGAATTCCCATATTTGCTTCATTTGCTACATTTTAGGTGCATTATCATTTTTCACTTAATCGTGTCTTCTTCTTTAATTAATTTGAAAATATTTTTACTCTGAAGTAAGTATCCTTGTGCGGTTGCGTTGGCTGCATTCTCAACAAATTTGAACGTGTTCTTTTCTTGGTGAATAATGAGGAATGTGATCCAAGCATAATTAAAGCTGGTCTTTTTCATATATACTAGTTTTGAGTAGGATGGAATTACCTTAGTTTTTTCTTGTAATTTCTTTCAGTTAGATTATAATTTAGAAGATGAATACGACTAAGGAATGAAACTTTGTTTATAAAAACTAAATTGGGGGATTGTACCTTGCAATAAGTTTTAATTAATCTCTATATTTCTAATTGGAAGTGAACTGTTTAGCTCCTGTCATCAGTGTGGGTTCATTAAGCTATGATCTTAACCATTTTTAATATTCATTAAGGAATTTCATTTTATGTCAGTTCTTTGAGCTTCTACGTTTTCCTGGAGATGCTTTCTCAGTTTCTCTATTGCCAAGACAAGAGATTTATCATTTTTGTAGCAATTTGTGTTCTCATTTGTACCACTTGTACTATTGTAACTAACTGTATGTATCATTTGTATCTCAGGACCTGAACTCAGAACCGCAGCTGGATTCCAGGAGCAGAGATAGAGAGCAAAAGGACTGATGCTCCACAATTTTCACGCTTTCCTTGAGTGTGCCCTTTTCTTTTTTTTTCTTTTTTTTTTTTTTTTTTTTTTTGTCCTTATTATATTTTCAGTTCATATTAATGGGTAAGTATAGTTTCTTTTATAAATATATGTCCATAAGTTTGTGTAAATTTCGTCTCTTCCAGCATAATATTAATATATCTATGAGTGGTGGTGTTTGAAGTTTGTAGATCTTGGTTCTTCATTTGGAGTTTGAGTGTTGTGCATGCTGTGTTTGCTTTAACTTGAAGTTTCGGAGGAATGTACTTAAAAAGAAAATATTATTGCATGTGCTTTTGAGTGGCAATTTGTAGAATGTGGGTTTTGTTCGAATCGTTGCCATGTCGTCACCGATCCTTGAATGTTAATATTCTTGTAGCACTCTTGTCATATTGCTAAGTCAGTGGTGTTAGTTGTGGTTCCTTTGAATTATTGTATAAATAGTCTTTAATTTGTAGTTTCGTTGGATAATTAAAGTCTAAAAAACAACAATATAAAAATGAGCATGCAAAAAGGTGATTGTTAGATGTGTTGATGTCAATAAATATGACAAAAAATCAATGTATCTGTAGGAAGCTTGACGTTGACTGAGAATAAAATGAGAGAAAATTGATTGAGATGATTTAATCATGTATGGAGTAAAGTTAATGAAATATATGATAATAAGACTAGAAGTCGATATAATTGTAGAAATAATTAAGAAGAATATAATATTGGCTATTTTTTTAAAAAAAACCCCGGATGGAAGACTATGATTTATGCAGCGGTCCTGAAATTTCGGTACAAAGACTTTGTTATTGTTGTTTCAAAGTAGTATAAGAGTTGTATACAATTAATATTACTTTTTGAAAATAATAAGTTGTTTGGACTATTTTTCATTTTCTTTCTATCTTAATGGGCAAATATGTTTTTGTCGCAGTTACAATAGTTATGGGAGGATATAGTTGGTCTCTCTAGGGCAGGGGCACAAAATAGGGCTTATGATTAAAGAGCCAATCGTCTAATAATCCAAGGCTACTAGTCTTTTCCACTTTTATTACTAAATGCAGATATCAAGCGGAATTGCATTTTCAGACTATCCTTTTTTAACTCTACATACGAAAGAAAGTTCTTATTGTATTTTATTTTATTTTTTTCAATATGGGTTGTGGTATATTTTGTAACTTCATATTGTCACAAGTCACATCTTTGTCAACTCCTTGAAGATTCTCTTCTTCCTCACTTGAAACTCATGAGAAAAGCAAATGGATTATACATATTCATGTTGATAGTTATATGTTAAAAAAACTTCGAAGTATCATAATAGGGAAATACGAGATGCAATATGGACTTGTTATGCCACAAAATCTACTTTTAAGAAACAACCAATCAGGAGGCGCCACATGTCTAGTCAAAGAGTCAGCAACAAAGCCAAACTAACTAAACGACCAAGCATCATAAGTTGGAGTTTGGGTTTGAATTGGGAGATGTTGAATGAGAAGGAAGGGCTCCATTGATGAGAGAGGAAGAGAATGTGAAGATGGATCTTGTCGAGTAAAGGGGTTGAAGAAATTTGAATTGGGGGAGGCAGAAGGAGAAGGATGGTGTAGGTTTAATAACTTTGAGAGGTTGGGAGGATGAAATAAATTTTCCCCAAAAATATTACACTTTGCTGGAATTCTACCAACTGACGCGAAAAAAGCTGACGCGAAAAAAGAATCTTTATCGCTAAAAATGTCAAGTTAAAATGCCTAGATGACGCTGGAGTCCAAATCAAGACCATATTGAAAAATGGGGTAAATTTATAATGCCAATCTGATAGTTTTGCCTTTTTTTTTTTCATTTTGAGTATATTATATTTTGAACTTGTGACTTCGTTGTCACCAATCACGTCTTGGACTCTCTTTCAAGCTTCTCTTCTTACCCACTAAAAATTCATGAAAAGCAGATGGATTTAACATATTCATGTTGATAGTATAAGCATTGGAGAAAAACTCTTGTACGCTTAAGTGGATAGTAACTCTTGCTCACTAACTTTTTTTTATCTAGAGTAATAATAAATGTAATATAATTTTTCTACTATTTTGACACTACCACAAATAAAAAAGTAGGGTCCTTCTTTCAAAATTATTTAAAAAAAAAGTTGACTCATCATGACCTCACTCTTTTGTTTATGGTAGTGCCAAAATAGTGAAAAAAAATATAGTACACGTATTATTACTCTTTTATCCATTGATTTTGCTTTGGGATTCATGTTAACATGTGATACAAATCGAGATACATATCTCAAAGATATTCTTGATGCGTAGCACGAAACTCAAAACAAAATCAAGGAACTAAAAATTGATCGATAAGAGATCTGTCCACTTAAGTTTATTCTAAATTTAATCTATGTATTGGATTAGCATAGCATGAAAAAAGAACACAAAAGATATCCCGGATATCATGATAAGGGTAATGCATAAAGTGACAAAATGAGTCCAGTCAAAAGGTGTCACATGTGGAGTACTGTTCCTCTCAGAACCGCCTGCATATGAGCTGGCAGTTCTTACGGTCCATGTGCTAAACAGGTGGGCAAATTGGTAATTTCCCTCAGCTTAGTGCATGCGGGTGATTCTGAGAGGATGCGTGGTTGTCACCAGTGTGGGAGCTTGACCCGCTTTGGCCACCTGATGACTTAGCGAACTGGTAGACTCAAAGAGCGCTCGGGACTTGGAGCTCGGACAAGATATCGATCACACCTCAGTGATCCCTCGTCATTCCTAGCCGAGCTCGGCCCGCATGCCCACTTACTCCCAAGAGTTTGGTATGGTTCAGTGTGGCACTTTAGCTCATGCATTTGATAATCAGCCGCCATATTTTCATATCTTCCTTAAATCTCCCTACAAATCAAGGATGGTTCAAGTACCAGGAAAGCTTCCTCGTCCCTTAAGCGGTCGACACGCATATTCACCTTGTTTGAATTTTCAAAAATATTCAGAGATGAAACTGCAGGAAAAACTGTAAGACACTACAGTCAAAACTACAGTAGACTACAGTGAAGAACTGCAGAAAACTACAGTAAGTGAAGCATTCCAGGAACGACGTACCCTCAAGGTAGAGTAGCTAGGTGCGGCAGTAAAATTATTCCTTATTCACATATGGGTTTTTCTGGTGCGAAATGAGCCCCTTCAAATAGGTTCATTGCTCCGGCCCAAAATACGATTAATCGACATGGGTGGCTACATGAGCCCCAAATTACAGGACAAATTGATAAATCTAGCATTCTCTACACAATTGTCCATGTATAGGTAGAAGATTTGGCAGCTGCCACAATGCCCGCTTCTTCTAGGGAAACTCCGGGTTGAGGAGTTACTCAGAATGCTGCCAAGACATCAGTATCTTTGGTTTTATAATTAGGAGTATAATAAGTCAATCCATAATCTTTAACGCTAGTTTTAAATTCAATACTTGTTTTAGTCTCTGATTATGTTTATGGTCACGTAAGTCCCTCCTACAACTCATGAATTAAGAATTCTCACAACAACAACAAGGTCTAGTCAATATGGATTATGCGTGAATGAAACCTTTGACAAAAATCTTGCAATCTGTAATCTTTAACATCAGCTTTAAATCTAATACTTGCTTTAGTCTCTCTTTATGGTGACATAAGTCCCTTCCTACAACTAATGAATTAAACATTCTCACAACAACAACATCTACTCGATATGGATTAAGCACGAAGGAAACCTTTGACAAAAATCTTTTTTTTTTAATCCAACTTATATTATCAACAAATTAAGTTGGTTATTAGACCACGCATTTGATTCACCATATATATCATAATTGTATACTCTTTGATATATAGGGCACAACCCAATCCTCACTTTTCAAATTAATAATTGATTTTAGCCATATCTTAGTTTAAGTCTGAAAATCAAAAGAAAATACTAAAAAAACTTCCCTTGACAGTGATATATGTTGTATATGTAAAGCCTAAATGTGAAAATTGGCATAGTTCATCCATGAAAGGGTTAAAATAAAAATAGGATACACACACACACACACATGTGTGTGTGTGTGTAAAAGAAAATAAAGAACAGCAGCCAATGAGAGCAAAATAATGAATTATAAATCAAGTTCGAATTATAATTCCATATCCATAGATAGATAATATAATTTATTCTAGTCTAGATAGTATTTTCTGTAATGAAAAGAAATGAAACACACTTCACTTACCCACAATTCTTATTCATCTACCCGATCTTTTGAAAAAAGAATTGGTTGAACTTGAAATTGGCTCATTAAATGAGTAAATGATTGAATTTTTTTCGGTTGGGTGGTACCAACTAAATCAAGTGTTAATTCCTATTTATTTCTTATTGAGATAACCAGTCAACTTGCTATCGAACATTTATTTTTGATTCAGTACTTTGTACTATTCTAATTCCAATAAAAAATCTTTGACATATTTCACTTTATTATGAAAATCAATCCTACTATCTCTAGTCTTGTGGTTTCCACACTTGAAGAAAAAAACCTAGGGCGTACCGCTCAAATTATTGGCCTAGTGCTAGATGTTGTTTTGTCCCCAGGGAAAATGCTAATATTTATAACACTTTGGTAGTTAAAATTCAAGATACTGTCGATCAGTAAATTAATGTGACTTGCGAGGAACAACAATTATTAGGAAATAATTGAGTTAGAGCTGTAGCTATGAGTGCTATAGATGGTTTGACAAGAGGAATGAAAGTAATTGACACGGGAGCTCCTCTACGTGTTTCGGTGAGTGGAGCTACACTCAGGCAAACTTTCAATGTTCGTGGAGAGCCTGTTGATAATTTAGGTATTGTAGATACTCAAAATGCTCTTTAATGGAACTTTAACTTTAGCTGGCCTTCACCAAGAAACCACCGGTTTCGCTTGGTGGGTCGGGAATGCCAAACTTATCAATTTGTCTGATAAACTTCTTGGGTTCATGTAGCCCATGCCAAATTATTTGTATTCTAGGCCGAAGCTATGAGCCTATTTGAAGTACCTCATTTCGTACAGAAAAACTCATGTATGAATTAGGATTGATTTTACTTTTGCACCTAGCTACTCTACGTTGTGCGGGAGGGGGGAGGGCGATCATAGACACCTTTTCATACTTTGTACCTTGGACATCTTGTTTGGGCTACTAAATTATGTTATTAATTTCCTACATGGATATTGGTAGGAATTAATTAAAACTTTAGCATGAGCTCATGAAACCACGTCTTTGGTTAATTTGATTCAATGGAGAAATAAGCCCGTGGCTCTTTCCTTTGTGCGAGCAAGATTGGTTGGGTTAGCATATTTTTCGATAGGTTATATATTTACTTATGTAGCTTAAAACTGTAGTTTTTCAAACTGCAATAGGTAGTTTTTTAAATTGCAAAAGAGCAGTTCTATTAATAGCAAAATTACAATTTTTACAATTTCTAAGTTTTGATTTTTAGAGTAGTAAACCTCTATAATAGGGGAGAAAGGCATGAGTGTTGATATGCAATAACAGGAAGAAATCTCCCTGAAAATCCTTTCTCCTTTATCTCTATGTTGATGAAGTTTCAGAATGATCTTTTGGCCTACAACCATTAATCATTATAGAATAATCTAGACCTGAATAATCTGAGGAGGCAAATTTGTGATAATCCTTGCAGATACTGGGGCAAATATTATCTTAAAGAAAGAGGAAAATCTAATCCCTTGATTCGGGTGTTGAAACATCGCATCTAAGTTTATTACAAACAAACACAATTTCTAACGATCTTAAGATAATAATTCAATAATGGCGGACAATTCAACAAAGTTCTCTCCATCAACTGAGATGCTAGATAAATTTGGTGGAACTTATTTCTGACGGCGGCAAGGGAAGCTGTATTTCTTTCTTGTCGCATTGAAGATTGCGCGCATGTCCTGAAAGAAGAGAAGCCTAAAGAGAAGGATCGAGAAATAGTTGTTGACATCAAAATTCGACAAAGGTGGGAGCAAGATAACTCCTCTCTCCAAAGGGCACATTTTGGAATGGGCTGACCAACCGGCTTTATGATGTCTACCATAATAAGTTACAATTCATCAAGCATTAAATAATCTCTGATTTTCATCCTCTTGATGAGTCCCTACAAGGCTCCTCAATTATTACAAAGTTACCATTTTCTTGGAGGGACTGTAGGAAAGAAATAAAACTAAAGAGAGATGTCATGGCTGTGTACGAGTTGATTAAATATCTCCAAATTGAAGAGAACTCTTGAAACTTGGACAAACTTTAGATGGATTCAAAACATTTTAAAAGTTCTTGTTAGAGAAGATGGTAATTAAAAAAAATGATTATAAGTATGATGGAAAAGGTGACAATTCTAAGAAAAATCATAAAGAAGGACAAAAGCAAAAGAAAATTGCTATTGCTTGTTGGGAGTGCGGTAAGAATGATCATCTTAAGAAACAATGTAGGACCTGTCTCAAGAAGAAATAACAAAGTGAATAAGCCAACCTGGCTGTCAATAAAAAATTTGTGGCAAAGGTCGCTGAAGCCAACAACGATGATGATGAAGTAGAGTGGTGGATCAATTACGGCGCTATGAGGCACATTTCTCGCAATTAATGGTGGGGAAGAACTTTTTATAGGTCATTCCTCTACTACTAGGATCATGGGAAAATGTAGAATTGTTCTTCTCTTGATTTCTAGAAAAGTTTTGACATTGAATGATGTGCTTCATGTTCCCAAAACTAGGAAGAATCCAGTATTTGTAAGTGTTCGTAACAAGCGTGAGTTCGAAGTGTTGTTTGAAAGTAATAGTGTAACACTATCTAAAATTGTATTTATATTGAAAAGGGTTATGCAAGTAACAGGGTATATAAGATGAGTTTAATTGATGGAAATTCCAATTCGGTTAATGTTACGAGCTCATCTTTTGATTATGGCATTTAAGACTTGGTCATGTGAATTACAATGCATGCAAAATATGGTTAAGTTAGATATACTTCCTAATTGCATTTATGAAAATAATGATGAATGTCAAGTCTGCATTAAATCAAAGATAACCAGAAAAATATTTGCAAAAGTTGATGTAAATACATATTTACTAGAATTAATATATTTTGATATATGTGAATTAAATGTCATATTAACAGGGAGTGGCAAAAGATATTTCATCACTTTTATTGATGATCATTCTCGATATGCTCATATTTATTTATTAAGGACTAAAGATGAAGAATTGGATAAATTTAAAATTTATAAGTGTGAGATAGAAAACCCATTGGACTGTAAAATTAAAATTCTCAAATCAGATAGAGGAGGAGAATACATGTCTAATGAATTTAGTGATTTTTGTGAAACTCAGGGTATTATTTATCAAGTTACTACATCATGTAGTCTTTAACAAAATGGAAAACCTGAAAGAAAGAATAGAACTCTAGTTGAAATGGTTAATTCATTGTTACTAACTTCTGAGTTAAATAAAAATTTATGGAGGGAAGTACTTATGACTGCTTGTTATATATTAAATACAATACCTCATAAGAAAACTAATGTTTCTCCATATGAGCATTTAAAGAAGAGAGATAGTCTTCTTTTGATTATCTTAAGGCATGGAAATGTAGAGAATTAGTTAGATTAGCTGATCCTAAAAGGCCCAAGGGAATATGGCAAATGCATGCGTTTTTATTAGATATGCTTAAAGTAGTAAAGCATATGGATTCTTAACCACGAAATCTATATATTCTATAAATAAGAATATTATTTTAGAATCTAGAGATGCATAATTCTTTGAGAATTCATTCACAAAGAAAAGAATGCATGTAGACACTGATTCAGGAATTCAAGAATATGTTCAACTATCATTAGGTGTTAATGATGATGTTCAACCTTCTTTTGAGAAATCAAAGAAAGATCAAACTGTTGGAACCAAGAGGAAGCAAAATTTTATATAGAAGGTGATGGGAAAGACATTTTACCATCTTTTAAATATAACTTAGAGCATGGTTGTATAAGTTTATTCAATATTAAGAATGGTCCTCTGACTTTTAAAGTAGACTTCTTTTGGCAAGAGGCTATCAATGATGGACATAGAATCGATAATGTCAAATAAAACATGGATTCTAGTAAACTTATCTCCAAGAAGTAAACCTATTGGTTGTAAATAGTTTTTAAGCATAAGCTTAGACTAGATGAATCCAATGATAAATTTAAAATTAGACTTATAGCCGAAGGATTTACACAAAAGGAATGTATGGACAACTTTGATAATTATGCTCCGGTTGCTAGGATGAGTACCGTAAGAGTTTTAATTGCACTGGATTCTATATATAAACTTGTTATACATCAAATGAATGTCAAACCCCCTTTCTAAATGATGATTTAGAAGTATATGCAATAACCTGAAGGGTTTGTAGTTAAAGGCTAAGAAAATAAAGCATGCAAACTTGTTAAATCATTATATGGTCTAAAACAGGCACCAAAACAATGGCAAGAAAAGTTTAATCAAAAGGTTGAGCCACATGGTTTTAGAATAAATGGATCTAATAAATGTGTTTATTCTAATTTTAATCAAGGAAGAGGTGTTAGAATTTATGTATATCTAGATGATATGTTAATCTTTGATACAGATGAATATATTCTATCAGAAATAAAGTATTTCCTTTCTTCATGTTTTCATATGGGAGAAATTTTCAAAATAAACTTTTTTTTAAACTTAATAGGCAAAATCGACCATTTCGAAAAAAAAAAAGCAATTTTGACCTTTTTTTTTTTGCCAGCTCATCACTATTGGCCAAAAAAAGGTCGAAATTGCAAAAATAAGGTTGCTAATCAACCGCGTAAACGAGCTCCATCATCGAACCCTCCGCACAGAAGACCCCCTGACCTCGCACATAGCATCCCTCCAAGAATCCATATTGCCAACCAACCCCTCCTCGGCCTCGTCCAATTTGAAGGAGACATCCACCGTCAGACCTCGAAAGCAGATGACAACGGCAACGGCGGCGGGGGCGAGAACGACGAGATCATGGCGGCGATGGAGGCGCAAGCATAGAGGCTAGGGAGGATGCTGGAGGAGGCGGGCGAGCTGAGGATACAGACGGTGAGGGAGCTGGCGACGGAGATTCTGACACCGAGGCAGGCGGTGGAGCTGATGGCGGCTGAGAAGGAATAGGCATAGGGAGAGAGGCGGGATAGGGGAGGAATAGGGATGGCTGAGAATTTAGGGACGAAGAGAGAGAGAGAGAAAGAGTAAAGGAAGAGAGAGAAAGAGGGGGCCACCTAATTAGCACTTTGTAATTACACGGGACTAGTAGTCCCGTGTAATTACCAACCTTATTTTTGCAACTTCGACCTCTTTTTGGCCAGCAGTGATGAGCTGGCCAAAAGAATGTTGAAATTGTTTTTTTTTTTTCGAAACAGTCAATTTTTCCTATTAAGTTTTAAAATAAAGTTTATTTTGGAAATTTCTCCTTTCATATGAAGGATATGGGGCAGCTTAATGTAATTTTTGCATATCAAAATTGTAAGATCCTCTAATTCAATATCATCGACACAATCACACTATATTGAAAAAGTATTAAAGAAATTCAAACATGAGGATTATAAAAGTGTTAAACTTGTATGATCCTTTTATCAAGTTAACAAACAATGAAGTTGAAGTGTATCACAACTTGAGCATTCAAGTGTTATTGGTTCTTTGAAGTATGCCATGCCATGTACCCAACCTGATAATGCTTATGTGATAGGAGTGTTGAGTAGGTTTACTCATTATCATGGTCAAGTTCATTGAGATGATGTCTCTAGATTATTGAAATATCTTAAAGGTCTAATGAACTATGCATTAAGTTATAAAAGTTATCCTCTATGTTGGAAAGGTATATAGATGCTAATTGGATTACAGACTCTAATGAAACAACGTCCACAAGTGGGTGGATATTTACCCTGGATGGAGGTGTGATTTCTAAGGGTTCTAAGAAACAAACATTGATTTCACATTCAACCATGGAACCTGAATTCATAGCATTGTCTGTAGTGATCAAGGAAGCAGAATGGCTTAGGGATTTATCATTAGAGATTTCAATATGGTCTAAGCCAATGTCTGCTATATTAATTCTATGTGATAATGAAGCCGCATTGTCACAAGCATACAATAAAATTTATAATATGGAAAGTCAAGACATATCAGTAGACGTAGCTAATGTAAGATAAAAAATATGCAACAAATTTCTTCGATAATTTTTTTTAGATTCACCTATGTGTGGAAAGCTACAATACACTAGAGTACATCTAATCTCTAGGTTCAAAGAAAAAAATACATATAGTTATATGCGAAATATGCTACAAATTATTGATTATTCAATCAATATCCATCATGAAGCGTCGCATGCTTGTATGGAAACAGAGAGAGGTTGAGAAATATTTTCTCTTAATGAATCTATGTCCTTTATGAAAGATGAAAATCATACGAGTGTATTGATTTAGATTCGCCTATATAAGTGCAGGAAGTGAGGCCGCTTCTGCAACATTAAAGGCTTTATATCAAAGGCACTTATGAATACTCGGGATAGGAGCACAAGGCCGAAATGCAAGTTAATTTTGGAAAACTTTCAATAGTTAAATTATGGTTTGTTATGACTGGTTTGTTAAATTAAGTCCTTAGCTCAAGACCACGACTATATTGTATCTAGACAAACTTTATTATAATAAACTATATAAAGATTCAAATTTATGTATGGTTTGCTAAGGACACATAGATGTATGTAAGGAGACTCAAATAATTTTGAAAATGGGCCAGGATTGTTGGAATTTTCCAAAATATTTGGAGATGAAACTACTGGAAAAATTGTAGGGCACTGCAGTCAAACATGCAGTAGATTGCAGTGAAAACTGCACCAAAAAAAACTGTAGGCAAAAATTACAGAAAACTGCAGTTTTTTAAAAAAAAAGCAACATGCTAGTTTTCAAACCGCAAAAGGGCAGTTTTACCAATAACAAAATAGCAGTTTTTACAACTGTCAAGTTTTGATTTTCAGAATTGTAAACCTCTATAAATATGGGAGAAAGGAATGAGGGTTGATACACGCACAAAAAAAAAGGAAGAAATCTCCTTGAAAATCCTATACGCTTTATCTCTATGTTGATGAAGTTTCGAAATGATTTTTTGGCATGTAACAATTGAACATTACAGAGTAATTTGGACCTGAATTATCTTGGAAGGCAAATTTGTTGTGACCTTGCAGATACTGGGGCAAATATTATCTTAAAGAAATTAAGAGGGAAATCAAATCCATTGATCTAGGTGTTCAAACATTGTGTCTAAGTCCACTACAAACAAACACAATTTCTAACACAGCTCAGCTGTTGGGATGTTGATACATGTCCTTCCTTCAAATCTAGCAACAAAATCATTATACAAAGGCAGACCCGATGGTAATGACTTCTCTAGCCTAAGGATTTTAGGTTGTATTTACTATTATTCTCCTTCATCCATTTCTTGCATAATAGAGATTTCTAATTCATGGTCGAAGGGCTCAACGAAAGGTCAATCTCTGGTGCCTCTAATAGCCTTTTTGAGTTTACATGCTAGGTAACAAAGTGAGAGCGTGTGCTCTTATGTTTGGCTATTTGGCTAGAGACCCCTTCCTAGATCATCCTCCATATCAGTGAGTGATTCACCACAATTATATTTTTCATGCCATAAGGAAATACAAGTTGCAACACATGGACTCATCTCTAAAGAATGAACTTCACTCCTAAATCTTGTGTTTTAGCTGAGCTCTCTAGCAGTATCAAGAATCTTAAAAGGCAAAGAAATTATTTATGACAAAACCTAAATAGTAGAAAGACTTGATATGATTTCTACGGAGCTTATTGGGTGTATAATATCTGTGAGAATAAGCCCACGAGGCCCAAATGCCCAAACGCGTTTAGTGTTCACGCCAAAACGCTTGAACAGTAACACGCCTAAAATAAAAAAAATCCTTTTGTTTTAGTTGTTTTAGTCCCACATCGGATATTTGAGAGAGCAC
>JBAKGM010000365.1:31892492-31942450 GCA_037177215.1 Asparagus racemosus | reverse complement strand
GATGAGAGGAAGAGTAGATATCTCACTTCGTTGAGATATGTGCTTCAGATTCTTGTTTCCTTAGAGAAACCGGAATTTTTATTGCAATCTAGCTCTCTTGTTGTGCCCTTTGTGCACTAGAGGTGCTGCCGAAATTTCCGCTGCGCACAACAATATCTTGGTTGACTATCTGACGTTTGATAAAATATTTGGTAAACATTCTTTGGACACTCTTATAGTATTTTTTTTGACAAATTGAAGAGAGCTCTGTTATCATTTATTGGATGTAGAATGTAACCAATGAACAAATGAAATGACTACTCTTGGCATTATGAGGAAGGTATAGGCAGTTGGAGAGAAAATGGATATGACAACTCTTGTAATAAGAAAACATGTAAGCAACTTCAATTCATTACTTATCAGTGATCATTACATTTTATTACATTTTTATATCCTCAATATCTATTTTATTTTGAATAAATATCTGCTAATAAAGTTTTTAATCTTAATTTGCAGGTTAATAGAAAATTAATGAATAAGAGCTCAAAAGAACCAAATTCTCTCGATTTTCTACCATTTATTGTAGCCCAAGATCAAGGGAAGAGGGCCCACAAAAGCCAAGAGATCAAACAAAAAATCATGTTAACAAGTCAATAAACGAAACAAATATGTTAGGAACCAATCAATTGGCCAACCGATTGGTTCGTAATAGAAACAGTGTATGGTTGAGATTAGTTCTTGGAGCTTAGGGCTAATCCAATGGTTTTTATTGACTATGGTAGGCTATAAATAGGGATAGAGGGTGAGAAGTTTGAGTGTGAAAATTTTTATAAAAAATCCATTTTGAGAGAAGAGTTACTCTTAATTAAGAAGTTCTTCCCAAATTATAAACTTTTATTTACAATAAATAAAAAAATTTCCTCTTCTTTTATTTTTATTCTTCTCTTCTGCTGATGATGAAGTGAATATGAAGATTTTCTTTAAAAGGGGCCAACCCTTTAGAATGTAAGTTTTCATTTTCTCTTTTTATTTTTTTTATTTTAGAATTGCATGATTTAGGATTTTTTTTCCTTGTTATTATGTTTGGTAGATTAGATTTATTTCATGCTTGTAGTGTAGATTCATTTCATACTTCGTAAAGTAGATTTACAATTTTTTTTTTTTTTTTGCTCTTTTTATTTCCTTCAATTTCCTTGTCATTTTTCTTGCTTTGTAGTGTAATTCTCATTTTCTTGTTCTTCTTTTATGTTTCATTTTCTTTCTTAATATGTGTAACTAAATTCTTTAGGAGATCTAGGATTGTATGAAACTAGTTTAATTTCTTTTATGATTTATGGATTGCTCTCTTTGTGCTTAAAATGATCATGCTTAGGATAATCAATTAGAGAACTAATTGATAGAAGAAAATTTTGATAAATCTATGCTAATTTTGAATAGTTTAATAGGTTATTGTTGATGTTAGAAACTTAATTATGTGAGGTAGAGTGAATTTGAAAGAGCTTAGGATTCCTCAATCTTTTTTTATGGCTGATAACTTCGAGCAGAGAAAGATTCTTGCACAAACATGAAACGTTAGAGGGTCGGAGTTGGGTTCTTCGGTGGTCCCTCTAATGGTCAAGTTAGTAATGATCTTAAGAGAAGAAGAGTATATGAAAGAAGTAGCTTTTTTGGTTTTTTGTGGTAGAGAATAGTGTACCTTTATGCAGAAGACA
Source organism: Asparagus racemosus (assembly GCA_037177215.1). Classification (NCBI taxonomy): domain Eukaryota; kingdom Viridiplantae; phylum Streptophyta; class Magnoliopsida; order Asparagales; family Asparagaceae; genus Asparagus; species Asparagus racemosus. The sequence continues at coordinate 31,940,759 of JBAKGM010000365.1, read as the reverse complement.
ATCTATATATTTATAATGAGCCGAAAAGGATATTTGGGTAACTTTAGCATAGTCCATGCAATTGGCTTAGTCAGCCGACACTTTACACGCATCGGCAGCGAGTGATCCGAGTCATCGTTGCATTTAATGCGATGGCGACAAAATGGCTAAGATGCTAGCGTGGTCCGAGGAGTCATTATGACTTCCGCGGGGGAGTAATGATGGTTCTGACCATACATTTAATGCGATGGTGACTAGCTGACATCGCTGGGGAAGACGAAGCAGATAGGTTCTCCCGTGGTTCAAGATGCATCGCCAGGTCCGAGTGGAGACGCCTTTCATCTCAGTCCTTCAAGAGAGTCGGGGTGAGGACGCCTTTCGTCTTGGCCTGAGAGTCCGTGTGAGAACGCCTTTCATCTTGGTCCTTCGAGAGAGTCCAAGTGAGGACGTCTTTCATCTCGATCCTTCAAGAGAAAGCCCGAGTGATGACACCTTTCATCTCGGGTCTCAAAGTGCTTTAAAGAGGGGCGCTGACATTCATGAGACCCAGGTCAGGTTGGTGTTATAATGCTTAAGTTGACTAATCGAGACGCGTGTCGTACCCTCAAGAGTAGTTTACAATTAACAATTTATATGATGCAACAATTACTCTTATGAATTCTAAAATTACCATCTTGTTGCTTGTTATTTTCATGAATGAAAATTTTACTTGGATGATAATTTGATACTTTCTTTAAGTAGTTTGATAATCTATTCTCAGTAAATCTAACGTAAAATATGATAAAAAGAGAGTAGTTCATAAATCTTAATTGAAATTAACTAGTAGATTCAATTTTAGATCCCTAAATTTCTCTACTTGTTTTCCCTTCAATCCTTCTTGATTTTGATTTTTCTCCATCTCTTGATTTTTCTTTTCTTGATTTTCTTGTTGATTTTTCTTTTCTTATTTCCATTTTTTTCTTGTAGTTCCTTTTCGTAATGAATAGGATAAGAAATAAGACAACTAAAAGAATGAAAATACACAATTAGCCTAAGTTTTAAAATCTGCGGTTGATTTGAAACTTTTTTCTCTAAGATTATGAACAATATCTAGAGTGGTTTAGGATACTTGCCAAGCAATTAGATATTGAAATATTTTGGAGAGTTGTGGATGGAAGATAGTAAATGATTAAAGAAAAACCTTATCTAACTATTGAATTGGTTTTTGGTATGGGAAGGACTATAAATCTTGACTTGCATGAGGGAATTTCTGGAATGGCTTTCAAGTGTTAATAATAATAATAAAATTTATATTGTTTTTTATGTTAAATATTAAGTATCTTCCCAATGTAAGATCCATTTGATATTTTAGCTTGATAAGATATATAGACTTTGTTGCCTTATATTATTGATCATTGAGTTCAAGCAATTGATTATTCAATAACCATTTTATCAGGCTTTTTGACAATAAAGATTTGAAACAAAGGGAGGCTAAGTTATACGATGCTCTCAGAAGTCAGAAGTGACTCATGATTTCAAGAAAAGAAAATACATTTATTGAAGTTGCACGGCCGTGAGAGAGCATATGGAAACTGAAATTACTTGAATTCCATTTACATGTTCCTTATACAAGTTTAACCACCATTTACACCTCCTTTCACCATGGCGCAACGAAGTAGGGTTGGAAGTTGCAATGAGATTGCAACACAAAATTGGAAGATCATCTCTTCTGCTTCTTTCTCAATTTTTTTCTAAGATTTCGTCGTCTTTTCCATGGAGGACCAATCGAGCACCGCCAGCAACCATGGAGGATTCGAGGGCTATGGACCCTATTGAACTAGCCTAAACCATGTCGCAACTAAGCATCCAAAATGTAGAGCTTCCTGCGACTTTTTGAGGCACTATTTCATATTTCCTTTTATTTGATACAAGCACCAAAAAAAAAAACAAATGATTAATAAAATATTGAGACATGAAATCATTATTGTAGTTTCTTTGTAGAACTGTCTAATTAAAATATATGTTTTTAATATTTTAACTCTATAGGGAATTTCACTTTAGACTCAATTTCTTAACTAAACCTAGTTCCATTAGAATATAATCAAATAAACACCATTTATTTTTTCCAAAAAGAACAATATTTTGCATTTAACAATGCAACCTATGAGAGTCAAATGAAGTTGTGAAAAAAAGTCGCTGAGATCAAATATAAGTTTAAAGGCCGGTGAGAATCCATGAGAATATTGTGTAGAATGATAACATTAGCTAGTTTCATTAAGAGACGTTAGTCAATTGGAACATTTTTATAAGAAGTGGGATAATTGTTCAGCGAAACAGTTTTTTTAAAGTGGAATATTTTAGTGGGATAATTGGGAACAATTTTTTGAAGTGGGATATTTTGATAAAATGATGTGGGGTAATTTATAATAATAATAATAACTATATAACTTATATATTTTGATGACATAAATATTATTTAAATATTTTATAAGTTTACTATTATTGATTAGTACTTGTTTACTATTTTTGTTAATCATTGTTGAATAACTTTTCGTTAGACTACATGATATTATTATTTGTTATTACTATTTATAACTTTTCTGATTCTTTTGAATATTATTATTGTACAAGTCTAAAAAATTTAAAGTTTTTCTCGTTTCTTTCTTTTTTTTCCCTTCCCCCTATATCTCTTTCCCTCATCTGTCAATTTATTTTTAAATAAATTATAGATCTATGAGTTCTACCTTAAATTAATTATATAAATATAATATTCAATATTCAATTTATAGTGTGTTTTGATGGTGGCTGGGACCTTTGGCGTAAGAGAGGATGTAGAAAAGAAAATAAATGTGAAAAATAAAAAATATAAAAAACAGATACTATAAAAATTAAAAAATGATAAAATAAATAAGTGTAACATCGTAATTAATTTTTTTCCTTCTGACGAACGGATATTGTTACCGGTACCGATCTAGTAAATCGGTGATTTCAATATATTCAGCCCAATAGTATGAGGGTAGTAATTCTAATCATGTTAAGGTTATAAAATCAATCTATAGTGTGTAATAATAACCTTATCATGAAATGCATTTTTTCATGTCTTAAACATGATTACAACTAATCAAAATATCAAATAATATTTTCTCTTTAGCATATAATTGCATTTTAAGTCATTTTGGGCTGCGATGTGAATTTTACATTTCAACCTTTGGCCGGTCAGCACAACAGCCCCCAAAAATCCTCCATTTCTCCATCTTTGAAGCCTCAATTATCAAGCTAGAAGGAAGAGGGAAGTCTAGAATCCATCAAGGAGTGATCTTGGAGGGTAAAGAGAGAATCTTTGAACTCTATTTAGGTATAATTCACATTTCTCTTCTTGCCATGATGATTATCTAGAGCTCACATCTGAAAGTACCGAAATTTAGTGCTAGATTAGTCATACAAATATGGAAATGATGGTGAATTATGCTTGCATTATCTATGGAGTGTTAAAGTTTCATCCTTTATTCTTGATATTGAACAAAAAACATGATCTTGTATGAATATTTGGTTCTAAATTGTGGAAAGGTAATCTTTGGCTCTGGTTGTGAGTTGAATGCAATACATATGTGAGGTAACAAATTGCATGTCTGTTTTTGTAACCTGATTTCGTGCAGAATTTTCTAGCAAGCATAACTTTTTATATACTTAACCAATTTTAGAAAAATTAGATTTTTTTTTGCAATTAGACATAACTATCTCTCTGTTGCATTTGGTTTGTCTCAACTGAACATCAATTGATGACTCAATTCTTTGATTAAATTCCCTGTAAGTACACCGGACGGACAGCTTAATCCTTATTTATTGTTTTACACATAACTTTAATTATAATTTGAATTTCATAGCAAGGGCTTATGTTTCTGAAAATAGACCCATCAAGGTTCTTCCACTAATAATTTTATCAATTTGGATGATTTTTAGTTGACCAAAATCAGTAGGAAACTCAGGGCTTGTAATCTAGAATCTGCTGGTCCCTATATATTGACATACTTGTACTTACAAGAAGATATCTCCATGTACAATATTCTAATTTTAGATCCGATCAATGTTTTATAAACTAGATTCATAATAAAATATTAGCCTTTGTTTCATAAAATTGGACATCGGTTATGCCCTCAATTAGCCTAGTTCATCACCCAATATGGTCTGCATTCCAGTCTGTGCATATTATGGATTTGTTCATATAACTTTGTCTATGGTCACCTAATTGATGTAAAACTTACTATTCTAGGAGACTCATACATGAGCACAATGACCCTAACTTCATACAATTAGCATTTCATTTGGTTGACCATTTCGTTGTTGCAAAACATGACAAAATTTCTGCCATCACTGTCCATTCATGAACATGCATTGCATACAGATTCGCGCATATCTATGTCAAAAACAGATATATCCAAGTCATGTAAATACTTACTAGGATATATTTATGTATATGTATTTAGGAACGATCTTGTTAGAACCAATTAGCGATACCGAGGAGTTCGTCTCGAATGGTAGGTAACATTTCCTTGATCTGTCTCGATTCATCGAGAGTTTGGTTGTTGTTTTCTTGAAATTTCGAGTTGAAATTAGATTTTTATTTGTATACTTTATTGCTTTCGTAAAATCCAATTGGAAATGCTTCATGTGTGGATTGATTGCCAATTACATGTTTATAGCTATACCCTTGATTAATTGTCAATATATGCTATTGAAACTCCATGTTTGATTATGTTGAAATCGTTGTTTCTTGCCATGTGACATCTTGGTTTCGAATAAGTAACAATTGGTTAATTGCAAATCTTATCCTTGATTAGTACTCTACATTCATGGATATTACCCTTTATGTGAGGAAACTCGCCGGTGGTTGTTTTACTGAAGACATGTGTGTGATCATTGATGAATCCCGTCGTTAGGGCATTTGAATCTTGAATATCAGAGGTTGATTTTTATTGATAATATCTGCGGTTCATTTCGATTATCAGCACTATCAGTTCCTTTTTGTTTTATAGTCATACCCTGAATATAGTTGTGGTTGCCTACTAAGCCCTTTGCTCACCCCTACTTGTTTCTGCATCCGTTCACATGTAGCGAATAGTTCAAAGCTAGGGTATTGCAAAGCCTGAAGAAGAAGTCAAACTAAAGCGCGCAAGCAATATGACTAGCTCTTTCATTTTATAGTACTCTTGTGATGTAATATATTATATGTAATGACGATTTACATTATGTTCTCAAACTCTATAGTGCTATGTTCCCTTATGCTCTTTTTGCATTTATAGTATTTTGTGGACTCTGCTGTCAGGTTTATAGTTCTGAGAGTCGTGTATTATTGTTGTCTTTTTTTTGTATTCTTGTTGTCATATTCTGTATCATGATATTGCTTTAAACAGAGTGCATATAAGAATTGAGCAGGTCGACCTTCCCTCTTACGTCCGGGTCATGCCCAATTTTGATATATCTCCCGGGCTCCGCCTCGACATCAAATTTGGGGGCCATTGTAATAGGAGAGCAACTAGTTCTAGGCTAAAACACGGGATAATTTGAGAGGCTAGAACTCTCATTTTTGTATAACAATATGAAAATAAAATGAGATAATTTTTTACTATTATCCCAATTCTAGTTTTGTTACGGTCCTATTTAACTAACACTATAAAATCTTATCCTAGTTCTAGTTCTAATTGACTAACACCTTAAAATTGTATCCCATGAAATTTTCTATTTCTAGTCACCAATGAGAGTCAAATGAAGTTGAGAAAAAAGTCTTTAAGATCATATGTAAGTTTCAAGACTTGTGAGAATCCGCCAGAATACGGTGTAGAATGAAAACAATAGTTGTCAAAATAGAGAGAGAAGGTAAAAATATAAGAAAACAAATTTGCGTGGTCGGCAGGATTCGAACCTGCGCGGGCAAGCCCACATGATTTCTAGTCATGCCCGATAACCACTCCGGCACGACCACTTGGTGATAAGAAGCAAATAATGTTTATTATAGACTTAACACACTTTCAAGTTACATGTAATCTCTAGTGATTGCATGTGTGCCTTCAGTTGCAGGCTTGGCAGCCCATGCCTTACAAGATCTGAAGGTTAACTCGCTCTTGCAAGCTAGTTGCAACTGTAATTGCAGCAATTTTTCTAACATTTTTACATTTCAATATTGTAAAAGTTAACTTAAATATTACTAAGCTGTATACCGATGCACGTGATGCGTGAATGACACAAATTATGGAGGAGTGTCGTAATTGAATTGTTAAGAGAATGAATGATATAAGCTCTTTTTGGCTCTTCTATAACAAAAACAACGGCGGCAACATGCGGAGAAATCCGTCTATCATGATTAATAGATCATGAGTGCATATATTCTGAAACAAGTGTGCATTAAGAGACCTATCATGTTTTTTGCATTAATCACTCACCTTGTGATTTGGCCGGGCTCAGATGCATACTTCACCTCTGCTTCTTCTTCTTCTCTCGTAAATCACACAGCGAAGCGGTTCTAAAAAAACAAAGGAGTTGCAGCACGATCTTGAATGTGGAGTTAGTGGAGTTGTTAATAGAATTTGTTAGGGGTTTAATTTGGTATTACATTTTTGCCCCTAACATTAAGTTTCAAGTATTCAAAATTTTTTAGGGTATTTTGAATTATCAAAATTGTGGCTCACGTCTACATTTTCCTAATTAATAGTGATAAGATTTAGTCGTCTCTTTTAGTTCTTTGTATTGTTCGTATGGTATAAGAATATGTTAAATTTAAGTTGGGGTAATAATCATCAATTTATTTATTTATTTTGTGTTTTAGACAATAAATTCTACTTTATTTTACTTGATTAACAATAAGTAAGTATAATTTCTTTTCTTTTTAATAACTCAGACCGGAATCGAATCCAAAATCAGAGAAGTCATATTAGAACTTTCCAACCAACCGGGTCACCCATAGTGGGTAAACAAGAAAATATAATCAACTAAATCATGTGTCGTAACTGTTTTATCGTTGGGAGGTTACACGGACTTCCGCTGACAATATTTGTAATTTGTCTAAGTCATAGGCCTAATTTGCAGTCAGTTCTTTTTCTTTTAATTTGTTCTCAAAACTAAACGACGTGAATCTTCATCACCACCGCGCGCTCCACTGGTTTCTTCTCGACTGCCATGAACGAAATTAAAGAAAATAAAAAAATTTATTGTTTTAAAAAAGAAAGGAAATCGCTATTTGCTTGAACTCATGCAGAGACATTTAGGCCTTTTTTAGAGCAGCAAAACATTTAGGCCTTTTTTTTGGGTGGTGGTAATCTCAAAACTCATTGATGCAAAGATGGAGAGCGGAAGCGAAGGGGATAGAGGAGGAGGAGGATTGATTGGATTGCGGATAAAATTTCCATCTGATGGTTGGGAGATTGAAAAGGCTAAGAGTAAATACCTATTTTGCCCTTATAATAAAAAAATACATAAATATCTATTTCCGGAGCATAGAAGCAACCTTTAAAAAAAAAAAAAAAAGAAACATTGACTAGCTGCAAATTGCATGATATCCAAATTGAACCAAATAAATGTAATCGCGCACGCATGCAACTACAACTGTAGTTGCAGTAAATGAGGTTGCATGCAATTGACACTTACACTATAAATACAACTACAACGAACCAAACAACTACAACGAACCAAACGCCCCTTATATAAAGTCGTTTTCGGAGCAATTTCTCTCATGTATCTTGGCACCTAACACTTCTGGTTCCAAGATGGAATCATATAAAATATCACGGTATCGCCTTTGAAATGTAGCTCACACAGAAAGGCCAGAGAAAACCTTAAACAGACGGGCGATTCAGAAGACAATTTAACTGAAAAAGGATGCACAAAACCAGATATCATTCCCACAAGCTGTACAACACAGCAGTATTACACCCAGCAAACTCTTGAATGCAAAACACCAGTAATAACACATACGTACAATTTTACGACGGGCTCACAATTACTGCATCGCGTATAAAAATCTATGAAGCCAAAGAACTAGTGCCAAACTCATCATTGTTTTTTATGGGATGGTAACTTGCAAAAAACTACCAGCTCAAGTGCCAGAGAGTTAATATAACAGGCCAGAGAAGGAAAGAAAGGCATATTTCACATAAATTGTTATGCATTTGATTTATATGAAATCATCAGACCCTGGGAAGTGTTGAAGATCTGGATGAACACCGCCACCTCGACCTGGACCCTGTGGAGGGTTCCTGTGAACAATCAAGAAGGAAATGAGCAACATATTAGAAGAGAGATGAAGTTTGACTACAGCCGCTTAATTTGCAAGACAAAAATCTTTAACAGAAAGAAGAAAACTGCTTTTATCAAATACACAGTTGGCGAACAAGAGCACGTCATCTGTGAACTAAACTCAATACCTATATATCTCATAGATGAACTTATACTAGCAGACAGTACTGAATGCTACTATTAGGTTAACATGGGGTTGCATCATTAATAGCCATTTGTATGGGAAAAGGAAAGAAAGATGCAAGAACTAGTTTTGAGATTGAAAGTCGGTCTAATGTACAAGCCCTTGCCTGGACATCATCTAGTGCATTAAGTAGAACTAATGATTTATTTACCATGAAATTTTAAAACAATCCCTATTATAAGTCGTTGCGAAGATCAAAGAGTGGGGAGCTGACAAAGGACGCACACATCTATCAGCAGATATATTAAATACAGAGACTTTGAACCAGGCTCTCCAAAATATTTAACTATATTAACATCCCCTGGGGCGTCTGCTAACTATGTGATTAAAAGTAGCAGTGAAGTTTCAATCTAGGACCCAGCCAAATCTAGGAGATTTTACAGCTGCCACAAGATAAAGAGTCAGGATTTACAGTTGGCTCCATCTTAATAGGGAATGGCTTTCATGCTGCCAGCACATGAGGGTTAATTATAGAAACTTCAGAAAAGAGTATAATAGAGGAAGGTCAAATGCGAGGAATTCCAGAATAAAAACACTGATTGGTTTAATATGCACAACAAAAACGTGGATTTCAATCCAAAGAGCTGATTCAAAGGAAGAGGTACAACCATATCATCTCCCTTATGGAGCCTTATAGATAGTTTGAACATGCTTTATGGCCAACTACAGCCTAATTGGACAAGACCATGATCTTGATAATCCACTAGGACGCAACCAGCATTCAGACTAGAAAACAAGACCCCAAAAAAGTACATAAAAGAAATTTCTTCATCGGTAAACTGTGTTATGATGAGAAATTCTGTCATGTCCAAAAACAAAAAGGCAGAATGAAACTAAAGATGCAACCAGGTTGGTTGAACCAAGAAGCATGACCCAACCTGGCTCAACCTGTGCGATTCATTCCCAACTCAATTTGGCTAAAACCTAAATGAAACAGAATCACCAAAAATCCAACTGAATAGACTATGTCATTGATGTACTAGGACTCTACTCCAAAAACCATGAACAAATGCATCAAAACTGGAGAAAAAAATATATTTACAGATATCCAATAATACCCTCACACCCACCACCTCACCCCAGATGGAAAATTTTCAAGAATTAGCGTTTCTTTTCACCTCTATTAATCTCAACAAATAATTCTTGGTCATATTTTATATCAGCAAACAATTACATAATAACTAAATATTATAGGTGATAAATCGCTATCCTCTACACACACACACACACACACACACACACACACACACACACACACATACATATACATACCTGACAAAGCGCTCGGGGCGAAAACCAGGCACATTTGGTGGACCAATCGGGTCATAACGAGCACCAGGTGGGACCCTAACACAAATATTCAAATCAGTTACTTCCTCACATCATCTTAGTGGAGGAAACTTTAGTTTCACAGTGAAACTCTACTCACAGATCACTGCCGGGAAAGTCAAACCCAGGGCCTCCACCAGGAGAGAAAAATCTGGGATCATTTGGTCCTAAATCATAATAGCATAAAGAGTAAGGACAGAAGGAAGCAGTATTTATACTACACATGCTTGTAAAAAGAAAATAAATAAACATACCTACAAGCATGCTTCCACCAGAGCCGGTGCCCCTATTCAAAATCAAAATAAAAAATAGTTGATACCAAAAGCAAACTTTTCAAAGTAGCAAATTAACAATATGGCTATTAGAAGAGAAACAAACCTATCTGGAAATACACCGGCACCCGGACCGGGGAAAAGATCACTGCCTCCAGATGCCGGGACAGGTGGATACCTAAGGCTTAAAAAAAGAATAAAAAAATATATCAGTTGATCTAAATTTCAAGTCATGCTTGTACCAAGTAATTTAGTAAAAGTATAAGATGACAAAAAATGTATAGTTGTTGCAACTGTGCTCACACAACTCTGAATATGTTTTGACATTTTATAACCAAAACAAAGGTACTACCAAGCTGTGCTACATCCATGTTCAATATCAAAATTAAAGTTTTTGCACACAATGGATTTTTCGTGTGTGCACCCCGAAAAGTAGACCTTGGCGAAGGACCAATACATGTCAACTTCACATTATCAAATAATTCCTTTTATATAAACTGGGAGTCAATGACGGAAAACAATTCTTAGAAATCCATTAGAACATAAACGAGCTAGGAAATGGGACTTCTCTTTCTCTATACATGGAGTTCCAAAGCACACGTATATAGAAGATTCGTGGTATGGACATGATATGTGTTCATTAAAGCTCGACGAGATCTTTTAAGAGACAACGGTCTTTATCGTGCCGCATATGTGTCTCTGCAGTTGTGACATGGTTCGACTAATGTTTTCTAGGCTTTTCTGAAAAATAGGAACTACTTTACATTTTGGAGGACCTTGAATGGATCATGACACTTTGGGATCTTCGAAATATACCTCAATTGCCTGTTTGTGTGGAGTGGTGTGACGAGTACATAACATCAGACCTAGCATTGTTCGGAATGGAGGAGCCTATTAACAAAAATAGTCATCAAGCACATCAAATCCTTTAAGTGAGGTATTTGATTCATAGACATGCTTAGCATCTCAAGAATAAAGAGAAGAACTAGGTGGTGGATGGATTAACCGTTTTGCAGTTTTCAATAGTTCACCACAAAAGAATTCGTCTCATCCTAGTGATCCCATTAGTTTAGTAAAAGACATTTTCAATAATGCGAGCGATCCTCATAAGTGGAATCTCATTGCATGACAATATTTCAGTAAAAAAGCCTTTTAGCTGCCTATTTTTGCAACCTGGCTCAATATTTTGTATTGTCAGTGAATCCTAGAGTTGCAAGGCATGAAACTTTTATAATGACAAACAAAATGGCCTAGGGGATTCGTGTTTCACTTACCCCACCAATGATGACTTGCATTTATAGTGGTTTGAGGAAAGTATATACTAGTGTCACACCTCCTAGAAGAGAAAGGATAAATGTACCCATACAGTATGTTTTGTGTGTGTGTGTGTTTTTTAATACATCTCAGGTTTCTATACATACTTCTCCTATCATTAGATGGACGTAGTACTCCAATACTAATAGTCATTGGGGGCGCTTCCCTCAAGACCATGTCTTCGGATTACATTTCAAGTATGTTGTGACACATTAAAAAATAACACCGTCTTTATGTCAATATCGGTTCTTACTTCTGAGGGACGTAAGAAACATGATTGACTTCTTAAGGATGATATTACTCTCAAGAGTTGTATGCAAAAAAGTATATTTGGCTAGCTTCATGGTGAGCGTGATTATAATCTCGACGTACTTCATCTTATGTCTTGGAGGCATATAACCCGCATCGAGTCGGAAATCAATTTGGATTTTCTCAAGAATCCTATTATTCATACCTGCCTACAAAGGCAAAAAGCCATTCTCGATCTTGACTTTATGGCAATGGCTTAGGCTTTCCTCTTATATAGTAATGCAGGCTCAATTTCCACTCTGTAGCAAGAAAATAAGAGGCTACAACAAGCCATTTGCAAAAAGTATTTCATATTCTATGTGGAATATAGAACACATTCATTGCAGGAGAAAACAAAAAGTAATAAATTAGAAGGGAAAAAAGAATGCATCATGAAAGATTCAATGACAACTATGAAATTTCAAAGAAGGCACAAAGATTGAAGAGTTTTGAATTCTTTTGATAGGAAAGTCCTCAGCTAATCAAAAGTCCAAAATGTCGAGTACAGTAGTTGTGAATTCTTTTGATATAATCCAGAAGAATCTTCAGTGTAGCAACACCCACGAGCTCAAATAAACTTCAATTATCAAATTTTTCATCACCATATGAAGATTTCACTGCTAGTATAATCTGCAATGATGCATCAATGTAGCCACAGCCGAAAGCCCCAATAAACTTCCAAATTAAAACTTCCATCGCCTTTATGAAGAGTTCATTTTTGGTGTCATTCAATAACATACCGACAACTAAAGGGTAAATTAGAATCACATATTCTGGAGATGTAAAAGAATTGACCATATACCACTAAACATTACAACTAAAGGGTAAAATAGAATCATATATTCTGGAGATGTAAAAGTATTGACCATATACCACTAAACATTCCAAACTTGACTCGGAGAGGTTAAAGCCTTCCCAAAAAAGAAGAATTTCCAGTGCGCTTGCTTGTTACATTCTCCATTGAATTTACTTGTGATATCAAAACATTATTAGAACGACGCCATAGTATCTATTTTGCAAGTTCATATAGAATTTATAACACAAAAGATAATAGAGACAAGATCTTGTTAGACGTGCCCAAATCTATAGGCTTATCCATGAGACAAATAGTCTGTCATTTAAAAAAGAATGGTGGATATGGAAAAATAGTACATTGGTTGGTCGCAATAAATATAATGGACCCTTTGCTTGATTGCCCCTAGTATATGATGCAGCTATGCGGAAGTATTGTTGATATACCCACTGGTGTTAATGATGAATTGACCCCTTTGCAACAATAAAAAGACAACAATCTTGAACAAAAGGATATCTTGTGGAACATGATATGCTCACAACTTATTTGTTGGAGCAAGATGTGTTTCCACTTATTAGGAAAAGCACTCGCCAAAAAATGGGCTAGGGAATGGAACTTCTCCTTCTCTATACATGCAGTTTTGAGGTTCATATATAGAAGAATGTGTAATGAAAATAACATGTTCTTATCAAATCTCAAACTATTTTAAGAGACAACGGTCTTTACAATGTCGTATATGACTCATGCTTCAGTAACATAAAAGGTCCCACTAATTTTTTTAAGGCATTTAGAAAATTAGAACTATGTAACTAATACTTGCATACTTTGGGTTCCTCAGATAACCTTGGGTAGAGATCTATGACACCATGATTACTAATACTTGCATACTTTGGGTTCCTCAGATAACCTTGGGTAGAGATCTATGACACCATGATTTTTGGGACATCTGTTGTAATAGCTATGTGAGTACTTGAGAGTGTGTGTTTCCACTTATTGGGAAATGCACTTGCCAAAAAATGAGCTAGGGAATGGAACTTCTCCTTCTCTATACATGCAGTTTTGAGATTAATATATAGAAGGATGTTTAATGAAAACATGTTCTTATTAAAGCTCAAACTGTTTTAAGAGACAAAGGTCTTTACAATGTCGTATATGACTCATGCTTCAATAACATAAAAAGTCCCACTAATTTTTTTAAGGTATTTAGAAAATTAGAACTATGTAACTAATACTTGCATACTTTGGGTTCCTCAGAAAACCTTAGGTAGAGATCCATGACACCATGATTTTTGAGACATCTGGTGAAATCTTCTCTCTTTTTCTTTCGCTTTATAAAATTTGTATGAAGTTGCAAAAATAAATACATTATCATCATTCTTATAATATTTTTCTTATTTGTAGATAAATTGAACGCACAACACAACAAACAAGGGCACCAGAAAAGATTCTGTTCAAGAAAGCTTTAATTTCTCATACAATGGCTCATAAGCAGTTCATATGAGTATAGGCATCAAAGTGACAATGCCTCAAAGCTTATCAAAACTGGGAAAGACGAGTCTAATTTGGAATGTTTAGCGGCAAGATGAATTCTTTTGCATCTGCAGATATATAGTTTTCTTTTACCCATCAGTTGTTGCTCCATGTTAGATGACACAAATAGTGAACTCTTCATAGGATGGTGGAAATTTTGGGTTGGAAGTTTATTTGAGCTCTTCATTATCGCTACACTGAATTATCTTTTGAGTTATATCACAAGCTTAACACAATTTCGATACTTTGCATTTTTGACTTTGTGATAGGTAGAGAACTTTCCTCAAAAATTCTTTTAACTTTTGTGCCTTCTTCAGAATTTCATATGCCACCAAATATTTCACGATGCATTAGTTTTCCTCTTCTAATTTATCATTCTTTACTCTCTCCTGCAATGAATGTATTTCAGTATACATAAATGATTTAAAGCAACAACATCTAAGCCTTTATCCCAAATGTTTGGGGTAAGTTACATGAATCATATTCTTCTATTTCATTCTATTATGGGACATCTCCTCCATTAAGTTAAACATAATTATATCCCTCTTAGTTGCTTCTAACCAAGTAATTTTAAGTTGACCTGTAGATCTTCTAGCCTCATTAACTATAATGCTATCATTTTTCCTAACCGGTTAACTAAGAGGTCTCCAATGTACATGACCAAACCATCTTAGTTGATTATCTTTCATTTTATCCTCAATTGAACAACCTCTAATTTACTACGATGCACTCATTTCTTATCCTATCTTTTAGTGTATAGCCACAAGATCATAGCAACATTCTCATTTCTGCTACTCATTTTTTGCACATGTTATTTTTTAATTGCCCAACACTATGACCCATAAAACATTGTTGATTTTATAAGCATCCTATCGAATTTTTTCCTTTAGTTTTATTGATATTCTACGATCACATAAGACTCCCAAAGCACTCCTTTATTTCAATCATCCCAATTTGATTCGATGAACAGCCAAATGATTGATCCTAAATATAGAAAATGATTACTTTTAAATATTTATTGACCATCAATATGTACTATAGGCTCTTTTCTTTTTTAGTTTAACTAAAAATGTACTCTATATATTCTATTTTTGTTCTACTAATTCTAAAATATTTCGATTCAAGAGCTTATCCCCACCTTTCTACCTTCGAAATTATATCTCTTCTAGTTTCGTCAACTAACACCATATTATCCGCAAACAACATACATCATGGGATTTCATCTAGTATGTACCTAATAAGCTGGTGAATAACTAATGCAAAAAGATAAATACTTAAGGCTAACCTTTGATGTAAACCTATGGTAATAAGAAACAGTTTTAGTCTCTCTATATTAATTCTTACTCTAGTTGTTACTCTATCATACATATCTTTAATCACATTAATATATATACTAGATACATATTTCGTTTTACAAACTCACCACATTATCTCTCTAAGCACTTCATCATAAACTTTTTCTAGAACTATGAAAACTATATGTAGATCCTTTCTCTTCTCTCTATATCTCTCCATCAACTGTCTAAAAATATGTATAGATTCCATAGTTGACCTCCCGGGCATAAAACCAAATTGATTTTTAAATACACTTATCTCCTTTCTTAGTCCTATATAATAATTATGAATATTGCTTGCATACAAATTATTTTTTTTTCTTGCTAAAGAGTGTGATAGGTGAACTCATACTTCTACAAATGAGGAGCGCCTAAGCGATATACTGTAATTCAAGATCTAGAACAATTATTTTTCATTGTAGGCATAACTAGCAGGGCACCTGAGAAAATTCAAATTGATTTGTGACTCGATACGGATCATATGCCTCCAAGATATAAGTGGAATTACATTGATGTTGTAACCACCCCTAGCGTGATTCTAACAAAATATTCATTTTACATACACTCTTAAAACTAGCATCATCCTCAAGATGTTGATTGTGTTCCTTAGCCCCTCTAAAAATTGACATTGCCATAAACTCAGTGTTATTCTTCAATATGTTCACGAAGTACTTACAATGTAATCTAAAGACATGGTCTTAAAAGAAGCTCCTACAATAACTATCAATTTTGGAATACTAATCTATGATAGGGAAAAGTCTACGTATAGAAACTCGAGATGTTAAAAGTAAAAAAAATGTCATAAACATGTCATGTGGGTAAATAGACACTTCCTTTCTAGGAGGTACTAGTACACATATTTCTCAACCCACTGAAAATGCAAGCTTCACTGGTGGGACAAGCAAAACACAAACCCCTCGAGTCATCTTGTTTTCCATCATAAAACTCACACCTCACTAATCTAGGATTCACTGGTGTAACAAAAATATTGAGGCATGTTGCAAAATAAGTAGTTAAAAAGACTTCTTCACTAAAAGCTTATGATGCAATGTGATTCCACTTATGAGGATCTCCCGTAAAACTGAAAATGTTTTGTCCCCTAAATCGAGGAGATCATTAGGATTAGATCAATTCTTTAGTGGCACTATCTTGAAAACTACAAAATGAGTAGCACATTCACCTACTAGTATCTCCTTCCCTTTATTTTAAGACGCTAGCATACCTATGAATCAAAAACCTCTCTTAGAGGATCTGGGTGTATATGATAACAATTCTTCTTCATAGGCTTCTCCATTCCAAAAAATGCTAAAGTTTAATTTTATATACTCGTCACACCACTTATCACAATCACAAACATGTAATTTAGATATATTTCGAAGATCCCAAAGTGTCATAGTCCCCTATGCAAATGCAAAGTGTTATTTACATGTCTAATTTTCTTAAAAATTTGAAAATTTTAGTCTGACCTTTTCTAAAACCGATAAAGAGAAACATACGGCACTATAAAGACCGTTGTCTCTAAAAACAACTCGAGCTTTAAGGGGTACAAATCATGTCCATTTTGCTAATCCTTTTATATATGTGTGCTTTGAAACTCCACAACATCCACATATAGAGAGAAGTCTCATTCTCTAGCTTCTTAGCAAGTTCATTTCTCAATAAGTTACCAAGTGAAAAGAATTTCTCTTGAATCCTTATAAGACTCTAGCAAATAAGTAGTCGACACGCTATTCTCTACAATATATTTCCTGTTCAAGATTGTTATCTTCAATTGTTGCAAAGGGGTTAATTCATTATTAACACAAGACATCTTGGCCACAACTATATTATATAATGGAGGTGACTAATTGTTGGAAAGCAAAGAGTTCATTATATTTATCATAACCCTCTACTAAATGAATCTTCCATCTCCACCATTCGCATTTTAAATGATCAAGTCTATCTTTCTTATGGATAAGCCTATGAATCTGCCCTTTAGAAAGTTCTTGAATGGGAGTATTGACGATAGCGAAACAATGGAACTCCATGTAGGCATTGAAAAATTGCTTATCAATCCCCAAACAAGACTCGTGTCCATATGCCTTCTACGTAAATTGAAACTGAAAAATAATAATTAAGCGGTTGGTAGGTAACTTGGAAAATAAGCATCGGTTTTCTCACACACTTAAGATGTGTGAATCCCGCTATGGGGCATTTCTTGAAGGCAAACAATATATATATAATTATTAGATAACAAGATATGATATTGATATGAGTATATGACAACTGGTATGAAGGCATAGCATCTAAATTATTGAAATTGATATGAGGATATGACAACTAGGCAAGTCATCTGAAATTAATAATAAAAATTCTCCAATGTCATTGATTTTAATTCACTACTAAGGCATGCAACAGACCATGGAGGTCATCATCAAGTCCATTGAGTATTTTGAGGGAGAAATGATTTATGAGTTTAGGAACCTGATTCAAGAAGCATGGATTGATTTGGGTCTTAACGATGTGGAACCTGAATGCAGTTATAGTTGGTTCTAAGTTATCTTGTAAATGCTTTATGCTTGTGATATGGACCATAAACGAATGCAATCAGCTTTGGTTTACTATGTACTGAGATTCACTTTCAATTGATCAATGGGTATTAAAATCGATACTCAAAACGGGTATTAACGTAAACAAATGAAATGTCACATTAACGTTGCTAGTCAAAATGGACATTAATGCTCACAAACAAAATTCGGCGTCAACATTGATACTTAGAACGGGTAAAAACACCCACAAAATGAATTTGGCATTAACATCGACACTCAAAAGGGGAATTAACAACCACATGGAAAACATTGGTCATATCTTTAGAATCCTCCACTGGGATTTTAACGATACACAAATCAGTTTTAATACCTTAAAATATTGCTTGAAACAAAATAAATAAAATAAAAGTGATAAATACCTTGCCGAAGAAACCGAGCCAAAAGATGAACCAATTTTGCGTGAAAGAGTTCCACCAAAGACTCGTTAGGAACCAAGGGAATATTTTCCGAGAAAGATGCTTATAGTAGCTTAACGGGAACAAGGCTTGGCAATCAAATGAACTATATAGATATAGATCTAGAATATAATAAATTTTACTATTATTACTATTCTTTTTGGCTTCAAATGCATTGTCCATCATTGGCATATCCTCATCAATTTCAATAATCTAGAGGCCCAATTGTTGTCATATATCCGTACCTATTTCCAAAATTTTAGCAGCTTCATATTCTAAGATAATAATCTAAAAGCCCAATATCTCATTATTTAATAATTATATATTCTTTTTTTACCTTCAACAGGAGGACATGCAAAAATAAATAGTAGTATAAATGTGAATGTTATGATGGTCTTATGGGTATACAACAAAGGATAGGATAGAACTTCGTTGGAAGCAATTAAGAGTGGTATGATGATAAACTTAACAGAGAAGACGACCCAAGATAGCACTGAATGAAAGAATGGGATTCATGTAGCTGTTCATAAAAATTGAACTAAAGGCTGTCATTTATATATGGCAGAATGGGAAGTTATCAGTGTCTTGTAACAGAATTAAAACAAACACTCCATCTGTGTCCATTAATACTAGGCATATGGAATTAGGGTACAGCGAGTACATGTGACTCCACTGCTACACTTGTAAGGTCTTCACCAGATCAGGTGGGAATTCATATTATATAGATACAAATTCTACCATGTGCCCTCTAAAGTCAGCATATGTGAATGTAATCATACTCAACTAACAGGCATAAGCATCTTATTCTGACCAAACAGATGAGGCGTCATATCAAGAATTTTGCCTAAACCCGGCCTCAAAAGGATGAGAAATAACCAAAGGAAATAACACCTTTCACATAGGTGTGGAGTTCCATTTGCTGTAGTATGAAATTCAATTAGTGTTTGTGCATGTTATTAAACTGATCTCACACATGTTTTTCCTGCACATTCTACACGCATGGATATAGTAACATAACTGATGGAAAATTCCACTAACGTCACCCATAGGACATGTGAGGCATTATGTCAAGGATATTGTTCAAAGCTCAAAAAACGAAAAGTATACCAAAGGCAAGGAAAAACGCTTTTTACTGGTACAGGGAGCGTGCAATGGCAATGGGCTCCATTGGCCACATAAACAACATTCTTTCATACACATAAGACAAAATATTACCCATATGTCTTCATGTATCGATGTACTGTATGGTCTATGCAGCATAACTAATGCATATAGGTTCTTTCATGCAATGATTAATAGAGAAGACGCATTATATCAACTATTATTTTTAGTATTGGACTAAAAGAGATGGAAAAAAATCAAATGGTGTGAAAACTACATAGATGGAAGAAACATATATCGGCATCTTAACCAAAATACCACAGATGTATACAGCTATGTTTGAATCATATATGCAATTGCTACTTTATTACCCAAGTTTTATCTAGCACAGCAGATAATATGCAAACATGGAGGACAAAAACGAGGGCAAAAAACAAGAAAGAAAAGCAATTGCAGAGGAATAACTTACACCGGAGGAGGCTGTTGACGCTCAACAGGAAACATGTGAACAGGTCCGCTTCCAGTGTTATCGCCAGATCCATTGCCACTGCTAAAGAAAAGAAGAAGAAATTAGATTCCACAAAAGGAAGAAATAATGAAGTCAAATTTTGATTCATAGACCTAGTCTTCACAACACACACACCTTTTCTCTTTCGGTACATATTTAAGAGTACTGGTTTCATGATTTGTTGTAAACCAATAAGTCTAATAACTCAGCTTTTGATATGTCATTTCCAAATGATAAAGATGGATGCACTTTTAAGTATTAGTGCCTGCATATTTGGGTACAGACCTGGGTGGGCAATTTTGATATAATCTAGAACAGAAATGTGACCTATATATCATTGGTTGGACATCTAAAGCTTCAAAATATTTCGTTCATGACATGACTGACCAGTAAAAAAGAACCCAGCATTATCAACATTCTGAACATGAAGACATCAGCCCTTCATAAATGGAAGAAAGAACGTGTACATATCAAAAGTAATATTTCAAATTTGAACCTAAACAAAATTCATTAAACCATGCAAATATAGTGAAATCGCAGCACAATAAAGTAGTTGGGTAAAATGTTATGCCATAGTCTAAATCTAAAGCGAGTTAATGTATCTAACTCCTGCAACCTATGAAACTCGAGGACACCATAGCCACGCCATCCACAATAAATATTTTCCCCATGTTGTACTAAAACAATTGGTGACTAATGTTTTGACTCCACAATTACAGTCTCACCAATCATTAGCATAGTCTCATATATCTCATATAGCAAGCCAGAACCAGAACTAGCAAAAACCTCTGATTGCGTTAGTGTGTAAAGTTATTAGTCTTGTTTAATGTGACGAAGGAAACAGATGGTCAAAGAGCATAACATTGAAGATTATACTAGACATGTACAAATCTAAGGCCAGATCTTGCTAGTGCTCTAAACCACTTATATACACAGCATAAAGTTACAGATTCGGATCCTCTCCACTACAAAAAAAAAGTAGTGGACAGACCACTGCAATATCACAACCATTGATTTGTTTAATGGGTAGTTGTGATTTGCAGTTCAGTTTAAGTTAGGAAAATAGTGCAATTCATGGGGATAGCGCCAGTGTTAGATATGGAATAAATCACAACTACACACTAAACAAATGCACTAGTTTCCTAATTTAAACTCAAATGCAAATCACAACTACCCATTAAACAAATCAATGGTTGTGATACTGCAGTGGTCTCTCCACTACTTTCTTGATAGTAGAGAGGATCCAAATCCTAAAGTTACTCAGCAAGTGTAATACTTCGAATCTACAATTTCTTTCAGAATTACAGAGCATAAAGAATTTGTTTTGCAGGAACATTTACAAACTTGCCTAACAGAAGAAGCATCGTTTGTACAACATACCTACTCACAGCTGAAGAACTCTCAGTCTTCGGCTCCACTTTGTTCAAAATACTTGCATTTACGTTCTCAACAAGTCGCGGCAAATTTTTATACATCTCCCCATAGTTAACCTTATTGTCCCCTTCTACCAAGTGTTCCTTCATACTGGAAAAATTAGAAATTTAAAGCAATTAGTAAACCAATTATATTTCTCAGAAAAATGAATGAAATATAAGACAAAAGACCGCATAACGAAAGCATCCATACTTGATTTGTACATGAAATGGCTCCTCCTTATCTTCTCGCAGATTCAACACGTCCACGACAAGAGCATCTCCAATAGCCAAACATTTAACCAAGATAGGTTTCTTCTGACCCTTGTCAGATTTCAAGTACACGAAGGCATAGCTGTCTTCAAATTCGTTCCAGCCTTCAATTCCCACTTCATCTCCATCTAAATTTAATAAAAACCAATCAACATAGTTCATGTCCAAATACAACTATAGGTTGACTCGAATCAAATATCAAATCCCCAAAGTTACAGGTTTCACAATATCAAAATTGAACCTTTTTTCAAAATTTCAATCAATAAAACCAACATAATTAAGGATCAGAGAGATAGAGAGAGATTGAAAGTACCAGTCGGGGGATTCTCAGAGAAAGCGCTCGGCCCTGTGGCGATGAGAGAGTAGCCAGCGGCCAAGAACGAAGCGTGCACAGCGAACGCCATCTTGTCGCTAGCGTTTCTGAAATTAGGGCGCGAAGCCCTAATCACCGCCATCACTGAGTTATCCGTCGCCATTGAGATTTCTCTGGATCAAATTCTCGACTACGGTTTTTGTGCTTGCTGTTGAGTTTTCTTTTCTTTTCTTTTTTTTTAACAAAGGGTTTTTGAGTCCTTTTATAGATTCTTAAAAAAGCCATTTTCGTGATACTTCTAGTCGAGAAGCGCTTAAAATGACAAATATTGCGTGCAAACCCCTTGAGAATTAAGGATTAGTAGATAAGTAGGTTTTTTTTTTTTTTTTTTGGTTAAATGGCACTTTAATACCCTATCGTTTCACCACTTTTACAGTAAAATACCCTAAATGTTAAAAATAGTACATAAATATCCTAAATTGTCCATCGGTAGAATATGATGCACACGATTAAAAAAACTCGTTATGACAAAAATACCCCTTCATAAAAATTTATTAAACAAAGGGTAGGTATAGAGGAAAATATGAATTAAAATGTCATGTGCTAATCACATGAGAATATTTCTAAGAATATTTCTACATGTTACAAGGGGCAGATCCACATGGTTGTTAGGCGTGCAGTTGCACCCCTAGCAATCTAAAAATTGCATTCTAAACCCTTCCCAATTACAATTTGCCCCATATAGCTCTAAAGATTTAGCATCTCGCCTTGAATTTTCAAACATTTAGCATTTAACATTTATAAATAAGTAGCCCACTTTCATTAATCTCATTTGAAATTAGTAGTCCATTGTTATTTCGATAAATAAGTACTTATCGTCTGTGCCCCTGAGAAAATTTTTCTAGATCTGAAACTGCATGCAACTAGCAGAAGGTACTAACATGTCAATTTTTTACAACTTAGGATGTTAAAGTGCTACTTTTATACAACTTAGGATGGTAAAGTGATACTTTTTATAATTTAAGGTATTTAAATGTAAATGTAATGAAACAATGTGGTATTTTAATAAGTGTCATTTAGCCTTCTTTTATAACGGTAAGTAACTTATTTAAGGTAGAGCATCTGTTGGACAGCAGGGGAAAAAAATCTTCTAGCTGATGACGTTAGAGAAGATCACAAAAATATTCCCGTTCTCTTTTGTAGCAAAGAGAATCCAATATACAAGAAAGTGCTAGAGTAGAATCGTATACTCTGAACGTTTAATATATATTATGTAATATTTTTAATATTAATAAAGATTTTGTTGTTGCACATAAAATTTAGATATTCTTTGTACAAATATTGTATTATTATTAGAAATTATTTTGTGCGGTCATATACTGTAATAGTCACTTGAGAGGTGCTCTAACTTGAAGATTTCTTAAACTTATGCTTAATCTATAACTAGTAAATGATAACTTTGTTATAATAGGTTATTATTCATGACACCAATACGTGAGATGTGGTGGTGGGTCTCAATCATTGAGAATGGGGATTCTCTCGGTGCATATCATAATCACACACTGTGATGTGTGCAGCTAAGACAAGTCCTCTAAGAGATAGAGAACTCCGAATGTTATGTTGTCTCTTTGAATTGATGATATTGTCATTTCCGATTTGATAATTTCGTATGTTTTGATGTGATAGTTAAACTTGAAATATTGGGTTGCTAGATTTCATTTAAGCAAATAATGTATATCTAAATAGGATTCAGTATACTCATGATGATGAGTTACTTTATTATGAATATTTCATGAAATTCTTAAATTCTCGACAGCGGGTGGTTTTGGAAAATATTTTTCAAAATTTATTTTCTTATAAAAATAAAATATTTTGATATTTCAAAATGATTTTTATTTATGTTCATGGGAAGTGCAATTTAGGCATGTGCAAATAGGTAAATTATCCTTCTTAATAAAGTTGCCTAAAATAAAATGATACTTGAGTGGACTAAATATACGATAATATTATTTATGAATAATTAATCTCATATTATGAAAAAAAAACTTTTATAAACAGTTGGTGGGATAAAGATTTAACTGTTAAATTTAAATTATTAATTTGATTAATAATTTGTTCTTGATATGGGACCCTATAAATCTCACTATTGTCGCTAGGAGAGGTACAAATGCAATACATTTCTAGACTATCTTTAATTGTTATGGATAGAGTTTTTGAACAATTCTAAATTATTTAGCATAAGGCTAGTCTAATCTTATGTACACGGTTCATAAGTAGCCAGGCTTATGGAGAGATATGAGAAAATCATGAAAAATCAGACAAAATAATAGAATAGAAAATTATAAGATCCTATACCTTTGTATTGCTCCTCTTCGATGACAGGTGAATTTCAATTGGAGGCTTTTTTCTTTTAAGGAGACTTTTTCAGTTGATCTTGGGAGAATATTTCATAGAGGATTGGAAAGTGTTCTAGATATTCTTCTAAAAAAATTTAATTTTAATTAATTGTCATGATATGCATATTCCTCCTTGTTGAATGCCGTGTTCCCAACAAAAGTTAAATAGGTAGTCACATAAAATTGAGGTTCATGAAAAAAGATGTTAGTGTCGTGAGGTTGGGAACAATATTAGCAGCTTGAGAAACCAACCAAGCCAAGGCATATGTGTTTTTGTTCCAATGACCAGACGACTTGCTCTCAAATAAGAAGGCGTCTGGGGGGTGGAAATGACAAAAAGAGACAAAATTGTGTCAATGGCAGGAGGGCTTTGTCAAGCGTCACATCTTTTCTTGTGTCCCTAAATAGGGGGACTTCATGGATTAATATGTAGACGTGAGGATCTAATTGACGATCACATTTATTCTGCAGTATCATGTGAATGCTGATTAGAGACAAAATTGGGGCCCAAATCAGGTCTTCAACCTTGAGAGTAGAAGGGGAAAAAACTAATGAAAGATTATTTTCTCTACGTTGTTTTTCGTTTAAGCTTCTGATATCTATAGCTAATAAAATATTTATATAATACGTGTTCCGTACTTGCACAAGCAATTAAGGAATTAATTTCTCAAAAAATTTAATTTAAAATCTTCATTCGCATCCCTCTATATGAACATATAAAAAAAGTACTTTGATTTGCCCCCATGATCGCTTAAATCTTATTCTATGCGTTTCACCAAAAAGTCAAAAAATAAAGAAAAATCCCATGAAAACAACAAAGAATAGCAGCAGTAATGTTCCTTCAAATTATTAGGGAAAAGATAAAAGTAGTAACAAAACAACAACAAGAACTCTCTATTCACCACTTCATTTTCTCTTAAAAAAAACTACAAAAACATTTAAACAAACACACTTCTCATCTTAATGCAACCATTTCTCTCATATTAAGTGTTTTTTTTTAAACATAGTTAGAAGTTGCAACAATATTTATTAACCTCTTAGTGACTCAAATACAAGTTAAGATCGCCGCAGAGAAGGCCATAACTAATCCCTTCGATGATAACCTCACCTCCGGCGATCGACTTGTCGTGCTTCTTCCACTGGTGAGTGATCATCGGTGCACTGGATGAAGGCTGTGGACCCGAGTCCGGTTCGAGCAGTGGCCGCGACAGTGAAAGGGTGTGGTGAAGCGAGATGCAAAGAGGAACAAGAGGAGGAAGTGAGGCATTGTGTTGAATTGTTTTGGTACACCATGTGTTTAGATGAGAGGAAATGAGGGTCGAGAGGGTGTTTTTTGGAATTTGGTGGGGTTTTATATGGAGGTTTGGTAGTGGACACAAGAAGAGATTTTTAGACATGAATTTGGATCCTTTCCGTTGTAGATTATCTAGTTGATGACTGTGAGTTTTCGCGAAAACAAGATTATTACCGCAATTTTAAGTAAAATATGTGTATTTTTTCTCTTTCTTTTCTTAAACGCTCGAAGATTCGGCCGTCGGGTGATTTGTTTATGCCATGTTGCCTTGCATCCAAATTAATATATGTTTTAACTTTTTAGGTTTGAATTTCCCCCACATTTCTCATTATTCTCTCGACATCAATGCTCTCAAGGAGGAGGGCCCTGTTGCTGCATTGAGCTGAGTGGAGAGTGAGAATGGACTTCCTCAATATCAACAACTCTGTACTTCTCCGCATGCACAACTTTGTATAAAACACTATTTTCAGTGAAGATTTTTGCGTTGGTTTCAGCGCGAAGATATCCGAGAATTTCAATGAATAGCGTGATATCATAGAGGACTAGAAAGTATCCGCGACATATTTTAACCCTCAGAGCTTGTTTGGTACAAATGTAAAGACGGTTAAACTTTATTCTAATGAACTTTCTTCTAACTTTAACCATGTTTGTTTTCATGTTAAAATTTCATCAATATTAAAAGTTTAAACATATACGAGGATAAACTTTGACCAAATGAAGGTGTCAGATAAAAAGAGGGAAAAGTTTCGGATTGAATCGTGTGCAATTATACATAACCCCAAAAAAGTTTCAAAACTTACCAAAAAGCCCCAAAATTAAAAACATTACAAATATCTCCTAGTAAAATAGAAAATTACAAACAAACCCCAACAATTTCCAAAGTACAAAAAAACCCTTAAAACTTTTCAAAAATTGTAAAAACATCCTAAATATTCAAAACATACAAATAACACTGTCAATTTTAAACTTTACAAGAAGCGCCTTGAAAATTTTCAAATTTACAGAAAAAACCATGAATTTTGAACATTAAATAAAACACCCTCAAAAATCAATTTAAAAAAATAAACTGAAAATTTCAAAGCTAAAACATTACACAATGAAAAAACACCAAACAAACTGCCCAAAAAGTTTTAGAATTTGCAAAAAATATCCTAAAACTTTAAAACTAGCAAAAAGCACCATGAAAATTATAAGTTTAAAAAAATGAAAATTTAAAGCATAAAACAATAAACTGAATTAAGACTTACAAACAACCCAATAAAAAGTTTTAAATTTGTAAAAAAATGCACTAAAACTTTTAAATTTTTAGCACAAAACACCCTCAGAAATTTAGAACTTACAGAAAAAACTTCAAAATTTTCAAACCTAAAACAGAGCACTAAAAATCTATGAATTGCAAACAACCCCCTAAATTTTAAGAATTTGTAGAAAACACCCTAAACTCTAAAAGTTACAATAAACACCCTCAAAATTCAAAACTCACAAACAAATCTGTAAATATTTCAAATCTACAAATAGCGCATTGAAATTCTTGGAATTACAAATAGCCCAATAAAAATTTTGGGATTTTCATAAAACCCCTAAAACTTCTAAAACTTACAAAAAATACCCTCAAATTTTTAAAATTTGCAAAAAGAGCGTGAAAACATCAAATCAAATAACAGTACACTGAAAAAATCTAAGAACTACAAATAGCCCGCTGCTAAATTTTATTTGCAAAAAACACCCTAAAACTTTCAAAAGTTGCAAAAAAGTACCCTAAAATGCATAATTTTCTAGAAACCCCTTGAAAATATTTAACCTACAAACAGTAAATTGTAAATCTTGTATTACAAACAGCCCCTTAAAAACTTTAGAATTTGCAAAAAGAACACCCTAAAACTTTCAAAAATTGAAAAAAACACTCTAAAAATTTTTCACATTTGCAAGAAACAACCTGAAAAGATAAAAACTTACAGAGAGGTGTTTCTTGTAATTTCAATTTTGAGGTAGTTTTTAGCAATTTATAAAACGTGTAGGGTGTTTTCTGCAAAGTCAAATATTTTTAGGTGGCTGCTTGTAATTCCTATATTTTTAGAATAATAGTTGTAGGTTTGAAATTCTCATGGTGTTTTTTATCAATTTCAAATTTAGTAGGTGTTTTTTGCAACTTTCAAAAACTTTAGGGCTTTTTTGCAAATTCCAAAATTTTTGAGGGGCTATTGTAATCCTAGTTTTCAATTTACTATATATATATAGGTTTGAAGATTTTTTTTGTAAGTTTTATATTTTTGAGGGTTCTTTTTTTTTTTTGCAACTTTTAAAAATTTTAGGGTGTTTTTTACAAGTTTAAAAATAATTAAGGAGCTGTTTGTAATTCATAGGTTTGCTGTGTACTGTAATCGTTTTGAAAATTATAAGCTTGTTTTATAAATTTTGAATTTTCAAGTCTTTTTTGCAATTTTTAAAAGTTTCAAGATGTTTTCTGCAAATCCCAAAATTTTTAGGAGGCTGTTTATAAGGTTTAAAATTTTAGTGCTATTTGTATGTTATGAATTATGAGATCGCTTTTGTAAATATTTTTAAATATTTTGTATTGATAGTGGAGAGATTCAGTCTAAAGTAAAGTTTTATCCTTATTGAATAAAGTTAAGTTTTATCCTTATTGAAAATTTATACCAAACATAAAAACATTTGCCTGTTCAGAAATAATTATCATGTTAAAATTTAATCTGATTTCTTTAACCTCATAACAAACGAGCCCTTATTGACAATGTTTGAACATTACATATTACAAATACCTGCAATTAATTTTGCGCCCGGAACAAAAGCATTTTAAGGCCTTGCTTCAGAATTCTTAGCACAGGTGCGAACATTGAAACTAGTTCAATCAATTCAGAGACAGAGTACAACATCTAAACAAACAAGAAGATTGCTGTTGAAGAACTAAACATAAAATCTACGATCTAATTAATACTGAAGAACTGAAAGATACATACAGAAGATTGCGGTTGAAGAACTAAATATAAAATCTACGATCTGATTAATACTGAAGAACTAAAAGATACATACATCAACCTTACAATCAGATGTACAAGATTGCACAATCTCAGATGTGGCCCATGTTTGGTCTGCATAGTGATATGGGAATAATACAAAAGGTTGCCTGAAGCTGATATCGATGGTGTTTGATACTGAGAAACGCCATCCTAAGGAACATAAAAAGACATGAAACACAGATGTAAATTATAACTTACAACATTGATTAACACAGGAGTTTCAAAAAACTGACATGATTGAGTAAAAACTAGCTTCTCATATCCTAGCATTAAGCGAAGAAAGGTGAGAAGCATAGTGAAAATTCTCCAGCTAGAATGGACATAATCTGATTTAGATTATGTCCTCCAGCGTTTTGTCTATGTGACATGATGAGATATCAAGATATCCACCGTTGCAGTTGCTCGTTCAAAAGTATGTTCTAGTCAGCTAGACTTGAGATATACAGAAGATTTACTTGTATTGCTAGAATATTCACAGGATTTACGCCTCACAGTTAGATTTGCCCGTCAAAGCTCTATGCTTCCACCAGTTAATGTTTTGGAAATCAACCCAACAGTATGAAAGTTATATTAGGTGTTAGAATGCGCCTTCAATGCCTCTGTATACTTCAGCAAATTACTATCTGCAAAGGAGTCCAATAGAACGATAGGAAAGCATTGATCACATCACTCTGAAAATAAAGGGATAGAAACACATTACAGGCAAGCATAAAAAGGTGTTTCTTGAAAGAAATGCTTATAACAAATAAAAGCTAGTAAAGCACAACGTAGAAAAGTTTTATTTGATCATAGGCAGAATAAGGAAAGAGTATAATATAAACGAAAGTTATGCATTTTGGGCAATATTTGATATTTATAAATGGGAGTTACATTAGCAGTCATTTAACTATTCTACACTACAGCTCTCTTAAGCAGAAATTCACAAGGGTACAGAAGTTCTCACGTCCTCAGTTAAGTCTTTTAAGTTTTTTTTTTTTTTAACTCCGTCCAACTCAGTGTTAATTTCGTGAGTCAGATGGTCAATGTAATAAGTCCATGATGTGCCTTGGTTAGTTTTACAGGAAGAGGAAAAGGGTGCACCAAGGTGTTTGGATATTAGATATGAAATTTATTCAGGTTCTCCATATCAAACGGTGGATAGTAGGCAAATACCAAGAATATAAGAGCATGCACTCCATATATGTCTTGGACATTATGTATGTATAACACATGTAGTTGCAATGACGTCATCTATTAAAAAAAGAAAACCCAAACACGCATGCAAAGGCATTCAAGGATAGTATGTGTTTTAAAGGGAAAATGATATACCAAATAAAAACGTAGCCACATGCAACCAAATGCAAAGGCATTCAAGGAACGACTGAATGTCATCCTTTGATGACCCAGTGGTGCTTCCAGTGGAAAAAGGATATACCCCTTTTCCTATTTTTGTTAGTACTACATCTTAACTAGTATCGTGAGGCCACAAGGCAGTATTGTATGCACAGTTGCAGCAATAAATACATATAATATAAAACTTTTTTTTTTGGTTTTTGTTTTCTTCGTTTGTCTACTCTCTATTAGACTATCCGTTATCTTTCACTCTCTTAGTTTCTTCTCAGTCTTCATTACAATTCTTTTTCCCCATTTTATGTTTTTGCTTCCTACTACATATGCAGTTGTTTTATCCTGTGTCCTTCCTATTTTTTCCATCCTTCTATTCTCTTATCTGCTTTGTCTTACTACTTTTTTCTCTTTTATCCCCCTTTCAGCATTGCTTTGTGAAACACTGGCTCATAAGCCAAGCTTCTCTGCAACTACCTAAAATAATTTTCCAACGAGAATACAATACTATAATCATCAAGTAATGAATGCTGGAGTGCAATTAATTTGATCCATCTCAGTTTTAAATCAATATTATGTCCAAAATCTTAATAAAAAATGTGTAGTTGCAGTTACACCTCAATTCAGTGAGATGTGCAAAGCCCCCCGAGTCTTGTGCCTTAGGTGCATTAAGTCCTTTGTGCCCTCCACCCTAGCGACAGTAGTTTCTAGGGTGTAATGTTAATAAGCAAATGTGAGGGAGATAAAGTTGCAGTTTTGATTGAATGGCTAGAGGAGAAAGGAACAAAAGTTTGGAACGAGGTTTCTCTCCCTATATCAATTGAGAAGGAGAGAGGCATTGGCTAACAGAGACCTAAGAAATATTTGTTAATTGATAAAGAAACTCTTAAGCACGGTCATTCTAAAACCCCAACTGACCTCTGCCTTGTGCATTGAGGATTTGTCACGCAGGGCAGCTGATCAGATTCGATTGGAGATGGCAACTGAGATAAATGGCCAAGACTCTTCTGCGATCCATTTGGACAATTTACACTGCACAAAATAAAATGAATCACAAATGAATATGTGTAAACTATATACGCTAAGCCTTGTATTAGTTTCAAGAATGAAAGCCAGCACTGTGCACATAAAGAGAAGAATTCAAGTGCTTACAGGTAAAAAAGATGAGCGCATTCAGCTTACACGTAGATACTAAACTTAGAAATAAAAAATGTTAAACATCCACAATCAACAAGGTAATGATAAGCATATTCTAGTAATAAGTTATAGTAAATAGATCTTCAACCAGCACCATTGATTTCTTTTAACATTTGACAACAGTCCATAGTTTTAAAAAGTGGTCTAGGCTTCTGCCTAGACCTAGGCGGTACTTAGGCCGCATGTCTATGTTTTGGAAGCGCCTAGAGGATCATGGGCCATTGTGTGGATTGCAAAGCTTAGATCATGGTCCAATTTCCTATGTTGCCACCTCCACGTCTTCTTACCCACCTGGCCTCCTCCACCGACTCCGAACACCTCCTCTATATCCTCCAATCTTCAGCAAAATCTCCACCTCCAGTTAAACAAGAAATAAGAAATTTGCCTGGGCCCTGCCTAGGCAGCAGCCTAGGTGCCTAGCACTTATTGTAATGTTCACAACACAATAACCACACAACATAACAAAGTATGTGTCTACAAGCCAGGTCTCATAAAAATCCTAAGACTTTATCATATATCTGACTATCTGTAATAAGAACTAGACAGGAAGTTTTCCGCATTTCTTTTTTTTTTAACTGACCCCAGAATTTTATTTTGAAAAGAAAAAAGACGGGGTGAGATAGGAAGGGAAAGAGAGACTAAACATCTGCCTGACCCAGAATATCCTTGCAGTTATCACTACGCATTGAAGGGAACAAAGGACAATGGATCTGAACACCACAAATATATGATACTTTCTTCATAGAAATCAAAGAGCATCATTAGTATGGAACAAATCTCCAACTCAAAGTTATGCAAAACAAAGATCAAATTCTTATCGAATTGGAAAAAGACAAATATACAAAACTATTTATTTTGATTACTCCTGAATGTAACCTAGCTACCAACCCTAAGTTTCTCTCTAGCTCTATTGCACAGGCACATGTAAGAGGCCCTCATGTCCCTATCCAAGAATATTCAACATGGAGACAAGCAAGGTACTTGGTGATGGGGGCCAGATAAGTCTAGCCTCGACCTTGCATCAAGATGAGGGTAAGGGCCAGACATGCCTACACTGTCTTAAACATAGTCACATAAATTTTGTAGTTGTTTTGAATTCATAATGGCCAAGTGAGAACCCATTATAGAACTTAAGAACCAAATATGCCTTGGATTATATTCAGTTTGGGTCAGGTTTTAAACATGTTGCAACTTAAAATGTACATATCCCTCCCCATAGTTACACAATACGCGATACGTAGCAAGTCACGATCCGATTTCAGGTATGTAATTCGCCACTTAGAAAATTTGGATTTGTTCGGGGTAGCTTGCTTTGGTACGCAAGTTCAGTTAGCGGTACAACGTAAAAAAAATTCGAGTGCGCTTAAAGTTTTTCAAAGAATATAGTAGAAAACTAGAAAGCTAATTATGAATTTTAATATTTTTTTCATACAAAATACTTAAATACTTTTTTTATGGAGTTTGTTTCTTTGTTCTACGTTTTTTTTTCACAGAGCTCGTTTTAGGATCATAGTTTGATTTTACATTTAATTAACATGTGTGTTTAGTTACAGTAAAGTCATCGGCTCATATACTCTAATGTGTGTCTCCCTTCACTTAATTGCACACATTGCATTGCGTCTTGCGTACGTGCACTTAAAGAGACTTTGCATCTAGCATACTTGTAAGTGGTACGCCAATTTTGGGGAACTGGTTTATGTATTGGAGGAAATCGGTTCGCGAATGCACCAGGAATCGGTTCGCTCGCAGGAACTATACGACGGTTCAAGGGGGTCTGGGGAATCTCGCAACGATGTCCTTATCCATCTCAAAGGAGGACGAGATATACTCCGTTTGATCGCGTCCTTTCTCTCATTCTATACATCTCTTATCATCGAACCTAGAACCAATGACGAACAAGCAAGACATGAAGAATCTCTTCAAGATTTTGCATTTTGACCCTAGATCGTGTTGGTAACTTGCATGTTATCATATTTAGGTTCACGTGTCAGTTTTTCAATTTGTTTAGTTGACGAAAACGTGTTGTGTTTTCTTGCAAATGGGGTTTTTTGTATATTTTTTATGCTTTTTCTGTTGTGGTTAGTCTTATGTTAATTTCATAGCTTGTATATCCCCCCCCCCCCCCAAAAAGGCCCGGGAATGAAAGTAGCTGATTTTTGCTTGTCTATACACACTTTTTTTCCCACAACATATCCACATTCTGCGTTTCCAAGACCTATATATCCTCATATTCATGTCTTGCCATGTCTGTATCTAGGCAACATATTTCTCTATCTAGGACAAAGAAAAACAAACCTCATAAAATATTAAAACAAATTACTACAGAATAGAGTTCTCAAATTCTCTGTCCATCAAAAAGAAAATACTCAACTGTGTTTGGAGAACAGAATTTATAGGCAAACATTAACAGAAATTGGCTTGAACTTCATCATGTATATTGATTTATCAACCTTTACCAATGACTTTAAACTAATAAACTAACAAAATTATTAATTAGTAGCTGGATATAGAAAAAAAATCTTGATAAAGCTAAATAAAAACCAAGATCTAGCATTCAATTAATTTCCTGACGACTTCCTATCAAAAAAGACTTCATGATGTTACACATCTCCACACCAAAGCATCATCATTAACAAACTGGAATCTAGTAAAACAATTGGTAAAATATGGATATGACGCAACATCATAATAGTAGTAAGAAAGAAAGGTGAAATCAGACGCTCACAGGACTCGACCGCGACAAGGTAGTTGAAGATATGGTCGCCGCACCTGAGGAGAAAAGGCAGAAGCTTTTGGAGATCTTGATATATAATTACTTTGAAGTTTCCTGTTAGCAAAATCACTGTTATCATCACTGACCTTAGCATCTTCAGTTATTCCAACATTCATAGCTATCTCCTCCTCTGCCTCCCTACACTTTCCTTCTTTTAACAACAGCATCTCATCCTGCACAGATTAATAGTTTTCATCTACCAAATAAATGAACATACACGAAACAACTGAAGAAACAATTAGTGTAAGATATGATATCTGTGATAGTTGTTGGTTACATTTATGTACCTTCAGCCCCTGAAAGGAACTATTCATTCCTGCCATATATGTTTCAAGTTTTGTATTCCTCTTCAGCAGCCTTTCATAATTCTCCTACTTGTTCCAAGACCAAGAATTAAACATGCATGTTATTTAAGCTAAGCAATCATCTGAACCTTCACATCTCAACTGTAGGCTATGTTGTTGTACCTTCAGTCCCTGCAAAGAGCTATTCATCTTCTCCACTTCAATTTCTAGTTTTACATTCCTTTTCAGCAACCTCTCATAATTATCCTGTTATTTACGAGAGAAAAAGTAACCAAACATGTACAATATTTAATGCTCAAGGAACAATATTATACTTGTGTTAGATCAAAGCATTGGCAGCTAAGGTGACGACAAGCTATTTATTGTTGCGTCACAGATACCTTCTCAACTAGTAAATGCCAAAAAGAATTAATGTTAAATGAGTGAATGTTGCAACTAGAATTGCATATCTAATATTGACACTTCAATAATGACAACACTTTATGTCGGTATCCACTTTCTTCCTAACTGCTATTTTAGAACCTCCATGTGTCAATTCCATATTTCTCAAATCATCATTGGTTAGAAAGCCAGAAAAGGAATCAGTCAGAGTACAATCCCATTATATCACGAACTAGGAAAACATTGATGCTACACGTATGGCACTTCCCTGGGACTGACAGATATGAGGGTACAGTTCAAAGCATGTGCTCCCGATAAAATGCCGGTGGGAAATGTCACGTGGTGGTCTAGGAGTATTCTTCTTCTTTTTTTTCGTCTTGCCCATTGCTTTATGAACATTGGAGAAGTTTAAAAAAAGATCAAGTATTGAAGGGAAAAAAATACATGTTTTGTTATCTATCCCATTAATGAGCAGGAGACAGAGAAGCAAACTACCTTCCAGATGTTTTTTTCCAGCTCCTTGAGCGATCGCAAGTCCTCCAGATCCCTATTTAATGCAAAAAATAAAGGAACAAATTAATGTAATAGGCTTTCTTAATTCTTACCAATATCATTCCTTTAGAACATCTCTTTATGGTCAGAAATAACACATCCACAAAATCAGAGTAATAAGCAATGTTTATACTGTATATAATTATGCAAAGCACCAAGTGGGCTACTTGGGCCCTACCATATGCACACACCATAATGACTGAATACACAATGGATGCTTATTCCAATCTTTGTGCCATTGGCTCTACAAATATAATGAGGAAAAGAAAAAGATATAGGCTGAGTACCATATGGGGGTTTATTGCAATTGATATATTACTTGCTCTACAAACATATTGAGGTTTATTGACTATTACACAGTGGAGGCTTATTGCACCGATGTGGTACTGGCTCTACAAACATAATGAGGAAAAGAAATAGTTATTGGCTCATTACACAATGAGGGCTTCTTGCAAACAATGATTTACTGGCTCAACAATCATATTGAGGCTTATTGACTCATTACACAATAATGCCTGCTGCAACCTATGTGTTATTGGTTTCACAAACATGAGCAAATGTAGTTATGGGCTTATTACACAGTCGAGGCCTATTGCAAACTATGTGTTATTGGCTCTCCAATCATAATGAGAGAGAAAAATATAGTATCGGCTCTTTAAAAACATTGGCGCTTACAGCAATCTACGTGTTACTGGCTATACAAACATAATGAAGCTTATTGACTCATTATACAATTGAGGCTTATTGCAACCCGTGTGTGCTATTGACTCTACAAACACTGTGAGGCTTATTAGCCCATTACACAATTGAGGCTTATTGCAAAGTATGTGTTATTGGTTGTGCAGACACAACTAGGAAAGAAATAATTATTGACTCATTATACAATGGGGTCTTATTGCAAATCTATGTGTTACTGGATCTACAAACATAATAAGACTTATTAACACATTATACAATGGAGAGGTATCGTAATATATGTGTCAATGAATCTACAAACAAAATAAGACGTTATTGGCTACATAATGGGGGGGCTTACTGCAATCTATATGTTATCGGCTCTAACAACATAATGGGGCTTATTGACTCATTACACAATGGAGGCTTACTCCAATCTATGTGTCATTTGATCTACAAAACAATAGTGAACAAAAGAAACACTTATATACCTATCCATAACACCAATCCTCTCTTTAAGAAGCTCGATGTCCTCCTTGAACTCAGTCCCACAACCCTGGCACTCAACAACAGTCTCCCCCTTTCTCCTCCTCTCCTCGAGAGCCTCCGGCTCCAGCCAATACAGCATAAGCCCGTCACTAGTAAACCCTCTCATAAACCTCTCCCCTTGATCGCCCACGACTTTTCCCGCCATATGCTTGAGCAAATGATCTAGTAACCCAGTATCCCCAATATGCTTCCGGGCTTCGTCCCTCAGGTCTTTTCTAGTGATCCGGGTCCCGAGCTCTGCGGCCTTCTGCCGCATTACGTCGATCACCATCAGCGAAGCCCTCTCATAACGCTCCACCGTCCACCTGTCCTTCGAAGCCCTCAACCGACTGCGGCTCTTGCTCGTGCTTCCCTCCTGCTTCCCGTTCCCTTTCTCTTCTTTCTTCTTCTTCTTCTTACTTTTCTCGGTTGGAATCCTGACCGTTTTGCGAGACCTCTTCTTGCCCTTGAATTTGAACGCCGGCATCGCCAGCAGCAGCGGAGGTCGTGGCGGCCGCGGAGGCTTCCTGTCCTCCTCCGATGATGATGAGGAGCTGGAGGAGATCTCGGCCGGGGTTTGGACGAAGGATGGGCCGAAGACCCAGAACTTTTGGGAGTTGTCGTCGGCGTTGCCATTGGACTTGGGAACTACTCTCATGGCGATGGCTGATCGAGCCCAGATCGAGGATCTGGGCGGAGATTTTGGGTTGAAGGAGTTTTGATAGGAAATGATGGAGAAATATTTGGGAGATTAGGGTTTTGGGGGTTTTGGGAGAAAGGGAATTTGGGGGGAAATTTTAGAGAGAGCAGAGAGTGATGAAAATTGCTACTCAAAAAAGGGGCTGAATAATAATAACAAGTTACAAATGCCACCTTAGAAAAAATTTTTATTGCAGGAAACCGACGGTTTGAATTTAGCCATAGCTAGCGGGAATGGAATACTCCTTTTTCTTCTTTATCTACGCAGAGATAAAGCAAGAAAAAAAACTCCGATTTTAAAAAAATTATTTAAAGAAACGCTCGTTTTCAGTGAGATCCTTTTACTTATTTTTAAATGTGTTTCGATGTTGTTTGTATTTTCTGAAAATAAATAATTTAACTACTCATTCAAAATTGTGGTGCGGCTCCATTGTAAATCATGTTTAAGAGACTAGTATGACTCAAAACAATTTAAAAATGAAATGGGATCCATGGACAATACTTACAATTTATTAAGATTCTGCGACACTCTTGTTGATGGTGAATAAATTAGATGATCAACATGCAAAATTTCAAACATATGCAACATTTCATCTTTCTTTCACATGCTTACTTCTAGACCTAATCCTCTTGGTAAAGTTGTTTGCTATTTTGATATCTTTTTTTAAAATTATAAATATAGTTCAATTGTAAGCATCTAATGGAACTAATTTGGTACGTTTTATATAAATAAGCAGTGAAAACTCAAAAAAGAAATCTTATAACAAAACAAGGGGTTGAATTTGGATATGAAATCTTCGTATTTTCTCGTCTTGACCTAAAAGTTTCTTATTCGTCACTCTTTTTTATAACAACTTCAGAATTATGAAGAATATTGTTGATTGTCTTCTCGGGTGGAACCTAGATATATATTGCGCATCGGATCCAAATCAATTACATCAACTCACAAGGACCGCGGTAAGGGAATGAATAAATGAAGCCCCTAAATTCCTAGTACATCCTTTTATGTCAACAATGTATTACTAATATTGCACAAAATACCTTTAACAGAACTTGTATTACATTTTAATAGCAAAGTATATCATAAATTTTAAGAAAAGTTTATGTCAAACCTTTGGGACATATTGTTTTCATCAACGTAAAATATATAATGTTGAATTAATTAAACACCCCTCCCATTTTGCAAATATTATCATACTTATAAAATTATCCATAAAATGTGACTATTCGTTGATTCAAAAAAGAACGAGAAATATTTTTGTTCAGAATAAAAAGCAAGGAACAATAACATATTCAAGAAGACAGAGGCTTGCCCTAGCTCTGGTCATGTTTCTTCATGTGCGTATAGTTTTCGTTAATTTTCAAGTTTTCACTTTGAAAGATAAGGAAATGCTTTTAATTTCCCTTTATATCATCCTCTTAGCTCATATTATGGTGGTTTCACCAGGTGCAACAGGGTAATTAGAATTGCAGTTAAGAGGTAAGTGGAGCATTAGTATTTTTGAAGGCGTATTGTGCTTCTTTTGCAACTTTGTAATGAGGAAATATTAATAGGCTTGCATTTGTAGATAAAACCTACAACATATACTACTACTAATCCGGTGAGGGAAAAACGCCACAAGCTTCAAACGGGGGGGGGGGGGGGGGGGGGGGGGGGAATTTGGAATATTCTGCAACATATACTCCTAAGTTTTCTTACATGGCAAAATTATGTAGTTTTTGCACTTACAGTTTTTTAGTTAAATAGAACTTGCATTAAAAGTACATTTACTACTATATAATTGCAAATATCCAAAGGGCTTTTTTTTCCCTGGAAGGCACCTCAAAAATAGGGTAATTATATAGAAACTATCTTTCAATTTCAACTTATACATAAACTATCTTAAAGTAGCTTTTTGTTGCAATCAACTACTTCTAAGTTAAATTTTCACTAAAAAACTAAAAATAAGCTTTAAAAATTTAAGTTCAAGGTACGCGAGTTGTACCCTAACAAGACCTAAACACTAAAAAATGAGTTAACTACTTTGAATGTGAGTTTTTTTAAGGTAATTTTGGTTTTAGTGAAATTTTGACTAGAAAGTGGTTAATTGCAATAAACACTCGCTTCGAAAGTGATTCATGCATAAATTAAAAAAAAAACTGATTTCTGCATGATTACCATATTTTTAAGGTGGTTTCTAGAAAAAGTCACATATCCAAACAACGAATTTGACGTTTTTTTCGCGTGGCAAATAATGCATACGTTGCAATTTACTTTGGTTGGTGAACTAAAAAAGTTAAAGGAATTGAGTTCTTTTAGTATTGGTCCCTCAAATCGCATCTATTTTGAAGTAAATCTTCCATATTTTCATATTTAAAATTTATATATATACTAAAGTTATTGAGGTTAATACTGTAACTTGATACTATTCATACTACAGTTTTCTGGTAACTCATAGTTAAAAGGAACAAGTAATAAATGATTTTTTTTTCCCTATATACCCAATATTATAACCAATTCTACGCCCGCCCACTTCAAAGATCAATATTATCCACAAGATGCACCGGGGTTTTGGAATGTAGATAAAGTGTACGTTCCATTGTAAGATATTTTACTTATAAACTCAAAAGTTTATTCTTATTTATTTTAAGTGCTCCCACGATTAAAAAAAGTTTTAACCTATAAACCCAAATTTTAAGCTCCATTTATTTTTAAACTCATTTCCAAAGTCGCTACTAGACTAAAGATACTATAAAAAATTTTGAAACTCGTTTTGTATCCAAACAATTTGACATATGGTTTAACTTACTATATTTCACTTGCGATATTTCTTTTCAAAGTGATTAGATATGTGATGTATTAAACCAAATGCTTAAAGCATTATGTTTAGGATTTTTTACATTGTAGCAACACCATGAATGACAGTAGGTTTTTTCATATAAGCCCCATGATTTATCATTATTTAGTTTTAAGCCCATTTTGTATTCAACAATTTTGTATATTGTAGAAGATGCTATATTATTTTGTAACTTGATTTGTTTCTAATGTACGGTTTAAGCAAATATTTTAGCCATTATATCATTGGGTTTTTTCGCCCTTATGTCGTGACATTGTGAATTGTAGATTTGTGTTTTGCCTATAAGCCCAACGCATTACAAACCCAGCCACCACCACCCCACCACCCCCACAACCCCAAAAAAAAGCTTATTTTTTAACCCTCTCACTTCCTAAAAAAGGTTTTTACCTATGAAGCAAAAGTTTTACCGCCGTTTGCTTTTAGACCAACCCACGTTCTAAATCGCCTTACATCCAACATACTCGAAAATTTTAATCTTAAACTCGCTTTGTATAAAATTTGGTATTGATGCGAGTTATTATATTTTGTTTTAGTTTGCTTTATTTTTGTTTAGACTGGTTAGATGTATGGCGTATTTTTAAACCAAGTACTTAAAATGTTAGTTCTTGGCATCTTTCACACAGATGCCATGGCAACGCCCGTGGATCAATTTTTACTCGTTAGTCCACTGAAACCTTTTAAGTTGTGTAAGATCTGTCTCTCTATAATCATTTCCGGGAGATTCACGCAAATAAAACTAGTAAGAGCTTTTTTCTTTTTCTTTTTTTCTTTTTCCTTTTTTTTTTTAATTTTTGCTCTTCTGCCAATGTTTCTGCCTCAGTATCTTTCCACGACATCAATGATTAGACAAATATAACCAATCTTGATTGCTATTCTATTCATATATCAATGATTGACCGGAATGTCTCGTTTATCAAAAAGTTTGTCTCATAGTTTAGCCTTAAAAATAAGGGTGAATTGCGCAAAAATTTCTTTGTCTACTGTATTTTCATCGGCATTTAATCTTCGTCGACTTATTTACTAGCACATCGCCCCTTCAAATTGCAAGGAAGAGAGGTGTTATTCTTTAAAAACCCGCACCTCAAGGGCAGACTTATACTGAGCCTGTATGTTAGCAAATCATTGATGGGTTAAAAGTGAACCTGACTCAATTTTCAATTTTTTTTATTAGTAAAACTTGTGCCAACCTTAACTCATTTTTTCCTAGGTAAAATATTAAATCTAAACCTTGTTCTTTTTTAATTCACCCCTCCGTTGGGTTAAAAAAAATAGTTACCTCAATGCTGGATCAAGATCATTCCTAGCCTAATTTTGAGGGATTTGCTGAACATGCCCCAAGTGTTAGTGCAATTGGCAACATCAAAAAGAACCGGACAACTAATTTTTTCTTAACTTGACCAGGTTTGATCAATATAAATGTTGGTTTACAAAAGAACTAGCTGAGGGTTTAGATTTTGAACAAGAAATAATACAACTTGGGCCCAACTTTGCTAAGCTACAAACAAAATTTTAGATCAACACTATACTACCTAAAACAAGTTTCTGCACCCTAGATTCATTTTGGCAACATAGAAATTACTCCAATTTAGTTATGATGCAGTCATACTTAGCCTACGTTGGGCTAAACTAGTTCTATGTGAACTAATTTTAAGTTAAACATAATTTGGATAACTTTTAAACAAAACTAGTCTAGAAACTAAATGGCAAAATGATCATTTCCCCTTAAAGTATTGGTGAACCCTCAAGATGCTCCTTAAAATACCAATTTATCTATTTTGCCTCTCAAACTATGTTTATGATTTTAATGTGGTCTTTTTGTGAGTATACAGTCAAATATTTAACAAATTACTCATGTAACAATATTTTTTATATTTTTAATGGATTATTATTAGTGTATCTCATTTTCTCCCAAACTAAAAAATATTTTTAACTATTTTCTCCCTTTTTTGCCATTTAACCCTTTTATGAATTAGAATAATTATATTGCAAAAAATATAAGAAATAAAAAAAATTACTATCAAGTTATTAATCGGTTAAGTATTTGGATGTAGGCTCAATATAATCAGATACAAAGGGGAGATTAGATTAATATTTTAGGGAGCAACTTGAGAGTTCACCAATGCTTAAAGAAAGAAATGATCATTTTATCCATCGCAATATTTGCTATGTACACATCTATAATACTTTTGTTATACCACCGAAATAGCTAAGTGTTAATCCTCTCCCATGAGTCGACATGCGTCCCATACCGACTAAACATCAAACCAACCTCGCCCTATGCAGGACAACTCGAGCAACGTCAATACTCGACCCTCCCCAAGAGAGGCCGAGTCAAAAGGTGGCCTTACGCGGAACTCAGTAATAAGGTCGACCCTGCCTCCCCATTCGGCAAGGCTAGGTCAAGAACTCTAGAATCCAAGATGGCCGAATAAAAAGACGTCATTTATCGGCTGGTTCACAAGACCGAAATGAAAGGCATCATTCATCGGCCCGCTCGCAAAGCCAAGACAAAAGGCGGTTTGCCCTCGAATACCCTACCGACAGTCGATCACCATCACATGGAATACATAGTCAGAATCATCTTGCTCCAGCGTCGAAAGTCTTTATGACTCATCGGACCTCGTCAGCACCATGTCTCCCTCGTCACCATCACATTAAACACATATGTGGCTCATCCCATCTACAGCCGACACCTGTAAAAAATCTGCTGACTAAGCCGCCTGCCTAGACTCAGCCAAAGTTACTCAATTGCCTGATAATCATATTTTATTACAATTTTACACCCTCATATCTATTTTATATCAATAAATATGTCACTAATAACATGTTTTATCTTAATTTGCAGGTTAATGAAGAATTAATGAATAAAAGATAAAAAGAACTCAAATTTTCTTTTTTTTAACCTTTTATTGAAGCTCGAAATCAAGATCTAATATAGAAAGAAATCAAGTCAAAATCATGTTCAAGATATTAGCCACAAAAAACGCGATATCTC
This sequence comes from Asparagus racemosus, assembly GCA_037177215.1. Taxonomy (NCBI): domain Eukaryota; kingdom Viridiplantae; phylum Streptophyta; class Magnoliopsida; order Asparagales; family Asparagaceae; genus Asparagus; species Asparagus racemosus. The sequence continues at coordinate 31,897,888 of JBAKGM010000365.1, read as the reverse complement.
TCAATCCAGAAGGCGAAATTTAATATATAATATATGAAAATCACCTATCTCGACGAAACGAAGCTATTTGCATTTTCAGAATTTTACAATTCGAATCGGTCGGCCAACCGATTGGCCAATCGGTCGGCCAACCGATTGGTCAACTGATTGACCAACTAATTAGTTTGTAACAAACTTATTTTGTGGCTAAGATTTAATCCTTCGAGCCCAAGTAAAATCCAATGGTTCTTATTACTTGCTGGTGGCTATAAATAGAGGTAGAGGGTGAGGGGTCTGAGTGTGAAATGTTTTGTAAAAACTTTAATTGGAGAGGAGGGTTACTCTTAATTGAGAATATCTTCCAAATTTGTAACTTTTTGTTGCAATTATTAAAAAAAATATTTCCACCCCTTCATATTTTCTTTTCTTCTCTTTGTCCAAGAATGAAAGAGGATGAAGATGAAGATGAGTGTTTACTTTTTATTCTTTTCTTTTCTTTTCTTGTAATATTTTCTTTTCTTGCTTTGTAGAGTAGATTTACATTCATGTCTTTACTCTTATGTATTTACTTTCATGTCTTTACTTTTTCGCATTTATTTTATAGTTTAGATTTTATTTTCTTGTACCTTTCACCTTGAGGCTAGAATTTATTAGGATTAATTTTATTTTGTTTATTTTTCTTTTCTTTAATTCACCTTGAAGCTAGAACCCTCTAGGAAATTACCCTTTTTTAAATGTGGAGCTAATATTTGTGGAAATTCTAGAAATTATTTGAAACTAGCTTTATATCCTACATATTCACATAAGATTGAGATTAGTTAAGTGGATCTATTCTAGATTCCTCATATCTTCAATTGATCCTCCATATTTTATATTCTTGATCTTCCTCTTTGTTCTTACTTTTTATTTATTTATTTTATTTTCCTTTATTACCTTCTTTATTTTCCTTCATTTTATTATATTGATTAACTTTTACAATAACTTCCTCATGAGATTGATAACTTTTTATACGATAACTTGATAGTTGTATAGTTACAACTTTAGGTGCACTTATATTTACCTATCATTGCCCTCTATGATCTACTATAAAGAAGAGATGTTGTCCACTACATAGGATAAGCAATCTCTTGCAAACAAATACCTTATAATCATTTTTTTTCTCCACTCAAGCGGAGGACTGGCTTGATTGTCGGAGGAACCATAGGAGATCCCAACTCCGATCCTCTCGTGTGCTGTTTGTATGCAGGACCTGATCCTCTGCTCCATAACTGGCCATCAAAAAAGATTGAGGAGCCCTAACACACTAAAAAACTCATACTAAATCCGCTATTTGATACCTAGCATCAACAGTTTGGCATCCACCATGGAGCCTCTTTTTCTTTTTTGCAAAAGATGGCTGGTTCTGATCGTCCACGTCGATCCACCAATCCATCTGCTGAAGGACCACATATAGGCTACGTCACTCAAGCCCAACTTGAGGAGTCCCCCTGAAGAATTTCTCAATCTCTTCAACAAGAGTTCGTTTCCTTCACAAACGAACTTCTTAGCCGGATTCCTCCTCAGTAGCCTTCTCCGTCGTTCACTCCTCCTCCCCCTCCCCCTCATGCATGTCAGGCTGAGCAAAGAGTGGCGGAGGATTATGTTGAACACACCTCTCCTCCGCTTCTCCAACTGGCTCGATTCACCGCTTCTCCTCGACAAACCCAACAGTACGTAGAGGCGATAGGGGAAAGCCCCAGCTTTGGCCATGGTGGCCATGAGCGTGCTGCATGGACGGCTTCGCGCTACCCTAGATACCCTTACACTGCTCCAGGTCCTTCCACCAGAAATCTTGCGACTAGTTACGAACTGACGTTTAACACCGTTGTAGACAATATCATAGGGAACACTCCGCTCGCTGAGTGGATCATGAATGCTCCATTCGCCATGTTCAAGATGCCGCATATTGAGAAGTATAAAGGCGAGGGAGATCCATCTGAGCAAGCGTAGAGTTTTTATGATATGATGAACATGCAGCAGGTGACCAAGCTGATTTCTGCAGAGCCTTACCTATCACTTTGACAAGAAGCGCTAAGATGTGGTGGAACTCGTTAGACAAAAAGTCCATCCACAATTTTGAGCAACTCAGCCAAAAATTTGTGCACATTTTTTGGCTGACTCCAAACAGAAGAAGCCCTCCCACATCTTGTTACAAATGAGATAAAACCCTAGGGAAAGACTCAGCAACTATTTCAAGAGATTCTAAGCCAAAAGGCTGGAAGTTGACGACCTTAGCAACATGGTTGCCATGGCTGCGATCTCGGCAGGACTAGAGAATAACAAGCTGGCAGGCTCGCTCAGCATAGACCGTGTCACTAACTATAAACAGCTGATGGCCAGAGCTTGAGGACACATGGATGCAGCAGATGCTCGAACACACAAGAAGGTGCCAAAGAAGCAGAAGCAGCAGCGGCGGCAGAGGTCGAGCCCTCTCCAAAGGAGAAGACGGAGAAGGATACCCTGAAAACCGACTCCAAGTAGAATAAGGCCGACAAGAGAGACTAGAGGAGAAAGGCGGCCATGAGGTTGGCCCTCACTTTCCTCAATACTTCTCTCTCACAAGCTCTCTACCTGGTCTAGAGAGAAGGATACTTGAATTCCACTCCTTCCCGCATGAAGTTAGACCCTCGATTCAAAGAGATACCAAGTAGTACTGTTAGTACCCAGAGATCACGGTCATCACACCGATGACTATAGAGTCTTTCAGAGAGATATTGAGGACTTGATACAAAAAGGACTGTTGAAGAAACTCATGTCTCAACGAGACAGGGAAGAACCCACTCCGGAGAAGTCTGAAAGGAGGTCTCGATCAAGATTGCCCCGTCACCAACAACAGCAAGACAAACAACATGGAGAGATCGACAGTCATGGCATCATCAATACCATCAGCGGAGGCCCAGCAGTAGGAGGATTGTCCAATAACACTCGGAAGAAATATGCTCGACGAGCGTTGGATATCAATTTGTGTGAGAAGAAACTATGGACAGATCAGCCTATTTTCTTCAGCAACACTGATCTAAAAGGCATAGAGACGCCTCATGATGATCCTCTCATTATATCGATCGAGATTAATGGCTTCCGGGTCAAAAGAATCTTGATCGACATTGAGAGCTCCACTAATAACATGTTCATGGGAGCCTTCAACCAGAGTGGCGTCGACAAGTCAAAATTGCAAAATTGTCGGGGTCCCACATTTGGTTCATAGGACACCCACGCCAACCAGAAAGGCTGATTACTCTCCCCCTAGTGGTCGGCGAATATCCTTGCTAGGCCACTGTGCAAACTCAATTTGTGGTGATGGACGTAAAGTCCGCTTGCAATGTTATTCTTGGAAGAACTTTCTTGAATAGTCTTCAGGCAGTCCCGTCCACTTACCACCAGATGATAAAGTTTCCGACCCTAAAAGGAGTCAGATTCGCAAGAAGCAATCAGTGAGAAGCTAGGTCATGCTATTAGCTCTCAATGAAAGGGAAATGAGTTTTGGAGACCCTGCCAATTGAGAAGACTAGCCTCCATATGCAGAAAGAACTAGAATGGGAGCGGACGACTTACGTAGAAGAATTACAAGAAGTACCAATCAACCTTGAAGGAACGAAGAAGGTCAAAATCGGGCCAGGCCTCGTTGAGCCCCAACGAGGAGCTATGATTGCCTTCCTGCACGATAATGCAGATGTGATTACATGGAGACCCGAAGACATGCGGAGAATCCCCCCCGAAAGTGGTGAGCCATGAACTCTCAGTTGACCCATATTGCGAGCCGGTTCTATAAAAGGAAAAGCATATCAGCCCGAGAGGCAGAAGGCGGCCGCAGATGTAGTCGATCGATTGCTTAAGGCCAGCTTCATCCAAAAGTTTCTATCCCCAGAGTGGCTATCCAATGTAGTGCTGGTCAAGAAGTTCCTAGGCAAGTGGAGAATGTGCGTGGACTTTACATACCTAAACAAAGTTTGCTCAAAGTACAACTATCCCCTCCTAAGGACCGATCAACTGGTTGACGAGAGTGTGGGCCATGAACTACTTAGCTTTATGGATACCTTCTCCGGATATAACCAGATCATGATGGTAGAGCATGACCAAGGGAATACTTCATTCATCGTAGACTACTGGACCTCCTGCTACAAGGTGATGCCCTTCGGTCTTAAGAATGCAGGGGCCACTTATCAGAAATTGGTCAACAAGATATACAAACACCAGATTGGCCGCAATGTGGAGGCGTACGTGGACGACATCCTGGTGAAATCAAAGCAGGCGGCATCTCACATGTCAGATCTTGAAGAAACTTTTTTTTATCCTCCGACACTTCCGCATGAAGCTTAACTCGGCAATATGTGCCTTTGGTGTGCAATCAGGCAAATTTCTTGGGTTCCTGATTACCCAACAGGAGATTGAAATCAATCATGAGAAGATAACCGCCATAGAGCAGATGTCTGAGCCTCGCACATTGAAGGATGTCTAGAAGGTGAACGGTAAGATAGCCGCTTCCTTTCAAAATCTGCCTAGAAAGGCCTCCCATTCTTCAAAACTTTGAGAGGAAGCAAGGAATTAAAGGAAGGCACGTGCTGGACAGTGGTGTGCAGTGAGGCCTTTAGTGACCTTAAGAGATATTTAAGCACCAAGCCTCTGTTAAGCCACACTAGAGAAGGAGAGACATTATACCTCTATTTGGCAATCTCACAAGAGGCAACAAGCTCTGTCCTGATTCAAGAGGAAGATAATAAACATGGCTAATATATCATGTCAGTCGGATCCTGAATGTGGCCGAACTCAACTACACCATTATCGAGAAGGTCTCTTTCACTCTCATAATTATCACCAGGAGACTTCACCCCTACTTCCAAGTGTAGACGTTAAAAATCGCTTATCAGTCCCCGCACCTGACTCGCAAAAATTGAGTTCGTAACCAACGGGCCGTCAACCGACGCAACCGACGAACCGTCATCCGACGAACCGTTAGCTGACACAATGAAACAGCTGACGGTGCAGTAACGACGCGAACGCATGAAGCGGGTCGACAGACCAAGTCAACACGGCGTACTCGTCGCCACGGGTATACATCGACACGACGTACGCGTCAACAGGAACGACGTACCGCGGAATAAATCCGACGGTCACGTTCCGGTATAGTGGGGAATCAGTTCAACGAGTTAATTAGACTCAAGCGTCAACGCGAATATAAGCGACGACGAACGAACGAATCGATCAGACTCGAACGTCGACGCAAATGCAAGCGACGACGAACTGACGGATCAACCGACTCAACACCGGAACTCAAGCTGAAACAGGGAAAGACTGAAAATTGTCAAGAATTAGGGACCCGGGGGCAAATCGGTCAAGAAAAACGAGATTCGGTCGAGAAAAAATGAGATTCGGTCGAAAAA
>JBAKGM010000365.1:31877359-31892392 GCA_037177215.1 Asparagus racemosus | reverse complement strand
TCGAACATGTACTAATGTTGTAGCTATTATCGGACTTGTACTATTTTATGTTCCCTCTAGTTTCTTCTATTTTGGTATACTATGGACTCTATTGTCAACCTTGTGATTCTGGGTGTTGTATAAATTTTCACTGCTTTATTTTCGCCCTTTAGTATTATTGTGTATTTGTATTGGGATGTACGTAAAGATTGAGCAGGTCGACCCTTCTTATTGTGGACGGGTCGTGCCCAATTTTTATGTACTTCCAAGGGGGCGTTACAGGCTCGGTTAGTGAGTAGGCCCGAGGCATGACGTGATTCCCTGAGTAAACTAAGACAACTCCAACTTCTGAAGAAATCTTAGAACATCCAGAGGTGCTCACCACGTTAGTTGCTGGAGACGCTCTGTCAAAGTACAATCACCATATTTGTTGATGCGATGTAGTGTTGACTTTGTGGGCATCATCTGGCAAATCGTCATATAACTCAGCTGCATCTGTCGTTGGGTTAGTTGCCAGGAGGTCGCAAATTGCATGTCCCTTGACCGACTTCTGCTACTTGAACTGCAGGTCGTATTGAGACAAGAGCAAGGCCCATTTCGCTAAACGCCAACTCATGGAGGCTGGTTGCGTCATGAATAACCATACTAGATTTACGTTGGAGATAACATAAATTGTCTGTCTGAATAAGTAGTCCCGCATCTTTTGAATGGCGAACACCAACGCAAGGCACTGCTTCTCGATCAGCGGATAGCGGGATTCAGTCCCCACTAAAGTCTGGCTCAGGTAATACACTGCCTGTTCGTGACTGTTGTCATCGTCTTGTGCGAGTAAAGCACTCAACGAGTGGTTTGTCGCCTTGGTGTAAATCAAGAACGGTTTACCAAACTTTGGGGCAATGAGAACAGGGGGATTCTCTAGATATACTTTGATATCCTCGAATGCCTTCTGGCAGGTGTCGTCCAAGACAAATGATACCCCTTTCTTGTTCAGCTTGGAGAGTGGCTAGCATTTTCCGGAGAGGTTCGATATGAATCACCAGAGGTAGGCTAATCTCCCCAGTAACCCTCTGAGTTCTCTCAGAATCTTCAAAGATTGCAGTTCTTGTATCGCCTTCACTTTATCTGTGTCAATATGAATACCCTTATTAGTGACAATGAATCCAAGGAACTTGCCGCTAGACATCCCAAGGAAAGACTTGGTAGGGTTCATCTTCAACTGATGAGTTCGCATGAGGTCGAACATTGTCCTAAGGTCTTTGATGTGATCATTCTTGTTGCAGCTCTTCACAACTAAGTCATCGACGTAGCACTCGACCATTTTCTAGAGATGTTCTTAGAAAATCCTTGTCATCGCTCGCTGGTACGTGGCGCCTGCATTCTTCAGACCGAATGGCATGACTGTGTAGCAGAAGATGCCAAGGGGAGTTCTAAATGCCGTGTGTTTTGCATCATCTAGGTGCATCTTGATTTGATTACAACTTGAAAAACCATCCATTAATGACATTATCTCGAATCCACACGTATTGTCGATGATGACATCTGTGATTAGAAGGGGAAAGTTGCCTTTTGGGCATGCGGCATTCAAGTCTCTGTAATCGATGCAGATTCTGATCATCCCATTCTTCTTCAAGAAAGGGACGATGTTTGCCACCCAATGTGGATGCTGTATTTCTGTGATGAAACCTAACTCTATAAGCATTTTCACTTTCTCTACGATTGCTTCCATACTTTGCGGACAAAACTGTCTCTGCTATTGCTTGACGGGTTTGGCATCGATCCTGATGTTGAGATGATGCGTCGCCATGTTAGGGTCGAGACCTGGCATGTCCTCGTAGTTCCAAGTGAAGACGTTAATATATTCCCTGATGAGAGCGATCAAATCCTCTTTCTCCTCTGGGGGAAGGCTGTTGCTAATGAATATGGGCTTAGGATGTGCCTCGTCACCCATATTGGCATGGACCACTTCATCCTCGGTGGGGGTTCTCTTTGCTCGAACCAGTCCCCATACTGCATATTGAGGTGATGAATCCACGGGTCTTTCCATGTTGGCATGTCCTCGTCGTCCTCCATCATGGTGGGGTTAGCTGTAGTCATATTTGACATCAGACCCTTGAAGACTTCACCAAGGCTGACGTCAGAATCCCAGGCAGAGGAGTCAGATGAATGTTCATCTCCCGTGTCGGGTAATTGGTTATCAATCAACCAAGAGCATTCATCTTCTGAGGAGGATATATATCCCAATTCTCTCCTGAATGCATAGTAATTATTAGGTTTTCCTCTTGGAACATGTGCAGCTTTGGGTGGGACTTGAGGACCTCATCTGAAACAAAGACCTTCCCCTTGCACGAAGTCGCACCCCTATTTTTCATGAGGTTTTGCACCTCCGGACTGTATCTGAACAGATGGGGACTAGGCTCGTTGGCATTAACGTCTTCCTTCAAGAAGTGGCCCGGTGTTGGAATCGCATCTCCTTTACCATAGACCAAGTCTTTTTGGTCACTTGTCCTACCCGAGATGACGAGTGTTGTCCTGAAAGAGTCTCGGAACTGCTTCTACGTTATACAAGATGACCGAGTCGGTAAGTGCAACTCGGGGCCATCGTATAATTCTATCATCACGAGAGCAAGAGACAACGAGTACTCTAAATCATCATTTATTGCTTTGTCGGCAAGTTGCCAATTACAGCTATCATCCGACGATTCTTCATCGTCAAGATTAATTACAACGAGTACAATGTTATTTATACAAAACCACCATCGTAATCAAACTCGGCTTCAGTGTCGGCTTCTTCGCCGCTGTTCATGCCTTGGGCCGATGATTCAATATCGGACTTGCCACCGTAATGGAGGGAGTCAATGAAGTAGTTCTCTAATCCCTTAAACGGTTGCTTATCCACGACCACCGTCTTGACTTCATTATTTGTGTCTACATATTTCAGACACTAATGAAGAGTAGAGGGAACTATAACATTATATGGATTGGCCCAATAATAAGTTATAGGAAGTCTTTGCGTCAATCACATAGCATGTGACTTCAGACTTCAAGTCTCCCATTTAGCACTTAAGTCAGATTTTACCAAGCGGCTGAGACCCGCTAGTGTTAAATCCATAGATCATGGTGCTTGTTGATGCTAGCTTACTGGCAGGAATCCTGAGGCTATACATCAGGTGGAGGGGCATGATACTCACAGCGGGACTCGGATCAACTTGGATCCAGTTAACTTAACTGGAGCTAATGTACCTAGTAAAGTACAGGGGCCTGTCATGCCTCGAGTTCTTCATTTGCATATCTTCCTTAGTAAAGGTGATGCAGGGAAAGTGCTTGGCAGCGAGGTTGCACTATTGGATAGAAGACTCTGGCTCTTCACGACTTGGCTTGATCTGAGTGAGGAAGACCTTAGAGTCAGCCAGGGCTTCCTGAAGGGCCTCTCTGGTCTCTTTTGTTAACCGTAGTAGCTCATAAAGTGTTATATCCTCACTGAGATATTAGCCAATTGGGCCATGACATCGAAGCGGCACAGAGAGCTTGAACTTCCCGGTTTGTCTCTTCCAATCGGGCGATTGAATCGAGACTGCTTCAGAAATTGAACCTCCTGAGGTTGCTTCTCTTTCGATTTGGCCGTGTCCTCCTTGGCAGTCGCTTGCTGTTGTGATTTTTCAGCACGCGTAGGGGGAGTTATCACCACTCCTAGCTCCGTCAATGTCTTAGCATTTGGATCAGAAGCTTCGGGATACTTGTACTTGTACTCGTGTCCGCTCTGGGTGGCAAAGACTTCAGGTCCCTCTCCGATGTGCTGGAATGTCACCATTCGTTCATCATCCTTCTCCAGCATTGGTGAAGTGGCATGGCATAGTTTCCCCTTCCTCTTTGATATCTTCCCAGATGAAGAGGCCACCCACTGATCATCTCCGAGTAGGTAAGGATGGACCCAAAGAATCTCACCATTTGAGGTGGTGTGCGGCACAAGCCCCTTTTCACGTTGCTCGTGAGGATCATCATTTACTGTCTTCACCCCCACTTTAACAATGGGCTTCGGTTGAAACTACATTAACGGCACCGATTCAAAGTTGATGGATACTGCGTTCGCCCCCACATTCTTCTCTTTGGACGGCTTTGGGGTAATGACCCCTACATTGATCATGGCTTGGATTTTATCCTTGAGATGGTAGCACCACTTTGTCGGGTGATGCACCGCTCTGTAGTACGCATAGTACTTCAGATCCGTGACCTTCTTCGCCTCCTCTTGGTTCACAATCAGCGGCAGCTGGATCTTGTTGTTGTACAAGAGGTATTTGAAATTACTGGGGACCTCGTCTTCCTTGAAGGAGTAGACTTTGGGGAACCTCGAAGTACGGAGCTTCTGTTGTTGAGGCCTTTGCTGCCATTGGGGCTACGATTGTTGCAGCGCTCGCTACTGCGGTTGCTGCTGTGGCTACAACTGAAATGTCTAGTTTACATCCGCTGTCTTTGCCCGCTCCTTTCCTTTATCGCGCGGGACGAAATTTTGTCGTTGAGTGCCAACCATTTGTTGGCCTCTTTCCACCTCCTTCCTCTTAAGGAATCGCTCAGCTTGCTCCTCGCGCACCTTCTAATCCTTCCAAGTTTTAGACGGCACCGTCCCTATTACTTCCAGCACCTCCAATGAAAGGTTGTTACCGCAGGTCTGGAGAATGAACTCCCCCATTATCGGATCCCGTCAATTCATTACCTTGTTCCAGAACCGCTTGACGAAGTTGTCCACCATCTCTCCATCCTTTTGCTTTTCATCCAACAATTCATTACCTTGTGTCGTCGTCGAAGAAATTGGTAAGGAAACTAGACTCCATGTCATCCCAGCTATTAACGCTCCCCGGCTTGAGACGGCGGTACCAATCGAAGGCGGCACCCCAAAGGGTGCTAACGAATGATCGAACCATCAGGGGCTCATTACCGGAAATGACTCCCAGGTGAGACTTGAAGTAGATCAAGTGTTTAGTAGGTGAACCCTTCCCGTCAAACGGCATACAGTTAATTAGATTGAACTTCACCATATACGGAATTGATTCCCACTCCGTTAGATACGGACATGGTATACCCGTCTTCTTTACCTCTTGAGTGGAAATCAAAGAGTTGATCTTACTCTTGAGGTCCTTTATCTTCTCATTCTCGGGGACGATGACATTACCACTGGCATTCTTAAGGCCACCCACTACATTCCCTTCATCAAGGGGATTTCTGACTTCACGGTCTTCATCCCTGTCTGTGTCACTATCTACTTAGTTGACGTTATTGCGACGACTTGATTCACTCTGGTGATTCATCAGCGCTTGGATTTGCTAGTCATGCATCTCTCTCATTTGCTGCATGGCCATCTCCATCTTGAACTATAAATTATCCTTCTGTTTGGCCATAGCCTCTTCAAGCATTTTAGCCACCTGTTCCGCACTGATCATGAGTGCCTCTCGAGGTTGCCCCTCGCTAGAAACTGTGTTATCAGAAGCAATCACAGAGCTGGTGTCTGACACTTCATCTTCTAAGGGCAACCCCCTTCGCACGTTGCTATAGTTAGGTCATCTGATAGTCCCGGTCCACAACCGAGTTATTCGTTGAGATGTCCCAGGGATGGCCCGTGTTGATGTCTCCTTGCTAGTCATGTTAATAGTGACTCTTGGCAATTCGTCATCTTGCGGCACAGATTTTCTTTCACGGAAGCGTCTTGACCTAGGTCTTGGGATTTTGGCACCGAGCCTATTGAAGACCGACACCTTCTTCAGAGCTGTTTTGGTGCAGTTACACTCCGTCAACACTGCCTTGATCAGCTTAGAATAGAGACAATGTGCGTTCAACTCGGGGGAGCTCCTTTTTTAGGATTTACTCGTACCCCTAGCACGATAGTATAACTCATCGGCCTGAATGCCAGAGCAACCCACCGTGTGTTAGCATGGATCCTCAGGTATAACGTCATCATCCTCGAATGAAAACGTCTCCTTCTGAGGACGAACTACGTTATTGGAGTTCTCAAAAGTCATTCATCTCAATGTCCGCCTTTGTGGGCGAGAAGTCTTAACAGGCTCTTGGACTTCAATCCATAGCCCAGTACGAAGAATTGCATGGGTCTCGTTGTTATGGTGGAGGTGAATGCGACCCCTAGTGCCGTGGGTAGTCCGGGGCCTCTTCAATGGGCCCAAGCGTTCCCCGACTAGAGTCTTGCCTTGATCGTTGTGCAATGGGCTGAGGTGCTCTGTGACTGTTGGCTTGCTCCAGAGTATATTTGAAGGATCAGCCGAAGCGGGAATAAGCTTAGCTAGAGGTCTAGACGTGGCTGCCGGCGGTGGCCGTGGCACCGAGGCGACCTTATTCGAATCACTCCGCAGTGGCTCAGTTGGGGCGCCGGACTCTGGCCTCGGCTCCTGGGTGACCTTATTCAGATCACTCCGCAGTAGCTCAGTTGGGGCGCCGGATTTTAGCCTCGGCGCCGAGGTGACCTTATTCAAATCACTCCGCAGTGACTCAATTGGGGCGCCAGATTTTAGCCTCCATATTCAGCGCATCTTTGGTGGCTTCTTGGCCAATTTCTTCTCTTTCACCATTTGGGCCTCCTGGACTAGGGCTCGTGCACGTACAAGGAGTGCGCGGTGTTTTCAGATGCGTTCCTCAAGTGTTGAGCGATTCTGTCTAACGCGGACCCACTCACTTGTTGGCAGCTTGGAGGAGCTGGCCACCATCTAAGGCTGAAGCCTCTGACTTGTTTTGGATCTTAGATCTACTTCATAGCAGATACCATCCACTGACTATAGGGCCTTAGTGAACCGATGCTCCATGCTTTGGCACCGTCTCTGATGGGCTCTCTTTGAGAGTGTAGGCATGCCTTCGGCAGTCACTCCCTGCTCGGAGGGGATGGAGTCTGCAGATCTGGCCACCATAAGAGCTGAGGAAATGCCGCTACCTGCAACCTTGACAGCAGCAGGGCTAGAATCTTCTCCCTGGGACTCTAAATCTGAGTCCCAATGGATCTTCCTTGCAGCGGAGATCATCTTGGACTTGTGGGGAGAGGACAATCTGGACGAGGACGAAAGGTACTCCTCAGACTTCTTTTGGTCGAACTCATATTCGACCTCTTCCATGACCGGGATCTGGATCCACGGCTATGACATGACGGCTTCGTCAGCGAGACCGTTGGCTCCCATTGTGGTCGCCAGCTTGTTCGCGGGGAAAGTCGATCCGATCTTCATTGCTTGTGAACTCATTACAGCTTTATGTGACTACATATGAATTAAACAAAACAAGGCGTCTTTTTATAAGACTTACAATGAAAATCAAGAAAAATTACAACTTTTTCCTGAACAAATGCGGGATCCCGTTTATCGAGCTCCCGCTTGCGTGGGATCTTTGTCGATGCCGGGGTTTATCACCACCACATGATTAGATTCGGGTCAAGATCTACGGGATCAAGGGGACTATTTCACAAATGAAATAGATCGCCTTAAGTGAACGAGATCGACCAAGCGAAATCGTTACTCTTCCCAGGATCAAAAATTAAGTTTTGATCCGGAGGGATGCGCTGTCAACTCGCTTCATGTGTTCACGTCATCAACTGTTTGCTGTTGAATTGCCGTTAGATTGTCAGATAGCTCGCCACACATCAACTCCCTATCTCGAGTCGAGTTCAGGGTCTTATAGGTAATTTTTGACGCCTACAGTCATTTCTAGATCATGTAGCAAATCCTATAAAAGTGAAAGTTATCTAAATCTTTTCGATTCTCGGAGTGGAGATACCACTCTTAGTTTCACCTCCTAAGATTCTCGAAGTGGAGATCCCACTTTTAGTTTCCTTTACACTGGAGATAGAATATAAAATTCTTACTCTCCAGGAGCAAGAAATAGGATATAAAATTCTTCCTCTCTTATTTCGAGCTCATCTTTACCCTAAATAGAAGACCTGGAGATAGGATATGAAATTCTTCCTCTCCAGCATCGGGAGACAGAATATAAAATTCTTCCTTTCCTACATCATCCTCTCCAGAAGCAAGAGATAGGATATAAAATTCTTCCTCTCTTATTTCGGGTTCATATTTACCCTAAAAAGAAGACCTGAAGATATAATATAAAATTCTTCCGCTCTAGCATCGAGAGACAAAATATAAAATTCTTCTTTTCCCACATCAATTTTATCGTTTCAACAAAAATCTTTCAATTCAGGATTCATCTTGGAGAATTTTATCTCAAATCCTAAGTATGGATAAGCCAACGCCTTACACGCATTGCCAGTTTAGTCTTTTACCAATTGAAGAAGACAACAGAATCCAAGTCGGGGGAATTTTATCCTGAATCCTAAGTAGGGATAAGGCAACGCCTAACACGCATTGCCGGTTTAGTCTTTTACCAATTGAAGAAGACACCAGGATTCATCTTGGAGAATTTTATTCCGAAGCTTAAGTAGGGATAAGCCTGCGTCTAATGCATGTAACCGGTTAGTCTCTTGCCTGTAAAAGAAGATGAAGCCTATGTATTAAACATCATAGCACCAAGTCTAAAAGAGTTTTATTCTTTTAACACAACGTCACGTGCGGAACGGGTTTAGATAATCTGCATGCTAGCCCAATTGAAACGGTAATCGGTAAAGGCTCGTCAAATCTGTTAATGGCTGAGAGTTAGCCAATAATCCTAAAGTCAACGCCTAACACGCGTTGCCGGTTAGTTCCTTGCCCATAAAAGAAGACGAAGGCTATGTATTCAACATCATAGCACCAAGTCTGAAAGAGTTTCAATCTTTTAGCACAACATCACATGCGAAACGAGTTTAGATAATCCGCATGCTAGTCTGATTTAAAAGGTAATAGGTAAAGGCTCGTCAAATCCGTTGATGGCAGAGGATTTGCTAAAAATCCTATGAGTATTGTGGTTGACTATTTCAAACGAAATGAGAAATCATAATAAGCAACAATAAAAAGGAGTATAGAAATTTATTCAATTAATGAATAGTCGAGTCTTTCAACAAAGAAATTACATTTATTCAAATATCAAGTTTATGGCAAAAGATTTGTTGTTCTAACTTGGACAACTCATCATTGTAATCTTGTTGGAGCTCCTTTTGCAACTCAGCCCTGAACGACTCATCATTGGCGTTCAATGTCTTCGCAGCTTCTTGCTCAACTTCAACTAGCTTTTGCTCCGAGAGCTCCAGTTTCTTAGATATGGTGGTTCGAGCTTCCTATTTGTTAACCCTTGTTAGCTCCAAGACACTAAGTTCTCTTCCTCCACCTAAAGTTCCTGCCTAAGCTACGCTATCTTGGCCTCACTTGATGCAATACAAGAATAAATGTTGCTCAGGGATGTTGATTTCTCGGCAAGTGCAGTCTTAACCTGATCTACCTGGTCGGGCTGTATTTGAACCTCGAGTCCAGCAAAAACGGGAGCATTGCGCCATGCTTTCCTAAGAGACTCCACTCGATCAGCTATATACAAAGAAGCAACTGTTATATTTCTAGGCATAACATTGTTCTTATCAGTGTTTTCGCTTAATATATGCAGCCATATATACTACTGAATTCCAGAAAAGGAGATTGCCGCATGCACATATCTTTCTATGGTTGCATCCTATTAGCAAATATTCAAACCTTGATGCTATTAATAAGATAATCAGCTTCGACATTCTCAATAGAGAAACTGATCCAGTAGGATATGCAGCAGTTGGGCAATATATATAGCTCAATCCAAGTTCTCCCTGTATAAGAAAGAGATATTTCTCAAAACGATTTACAAAGAAGTACGTCAATGAGACTTTCATTGATGAATCAGGTTTTGTCGTATAACAGTGGAGGAATAATAATAATAGATGGGTAGATAAAAATGGTAGAAAGATGGACAATGCTTATGTCGTACCTTCTAGTCGGAATGTCATTGCGAAATAGCAATCCCACATTAATGTCGAATGGTGTAATCGAGTTGGATAAAAGCAAACAAGTTGTATGATGAAGGCCAAACACTCACATACTCAGAATTTCCCTCGCATTTTGTCTGGAGAGCTGATGAAAAACGATGGAAAATAAAGGGAAAAGGCAATATTGACAGGGTTGCTTAGTGTCTTCCAACTTCAGGGGAAATATTTTATCTCAGGTTGCTTCTTAATGTTGTAAAAGATCCAACATCCTTTGATGACATCAAAACTAAAGATGGAATGTTTTATCTAACATTCAAAGGTGCATGTCAAGTTTGGCGATTATTCAATGATGACGAAGAATGACAGTATACTTTGGACGAGGCTTCTTATGTTGCTTTTGGAAAACAATTGAAGCAATTGTTTGCCAAATTTTTATTGTTTTGTAAAGTTGTGAATCTGCAAACACTATGGGAAAAGAACTGGAAATATAGGGCTGAAGGTATTATGGAAGCTCAAAGAAATATTCTTGACATACCTAACTTAAAAATGACAAAGCGAGAACTTCAAAGTCATACTTTAGCTGAAATTCAATATTTATTGCTTGAAAATGGCAAAAGCTTAAAACATTTCAAAGGGATGCCTCTACCAGAATACAAATAATGCAACAATGAAAAAAGTAAGATTATTAGTGAAGAATTAAAATTTAATAGGGATGACTTAAAATTTGAAAATAAGAAGTATCTTCAAGGAATGAACACTGAGTAGAGGGTTATATACGACACAATACTTGAGTCCGTGTATCAAGAAAAGGCAGGAATATTTTTCAAATATGGTCATGTAGGAACGGGTAAAACCTATCTTTGGAAATCAATTATCTCTAAATTAAGGTCAGAATGCCAAATTGTATTGCCAGTTTCATCATGTAAAATAGCTTATTACTTCCAAAAGGCACAACAACACATTCCATATTTAATATCCCCATTATTCTAAAACATAAGTTGAGTTTCGGGATCAAACAAGGTAGTCCAAAAGCTGAATTAATTGAATGCATTGCTATGACGATTCAAACAATAATGTATTATGATATCATTACTACATTAAAATATTAGTATAATTGAACATATCAATCTAACATGTTCTCTAAATAAAAGAGTACTAGCGTATAAAACTATTTTTATAAGCTATAAGATAATTTTAAGATAAATTTCACGTGACAAGCCACAAAAATGAGAGGGGGAAAAATTGTGCACAAACAATCTATAAGGGCACCATGCTCTGCACGGGATGAATACTAGTAAATACTTAATTCAAAATAATTTCATTTCGTTGAATGTGCTATGATTTAACTTTAGTTCTTATATCCTTTTATCTTCTATAATTAGACCTTAATTGCTCTAATATGATACAACTTTCATAGCATCACTATGATTAAACTTGGATCACACTGCTATGATTATAATTGAATGCATTGCTATGATGAAAAGATTCAAACAATGCCGTCAAAAGATGGTACGTGAGGATGAAAATTGATGTGAGTTCGGTTCATAAATGATTGCCCGGGGGGGCAAGAATTCCAGTAAATATATTAAAATGAGAAAATAATTTCTTCCTATTGAAACCAATTCCAGCGATATCAGCAAGATTGGCAAATACTTTAAATCCCCATTGCTTTCATGAAATTTTCATAAATATGGTTAAACATTAGAAATCATTTATTATACATATTTAAGTTAAACTTCATTTCTTATCTTCTCTCCGTCGACAATGTCTGAAACTTCATTCAACGCCCAGTCACAATTCTTTTCATCTTATCCTCTCCCTCCTTCATCTAAGTACAAAATGATATTAGAAATAATCAAAATTCACAAATTATATACATCTCAAGAAATTAATAATGAGCATTCTATCAAACAGAGAAGAAAAAACATTTGTTTATTAATTTACCAGGGTCGTAGAGGTGGGGTCCTATTTAATCGATTTTTTGGGCTCGAGGCGTCACACAAAGCAATTTAGTCTGCACACAATATTGAAAAATTTACGTCGACAAATTTTATAGCATGCATCATAGAAAACGTTAAACTCTACAAAGATTGCAAAGCTCGGGATAAAAAGCTTGAAGATGACAATTTGCAGCAAGTAATGTTGCCTTCATCTACTTTGTCTCCGTGGTTTCTCTACTAACACTTTTCACAACCAGGAAACTAATCTTTTGAGGGAAGAAGTTAATGCCAAATTTATTAGGGATGGGGAATTTCATTTTTAGTTTATCATTTAATATATGCATTAATATATAATTAAGTTTGTGAAAGATATGTAACAGATTCATTTTATTTTTGTTATGGATTGATTTGCTTAAATTGTATTTTGATGCATGCAAAGGAAATCCTGGCTCAAAACCTTGTTTATTTGTAATGGGTATTATAGAGTGTTTGCATTAGAGATAAAATCCAATCATAGTTTGCTTGCTTACATGTAAATGTTATTGAGGATTTGTTACTTAAATCACAAATTCATATGAAATCAACACGATTAGGAAATTACATTTGATGCATCTATCTTGCATAGTAAACCCAAATTTAGGAAATGAAAAATATCAGATAAACAATGTTTTTGATATAAAATCTAAGATTTTAACTTGTAGGCCTCAATTTTAAATGCAAAACACACTAAGTGCATGGAAATAAACAGACCTCTATCGTCATCTTTTTATACAAGTATAGTTCATTCCATTTGTGGTAACATTGTCTTGTAATTTTCCTAGAAAATAATTTTGCTCATTGAATTCATCCATATACTTTTTTTTATAAGTTTTCTTTGTACAAATATAAATTTAGGGAATTAATTCTCTCAAAATAGTTATAAATATGTTGTTACAATATTGTAACCAAAAGAATCCCGATCCTCTCCAATAATAAGGTGGTAACCAAAGAAGGACCAATTATCCTAACCATTACTGCAAATTCTAATTTTAATGGATGAGATCGGACCACAATGGGCTTCTTTTATTGTTTAAAACTACTATTGTATTGAAACTACATACTTTTATATTTAAACAATTTGAAATTATTAAGTCAAAATTCTCTTTGTTCTTTAATAGCCTCATTGACCACACACACACACACACACACACACACATATATATATGAATCACCGTATGCTTCGAGATACTCGACCCCAAGCTCTTTGGCAAAATTAA
The DNA here is from genome assembly GCA_037177215.1 of Asparagus racemosus. Lineage (NCBI taxonomy): Eukaryota > Viridiplantae > Streptophyta > Magnoliopsida > Asparagales > Asparagaceae > Asparagus > Asparagus racemosus. Next base: position 31,879,358 of record JBAKGM010000365.1, on the reverse strand, counting down.
GTTCAATAAGTAGCGCATTGTATTCAACCACATTATTGGTGCACAGTTCTGTGAGCGAGTAGGCTCAGGGCATGACGTGTTTCCCCGGGGAAACTAAGACAACTCCGACTCTAGCGGAGATCTTAGAACATCTGGGGGCACTGGCCACATTAGTAGCTCGAGAAGCTCCGTCAAAATACAACTGCCACACTTGTTGATGCGACGTGGTATTGACTTCGTGAGCTTCATCTGGCAGATCATCATATAATTCGGCTGCATCCGTGACCGGGTTTGCCACCAAAAGATCGCAAATTGCTTGTCCCTTAACCGACTTTTGTTGTTTGAAGTGCAGGTCGTATTGGGACAAAAGTAAGGCCCATTTCGCTAACCGCCAGCTCATGGATCCCGGTTGAGTCATGAATATTCAGACTGGATTTACATTGGACATAAAATAAATCGTTTGCCCGACCAGATAGTGTCGCATCTTCTGAATCGCGAACACTAATGCAAGGCACTGCTTCTTGATCATTGGATAGCGAGACTCAGCACCGACTAATGTTCAGCTCAGGTAGTACACTGCCTGTTCGTGACCGCTGTCGTCGTCCTGCGCAAGTAGAGCGCTTAACGAGTGGTCCGTTGCCTTGGTGTAAATCAGGAACGGTTTCCCTGACTGCGGTGCAACAAGAACAGGTGGCTTCGCGAGATACGTCTTGATCTCTTCAAAAGCCGTCTGACATGCGTCGCCCCAAACAAACAAGACGCCTTTCTTGTTTAATCTTGAGAATGGTTGGCACTTCTCGGATAGATTCGAGATGAATCTCCAGATGTAAGCCAGCCGCTCTTGCAACCCCATGAGTTCCCTCAGATTTTTCGGAGGCTGTAGATTTTGGATCGCCTTCACTTTATTAGGGTCAACATGGATACCCTTGCTTGTGACAACGAAGCCGAGGAACTTGTCGCTAGACATCCCGAGAAAGGACTTGGCAGGGTTCATCTTCAGCTGATGGGCTCACATGAGCTCGAACATTGTTCTGAGGTCTTTGACGTGATCATCCTTCTCATGGCTCTTCACGGCCAAATCATCAACATAGCACTCGACCGTTTTCCAAAGGTGATCCTAGAAAATCTTGGTCATTGCTCGTTGGTATGTGGCGCCAGCGTTCTTCAAGCTGAACGGCATCACTGTGTAGCAAAATATACCGAGGGGCGTTCTGAACGCCATATGTTTGGCATCATCCGGGTTCATCTTAATTTGATTATATCCCAAAAAGCCATCCATGAAGGACATTCTCTCGAATCCGCACGTGTTGTCGACAATGACATCGGTGATCCGGAGAGGGAAATCATCTTTTGGGCAAGCGGCGTTCAGGTCTCTGTAGTCGACGCAGATCCCGATTGTCCCATTTTTCTTCAGCATCAGGACAATATTAGCCACCTAGTCTGGATGTTGCACTTCTGTGATAAAGCCCGAATCAATGAGCTTCTTCACTTCAGATTCAATTGACTCCATGATTTTTGGACGGAACCGTCTTTACTGCTGCTTGACGGGTTTGGCATCCGGTTTGATCTTAAGGCAGTGAGTTGCCACATTTGGGTCGAGCCCCGGCATATCTTCGTAATTCCAAGCGAATACGTTGATATATTGCCTAACGAGAGCGATCAATTCTTCATTCTCTTCTGGGGGAAGACTATCGCTCATGAAGATTAGCTTGGGATTAGCGTTGTCGCCCATATTGACTTGGACAACTTCATCCTCAATGGGTGGTTCTCTTTGCTCGAACCGATCCCCATACTGTTCGTTGAGGTGATGAATCCACGGGGCTTCCCATGTTGGCATCTCCTCATCGTTTTCCGTGGTAGCAGGGTCAACAGTAACCATGTTGACCATGAGAGCTTTGAAAGTTTCACCTAGGCTGACATCAGAATCCCAGGCGGATGAATCGGATGAATGTCCGTCACCTTCATGAGGCGGGTGGTCATCGATTAGCCAGGAGCATTCGTCTTCTGATGAGGATTCGTA
>JBAKGM010000365.1:31844903-31868909 GCA_037177215.1 Asparagus racemosus | reverse complement strand
TACAACTCTGTATCCTTATCTTTGAATCCTTATCTTAATACTATGTATATATGTGCTTAATGGATTAGTATTTGAATTTAAGGGTGTTTTTGTCTACTGAAAGATTTTCCCGAACTCGTGCTTTTAAAGGGAGTATGATATATGAATAAAGGGTACTGAACTTGAGACAAATACCTGCAGAGATCCCAAGTAAGGATCCTGAGCCATAAAACGAAAAGATGTTCATAGCATCATTTTATTTCATATACATCTCATTTTCTAACATATATGCAGAAAAGAATAAAAAATTAATATCCATTGCATTTTTTCCCTCGAATTTTCAAACCACGATTATTGCACCTTCTCGGAACTTAAATACCTCAAAGTTTACTCCATTTTGAACCTCAATAACCAAAGTTTCTTTTTTTTTTTTACTAAAAGAGACCCCAAAGTTCTAAGGAATTTAACTTTGATACCCAAAAGTGACTTAAAATAAGGTAACAAATTTGAATGTTTTTTTTAAAATTTGAGGTTCTTATTTTGGCAGAAAAAATTAACTATCGTGAATCCAAGTTCAAAATAAGTTTAAAATAAATAAAAATAAAACTATTTCTAGAGATTTAAGCCCCATGAGCAAGAGAAAACATTTATAGTAAAAAATTTAACGCCAACATACAAACTCTAATGGATGAAACAACATATCCTTTTCCAAGAATATTTAAAATTAGCCAGCTCTCTAATCATATAGAACATTAATCATCTTTCAGTAGCATCTGCTGTCGTAACAAGCTTTACCCTTGTCTCATCATGCACCCAGTTAAAAGAATGATTAAGAGTTACTCCCTCTCGAAATAAGAAATAAAACATTAAAAATGAATATAATTTAGGATATTTATGACAACTAGCCTCCTTAACCTTTCTTTATTTGCCAAACACAAAAAACTTAACCCTTCATATTGACTGTCAAACGGAGTTTAATTATTTTTAACCTTTCGTGAAGGGTTAGTTAAATTAGTCCTTCCCCTTAACTATTTTCTCTTAACCCTTTGCCAAACAGCATCCTGGTTAAAATTTGAGCGCTTTCACATTATAATCTCATGATTTTGCTATTAAAAATAATATAATGAATAAAGCATATGCACGTGTACATATAACACCAAAAACTTTACATATTCAAATGTTGTTCAAACACTTTCTTTATTATTATTATTTTTTTATCGCTTGTTCAAACACTTTTAAGTATCATTACATTTGCTTTTCTTTTAGAATATGAGTGTCCATTTAGGATATTCAAGATTGAAAAAAATAAATATGAAATCATATTATTTGCGGACATTTCTCTTTTAAAACTTCATCCTTATGTGCACGTAGTAGAGAAGAAATTTATTTGGGTAACTTGATGAGGAAAAATTGGGCTGACCCGGCCCACAAGGTCTAAACCCCTGCAAAACCTCAGGGGTAATTTCGTCTTTTAGGCAATAAACAAAAAACTGTAACGCAAGCGGAAAGGGCATTTCGGTAAATGACGCACGCAAATCTAGCATTTTTTGTCGCCTCGCATCTCTCTAAAGCCCTAGAAAGATCTTCTCCCATTCTAAAACCCTAGATCTTCTGCTTTCAGACAGAGAGAGAGAGAGATGGCGATTGCAGCGAGCCGTTTTGGACTCCGGCGAATGATCTCTTCGATTCCTGGATTCACCCCACCGCCGCCGGCCGCCGTCCAGCCTGCGGCGGAGCCCTCAACCAACCTCTTCGTATCAGGTCAACTGCTGCCTCTTTTGTACCAAAATGATTTTTTTTTACGTTATTTGTGGAAATCATGGCGTAATCAAAATGAATGTGGATGAATTTGTGTGAAGCAGTGCACACGGGTGGCAAAGATCGAATCTTTCCGTAATTTGCTCCTCAATCTAGGGTTTTGTTAGGGAGTTGGATGTTTTGGGGGTTGGTTTGGGCGAGGAGGTCTGCAACTTTTATGCCTTGAAACATTTTAGGTTAGCTTTTGCTATTAATGATATCCCGGCATTAAGAGGAGATGATACAAGACGTTTCATGTTGAATTCATCTGCATATATTTATCGTTGAAGACCATGGTAATCTGTTGTGTCAAGATGATAGAACATCTGAAGTCACAACCATGTGAAGGGAAAGCCTAAATTGATCTTTTTAAACCCTTGTCTATTGGAAATTTTAATGGCACACATATATACGCACCTGAAAAATTATAGTCGAGTTAAATTGTATTTCTTAGTGGAGCTTAGGAACTTAAGCTTGGTGAATTTGAGGAAACTCAGCCTCATTAGAGGTCTCTCAGTATCTAGAATACAAATATTATTTGAAAACTGTCATTCTATGTTCCCATGGATGTCTCAGAACACCTGTATACGAGGTGCTCAGATAGAATTTGTACTGCTGCCTCTGTTTTTTCTAATACAATGATTAAAACATATGATACTTCTAGCACAAGAAATTGTTTGAATATTCTCAGCACATTCACTTGCATACCATTATTATATTCCCTAGCACGCTTACATGTGTGTTCCTTTATTGAATGCTTTAGCCTACAGGTTTACTGTTGTGGTATTGGTTTATTCCTATTAAGCACTTGAACAATATTTACCTTTTTTTTGTAATTTTAGTTGGATCAAATATTGAAGATGCGTCTAATATTTAGTATTTGCTATTGCGTATTAAGTTTGTTAGAAAATTGGCTAGAATTTCAGTGGTATTAGAGCGGGGAGCGGATACTTTGTATGTTGAGGATCTTATAAAAAGGCATCAAGAAATGTACTTACTTAATGGGATAAGAAAATCGGTACAATTATAAGTCTACATAGTGGTGTGTATCGCTTGAACAACATCTAAGGGGTCATTGAAGCTTGGTTCAATGGTAAAAGGATGGCATTGGGTTATGGCCTTTGTTCAAAAGATTTCCATTTTTTGTTAAGTGTTATACGACAAAAATAAAAGGTCTTTGTTTGAAAATCTGTGGGAATTTGGAATAATATCCTTGCACCAACAGTTTGGCTTTGGATTTCTATGTGGGATGGCGACTCCTTTGTTTGGCAAACCATTCTTATATTTGTCGCCAAACGTACAGAGTCCTTGACTAGATTTCTTAATTCTTATAGTTATAGCTACAGACTTACAGGAAAGGACACCTTTCTCTTGACCTTTTTTTGGAAAAACTATAGTGATGAAGGAAACGAGTACTCGCTAACAATGGATAGCGTTACTAGAAAGGTTCACAAAATTTATATCTAATTCACTTCACCCCTTGTAAGTTCTAACATCCAGTCCACGCATCCCAATTCATGGTGCATTCTCAATTTGGGTCGACAAGCTAGCAATCAAAGAAATAAAGGAAGAGAAATGGACTAATTGATTCAGTGATCTTTTTTATTATATTTAGCTAGTAATGGCCTTTTTTTCTAGATGATTTGCAACTTTTGAGATTCACATGCTGGTTTTAAATTTGGATTTTAAACTTTTATTTAATGCACAACCAGAATTAAGATCATTTATCTTGGTTTTTGTTTTCTATCTTTTGAAAAGACGAAAGTTTCTATTATGTTGATCCTTAGTTTTCTGAAAGTACATATCTCTCTGCTTTATAAACATGCACAAAACAATACATGCAGAATTATGGAAATGATCCTAGAATGTCTTCCAAGTGTCGACCAGAATATTTATGGAATACGTATATTCTTCATACCATATACTGCAAAAAGTAGCAACCTGTTATCCGTCCTGTGCCATTACTGACTTCCTATTAAATTATTTCTTGTTTGCTATCACTAATATTGAAGTTTCTGATGCAAGGGTTGGTTTTCAACTATAAACCCAATCATAAACAAAACTGGTACGTATTGTTTTTTTTTAGTATCAGAAGATTCAGAACTAGTTTAGGGGGTTAACTGGTGAAGGAGGCCCTATAGAATCAAATATGAGATGTGGATACAAGCGAGTATGTAGGACTAATGTCATGTTGATAAATATCCTCTTAAGTCTGTTTTCATATGCGATATATTGAAATTACTGAAAGGTAATTTTACGAGACGTGATCTGTTGATATGTTGGAGGTATTAGATTGGAATGTTATCTATACTGCATTATAACGAGTAGCATTACGTTGAATGTCACTTTTGCGTGTGTAGAAGGTGCACAGTGATCGGTGAAGATAGGCTTTTGAATATTAGCGATTGAAAAAAGTTAGTAGATTTAGGTGAAGATATTCTATGCTCTAAATGGTGGACTCCATCTTTTTAGTATTGGCCCTTTCATGAATCAATTTGTATAAAACATAATTTTTTTATTGTATGCATTTGCATGTTTAGAAATTTAGTGACTTGATAGTGTTATGATTGTTGGATGTTTATCTAGTGGATCAGTTGTTATATTCGTTAGAAACTAGAACACTCTTAAAGGTTGATTATGCATTTGGATTTTAGAGATCTTGATGCTTCGGCATTCTTCTTTGTCTTCGTTAACAGATGATTTTAGTGTAACCTTTCTCATGATAGGGACTTACGGGAATTCTATGATAGGTATAATAGTTTATATCGACTTAGAAAAGAGTATTCCTGTTGGAAGTGATTTGTATAGGATGATTGGAGTATGCTAGGATGATTTTTTTTTTATCCCTTGCATCTTCTAACAGGACTAAAAGAAGAATGTTTGGGTCATTTTTTGAGTAGATGCCTGTAACCTTTTTTATACTCTTTTATAGAATTGTGCAAATTGAAGAGGTTTTCTTCCTCTTCTTCTGGTCTTCATGTTGGTACTCTTCTTCCAAGTGTTCCTCCTCTTCAAATGTTCTATTTGTCTACTGAATAATGGCAGTTATCACTTTGTTTGTTGCTCTTGTAATAGTGGACCTTAAATTTAATTTGTGGTACTGAGTTTTCTGCCTTCAAGCACTACAGGAGGGAACAACAAAAGTATTAGGAGCGTTAAGATAAGTCTCTAGAACTTGTAGATGTGGACTCTTTTAATGTAAGCAGCTTCGCAGAGTTAATAGATTTTTTTGTGAAAATGTGCATGGAAATTTTAAAAACTATATATTAATTATATCAAATGATTTGCAAAGTGGTTGTTGTCACTGCAGTGTCTTTGTTATGTTAGATGTCTATGACAGTGGCATATCCTTCTAGACCATTCATTGACACCGCATGATGGTAGGTATAAGTTATAGTGTTTATTTTACTAGAGTCTTTATTTTAGTAGAGTCATTAATATGTAAAACATATCACAGATTCCCAGTTTTGTAATGGTTAATTTGTTTAAATATTCTTTATGTTTATTCCTTTTGAGTTAATAATGTACTAATTGTGGATCCTTACTATATTGTTTATTTCATTGCATGAGATGAATGTGCCTTCTATGCTTTACAAGTTTATTAGTTTATGCTACAATTTGTTTATATACGTGAGATAATGTCTTTTGTTGACTGTGGCAATAACCATTAAAGTTAATTGATGAATTACGTGAGAGCAAGTTTCTTTTTTGGTTACTTGTTTAGGCTTCGTATGATCGAGTGAAGTGGCTTCTTGCCTTGCTTGCTTTCCTTTTAAGATAACTTGGTTGTTGATAGGTGGTTTGGGCTCATTAATTTTTTATGAATATTTTCTTCCAACACCTTGCAGTGTGCCTCTTGTTCATTTTCTTTGTGAAGAATTGTCCTTCTCGAGCAATATCTCCCTTCTAACACATTTACTGTTCTTAGAGCCCTAGTCAGTCTTTTGCTTTAACTGCATGATACGTGTACCGCATGATACATGTACCACATGATACATATTCATAATCAATTGATTCTAACATGGAGGCAATGGCAGGTCTTAGCAAGAGGACTACATCTGAGGGGTTAAGAGAAGCTTTTGCAAAATTTGGCGAAGTTCTCCACGGTATGTTTCTTCTGAAAGCAAAATTTGCTGCCTTTCAAATAGTAAGAACTTCAACAACAATCCAAGACCTTATAGCTCTCTCTCTCTCTCTCTCTCATGATATTACGAGACGGGGAGCTCAATAAATAATGTGAGCTGAGCATTTCTGTCGATTGGATCAATTCTAATGGTTGAGAGTTGTTTTAAATTAATGGGAAACTGAGCTGATCGGTTAGTTAAGGTAACTAAAAAGTTGAGGTCTCATACTTCTTTGGTGATTTCCATTCCCATTCATCTTCCTTTCATCTGATATTTGCACTCCGACCACCAGATCTTTAGTTTCCTTGCTCTCACTCCATTGTCTATCCGGTCTCCGTCGTTGAAGAGAGGGTCCCTGACCTTCACAGACATTTCTCCTTTCTCTTCCCCTCCAAAGCAAAAGACGAGTCTAATAGGTTTGAAGAGTGATGATAACTAATTTAAACTTTCCATACTCATGAGATAAAGCCGGACAAGGACTGCTAAGTTAAAATTCACCTTTTTTTATACCTCAACATCATCAGATTCAAGAATATTTGTTTAGAAGTTAACACAAATAATTCGAAGGAGAATTTATCGAATATATTCTGGACAAACAAGAACAACTGTCCTACCACAAACCCAATGAAGAAACAAACTAGAAAACATTTATTTTTTATTAAACTAGTAAAGAGCAATGATTTTCTGATTTTTTTGATTGATTTTCCGTCGAGAACATCGGGAAAAATCAGAAAAATACGGAGCAGATGAGACTCAAGTCGGTGGAGAGAGGATTGGGGTGCCCGCTGCAATTCCGGAGTGGAGTAAGCAGTGGGTCCACTTTTCATTATTAACATATTTTCTACATAAAATCGCAGCCATATATTTAGATCGAAGGGTTAAAAAATGTTCAGCTCACGTTTAAGTTTTCAGCTCTTCGTCTCATTTTATCACAACTCCATTATATATATATATATATATACATACATACATACATACATACATACATACATACACACACACACACACACACACACACACACACACACACACACACACACACACACACACACACACACATTGAGCAAGCCAACTCTCCTTATGATTAGGTCATGCCCAATTTTTATGTACCTCCCGGGTCCCCTCGGTATGACTTGGAGGGGGGCATGACAAAAAGTCTCATGGAAGTCGATACCAGCTTATTGATGAAAACCTTGTGCAACCAACCTAGCTTTGTATCACTCAATTGAGCCATCTAGTTTGTATTTTATCTTATGTATTCACTTGCACCCCAACAAAGTTTTTCCATTTGTCAAAGGGAACTAATTGCCAAGTGTTATTATTATTAAGTGTATTAAATTCTTCTCCCATTGCACATCACCATTTAGTCTATTTAGCAGTAGTAGTAACATTAGTCAATTTAATTTCCGTCAGTAAAGAACTTAATAAGAGAATGTCTTGTGGTTTGACAATACTAGACTTGGATCTAGTTTGCATGGGGTGCAAATTGGTAGAAGGGGCACACGACAAGCTAGGAGACGAGGTTGAAATGGGTGAAACTTGTGTGAGGGCTCAGCAAGGAGGAAAGAGAGTTCATTGGGGAGTTTGGCATTGTAGGTGGAGTTGAGATGAACTTCATGCTTAATGAAGACAGCAAAGAGGGTTGTGAGTTTAGGTGTTTGATGATGATGGCGAAGACATGTCTATTTACAATTGTTAAGTAGAAATAGGATGCAAATTAGTTTTGGAGTTTAACCGAAAGGAAGAGGATGAGGGAATGGCAGATGATTTTGAGGTTAGATATAAGACTCAAAATAGGGTTAGACATTACGAAGAGGAAAAGGGACACATCATGAGACTTATTAGTGACAAGTTTGGAATAGCAAAAAATAGACTCATGAACTTGAACATGCCGACTAACATAGACAGACCATTATGAGGATCTGGACACCAATAGCCTTTGTACTTAAAAGCATAACCAAGAAAAATATACCATTTCGATTGTGATTGTAATTTGTGGTCTACTTGTGGTGTAAGATTTGGAAAGCATTCACACCCAAAAAGCCTCAAAAGTCATAATTTGGCAACTTGTTGAATAGTTTTTGAAATGGTAAAAATCCATCAAGAATTGGAGTGGGTAAGTGATTAATCACAAAGACTGCTGAGTAGACAGTATAAACCCAATACTGAGATGACAAAGAAGCAACAATTAAGAAACTACGAACCATTTCAATAATGTGTCTATATTTTCTCTCAGAAACCCTATTTTGTTGAGGTGTATGTGGACATGATTTTCGAAAATATATTCCGTGATCTAAAAAATGCTGTTTGAGAAACTCATTGTCAAATTCTTGTCCACCAGCACTTTGAAACATTTTGACTTTAAAATTGAATAAATTTTCAACCAATTTCTAAAAAGCACAAAAATTGATGATAGACTTTTGATTTCTAGTTCATTGGATAAATCTAGCTAATGTGAGTACAATCAATCACAAAAGATACATAGTATCGAAAATTCAAATTTGACAAAACAGGTGACTTCCAGACACCAGAGTGTATCAAATATAAAGGAGTAAAAAATGATTCTCAACATTAGAAAGAGATAAATGATGTGATTTTCCCAATCAGCAAGAATTACAATTATTATCAAATTCAGTGACCGAAACAATGGTCTTATTTGACTTAAGCCTATCAAGGACTTTACAACCATAATGACCATGACGATAATGCTAAATGTCAGCTAAGGCTCGAAGGGTGACTAGTGCAGATGGAGGTGTAGTTTGATGCTGGTACCCTAAAGAAGAGCCTTCACTGTTGTTTTGTCTTTAATATGCATATAAGAGGAATCAAAGTTAACAGTGTAGTTATTATCATCGCACAACTTTTTGACAGATATTAAATTATGTTTTCATTTTGGAACATGATAAGCAGACTTTAGGTGAATTGGTTTGGTAGAAGAATTTAAATACTTGTTGCCAACATTAGCAATAGGCAATAGACTTCCATTTCCTACTAGCACTTGAGTTGGACCGTTAGAAGGGGATGAAGAAGATAATATACCTTTGGATGGTGTCATATGAGAAGAAGCAGCTGAGTCTGGATACTATAAGACTTCATTCGTTTCACCATTTGACATAGCAGCAAAGGATTGTGGGGAAGGTAGAGGGAGAAGGAACCCCCAAGTGGGAAAAATTGATGACATAAAGGAGCAGAGTGGCCTAGATAGAAACAAAGTTGAGAAACAATTGGTTGTGGGCAAGACCCCAAAAGTCCATTAGTAGATGGGTTATATGACAAATTCATTGAAAAAGAAGGAATAGGTGCATAAACATTATCTTAAGAAGTAGCGGTGATGTTGGCATTTGTTTGATTAACTATGCCTCGATTCAGAGCTCGATTATTTTGCTGAAAAGGGTATCCATATGCACCACCACGAGCAATAATGTATCTACCACGACCCCCTCTACCCCGTGTATGACCGCCACCTCGCATTGGCCACCTCGACTACCGTGGGTGTGTGTAGCCGATCCACGGCTAATGTTGGCCAACGATGATGCTGCTGTCAAAATAATCTCCTAGGCTATAGTCCCACCTTTGGAGGTAGTTGCAATGACAAAGGCCTAATGCTAAGATATTTCAGTTTCTCTATCCTTCACATGATTAACACATTGTTCATGGAGATTGAGTTTTGATCATAGATTATTAAACGTGATAGTTCCACCAAAATAGGTGACCGTAGTGATCAATGCCTCATAGTCACTGTTAAGCTCAAATAGAGTGCATTGAACAAGATCTTGGTCACTTAGGGGCAAGTTAATTGCTGCAAGTGAGTTAGCAATAACTTTATTATCACGTAGATAAGTCTGCATGGATTGTGTCTCGATCTTTTGGATAGTAACGAGCTTGCACTTTAGCTAATGAGCAAGGCTATTTGTTAGTAATCTATTCCGTAGATGTTTCCAAATATGATATGAGTGGGCTAACTTGTGAATTTCAACCAAGATTCCCCTAGAAAGTGTGGCCAAAAGCCAAGAGCTGAGACTCTGATCCATGCACAACCATATAGCATAATGAGGGTTAAGTTGTTGGTTCATTATATTTCCAATATACATTGGCGGTAGAGTGGAGGAACCATCAACTAAACCTAACAAGTTGTGGAAAATCAGTAAAGTGGTGAACTGTGTCTTCCACATCAAATAGTCTTCTACCACAAATAGCTTTACAGTGACTAGATTAGTCACGTTTGGAGTAGTTAGGGCCAAGGGAACAAATGATGTATAAGAATTAAAGGGTGCTGCTATAGTGTTTATCGCATCGAAATTAGAACCATCAGAGAGGTTTAAGCAAGGTAATCTAGCAACAATTTGATCTATTCCCATGCTAGACACAGTGGAGCGAGAGGCGACCTATAATGGTGCCTCTGTCATGAATAGAAAAGTAGGTGGCAAGGTTGACAGTTGGGGGCGCCATTAATGATGAGGTTGAAAACTAAAGCACGGGAGAAGGATTGGCACCATTGTTGGTTGATAAGCTTAACGTCGAAGGATGGGGGACGAGAGGAGTTGATAGGCAAGTCACCAATGGGACAGTAAGGGGCACCACCAATGGAGAAGTCGTGTTCGTGCTTATAACCATCGAGGAAGAGGACGTTAATAGAGGGCTTGTAACCAAAGAGGAGGATGTTATTGTCATGGAGGCTGAATTGTCAGAAGGTTGATGATGAAGTGGTGTATTCATCATGGTAGAAGATTGAGTCAGAGGAGATTGAAATCTACAGCATGGTCGGATTGGAGGGGGTTTAGCTCAGAGACGAGCAGCTCAATGGAGTTAGATTAGAGGGGTTTGATTGATTGACAATGAGGTCAGATTGAAGCAACAATGGCTGTAGCGGAAAGATGATGAGGACCTTGAGAGCTTACTGAGGGAGGTTGCCGATGAGGATGATTTACACTGACGTTGATGTGCGGCAACAGCAAGGTGTCGCGAAGAGGAGGACGATGAAGGATCAACACTCTAATACCATGTGTAAAGGATCAGAAGAGAGAGAGTTATTAGAGCCGCTTAACCCTAATTAGGGTTTGATCTCAAAAATAAATATAACACTCCATTATATACTATAGCCCCTCATACGTATTAATATTACATATTACACCCTCATACTCTATTAGGTACGTTCCCTCAACAAGTTTCAACTTACTTCTTTTCACTTTTGATTCCTAAATATGTTTAAAGTTTCTTATGTTAAACATATTTTGATCCATCCTGATTGTTTGTTATCATAATCTTGATGTATTATAGAGTATATATCGATATTTTCAGTGAAAACATGCACATATGTGATTCTTGACTCTAGAATTGTAGAAATCTGATAGAAATTAGTAGACCACAATTGTATGTGCTAGATTAGATGGTTTATGAGCTAAATTTTATTTTATATGAATATGCTAAGTTTTGACAATGTTTCGACAGGTTCTTACAAAATCCTAGTTGACAAAGATCGTGTTTTATCGAATTCACTTTGAAACGTTATAGAAAGGTAACCCTAAGTTTAATATGAGAAAGATACGAGCAAACGCTAAATAAAAATTTAGAAAATCTGTTGAGAATCCAAATTCAGACATCTTGCTTATAATTTCAGTCATCTAGTTCAAGTTTCAGATGCTTGGATGGATTTTCAAACTTCTCTATATTTGTTTCTCTAATTTTAAATTTCAATCATTTGAACTTCAGATGCTTGGTCAAAGGTGTTAGATGTCTGCTCTGAAATTTAGACGTCTGGTGAGCTATTTCAGATGCTTGAAAACGTGGTAGCTTGTTTTGGTTTGTTTGATGAGTTGTTTGACAGCATAACTTCTTCATATGACTTCTATTGATGATGAAACTTTGTGAACACCTCTGTTTATGAGTTTTAAGTGTATTCAATGTTTTATTTGGTATTTATGAGTTACATTTTAGTAATTATGTAGTGGAACCAGAAAGTTTAAGATACGGTTTTTCTTTGAATTTGAGTTTTTAGCCAAAACTCAACATGAAGTTGTTATTAATACGAAAATGTGTTTCTTCGAAATGGTATGGGCTATATCTTATGCTGACTCTTCTGAAAATGGTTCAACTATCGATGATAATAATTATACCCTTTTAGATTACACATGCAACCCACAAAAATTAAAAGTTTAACTATCGGATGTTTGTCTCAATCAATGTAAAAGGAGCCCTGATAAACTATCTGTAGATGACCAATTGCATGGAGGAGGGGACGCGAGTGAGATTGTGAAATAACAACCTCGGGAGATTGAGATTGATGAGAGCATGAAGCAAAGCCACCAAAAGATGAGCTCAGTGAGGAATATCATCACGACAACCTACCTTTGAGAATATGTTCGCCATCATAATGCCCATGATGATTCAAGCATCACTGTTAAGGGTACCCATCTTCTTGGATACACGGTTCACTATCCTCCTCGACTATCAATCCATACACCCCATCAAAACTAAACTCTCCTAAAAAACGTTTTGACAAAAAATCACCAAACATGTATTGTAGTCCACTGGTGAAATTTAAAATCACTTTATGAAAAAGTTTGAGGGAAAAAAATTGAATCAAGTTGATAAATATAGAGGGCTTCAAAACTCAGTCATATTAAAATCCACAAGTTGCTAGGAAAAGAAATGATTCAATGTATTAAAATATTATAAAACAACTATTAAAATATTTCTGAGAAACACATACAAAACCTTTGTGTTATGGATGCCTCAAATACACATGATCGAAGTTAGCATCTCGACTCGGTCATGCTTTGGCTGAGAGAATGCTATTTTGAGTTGGTGATAAATTGGTTTATATAAGGTCCTAATTGCAAAAGGACATAGACATCTAATTAACTTGGAAATAATCTTGATCAATTAAAGATTCTTATTGATTATGAATCCCATATATACTAGAATTCAATTTGCTGATATAATTAATCACATGAAAAATCTATTCCCACTATGATTCTATTTCTTGAGAACCAAGTAATTGGCCTTTTGTATCTATATATATACAGGGTCATCCGAGATTAAATTATCATAATCTATAGAGTACCAATCAAGAAGAGAGAGTTCTCTTGTGAAGCCTATTTGATATCTTTCTCTTTTTATTCCTTCATTTAAGAGAGATTGTATTAGGCTCTTAGGGTGTTTTGGGATTGAGTGATTGAGAGATATCCACATTGTATTCCTCACAAATTGTTAGTAAAGCTATTCTCCTCCTTCATCCATGGACGTAGGCTACAAGCCAAAGCAAGTATATCTATGTGTTATTTGCATTCTCAATATTTTCTGCACTTTCGTGTGATTGATATTAGTCTATTCCTAAGGATTTTGTCATAGCAAATTGGTATCAGAGTCCTCAGCTATCGATCAGACGAGAAGATGACGACAACCACAATGAAGTGGGACATTGAGAAGTTTGATGACAACATTAGTTTTATCCTTTGGCAAGTTTGGACGATCACCATATTAACACAGAGTGGATTGTAGAAGGTTTTGTCTGGAAGCCGAAGAAACCTGCTAACATGATGGAGGAAGAGTGGAACGAGTTGGATGATATAGCTCTTATAGTGATCCAGTTATGTTTGACAAATAAAGTCTTGCTAGAAGTTCTCATGGAGAAGGCAGCCGCTGATTTATGGTCTAAGTTAGAAGATTAGTATTTGATGAAGTCGCTCACTAATCGCCTCCTCTTGAAGCAGCGTTTGTACAGACTTCAGGTCTCAAAAGGTACACCCATCAAATCTCATATTAACGAATTCAATTATGTGATTATACATTTGACTAAGATTGATATTAAGATCGATGTTGAAGATCAAGCCTTATTGCTATTGTGTTCTTTGCCGCCTTCTTACAAGCACTTTAGGGATACTATGATTTACGGTCGATATTCTATTAGCATCAAGGACGTCAAAGAGAACTTCTTGAATAAGGAGAAGATCGACAAAGAATTAACCATGCGTGAAAGTGATGATAAAGATGATGGCTTGTTCGTTTGAGAAAGATCAAAAAAGGGGCTTTGGAGGTAATAGGTATAAGTCACACAGGAATCTGACCTACAGACATTGCAAGAAGAAAGGGCATATCAAGACTGATTGTTACAGGTTAAAGAATGAGAAGAAACAAGAAGAATATGAAGAAATATAAAAGGAGGGCTCCGCTAATGTTGGTATTGCTGAAGATGTGATTTTGTTGGTTACCGATGATAAAAATAGGAGCACTGAAGATTAGATTTTAGATTCGAGTTGTTCCCATCATATGTGTCCTAATCGAGACTAGTTCATCATTTATGAAGCTATTGATGTTGGAGTTGTTCTCATACAGAATAACGCTTCATGTAAAACCAATAGGAAAGGGACAATTCAGATTAAGATGCATGATGGAGTCTTCAGGACTTTAACTGATGTTAAGTATATTCAGGTTTAAGGAAGAATCACATCTTTTTGGGCACTCTTGATCATCTTGGGTACAACTTTTTAGGTGAAGTGAAGTTATTAGGGTTACAAAAGGCTCTCTTGTGGTTATAAGAAAGAAAATCGATAGCTTATATGTTTTGTAGGGTTCTACTATTACCAGTTCGGCTGCAGCTGCGTCACCAATATCAGAGCGGATACTACCAGATTATGGCATATGAGACTTGGTCATATGCACAAGCACGAATTGCCTGAGTTGAGCAAGAAGGATCTTTTATGTGGATAAAGTACAGGAAAATTGGGATTCTGTGGGCATTGTATCTTCGGGAAGTAGAAAAGAGTTAGCTTCGATACGATAGTGCATCAAACTAAAGGTACTTTGGATTATATCCATTCTGATCTTTGGGGACCATCTCAAGTTAACTCGAAGGGTGGTAGTTTGAGATATTTGCTGACCTTCATTGATGATTACTCTAGGAAGATTCGGGTCTACTTTTTGAGACATAAAGATGAGATGTTTGTGACTTTTAATCAGTGAAAGTATTTGATTGAGAAGTAGACTGGGATGCTGATTAAGAGACTTGGAACTGATAATGGTCTTGAGTTTTGTGGAGGAAAATTTAATGAGTTCTGCAAGAAGGAGAGAATCGTTAGACATCACATAGTCACTCGCACACCACGAGAAAATGGAGTGGCAAAATGTATGGACAGAACCCTTTTGGAGAAATCTCGTTGTATGTTGTTACTTAGTGAATCGATCACCATCTACTGCTATTGATTGTAAAACTCCAGAGGAGGTTTGATCCGGTATGCCTGCGGATTATTCTAATCTTAGAATATTTAGTTGCCTTGCATATGCTCATGTTAGTCAAGAGAAACTTGAGCCTAGAGCAAAGAAGTGCATATTGCTAGGTTATGCATCGGGTGTTAAGGATTTTAGGTGGTGGAGTCCATATCTAAAGTCTCCTAAGATTATTATCATTCATGATGCCACTTTTGATGAGTCTGCTATGTTCTACTAAAAACAGTCACCAGTTTCAACTGATGATAAGGTGCGCACAACAGAACAAAACGTGGAGTTAGAAGTACGTGATTTAGCTCTTTTGCAGGGTAAGACTACGAAAGTTCAACAGCCAGATCTCGTTCAAATAGATGAAGCACCTCAGCAGCTGTAGGAAGAGCAGGAATACAATATTGCTAGAGATCGATCTAGACAAGATATTCAACCACTGCAAAATATGAAGATACAGTAGCCTATGTATTGTTAGTAGATAATTTTGTGCCCTTCGGCTATTCAGGAGCTACTTTAGGAGATGACTTCACTAAGAGTTATGGTCGTCGTGCGGACAACTCAGTCGGTTTATTGAGGAGGTCTCTTTCAGTTGGCATGTCCAAGCCAGGCTTAGACTTGATCGATATGTACCGCACTTGATGCCCTACGGGGCTATTGGAGAAGGTGGAGTAAATTAGTTTTTTGGAGTGAGGAATTATTGGTGTATTTGAGTCAAGGTGGAGATTTTATTATGGATGCCTCAAATACACACGATCGAAGTCAGCATCTCTGTTTGGTCATGCTTTGGGCGAGAGAATGCTATTTTGAGTTGGTGACAAATTGGTTTATACAAGGTCTTAATTGCAAAAGGACATGGACACCTAATTAACTTAGAAACAATTAAAAATTCTACTTGATTAGGAATCCCACATGTACTAGAATTCAATTTGCTAACATAATCAATCATATGGAAATTCTATTCCAAGTGTGATTCTATTTCCTTGAGAAGCAAGTACTTGGCCTTTTGGATCTATATATATAGAGGGTCATCCGAGATTAAATTATCATAAATCTACAGATCACTAATCACGAAGACAGAGTTCTCTTGTGAAGCCTATTTGATATTTTTTTTCTTTTTGTTCCTTTATTTAAGAGAGATTGTTTAGGCTTTTAGGGTGTATTAGGGATTGAGTGATTGAGATATATCCACATTGATTCTTCACAAATTGTTAGTAAAGCTATTCTCCTCCTTCACCCTGGATATAAGCTACAAGGTGAACCACGTATATCCATGTGTTATTCGTGTTCTCAATATTTTTTTGCACTTTCGTGAGATTGATAGTAGCCTATTCCTAGGGATTTTGTCATAACACTTTGTAAACCAAGAAGATATATAACTTGTTACCATTATCAAATCAAGATACAATTGAAAGAATTCAAATCCTAAACTGAAAACAAAGTAAGAACACATTTAAATACAAAAACCCAAACAGACCTCGATAGTTAGGTATCTTGTACATGAAAAGAACTACATTACTTGTATAAACTACAAAACTTAAAAATAAAGCCAAAAGCCTAACAAGCACGCTTATTAGGATTGGAAATAGTTATGGATCAATGCCCTAGCAAATTAAACGTCGACGATGTTGCGGCACTTCCTAGGTACCCAAATTTGAGTTCTCTCACTAACTCAGATGTAGAGTACTGTTTCGAAATCGAGGATAGGAATCAAAGGATGAACGGACATTAAGTTTAGTCTACCCTCATTGTTAGTACTGTGTTATTTATTATGTGACAAAATCTAGGCTCTGATACCAAATTAACCTATCACGATCTTGCCTAGTGACACAAATACGAATACGGGGACCGCAACAAGCCGGCCGGCAGTATATTGACTAAGTCCTCACCATACATGCTGTTGCCTTATACAATCACCACACAATCACGAGTACAGACAACCCAGGCATGAGCATTAATACAATGAAATATAAGGTGAAAAACACCAGAACAATCTGAGGAGAAGTCTATAAAGGCACAAAGTGGCCAAATTTAAACAAATACAAATACATACTCTTAACTCTAGATAGAAAGACTAAACTCTCAACCATGGGGGTATACAAAAATGTACATAACTTGAATACAAATGAACATCGGCTAGGCTACCGAAACACAAGGACTCCATAAGCTAAGTTACTACTCCTTAATTTGCTTCTGCATATACCTCTGGTCTAATTTTGATGCTACAGAAGGTTGTGTGGGGGAAATGAGATAGAAAATAATACCAGGTGCTCCAGAGCATTGTGTGGGGAAATGGGATTAGAAATAATACCAGGTCCTTAGAATGTGCAGTAGGTGCTCAGATAGAAAAGATAAGAAACAAAATATAGAAGAACATGAACAAAGGGTGACAAGCAATTTGTATAATATGCAATTAATTAATAATAGTAATCAGTAGAAATAAACATGAACTATACAGCATGAATACTTAACACGATTACTCATGAACAAGCACAAATAACGGTCTAGAATATCTAGATCATCTCTAGATTACTATTATCCAATTTTATTTTATTTGGTAACTAACAAATAGATATCTTATTCCCTGGATAGAGCAAAGCCAATATTATACCTTAGTCAATCAAAACAAGATGTGATGCATCAACTTGTGGTTACCCAAATCATACTCCGCCCCCTTCAATGTATCCCATGTTACAAACCCTCATTAAAACGCACATTATTATATTAATAGAACTGTACAAGATAAGTTATGCACTTGGTCACTATCACAGTCTAATGCACATGTGTATCCCTCAAAGGGATAACCCATTGGACCATCTCCTCCTGCTCAAGCACTTGTTATACCAATTACTAACTTTTATGTTGGGCAATCTTATATTTCTATTCACTTGAACATGTAGCAATAAAACCTCATTGCACACGGGTCACCCCATTGGCTCAGCGTGGCATTGCCGGTCATTCTTCACATGACCAGGATGCTCATTAGTCATCAATCGTTCTAAACAAGCAATATTTTTTTAACAAGTTCATATATCATGTTTCATCTTCTTGTCATGAATACAAGTATGAGATTGCAGACGGCAGTTTGTTATCATGTTCAAAAATGGGTACACCTAGCATGCATTTTTAAGTCAGTCTCATTGTCTACTTACCAAGGTGCCACAGCCACAAGCAATGTTAAGTTCAATGTGAGCTAAGTAGCACAAGATGAACATGATAACGGTTTAATCAACATCTAGTTATTATTAAACATGGATAACATGATTTCATTTTTAGTATTGAACAATTAATTAACAATGAAACAAGTATTTATAAGTCAAGAATCAAATAGGTCAAAAGAATGGACAAAATAATGTGCGGACAGGCCACGGTTCTCGCACTAACCATGCCGCAGGTGCCTACCGTTGATGGTCGGGCCTCTGGCCCTTGACTACCAGTGCTAATCGCCCATAGTTGAGGCTCTTGACCTCGACCGTTGGAACCCAGCGATTGTAGTCAAGCCGCGCTCTCGCCTTGTTAGCGGCTACTGCAGGCGATGGTGGTGCTAGTAGTTGCCATCGCGCCGTCTCTCATCATTCGTCGCCGTTTACACCAGCATTTACATCACTGTCATTATTCGTAATTATTTTGGGCTTCCTTAATATCACAAGGTAGCTTTATATGCTGTTAAACATGTTCCACATATGGTTTATCATAGGCACTAAAATCTCAGGCCCTATTTTGATTAAAAACATGGATTTACCGATATAACTTGTTAGATCTGATACAGATTCAATGGATCTAGCTCAAAAATACATATAAACATGCAAAACAACCAATTTTATAGTTCCAATATGAAAATAACAAGATAAGGAAAAGAAATGATCAAGAACAAGAGATGGAGATCAAGAAATTAGAGAAAGTGCACCTGCTTTTTGATAAAAAATGTCCAAGATCAACCCTAGCGTTCTCTCCTTCTTTAGCCCTGCTTAGAATAGAAGTCGAACCCTAATTCTCCATAATTCTATCTTTATATAGGGTTTCTAAACAAGTTAATTCATGGTTAGACTTAACGGGTGGGTTTTTTGGCTGAATTTTTCACTCTTTTAGAAAATTTCCAAAAAATTATTGTTGCTCAATAAGAACAAAGAGATCACTTTTGAAACTCAAATTCTCACTCCTCTTGCCTATAAAAGTTCTATAAGGTTTAGGATAAATTCAAATAAATACCCTGAAAATAGAAAAACTATATATTTAGTAGTATTATTGTATTTCTATCTGCATAAATGCTACACACTACATCCATGGTCTCACATGGATGCTTGCATGGTGTGAACTAGCTAATCTAGATGTATAGATTAAATGCTTAACACACCTTAAGTTTCTAAATCCTAATCCTAAATCAATAACACCTTACATTCAAATTTAAATTCTAGTCCTAAATAAATGACTCTTAATATTCCATTTCTCTCTAGTGATAAAAGCACTTTACTTTTAACCATGCTTAGATCATACATTTCCTAGTAAACTAGTAGATGGCATGTCTTCCTAAATCTTCTTGTTCTTTCACTGGTTAAAGAGTTTACCTAGTTTTATTAGGTAATAAGAAAATCCATGATTACATATTAGCCTTAAGAAACATACAAATATTACCATTTAGAAGTATTTACATTGTGTCTGAGTGTTTTTGGCAACGAAGAGAACTTGGTTAAGGGGGAGAGCCATGAAGGATTCAATTCTTTCAAGAGAATCTCCAGATAAAGGGTCCATCTTAGATCCATCTCAATTTAAAGAAAGACCATAAAGTATTTGAACCTGAGACTATGGGGCAGAGCCAAATCCACCGTACTATCTTGGTAGACTCCGATGATTATATGCTTTTCGATTATCAAAACTTAAAGTTTCATGCCAAAATCGCCTTTGAAAAGGAATGTAAGAATATTAGTTGGCCTTTGGCATTGTGGAGAAAAAGTTTTCTTGACTAATTAATTTATGATAAACTGGTAGAAAGAATATCATTATTTTTTTACCATTGTATTATTATGGGCTAATTGTGGATATTCTGCTATACTATACTATCGGTCAATTACGAGTAGGCCCCCTATATTATATTGTTGCAGATAGACCCCTGAGTGAAATTTTTTGGCTCCTACCTTGAGAGAGAGAGAGAGAAAATGTTTCTTGATAAATACATCTACTGATGCTAATGAGTCAGAACTTTCATTCTGGGGTCTATTTGCAACAGCCCAACTACAAGCGCAATTAGACAATAGTAGGGTCTACTCACCATTAATCCTATTATTAGTGGCATGCTTAAATCTTGGTTCCGGGCCTTAGATGAAGACATAGTGAATATAAGTATTCGATCCGTTTCTTTTTTTGCAGTTTTAACCTGCCAAGGTATGTAATGAATATCAACCGGGTCGGATCTGGCAAAACAAACCCAAACTTCAACCCGGTCGACTCAACCCTTAATTCGCATCAAAAACTCTTAAAACTCCCTCTGAATCTCCTCCACCTTTGCCAACTGTCCTCATGCATGTCACCAAAAACAAAGGCTACTCCTTTCACTTTGACACATTGCAAGTGAGAATCTAAAGCTATACTGATCGCTCTTAACTCTCCCCAAAAATTTCGGCGTAGCTGAGAGTACACTGATCAAACTTGTAAGGATTAAGCAAAATCATGAATTGAAAATGAATAATAATGGTAATAATTCTGTTATGAGTGGAATTTTTTAGGAGTTCTTGATTATCTCTTGGCTCATCAGCATCCAGTTGGTCATTGTAGTCTACATTCTGTCCCTCGACCATGTGCTCGTCTTCGGTGTTGATCCTCTGTTTCTTGTTATTTTTGGAAATTTTGTTACTGTTATCTTCCTACTTCCCTTTGCAATTGTGTTGGAGAGTGAGTTAGTATACAAAAATTGTTTATATTTGGTTATCTTGTAATTTTTTAATAAATTTGTTTTAAATATTAAGGGGGTGGTTTTGATGCAGGGATAAATGGCGGGTGAGATTAAGACCCAGTCTGATAGTTCAGTTGATGATGATAGATTTACTGGGGTAAGACATCAATATTTGGTATAGTTTATTAAGATTAATTACACTTCATTACCATCTATTTTAACTTTGGCACCTGAACCAATTTTTTTCCCCAAAAGTTCTCTTTAGTTCTCGCTTTCAATTTGGATTTTCCTTTCAATTTTTGTTGTCAATACTATTAAAACATGGGCTAGTTTGTTACGGTTCAAAACCAAGTTTCAGTTTTTGAGCTGAAAGAAACAAGGATAATAATGTTGTATATGCCTTTCAAACAAATTAAACTCTGAACGGTGATGTTGCAAAAGATTTTAAAGTTAAATTTGTGAAAACTTTGGAGTAATTGCTGGACGGCTTTCAACTCCAGGGTTTTACAGTTAAAATCGATGAAATTTTGGGCCAAATTAAAGTGTAATTAACCCTATTTGTCTAAAGATATGTGGCTTGACACTTATCAGCTACTTGTTTTTTATTATGCAACTTTAGTTTATCCTAAATGTTAGTTTTCTTTTTGTAGGAAAGCCAGTAGATGGATTTGAATGTTCGTCACATGAATTTAGTAAGTTCGGAGTTACATGAATGAGGAAGCATTTCTGCTGGAGGGAGTTAAATGACCCATAACCTATCAATTTGCCCATAAATATGCAATGTAAATTGTTAATATGATTGAACACTAATCTTATACTAACTTCCAGTACTATATCTAGGAATATACTTCACCAAAATGCTCAAGCTTATTGGAAAAGGACATCATCCGATGATAAATTTAATAATTATGGTGAGAAATGCTTGGTAAGTTTTCAGTGCAATGGTGGTAACTATACCCAAGTTTTACTAATAGGAATTTAACTGGGCAACCAAAATATTCAAGTATCACCACCTACTAGAGAAGTAGCAGCTATACTGAAGCAATACGAAAGAAACAAGATAATGAAACCACAAATGACCAACATACAACAAGGATAGGAATCAAGAACAACTCCATACGTCCATCTTTTACCAAAGAAGACACTAGTCAGCCGCCTCAAGAAAGACTTACTAATCGATTGTGATGCATGAAGGTAAAATTTATTAAATGGGTCCTAATGAAAATTGTGCTGGATGTGCCTAGTACTTCTAGGCTTAATACCAATCATTCAACAGTAATGCAAATGCAGTTAAGTTCTAGGATTTGAAGAAAAGGCAATAAAAATGACAAGGACATGTCACTAATATGAGGACGAACCATGGTTCATTACCTTTTTAGATAATTCTAAGTTCATGGGATAGCTATTAGGGCGTTTTATGCAAAAATTAAGGAATCTATATCGGAAGATCAGAGGGCAAGGTATAAACCTACCCTTCATGCACCTAAATTAAGGATCGACTTTATTTGCTTACATTGTTATTTTGCATAGGAGAAAGGGCAAATTTTACAGAAGGCTAGAATCTATACAACCTAGTTTCATTGTTCAAATAGATTTTTGTTATCTAGGGTGACTGGATATAGTTTCATCGTTCAAACACATTTTTGGTATCTAGGGTGACTGGATATCAAGTTCTCATGTTGCTGGGAATCAAGAAAACTTCTCCAGCTATCGCCTCTGCATTACCCGATCTCCCTCCCGGTATCATCTTCATTATTGCAGCTTGTCTCAGGTTTGAGAAGTTTTCAATTTGGTGCTAGTATAGATGCTTCAAGATCTTGGGCACACAGTAGTATGCTTGAGTGGAGCTATATCTATGAGCTTCTTGATGAGCCCTTCGACTGCATCAAGCCCTTTGGCTGCTTCGAACTTGATGTCATCTGAATCATCTTGTACCTTGGCCAAGCAGTTTGGGATGAGAATTTCTGAAGACTGGATCTTTGGTTTTTTCAATCTCTTGACTTTAGTTGTATGCTTATCTTGTGGCATGGTGTTTCACGTACATACCTATGAATTATGTAGGACTAGAGCCTTTTTTATGCATACTAGTATATCACACGTGCGTTGCACGTGATACATGTTATAGTTATTCATGTAACTAATGTTAAAGATAAACAGATATTGTTAAACTAATTTTAAACATTAACTCTATAATTTATAATTAGGCGGTTATCTCAAAATGGGCAAAACTTATCTAAGAAAAATACTACTATCATAAGTTTTTATATAAAGGAAATGTCTATTAAAGCGATTGAATATTTTCATGGCTCAAGTTCTACACTTTTTACTCAGCGGTTTATTTTTTATTATAAATTTAAAGATATTTTATTTAATTTTATATATCGTTAGATTTAAGTACCTTATTATTTTTAAGTAATCATCCACATCTTATAATTAACCTCCTATTAACCCTTCTATATCTCTAAATTAACTTATCATCCATCTTCCTATATATAATCCAACTCCAACATAAATAGTATTAAAAAATATATAATAATCATAAAAATATAATATCATTGAAAAGAAGTTTTATGTATTTACACAATTTCTTCTAGAGGAGAATATATTCAATCAATGAATTTTCAAACATTTAAGTACATAAAATGCATATTAGAGTTATGTTTTCCTACCTATTCAAATTTCCTTGCTGCTTTGCTAAAATAATGAGGTGAATGACTTTTATAATAAAATTAATCTGCTTTAGTTTTTAAAAGAGTTTTTGCCATATATGACCTTAATTCGTTATTTTCTAAATTAGACCTCAAATCTTCATACTGGTTCGCGATGGGGGTCTTAATTAAAATAACTTACTAAATTTTGGATATTTAAAAGTGGAAATTTTGTAAATGCCAAATTGCACTTAAGTGCCCTATTGTTTTACCAATCTTGAACTTAAATATTCTCTATTTTAAAACTAAGCAAATAAATGCCACATTGTTTCCATCTTTAGCAAAAAACCTTGATGCC
>JBAKGM010000365.1:31812969-31834399 GCA_037177215.1 Asparagus racemosus | reverse complement strand
AGGGGATAAATCATAAATGCTAATAAAATAGCTGAGGAGTGAAAACTGGCTAAAGATACAGTTGAGTGGGTTATTTGCAATTTACCAAAGTTGGTATATTATTGAGGTGAGAAGTTAATAATATTCACGACTGTAATTTATAAATGTTGTAATTGTTTGTGCAAGATAGTTTTCTAGTTACCACATAGAAGAAAATTGTTGTGTGGCAAATGCATGTGGAATTGGATAAATCTAATCTAATACTATTCTAATAGTGTGAAAGATGTTGGAACTTTTCTTTCAAAAATACCCTTCAATTTATATATGTAATTTAAAGTGTCATTTTAAGTATTATGGGCATTCATGTAATTTTGTTTATACTCATGATAATTCACATACATGTATGAACACTTATACATACATTAAACACTCATCAACACTAATTTCCTACTAGATACTCACCAGTTACACATTTACTCACCATAACTAGCTGCCAACAATCTTTTTAATATATTTTCATTAATATCAAATTAAACTCTACACGTTCTCGCTCAATTGGTTCATAAAAAACTATTAACTCTCTTTTGCAACGATTAGAACGTGAATCTATTGCAACCACTCCTTAATAGTGTAGTTGGGGGTATTAAAAATTCCCTTCTCTAATTAATCATAAGAACCCTCCACCTCCATACGTTTCATTACAACCCCTATATAACACCCTCCCCCTCCACTCAACTCCCTGCGGCCAATCTCATTACCAAATTACCAATCAAAATGACAAGATTTATTTATTTTTTTCCCTTGGGTTGAAGATCAACAGTACTGGTTCTAACATGATCCCTGAGGAGCTTTTGGTGGAGTACTTCGTTCATAGTGATGCCGACGGATGAGTAGGTGGTGGGTTCGGGTTTGACAGCGGAGCCGGAGGTGGAGGAGTACGTGGTGGGTTTGGAACAGACAACGGAGTTGGGCCTTTGGTGGGGCCGAGCTTTGCCATGAAGGTAGATTTAGAGGTTTCAATGATGAAGGAGAAGAGATCAGTGGCTGGGCGACGGATGATTTGATGGATAAGCTAGCGGCGGGGGAGTTGGTGATGACTTCCTTTGATAGCATTGTATCTCAACATATGTACATCCTTGAATTAAGGAATGAAAACTATCAAATTAAAGCCTTATTTCATGTGTGTGCTTATTGTTAATAGTAAGAGAAGAGATGCTTGCCTAATAAGTGGCAAGTAAAAAAAAAAATTTATTGTCATTCTTTTAAAAAAAATCTGTTGTGATTGTTTGAAGTTATTTTCTTTTCATGTGTGGTTAATTTGGTGAGGATCAAATAATAAGTTGGGTGGAGATTATTAGATATATTTTTGTAGTTGTTGATTTATACTATGTTAATTTAATGGATTATTAATCATGAATATGAAATTAAAAATAAGTTGTTCGGATACCCTGACGACCAATGGGCATCGCGGTCATTCTACTCTACAAAGTAAACAAGAAAAAGAAGGTTAGTTTAGAAACTAAATAGAGAGGGTGTAGAAGAAGAACCACAATTTACTTTAGTCCCTGTAATTTGAAAAGTTTATTTTGAAGTCCAATAAATATGGACACTACAAAGTGCTTTGCTCTAGGGAAAATTTAGTTCAAATGAGATATTTTGTCTTTAAAGTTCAAATTAGGAACATATAAGGAGAAAATTATTTTATCACTAAACTATCAAAAACTACCGAGAATATTTTTATAAAAAATAGTTTCGGTAAACATTTATTTAATCCTAAACATTTGAAATTTTAATTTTAAGCTCTAAATAATTAAGAAAGGCTTTTCACATATATGCCTCCAAAGTATAGGCGTTTTAAAATATGCCCTCCAATTGTCTCTTCCCTTAGAATTACTGTCAACCTAATTTCCTTTAAACTTTTAACAATATTTAAATGAAAATTATCTTGATATCCCTATTTTGAGAATAGAGAAACATTAGCCACTCCAAACTCCCTCCCCATTGAAATTCCTTCTCACACTTTGTTATTGTTTTCTCGCTAACCATGAAATTACGTTCATCATAGTGGTGCTCATCGCTCGTACGTACGTGCTCTCTCCTGCGCAACATTTATACATTAATGAGTCTCACTCATTGTTACACTGTAGTTTTGAGAAATCAATCGTGACGAATTAGATCTACTCTGGCAATGCTCTTTATCATCTATGATTCTTATCAGTCATCAAGTAGTAAATTTTGATTAAACGTTTCTCCAGTGCTATAGAAGATCAGAATGTGACATCATTTGCCTCAATTTGAAGATAAGGGTTAATAGAAACAAGTCCATTAGCAAACTTTAAAGGTTTCTGATCTCAGGATTTATTGAATCGAGGCATTGAAATTTTTTTGAAGTTAATAAAGGCTAAATAGCACTCAAATACCCTATAGTTCCACTCACTTTGCACTTATATATCCTCAATCGCTTTTGGTTGCATTAGTATATCCATAAGTTGTTTAAACTAACACATTAGTATCCTCTATTATACAATTATTTTCACCTATCTAATATGATAGTCACATGTTAATTGATTTTAAGTAACATATAAGAATACTAGGGTGAAAATTTGTGTTTACATAATAGAGGGCATTAAAGGATAAAAGTAAATATTATATAATGTTAATACATATACATGTATACATAAAATGCATGTATACATATATAAAACGCATACATACAACATACATTATACATGGAAACACATACATCTAATTTTCATTCAATTCATTCTATTTATTGCACCATCATTACTGGAATAAACATGAGCACTAATATTATTATTAATTAAATATAGTATTATTTTTAAATATAATATTATCATATTGTTTTTTTACAAAATAAGATAAATAGTTTAATTTAGATATTTAATATTATATAAAACTGTATGTATAAATATATAAGATATTATAATTATCCAATAATATAGTGCATATTTCATAGAGAGTTCTTCCCATAATGGAGATTAAATATCAATTTTTGTTAATAATGTACTTTATGGTTTTATTGCATATAAGTCTACCTATATTTTTGCTATTAACACTTTAGATGATGCACACGGGTAAAAGGAGGTAGAGATCAATATAACAATACCACTAGATCAGTCATAACCTCCTCAGACTCATATCCTTTCCATTAATTACTTATAAATTTTCTATTTAATCATTCATCCATAGTCTCTCCTCTTTAATTCCATCCATTAGTCTCTATCACTAACCAATCAAATTCCCACACTGCCACTTAGTTTCACCATGAATTAGTAAATGATTACATTTTTATAACCGCCAATTATAAATTAATCTCCTACATTCCCCTTTCCTAATTCTCACTAACTATCACTATCATAATCATAAAAAAATGTTAACACCATTCATCTTTCTACTAATTTTGCACTATAAAGCACAACTAATCTCTTTAAAGTTTTCATGAAATTCTCTTTTAACTATACGTATATGCTTCGTTACAAAGTAACGTTCATAAATGAGCCAACCGTTGCGAGAGTCTTTGTGGTATATGCATTTATTATTGGATGTAGCTACTCCAGAAGAAATTACTATTTATTGACTCTATGAAATATGAGTTCTTCAAGCTTCAGTGCGCGATTTCTAAATACGTAGGTCCATGTAAAGGTACGAGAAGTTTGCTTGACCAATAAAGTGATTGAGCCCACTAACTAATTGATGAAGATGTTCAACTCATGACCTTCTAATTTTGTGTCTTAACAGGTATTATTAGTCTATTTATGCAAAAAAAAGGCTTAATTTTTGTTTTCCAGAAGATTTATGGAAAAGCCCAAGTTCCATAAAACCCAAAAAATTTCAAAAATCATAGAATAAACCTGAAATTTGCTAGACAATCTCGAATCTTTAAAATTTTATAGAATATGCCATAAAATTTGGATAAAGTACCTTAAAATTTCACAAAAAGAACTACATGAAAATTATATTTACTCTAGGATTTTAATAACTAAAATATTACAATCCATTACACCTAAATCGATACTTCTTACGTAAAATACTCAAAACATAAAATAAATATATCCACATGCTTTGCCACATGCAAAGCACGTGCACTATACTAGTATGTGTGTGTATGTGTATATAAAGAAATAACACAGCTGTCATAGCAATTTTGTCTCCCTCAAGGCTTCAATAGGTACTCGCCTTTGTTGTATTTATTGTTTTTTTAGCAATATTATTTATATGATCCAATTTTGATATTTGTTATTTACTAGCTTATATATGCATAATTTCTTTTACCTTTTATTTTACCATGATAAATTACTAGCTTAATCAAAAATTAATCACATAAAGAGATAGATTAAAATTATAGAAAAATCTATCTGATATGAAAGTTTCTCAGCACAATTTAAGTAGTAGATATTTTTATAGAGAATTTTTAACACAGAGATCATAACTACACTATTTGTTTTTCTGCTAAAAGTTGTCGGCATCTGCCAACTTGCTTTGGTGCTCATCAAAAGGCCACAGAGTTCAAGAAGAGTTGCCAGGTACAAGCAACTACTTATTCTCGACTCCTTAGAAATATCTTTAATCATGCATAGTGCATAGGTTTAAAGTTGATTTATGGACGTGTCTCTTTGCATTATTTTTAATTTCATAAGCAGAATACACAATGCAAGATGTTTGGTTATTATCTATCTTAATAAAAAATTAATCACATAAAGAAATAAATTAAAATTATAGAAAAATCTATCAGATATAAAAGTTTCTAAGTAGAATTTAAATAGTAGATTTTTTATAAAGAATTTTTAACACAGAGATCATAACTACACTATTTGTTTTTTTGTTGAAGGTTGTCATCATCTACAAACTTGCTTTGGTGCTCATCAAAAGGCCATATAGCACAAGAAGAGTTACCAGGTAAAAGCAACTACTTATCATCGACTTCATAGAAATATCTTTAATCATGCATAGTGCATAGTTTTATAATTAGTTTATGAACATATCTATTAGAATTGTTTTTAATTTCATAAGTAGAATACACAATGCAGCATGTTTGGTTATTACCTTCGTAACTAAAGGTATATTGTATGCCATGAATGTGTTAAAACTAGGGTTATTTACGACTTATGAGTCTCTTAATGGACAAACCCCTTTCAATATCTGATAACTAAAATTTTTTGAAAATTATAAAGAAAACCTTAAAAATTTCAAAACTTATAATTAGCAAACAAAAAAATCTAGAAATTCAAAAAATATCCAGAAAGTTTTTAAAATTACAAGAATCATTCCCAAAAATACAAAAAATAAATAACACCCTAAAAATATAAAACTTACAAATATCACACAAAAAATTTGGAAATTACCACTAGCCACAAAATTTTTTGAAATTTACAAAACCAACTCGAGAGTTTTGACATTACATAAAAACACCCTCAACTTTTTAAAACTTATAAAGAGTATCCCAAAAATTTCAAAACTTACCAATAAGAAACTAGAAATCGTAAATTACCAGTAGCCGTAAAAAAAAAATCTCAAAATGTTTAAAAAATAACAAAAAAACTCACACACAAAATAGAAATTTATTAAAACAACCTTAAATTTTAAAACCTATCAACACATTGGAAATATAGGAATTACAAATAGCCCCTAACAGTTTGTACTTTGTAAAAAAAAACACCCTAAAAATTTCAAAACTCGCAAAGAGCAATCAAACTTCAAAAATTTACAAAAAGCTATAAGAATTTCAAATCTAATGGTAGATAAAAAAGGAAATACAAATAGCCACCTAAACAATTTGTAGTTGCAAAAAACAATCTAAAGATTTGAAAAATTACAAATAACACCCTCATAATTTAAATTTTACAAAAAACCCTGAGAATTTCAAACCTAACAATATGCTAAAAATATACGAATTACAAATAGTCCTCTAAACAATTCATATTCTGCAAAAAACATCCTAAAAATTTAAAAAATTGCAACCCTCTAAATTCATAATTTGCTAAAAAACCGTATGAATTTCAAACCTACAAACAACACGCTAAAAATATAGGGATTACGAGCAACCCTCTAAAAGTTTAGATTTTGTAGAAAACATTCTGAATATTTTAAATATTACAATAAAAGTAACATTTAATTGACATATTCTATAAATATTATTTTTAAAATGGTAATTATAAACTTTTTCGCAACCATATATGGTATAGTAAATAAATAAAAATAAAATGCAAAATCAAGATAGTTGACCATCCACATTTAAATTTTTTAGAATTCATAAGTGCATTTTGCACAAAACTCGCTAAATCTTCCACATTTTCTAAATGTGCTTCTCTAGCATATATGTCGACATATATAAATTAAGTTCTTAATCTTATACAATACTCGCTATCACTCAAAGACGCTACTCATACTCAGCTCATGCACTGCCCAAACTTACAAGTGTAATTTTATAGTTAAGCCCCATCATACTTCCAGTTTTTCATGACACCTCTATTGAATTCCTAAATGAACCAAGACACATATTATCTATATATCACCTTAAAAAAAGAAATTCTAATTGTAATCAACTATTGTACAACAATACTTTTTTGATATAATTTTCTTATGGTTTTTTATTTTCTGCTAAGTATTTGTTTACCTGTAGGATAATACCATCTCAATTCCAATTTCGTAGTCAATATTTATTCCATAATTACGAGTATCAAATTAGTAAAGAATATCAACAATTTTTATATTTCAATTGTGATATTGATTATAGTTAGTCGTTTACCATTGAATTTTCATGAAAATAATATACACTATTTTGTCTAACAATCTGCATAGCTCATATGTATTTATAATCTCAAAATGAATTTGACTTAAAATAAAAAATTAAATTATTTTGCTATTTAACCACGTGCATAAAAACTAGTTTCCATAAGTATTACACTATATACACGTCTGTTTTTTGTTTTTTGTTTTTTGTTTTTTTGTTGTTGTTGTTTTTTTTTTTTTTTTTTTTTGTTTTTGAAATTAGGATTTTATAACACAATATATGTAAAGTAGACATCTATTTGATTGCTTTCCGATCAAGTTTTTCCTTTATTTGACTTGGATTCCATCAGATTCACGACAAGTTGTTCATGATCCATCAAAATCTTTTCTTTTTAGGGAGTTCTATTTGAGTACATTTGAGTGTCATGTAATGGTGCAGTCGGGATTCAAATTTAGCTTAGAGCCACGAGTACCTCATCATTATTTTTCACGACATTTAAAGGTGCACCGTGCATGGAAAAGTTATATGAAAACTTTCCATGAGTTTTGAGTAAGAAATACTTTTCTTTAAAAACTAGTATAATGCACGTGCTTTGCACGTGAATTTACATGTTTTAAGTTTTGAATTTTTTATTGAATAGTAAAACTATGTGTTAATAAATAAGATTGTATAATAAGATTATTTTAAAAGAAATGTATGAATTAATTATTATTGTGTCGTTATTGTAATTGAATGTTTTCTAATAATGATCGTCCAGTGTTAACTTTTTTTTAAATAAGTCCCCAAATCTAAAATTATTCTTAAATAAAACTGTCAAGTTTTCTTAAAAACTGTCAAGTTTATAAGTTTTCTAATAAAACTGTCAAGTTTTATTCTTAAATAAAACTGTCAAGTTTATAAGTTTTCTTAAATAGGCTCGTTCAACTTGAAAGTTATTAACTTAACTCTAAAATGACTAAGTTGCATTAATCTTGCCAGCTTTTTCTCGATGTTCCCTAGATAATTACATTTGATAACTGCAACATATTGTAATAGTTATTTCTCATTATAATTATTTAATAGGGTAAATTATACTAAACCCTTATGAACTTTTAGCCCATATGAGCTTTCAAAGTTACACTCTACACCTAGTGGCTTGTTTGTTTCAAAGAAGACTCCCAATAATTTTCTAAAGTTTGCAGATAACCCCTAAAAATTACAACAGAAAACAACATAAAAATGCATTTTGAAAGATATTGGGGGCATTCTATAAAAGTTATTAGGGGTTTATTGTGATTTTAAAAGTTCATAGGTACTATTTACTGCAAAATGCTGAAAGTTCATGGGGATTTATTATAATTTCTCTTATTTAATATTATAATTCTTAGTTCAAGTAATACTGTTAAAATAACTATACTATCTATATACTATAAAATATTTATATAATTTATTTTTTTAGTTATGCTCTTAAATAATTTAGTACTATAAATAGTTTATAAATTTTATTATACTATCATTAACAATTAATAGTACTATTATTAATATTAAATAAATTTTTTGTAAAAAGGTTAGTTTTCAATCGTTACCAAGTATATATTATGCAGTATCATATAATAATCTTTGAGAAAATACTCTAAAAATAACATTAAATTATTATTTAAGTTAT
The DNA here is from genome assembly GCA_037177215.1 of Asparagus racemosus. NCBI lineage: Eukaryota > Viridiplantae > Streptophyta > Magnoliopsida > Asparagales > Asparagaceae > Asparagus > Asparagus racemosus. The sequence continues at coordinate 31,826,024 of JBAKGM010000365.1, read as the reverse complement.
TTAATAATATAATACTAAACAAATAGTGTAATTCGTAATTCACGTGATATTATTAAAATAATTACACTATTTATGGGATTCAAAATTTGTTCTACTTATAGTATTACTTATTGAATTATAGTATAATTCTTAATAGTATTTAGTAATATATTATTTATACTATTATTTTAATTATTTTATGATAATTCATAAATAATTATTATAATAATTTATTGGTGACTATTAATAATTGTGTATACTTATTTTATGAATTATTTTATTTTATTATTTTAAAACAATTAATAGTTATAATTTTATTGATAATTATAATTATTTAGAGAGGTGAGGAGGTACATAATTAATAAGAGGTTATATTTATTTAATGAAAGATTAATTAGAGATAATGACACAGTTAGAATTTATCAAAGTTTGAGAGCATAAAAAAGAAAATTAAAAAGAAAAATTGAGAAAGTTGACTGTCAAAATGATGATAACTTCTCAATTTTCCTTCAAAATGCAGGCGCCCAAACAGAAGTAATCGCGTTAACCTCAACAAGTCGGATGAGACACCTTGAGAACCCGCACCCGTTTAACCTAAACCCGCACCCATTAACACCTGGTCCAACTCTTTTAAGCCGAGTCAAAAACCCACGACCTTTTTACCAAAAACAAATGGCCTCCTCACTCGCTGCTTCGTCAATTGTTACTACCACTCCCTATTACTCCCAATCTTCACTCCTCTCCCTCCCTAATAAACCCTCTCTCCTCGCCCTCCGCCGCCTCTCCCCCTCCCCTAACCGAACATCCCGCCTCATCGCCGCCGTCGCCGGAGAAAAATCGAGCGAGGATTCCGCGTCGGTAGTCGAGATCGGGGGCGGAGGAGGAGAAGGGGGATTCGGCGATCGCGGCAACGGTGGTGGTGGAAGGGGTGACGATAGCGGCGGAGGAGGAGAAGAGGAGAGTGATAAGAATAAGAAGATGAGTGGGATGTCGATGTCTCAGAAGTTGACGCTAGGCTACGCCGCGCTCGTTGGAGGTAATCTCGCCGCCGGTGACTTGATCGAACTCTGACTCGGTTTATGATTCCTTTTATTTGGTTGAAATGTTAGGCTTTGTAGGCTTAATTGTCGGATTTTATTATTTTTGCGTGGATTGATTGTTCTGCGGATCAAGCATCTGATCGAATTATTGGCACTCGCATGAGTGGGAAAAAAAAATGCTTGTATTAGATTGTTAACCGAATTTAAATGGGATTAAAATTTCGATAATAGGTAAGAGTATACAATAATACAATTTGAGGAGGAAGACTTGTTCAATAATTCGTATGGGAATTTGGTGAAGGAGACTGGAGTCGGCAGAATACGTATGTTCATATTTTAAACTCCAATAACAAGAACGAAAGCCTTTATCCTGAATTTTTGGAGTTGGCTACATGATCCCTGTTTGCCGATTCAGTTTCATTGCGTATACTTTTAGCAGATTAATTGGATTCTTAGTCATTGTATTTATCTCCTAATTGGACCTTCATACGTATCTTTTAATTGCTTGGTCAATTCTAACGTCTTTGGTCAATTTATGCTGTACATTTTCATTCATTTTTAAGCTACACACAAGTTAATATTTCCAACAACAAATTACCAAATGCAATATAACTACCCAGTACAAGTTGCCCAACATGTCACGGATTTTCATTTATGTAAGCTACAATATATTGCACGGAGGAATAAATCTTTTATGTCAATGATCAAAACTTATGTTTGTATCACGTCACTAAAATCTGTTTGTCAATTGACGAAAAGCATTAGAAGTGACTAGCAATCCAATTAGTATTTAATTACATGACCGGTCATCCAAGCAGTTAAAACATAGGCATGAAGGTCCAATTAGAAGATAAATACAGTGACTTACGGTCCGATTAACCTTATTTTTAGTTGTTGCGCTAAATTCTATGATGTTTAGCCATTCATATTGTCAACATCCTGGCGACCTGTAAAATTGGTTTATTAGGAGAAAGTAGCTTCCGTTGTAATTCCGAATTGCTAATACCCATATTCTGATCAGATTGAATTCTATTTTATACTTTAAAATTGGATCCTTTTTTGTTTCCAAATAGATAACTTGTTGACTATTTGTTAAATACAACAAAGCAGTTGTTTCATCATCTCACATCTGGATGGTGGTGTTCAGGTTGGTTTAGAGTGTTGGATTATTTGTTGGGATGGCTTGTACTGTAAACTCTATTTGACACAGGGTCATAGGAGAAAAATTGAAGATGCAGATATGACGTTAGACATGATGGCATTTAGTTGGTAACCATTTTTCTGGTTCAAATTTTCTGTGGCAGTAGAATGGCACAATATGTTCTTGGCTTTTCGATTTGGCTGGTATTGAGATCTTGAAAAGATTCTAAGTAGCCAACTTAACTTTATGGATTATCATGCCCAATCAATGATTTATGTGAGTTTAAAGCTTTGTTCTAACATGGTTTCTTGTTTATTTGATGAGTTAGAGCAAGCTTTCAAACAACCTGATCTGGGAAAAGAGACCAATGAGCCTATTTACAGTAGATCTAATTAGGAGTAGCATCCTAGAGTTTTGACAAGGGAAAATGGCTTCGGATTAAGTGAATATAATAGTAAGATACCATTTTAAAAGACCAACACATGCAAAAACTTGGCTACTAATGATTTGGTCCATTTGGATACAAATTATGTCGATTTAGTTATATTATAAAGGAATATTTTAAAATATGGATCTAAATATTGTTAGAAGAATCAAATTCTTCAATAACATGGAAGTATGTTTTTAATAAAATAATTTTGTATTTCTAAACAACATAATGTTAGGATCTAAGATGCAAGTATTGGGGTGAATAGAATTGCCTACCAAAAATTAATAAACACAGAATATATAGGAAAAATAAAATAGATATAAACAAAAGTAAGCAAATAACAACTAACCATAACACAAAAGAATTTTATAGTGGTTCGGATAAAACAATCGTACATCCACTCTTTATTCTTGTGAAGGAGATTCCTCACTATGGTGAAAATTTTCCTAAATTACAAACCCGATTTAGTAGACTTACATGATCGAAATCCTAGTTTACCCAAAACCACTCATCTAACCTAACTTTCAAAATGAGTAACCCTAACCCTAGTTAGTAACCAAAATCTCAAACTGCCCCGGCTTGAGTACGTCATCACAAACCAATTGCAAGATTGTAATAAAAGAGGTTTTAACAAGAACAATATCGTTAAGCCCAAATAAAAATAATCTTACAGCCCTTTCAACTTTGCAAACCGTTCTCTTTGATGGTATAAGCGAAGCTCTGGAAGAACAGCAATGATGTTGAAATCCAAGAGCAGCACTCCTCGAAGGGCAATGATGAGATGATGAAGAACATTGAGGATGCAAATTGAGAAGCCTAAGCAAGAATTTTCACCAAAGATGAAACCCTAGCTCTCTCTATTTTCCTTTCTTTTTCTCTGTGAATTAGGTTAGGAATCTCCAATAAAAAAAAGAGAGGAAAGAGCCTATATAGCCTTAGGCTCTTAGCAATTAACGGTTCAGATCAAATCCAAATCAGAATATAATTCTGAAGATTTAACGTCGCTTATCGATGAGCGGGTAGGCTCATCCATGAGCTCAGCTCCAGATTCGTTGATGAGCCCAAGTCTTCATCGATGAGTGGTCGTTGATGAGCTCAAGTCTTCATCGATGAGTGGATCCCATAATCGATTTTTGCTTTATGTCGACCTCATTCTCATCGATGAGCTTGACCTCCTCATCGATGACCTCATGCTTATCAATGAGTAATGCCATGATTTGCTGATTTTGACTTGTTTCTTGCTCTTTTAACATCCGAACTTGATTCTAACTTCTCGTAACATGTATACAACATCTCAAATACATATTAGACCAATATGAATGTGTGTTATTCATCAAACTACGTCAATTGTACAGACATGTGCAAACACAGTTCTAACATATAATAATTAATCAAGTAAATATTTTAGCGTTCTAGAACATTGAAGAAAATTCAGATTGGGAGAAGCTTGGATTCGGATTTGAAAGTCTTACAAAAAATACAGATGTAAACATCTCAATATTTAATTTGATTCCAACCTATTCGAGCCAAAGTTTTCATTTAGTAAATGCACTATGTAGTGCAATAATGCCGCATGGAATCATGCAAATAAGTAGTTAATCTCGGGATATTGTCAGAACTGGGGATTAACATATTTCACGTGGCAGTTGGTGCTTGAAAACCACGGGAAGTTTCAAACAATAAACTCGTGCCATGTCAGACACGTGTTGGACACATGAACGGGACATGATATCTCTGTTTGGTGCGTAATGTATGCTGAGCGTGTCATGTCATATCCATATATTCATGCAACATAGCTTAAAAGGCTCTCCCTCCCTCCCACCCTCCCTCTTGGGGCCTTTGCATAGTGATTGAATTCCACAATGAGCTTATTTTGTATTAGCTCGGTGATTTATATTTGGTGGAGCCTGGAAAAATTAATTCCACAATGAGCGTGTTTTTTATTGGCTCGGTGATTTATATGTGGTGGAGCGTGGAAAAATTAACATGCACCTCAAGCCAAATCCAGATTAGCAATGGTTATGAAGAGTGGAAACATTCTGATTGAGATCACTCTGGCCTAGAAGCTTGTACCCATACTTAACTCCTCTAGTTTCAGTTTATTTGTCTAAATACTCTTTTATAAGTTATAACAGTTAGTTCTGCTTTTGTGAACATTTAAAATAGGATTTGTATCCTAATTTTTGGAATAAGGATTGCCTCAAAGTCTACTGACTTGCCTAGCCTATTTGATTCCTTGATTCTTTTTTCTTTCAGGCCTTTTTTTTTTTTAACTTCAGGCATTTCTTTTCTCATTGACTTACGAAGATACAAGGTAGCATTTGCAAACATGTTTTGATATAGGATCATGATTCCAACTAGTAGTCTATTATTTTTGTACATTCTAAAATTGTATGGTGTTAAATGAATCAATATCTTGTAGTTCGATTGGTTATCAGGAGTTTATATCATTTTTATCTAATGTGGATTAAGTGATGAATTTAGCAACTAAAGCAGTTGATCACTGTATTTCAGATCCGCTTTTTATTTTCTTTTACCCCTTCTAGCATATATGCGATATGTTAGCTAAACTTTGTATTTGCTAGTGTATTGATATAGAACATTCTTCTCTATGTCTCATAACCTACTGTGCAATACTATCTGTGCTCTCAAAATTAACTTCTCTGTTGTTATCTTTACAGTGGGTGGAGTTATGGGTTACATGAAAAGTGGTAGCCAGAAGTCTTTGGCAGCTGGAGGAGTATCATCCCTGCTATTGTATTACGTGTACACACAGCTTCCAACAAATCCAGGCTTTGCGTCTGCACTCGGGCTAGGTAAAAAGACTCGTACCTTTTCCCCTTCATTTCTCCAATCTGCGCCTTGTTATAAGCCTTAGAGGTTATTTGGTTCCTGGGAAATTAAGCTGCAACAGTAAATGTTTCTGTTAAGTTTCTATTTCCAATATCTGGTTAGTAACATAATAATTAGAAATGGTTGTTGGATTTCCATTTTCTAGAAAAATACTAATCCAAATGTTGCCATTTCTTACTGTAAATAAAGATTTAATAAATTATTGTAATGTCATCAAGTTAGTGAAGTACAACAACCAATTAAATGTAAACCAATTACAGAATTACAACTAAACAAACACTTGATTTGCAGAAGAAATATATTTCATGCAATAGAAGGTACAAATCCAACAAGCACTGCAACTAACCAAAATTTGCATATCAAAGTACATTTCCTACAACAAAAGTACAGATTCCTGAACAACGGATTTGAAGTTAATTTCCTACAACACATATACTACATGCAATATTTTTACATGCAACACTACCTTAAAAGGACTATTCATGCCTTCTCTAATTATGGTTCTTCAATGTTTCAGGCGTGTCTGCTGCACTTCTCGCAGTGATGGGCTCCCGCTTCAAGAAATCAGGAAAGATATTCCCAGCTGGTGTTGTGTCTCTTGTGTCGCTTGTGATGGTCGGCGGTTACTTCCATGGAATTCTCCGTGGCATGCACTGATCATTTATTGCACTGGGAGACATCAGGGGAGTAATGTTTGTAGCCGAAAAAAGGGTCCTTGTAGTTAACCGAGTTTGTTTGCACTTGTTTTAAAACCTCCTGTAGTCACTTTGTTGTGAAGAAGACAGCTTCTGTTCTGGGATGAGTTTGTTACTGCTGAAGTGTGTGAAATATGACAATATATATCCCTGAAAACTTTTTCTTTGGAAGTTAACCAGCTCTTATACCTATTAATAGTTTGAGTAAGAATGAGTGCGAGTGTTGCATTAATTTTTTTTATTTTGCTTAGTTAATACTTCATAACATCTAGGTAAAGTAAGGTATGGTCTTTTCTGGTGCAGCAGTGGTAAGTTCCCCTTCCAGATTTATTTCCATTCTCTCTGGAGTGCTTATCATAGTTATCAAAGGCTCTTTTTGTTTGTGGTGTATTTGTGGCATAATTGGTATATGATATCAATATTATCAGCTTGAAAAAAATATGAGAAACGTTGTTGATCCTCATAGTATTTGTATTTTTACTTTTTGAATACTTTTTAATATTTTCCTAACAATTACTTATTTCCTTAGAAAGCTCATGTTGAATGGTTTTATTGCTGGAAAAATTTAGGAAAATAAACATTATAGAAAGGATAGCTGGAATTTTTAGGAAACTTTTTTATAAATTAAGAAAATTGTTAGGCGTATATGATGATGAAATATGTCAATACTAGAAAAGTTGTTCAACCAAGTTATGAATGATGAATTTACATCATTAATAGTTATACTTATATAAATGATGAATTATAAAAATTTCATTTTAGGGCCTTGACATAATTTTTTCAAAATTATGGCACACATTTATATAAGTATGCATACGCACATGTACATATGCAGTGAGTTCAATTTGATGTCCATATACAAACTTATGTAAATGTGTGCCATAATTTTGAAAGAATTGTGTCAATGCCCTAAAATGAAATTTTTCTGCGGCCCAGCCCCAGGTATTATTTTCTTTGTGTATTGACTACAAATGCATTGGGTTTATGTGATTCAGTCCCTATTTACACTTCCCAAGAGAAAAAAATCTAAAAAATTTCTAAAATACCCATCTTCTTCCTCTCCTCCTCTTCTTATCCTCTCCCCTAACCCTAACCTCCCTCCTCTCTCCCTCTTACTCCCCTTCCCCTCCGACCCCGCCGTCTCCCTCTACCACCTCCCCCTCCGCCACTACCGACCTCGAGCACACCCTCCGACTCCGTCATTTTAGACAAGTGTTGAGAAGTCTTAGAGAAGGAGGAGAGGGGGTCGGTGAAATGGATAGAGAGGAACATGGAGGAGTAGTAGGAAAAAAAGAAGGAGAGGTCGGTCCACGGCGAGCGGAGGTAAAGGGAGATCAGGAGGCGGTATGGATGGATTTGGAGATGGAGGGTGGTCTGAAAGAGCATAGAAGGCGGCTAGAAGATGAAAATCATTGTTAGGGCTCAGATCTAGTGGGTAATGAAGGAGGAGGAGTAGGATAATGAGGGTTTTGGGATATATATGTTGTTTGTTGAAATGCTTGTGAGGTGGATAGTTGACCTGTAGGTTAAAATGCTCTTACTTGGGCTAAAAATATATGAATGCCAAGTATTTGAGGAAATGCTATGAGATATGCCATCAAAAATGAAAATTTAAATTATTTCTTTGATGAAGTTAATGTGATTTGACGAATTGCTTATGGTACTAGTTGGGCACAACTTTTATGAATGAGAGATATTTTTATGTATTATGATAGTGTTCTTTTGGAATTGCACACAATACGTTTGTTGTTTTGCTTCAACTAGAGAACTTGGAATATATTGAATTCAATGGTTAAAAAATAGATTACTCTCGTTATGGAAATTATGGAATTGTTCATATCTATACAAATGAAACAAAATTGAAGTAGCACTCAATTGAGATGACTGTCCATTGACCTTATTTTGTTATGTTTTAGGTCGTCATATCCAGTACATGTTAACTTTAGCCAGTACCTGTTAACTACATCCACTACCTTTGTTAACTTTATCCATTACATGCTAACTATATCTGATATTTGTTACCTTTAACTAGTACCTGTTAACTATATTTGGTACCTGTTAACTTTAGCCAGTACTTGTTAACTATACCCAGTACATGTTAACTTTAGTCAGTATCTGTTAACTATACCCAGAAACTGTTAAATATTTTTATATATGGTCGTGTTAGCTCTAATATCTATTTGCTTATTACTTAGTAGGTGATGGAAATTATCCAATACATGAATTATAAGTTACTTTTAACAGGTATAGGTTACAATTAACAATTATATATGATACTTAACCAGGACATATTATAGTTAACATGTACCTGTTATAGTTAACATATACACGTGATGCTTAATAAGAATCGGTTATAATTAATAGTTACAGGGTATAGTTAACGTGTACTGATACTTAACAGGGACAGGTTATTTAGAATAGTATCTCCTCTCCAAGCGTGCCGCCATCCTCAAGTTGATTTTTGGAGTAGTATATTAAGTGGGTGTATGATATGTGGCGGTTTGGAGATTGCTTGTAAATTGTTAGATGAAATGCCAAAGAGAGACATATGAGATCTCTACAAGTTTAAAGCTTTGATTTGGGAATAAAGTATAGTTTTCTAATGCGCAATTGTGTTGAATTAGAATTTTATAGCCCGTGTTAATGCTATGCAAGTTATATTGTCATCTAAATGTAAGTGAGAGTACAAAGTTCTGATTTTGAATGCACAATTATGTTCAATTAGACAATTCAATCTTTGCTTTACCCAAATAAAGATGAGAAAAAACTACTGTAAAGCAAAAATAAAGATGAGAAAGTATTAGTAACACTTACTTTGACTTCCATTATTAGTTTATCAATTACATGTTAAGTTTATCCCTTTAATGTTATGTTTACCCATTATATATTAACTTTATCTGGTATATCTTAACTTTAGTCAGTACTTATTAACTATATCCAGTACAAATTAACTTTAGCCAGTACATGTTAACTATATTCACTACTTGTTAACTTTAGCCAGTACTTGTTAACTATATCCACTACTTATTAACTTTAGCCAGTACTTGTTAACTATATCTAATATCTATTTAACTTTAACCAGTGCATGCTAATTATATTCGATACATATTAACTTTAGTTATTACCAATTAACTATATACAGTACCTGTTAACTTAAGCCAGTACCTATTAACTATACCCAGTATCTGTTAACTTCAACCAGTACATGTGAACTATATCTAGTACATGTTGAATATTTTTATATATGGTTACGTTAACTCTAATATCACAGAGTCTTTCAGCAACTGAAATGCTTATAATTTCATCGAATCGGCTACGGGTTAGAATTGGGTGGCATATTGCAGTGGGATTATAAAGTTGTAGAGAGTATGTCTCACTAAAGTGATGTTAAGAGTGAAGCATACAACTGGAGTCCATTGTCATCACATATATGCAGCTTTGGTTATATTGTTTGTCTTTTTTCGCTTAAAGATGAGTAAAATATGCTTGTAGAATCATCTTTGTACTGAAAATAGTTACCATGTAATGGCTAAAGTTAATAGATACTGGATATAGTTAACACGTACTGGGCATAGTTAACAGGAACGATGTATAGTTAATGGTTACTAGCTAAAGTTAACAGGTATTGAGTATAGTTAACAGTACAGACTAAACTTAACAGATATCAAATATAGTTAACAGAAACTAGTTAACGTTAACAGATATCAGATATAGTTAACATGTACTGGATAAAGTTAATAGGTAGTGGCTATAGTTAACAGATACTGGCTAAAATTAAGATGTACTAGAGACGAATACCCAAAACATAGCAAAATGAGATTAATAGAAAGTCATCTCAATTGAGTTCTACTTCAATTTCATTTCATTTGTATAGATATAAATAATTCAATGATTTTCATAATGAAATTAATCTATTTTTTAACCATTGAATTCAACATACGCCAAGTTCTCTAGTTGAAGCAAGACAACAAACACATTGCGTGCGGTTCTAAAAGAACACAATCATAACGCGTAAAAACTAAATTTGTAGCAACAAAAAGTACATCTTGTGTAACAATTTGTCAAAAATTTCAATATTAGCAATACACAAAAATCAGTAATCTCTAAATGCATCAAAACCCCAAAATCAAGCTCCACCAATTTTGCCTCAAAAATCAAGCTCACTATCATTCACTCTCCAACACACATAGTTAAATTGAAGAAATCCACGCCAATCTTGCCACAAAATCCAAGCTCTTAGGGTCTTTTGATGAAGAGGGTAGAGTGAAGAGAACAATGGAGGGGGAAAATGAGGAAAGAGGAAGAGAGCAGGAGAATCACCCTAGAGGTTTTCTTGTTGAGGAATAATGAAAGATGGTATCGGCGGGAGACGATGTAGAGATAGTGGCAGCTAGAGACGACGTAGGAGGTGGCAGTGATGAGGAAGAAGAGAGAGAGGAGAGGCCAATGGTGACGGTGGGGAGGCGGCAAAGGGAGAATATGGAGTCGGAGGGAAAGATGAAAAGGGAGAAGAGGAGGGTTAGGGTTAGAGTTACGAGAGAGTAGAAGGAGAGGAGGGAGGAGCTGAATGAAGGTTAGAGTTAGGAGAGAGGATGAGGAGAGGAGGGAGTAGCACCAGCAAAGTGGGTTAGGAGAGAGGAAGGGGGAAGGAGATGATGGGGATTTTTGGGTGGAAAATAAAAGAGGGGTAAAATGCGTAAGTTGGGTAAAATATAATTTTAGGGGCCAACACACAACAGAAATAATTAGGGGGCCACATGAAATTTTCATTTTTGGGGCCTTGACATAATTTTTCTCATTTTGTGGTTATTGCCTACTGTAAGCCCTATATATATTCCTCCTTAGCTATATTGCACGAAAACAAGTATCAGAACATGGTAAATTTGTAAAAGATATGATACAGGGACATGACTATATAAATATGTATATACACATGTATATATTATATATTAAAATTGATAATTAACATGATATCAACATTTTCATTCACACGTTATGAGAATTATAATTCCTATAACATTTTTATGTTTATTTTATTATTTGAATTATGGAATGGAAAACAACTCATTTTTTAACAAAACACTCAAACGACCCTTTTGAATCATAGTTCTAAATTCGTTCTATGTCCAATGAGTTCCAAGAAGTGTATCTGAAGTATATGACATATGACTAAGAAGTGTATGACATGTGTTTTAAATTAAAACATGTACTATATAATTGAATGCGTACTCAAATAAATGTATGCATATATGCAAGAAGTGTTGATGTCGCTTCATATAGGGGTATTTAATTAACATAGTTCTTGGGCGTCTGATGTAAGTAATATGGTCCTGAACAACTTATCTTCATTATTGTGTCACCATTTATCCACTCAATTATTGTTTTCCTTTTTTGTTTAATAATAGAAACCTCATGTTTTAGTAACAGTAGAATCTCATTAATTTTGTAAAATTGTCTCCTTTTTTTTTTCTCTCTCCGAGATTTGTGTGTTGGATTGTGATGAACTTTCCACATGTCTCTATTAGCTGTCGTAAGTCATAGGATGCTCACTGCTTGTTCCTAATGGAGAATCTTCTTGCGGTGGAAAAGGAAAAGGGATATTAAGTTTCAAGAAATGTGCAAAATGTGCTCAAAGTTAGTGGTCAAACAAAGCTTGTGGGTGGCAGTTGGAACTTTCATGATTGCTCCATTATGTGGGGCCTAGATGTTTACACCTGCTGGTTGAGAATACTAGGATGTTCCTTTTTCTCAAGTTTTTCATTTTTATATTTAGGATAAATTGCAGATAAACTCTTCATTTATACCTTCAGCAGCGTTTATCATCATTTTAGAATTTTGAGGAGGGTTTTGAAGATCAGTCCCTTAAATCATTAGGAGTGAGCAACTTGTCATTTTCAATTCTTGATATGATCAGGGGAGACGATTAATTTACGCAATATAACTTTTGACTTATAGCATGTAGCTATTTTGTTCAGGATAATGAGCAACTTGTCATTTTCAACTCTTCAAATCAGGACCTCTTCTATAACTCAAGTGACAAAGTAAAAGAACTTCTTCACTCCCCCAACCTATTTTATTTAATGAAATGAGAGAAATAATTAATTAGTGCTCTATTAATCATTATTACCAATTAGTTTTTCTCCAAGTATACTGCTTACCATGGATTAGGTTGCCTCATTTTGATTCTTAAATATCATAAAAAGCTATTATTGCCCGAAAGTTAAAAGTTTTTTTCCCCCTTTGTTCTTAAAGCTATTGCGTGCTTTGATTGGAGAGAGAGAGATAAGAGAGAGAGAGAGAGAGAGAGAGAGGTGGCTGTCTATTTTGAATGATAATGAAAAGAGAGATATAATCTTGGGAATGCGATAATGAGATGATTTATGAGGGATTAAATAGCGATGTTCACTCTCTGATGTAAATAAGCTGAGCTTAACACAAAGAACAACTTGGTCGTCTTCTTTATTTGGTCTGTATTCTTGATGTTATAGTTTGATATTAAAGGATACCCAAGTTCATACCACAGGCTTCATGTTTTGCATTAATAATCCATTCATATTTAAAAAGTGGACGTAAACAGTAGATACCAAAACTATATATATATATATATATATATATATATATATATGTGTGTGTGTGTGTGTGTGTGGAAATATGAGTCTAAGGAGCCACCTTAGATTGAATCTAAGGATGCACCTCTCGATGCATGGATTGAGCTATTCTAATGGATAATCCGCTCCATTCATCATGGTTGAAATGTCTTAAACAATCTATAAAACAAAAATCATGATGTTTCAAAACTTCTAACACATAGTTTTCATAGGCTCTTTAGTTGTATTATCATAAAACCATTCATTTTATGGTCACTTGATGCATGAGTAATTACAATCCAACATGACTAATTTTTTGTTTATACACTA
>JBAKGM010000365.1:31772026-31791703 GCA_037177215.1 Asparagus racemosus | reverse complement strand
ATCTGTGTGTTCCTTATTACTTCCGCAATACTTTAGCTGCAGCTCTGCTCTATTGGGCCCGGGGTTTGTTCCCAACACTCAATCTAGTTAGATGATGATATGCCATCTAGTGAATTGAACTAACATTCAACCTTAATTTAGTAAGATGATCATATGCCATCTAGTGAACTAACATTCAACCTTAATTTAGTAAGATGATCATATGCCATCTAGTTAGATGATCATGTGATGTAGATGGTTGCAAATGATAAATGTTTCTAGGTGAAGCATTTATTACTTATAATTATTGGAAAATTATCTGCCTTCGGCTTCCACCATAATTCAAATTTAATGCAGCGTCGTACTGACTTTAGTTTGCTAACTTCAATGTTAAGAGGAAGTCCGGATGCTGGCAACCTTTTGATAAAGTAAAGCTCTAGCTAGCTAAAAACTTAACAGTATTCTTCTCCGGGCTAAATTCCTTGTTTTTAAGACTAAGAGCAGAATTCTAGATATGTAGCATATGTATACTCTTACATTAAACTGTCGTGATAATGCACTTTTATTATCACAAAACTTAAAATTACGTTTAAAGAGGAATTTCTTATAATAAATCATTAAATCTTTTTGTTTACTTTAATGTTATTCCCATTCCTACGGAGTATGCTTCTATATATAGTTTTACGTGAAATCAAGAATTCTCTCTGAATATCCAAATGTTTTGATACAAGAATTTTGAGAGGGGTTTTCACGTACGTACAGCGAAAATTGGATTATTTTATGAAGATGATGTTAGTGTTATTGGAACGGGGACCGTGAGGCTTCCTAACAGATGGTGTAGTTTCGCAGAGGGGTTCGTTCATAGCTCTGGCGATAAAAGGCTTGCGCTCAGACCGAACACGTCAGGGGCAGGGCTGAGTCTTTGCCAGAATAAAGATGTTGTCATTTAAAAACAAAGATGTCGTAATTCAAAACCCTGAAATGTGAAGATGCTGTGATTCAAAAACTTGAAATGCAAATTGTATGTTGAACTTTAATATCTCGGTCTGGCCTAGAATAGAGATAAATTATATGATTGTCTTTTGAGAGAGGTTATTTTGTATATTGACAGTTATTTGATGTGATAGAGCTAGTCGAGATGTAACAATGGAAAGCCTCTGATGGGGGGAATTTGTTAAGCGCCAACTTGAGGATTTGATGAAGATGTTGTGCTTGGACCTTAGCGCCACAAGCATATATTCTAACACACTTAGTGTCTGTTAAAGTATAAAACTATAAACCCCAATCCTCACCACTACTTCGGAGTATTGGTGCAATGTCAGGAATCTTTGGCATGAGATAAGAGTAACACATGCTCGAATTTTACTAGTCACGAATTTTTAAAGTAGAGTAAAAGAAAAAACTACCGCTCTAATATTAGTCTAGGTGAAATGGCCCTCAACCTTCGGAGTATGTTGGAATGACATAATTTTTTTTGAAGCTTTGGTACAATGGTAAAGACTTTTGACGACCTCTAATCCAACGCAGCAAAAAGTCGAGGTTTAAGGCATATATGTACGTGTGAAACCGAATTAAGGAACCACTAATTTCTTGCGGAACAGTTTAATGTACCAATCATGAAAATGTGAAGGAAAAAAAAGGAAAAGAAACCAAAAAACAAAATTAATTTTGTTTCCTTAAATAACCAAACTCTTCCTCCAAAAAGCTTCCACTTTCTCCGCTAGACAAAAAATTCTCCGATTGAATTCAATAATGTCGACTTCCCAAAAAATTTTATCACTTTCATTGAGTTCAAATTGACTCCATAACAATTTCTCCGGTTGTTATTTTTCGATCACAAAAAGGGACCCAGAAACTATGACCCAAACTTGGACCTTTCATCATGCCATCCTTTTAAGAAAAATAACAATATTCCTAGGCCCTCAACAGAAGATCATATACGAAGCAAGAAATAAACTTGTATTCTCAAATACCAATTTTAAAGCTAGTGATTTCAGTAATTTCTGTAATGCTTGTATGGATTTATTATTCTATTTATATCGACTATTTAATTGTTTGTTCTATTTTTAGTTTCATGATAATTATGTAAGTGTATTATTTTTGTATTATTTTTGCACTAATTTTGAAATTGACGGCAAATATTCTTTCCTTTATCTTCACATGTGACTTCTATAAAGGGGCCTGTAGGATATTTTCCATCTATTCAAAGCCATTAGGAAAATAAATTTCTATATAGACTCCTTGTGGAGAGTAACATAAGAAAAAAACTCACGTGTATTACTCAATTCTTTTTTAAATTGTTAATTGCAGCGATACATTATCCTGATTCTACATATATTTAAACCGTACATACCAGTATCTATTATTATACTAATATTTTATGTTAATTATATTGGTTTAAATTTTATAGTGAAAAATAATTATGTTCTTATTTCTTTCTATATGATTTTGTAGAGAAATTGTATACTTTAGGGTTTTCTAACTAAATATCTCCCAAACCAATCATATTTTCTATTTTGCATCACTAATGTAGATATTTGCTAATTTACCCTCAATTCTAATAAATTGAGTCTCAAGATACCTCTAAAAGTAATATGAAAGTGGTAGAATTGATTATATTTTAAAATATTGTAGTATAAATGGAGCAAATTAGCAAATATATAGAGGATAAATTTGCAAATATGGTTAATTTAGGGGTATACACGGAAAGGCGCCTATGTCCCAATCTTGGTTCCATCGTTGGGTCCAAAAAACACCGCACCCCCTTTTCCAAAAACGCGGTGTCCGAGCGGAATCTTTATCGGAGTCAGCCATCTCGGCCGCATCCGACGAGCATGCTGCGCACATATTGAAACGTGTACAAAACCTCCACGTTTCGTACACAGTGGAATATGTACACGCGTCTTATAAACAAGCTCTTTGCATCCTGTTGCGTGCAACGGGGCTCACATGTGATCTTATCCCCATTCAGTCCACCGTCAATCGCCCCGCACACGTCTTTCTTTTCGTTTGAATACAAAATTAAGTAAAATATCAACCAACAAAAAAAAGTTTCAAAATAACAGAATAAAATCAAGTTGCTGTCAGCTTTTGTTTTTTTTTGCTGCAAAACCCTAAAAAATATCTGAAAATCGTGATCCTTCAGTTGAGTCAGTGTTTATTCGATCTTCAACTTCGTTGTCAGAGATCCATTGGAGGAGCTCGAGCTAGTGATTTTTGGCGAATTTTTTGGGGTTTTTTTTGGTTGGAGTTTTGGCGATTCAAGTGAAAAATTGAAGGAAAAGGGATTTTATTGTTATGCACATCGAACTGTGGAGGGGAGTGGAGAATTTTCCGGAATTCCTCCATTGGTGATTTCAAGTGAAATACCATGGATTTTTGGCTGCATTTAGGGTTTATTCTTTTATGAACCATAATAAAATGGCTGGGGAACTGATCAAAGGGGCGATGAATATGAGAAAGATTGTTCTTTGGTTTATTTTGATGATTTCGGTTTCAGCATCACTGCTGAGGGCTAATGGGAGGCAGTTGACTGATGATTCTCACGAGAGGATGGTAAGATAAAATCTAAAACAGCTTTCTTTCGTGATTATATAGCTTGTGCTATTGTTTAAAATGAATGATTGTTTAACTGATTTGGAGAGTTATAGTTATTGTGAATGAAAAAGTTTGCTGAATAATGCATTAATAATATCATCTCAAATAGATCTGCTACTGCAAAAAATTACTGTATTCAGATTTAAGTTTTGGATGTTTGGTTGGGGGCTTTGTTGTTAGAAAAGGTAAGGGAAGTGACAGTTTGTAGAAGAAGGAGAAAAAAAAAATGCAAATGCTGGAACCAATTTAGCTGCCACAAATATTGTGGATTCTCAAAAAGTAAATAAAGACATAAAAAGCAATGCCACCTCATTAGAAACCTTTCCAATTCCAAGGCTTGTAGCTTTTGCATTACTTATTTTTAAACCAAAGTAACAACCACCGAATTTGCAGTTGAGTAACATTTTCCGCAACTAACTTATAGATACCCAAACAATGGATTTGAAGTAGATTTCCTAGAGTAGATGCTACCTGCAAATCTGCGACATTTACTACACTTTCTTTTTGAAGCATTTATTATGCATTTTCTATGTTCTAAAAGGTCAAGAATTTAGTTCATTTGGACAAACTAAGTGTTCTCTTTGTAGATTTGGGGTTCAAAAGTGATGAATCGCTAACCATAAGCAAGACCAAATGCATTTTAACTTCCAAGTGACATCGATTACAAGCTAAAAGTTCTGAGCCAATTGCTGATATAAAAAGGCTAACTCACTATCTAGTAGACCATAAGCACATTTTAACTCCTTTTCACTAGCTTCATGGTATTGAACTAATCCCACAACTGGATCATTGTTGAGACAATCATCATTGCTGAGAAGAGCCTCTTGAAGGTGAAAGAGTTGCAATATGGCAAATATAGGATACGATATGACTACATGAGAAGTTAAAGGAATCTATAATGGATAAAGAAGTTGGTGGCAACTTAAATGTTGATGACATGAAGGCAGATTGATTAAGGTTTGGATGTACAGTGGAAATTAAAAGTTGATCACGAGGAGTAATAGGATCATAGCTGAAAGAGTAACAACGGCTATGAGAATGAAGGGGTAAACTCCGTAAGGTACTTGGTAGATAAATAGATGATGAGATGACATGGATGGTGAAAGATGGTTCATGTAGCCGGCTTCAAATGTTTGAAACAATGTTGTTGTTATTGTTAACTATACTAGATTTCTTAAGTCAAGCATCAAATATAACACTTACTCAACTGAAGTTTAGTGAGGTATATAGCTGCTGAAATTAAGATTTTGAGTAGTTCTCTCACAAATTGATTTTTACCATGTTCCTCATATGATCAGTATGATAACCCTACATCACCATGTCACCATCTCATGGCTGCAACAACTACAGATTGCTTCTGTTTTCCCTTTAACTGATGGGTTGTCCTTCAATTTCAGCTCTTGCTTGCATCTGGTTTATTTGTCAGAATACTGACAGCCCCAAATTTTATCTTCGCATTCTGAAATACGGTGGTAGAAATTCAGTAGTTAGTGGTCTGAAGCTATTCATAAGCTCATGGGTTTTTTCAATTTATGTTGCCCTATGTGTCAATAACTTCTCAACTGATAAATGCATGTTAGTTTCTAGCATTGTTTATGATCATGAATGTTGTGCTATAAAATTAAATAGCTCGTTAGGGTACTCTCCAGGGACCAGCATATGGTAATATCTATGACGATACAGCTGGCCTTGTGGCAAAGATCCACAATTTATTCCTTGTATGCAATGGTTATTTTTTCTGTTCAGTGTGTAGCTTTGCTTTTCACCACATTATCAGAAATTAGTTGGCATACTATTCTATGAGAGGTTAGTCTTGACGTAATTTGACAGCCAGGTCTTAAAATTTGGTCAATTAATTTTCAAAACTTTAGAGATGCTCAACTGAAAAAAAAAACATTTTCATGGGGATACCCATAGATGATGATGATAGATGTTATATTAACTTTGGTCCATAGCTTTTGCTTCTTGCCATTAAGATTTGGTACTGGGTTCTCTCTGATATCGCATCAGTTAAGAATAACATCTGATGTGTTAAGGTTCTTCCTTGGTTTTTGAGCTAATGTGCTAGAGAATGTGATTAATCTTTATACTATTTGTGGTCATAAGAGCTCTATTTGTAATGTGAGAGTTTTATGCAAAGGTATGTGCATATAGTTGATTACATTTGCCAATTCCTCCATCTCATTCTTAGCAGATGGCATCATGCTACTGTGATCTTCCAGCACTTGTGTCAAGTTAAAACATGAACTTGTTTTTTATTCAAAGAATGGCAACTCTGTGATAGTCTCTTTATGCTATATTTGTTTATTCTGCATTAGTTACTTCTTCTATAAGAACATTCTTATGAGTGATGACTCATGTCATAAATTTAGGGAAGATTTTGTTGCCAACTGGTCGTGGTTCTGCATGTCCTGATGCGTAATACTGCTTCCGACAACTTATGATTTTCTATCCATTTGCAATGTAATTAATTCTGCAAGTGTTTTTTGAGTTATAAAATTATGTTAAAAATTTGTAATGCCTGATCTAATCCTCTTTTGGAGTTCATATTTATTTATCTGATGCCATGTTTTTGCCTCAAGTATGGCTCAGGAGCAAGTTATTACTCTTGGTGGTCCATTGTATGAGCCTGCACTCATTTTCTGTGAGGGAGGGAGGGAGGGAGGGAGGGAGGTTGTTAATGCCATGTTAGTTCATCTTTTTATGTCGGATGTCATTCATGTGTATCCTAGCATCTTGCACAATTGGTGAAATAACTTTGAATATGCAGAAATTTGAACTTATTTCTCATACCGTAAGTTATATCTCATAGTTGTTAATGCCATGTTAGTTCATCTTTTTATGTCGGATTTCATTCATGTGTATCTTAGCATCTTGCACAATTGGTGAAATAACTTTGAATATGCAGAAATTTGAACTTATTTCTCATACTGTAAGTTGTATCTCATACTTGTGTTTTGACTTGACACTGAGATTTTATGCCGATTTTATGCCAACAGGTGGAAAAAATATTGTTAAACTGTGGCCTGAATCCTACAAACACAAAACCAATTATAGAGGATTTGGAGATTTCTGTTGTAAAGGCCATTGTCATTGATTCTGTTAATGAGGGCAGATGGGCGAGCCTCAGTCCCCCCTCCCCTGAATTAAAGGACACACTCCTTGATTGCCTGAGCAATCATGACTTCCTTTTTCATGTTTCTGGAGACGATAATTCATGGAACAAGTTTTATGAGTACGCTTCATTCACTGCTTCAAGAAGACAACTGGAAGATCAAACTGATACAATCATGGCCCCCAACTTGGCCCCTGCCCCAGCTCCAGATCTAGCATCAGCCCCTGCACCTGCTTCTGTTCCAGGATTAGCCCCATCGCCAGGCCGTGGTGTTGTAATGCCCAGTTTTTTCCCTCCATCTCATAGTCAAGCTCTTGGCCTTTCTCCAGCACCGATTTCCAAGAGTGGGTTGGTAATTTCTAATGGTCCGAGTCCTGATAAAGATGCAGTTATGCCACCAAAAAGTCATCATGGAAGCAGGAAAGTAGTTATTGCAGCTGTCCTAGTTTCAGCAGGGACAGCTGTTCTTGCTTCAATTCTCATTTTCTGCTGCTGTAGATGCTTCAGGAAGTCTTACAACTCAGAAAGTGGTCCTAAGGATGACAGGCCTCTTTTGACTCTAAGCATGAGTGACTTTTCTGGTAAGATGTGCATTTCTCTTTCTGTGCATTTTCCTTCCCTTTTTTCTTCCTTTTCTGTGGGGTAAGAATTGGTTTTAAGGAGAAGTATTAAAAATGGATTGCTTTTCAATTTGAGCTCTTTCATATCAAATGAAGTACCAGAAATATGTCTGCTTTCCGCAGAAAGTTTATTTCTTGGTTCTTTCTGATGCAACTCAATGGACCATTATTTGATTTTGCATATAAAGTTCAATAAGTAACTTTCGCGTTAAATTACAACATTTCAGGTGCATACAGATTTGGGCTTAGTAGTCCAACTCAAAAGTATAATGGCGGATCTTCATTTGTCAAAACGAAGTCAAGCTTAAATGGACATATTTTAAGTTCAAACGGTTCGGGGGAGTCTCTTGCTTCTGAAAAAATTTCTGGAATTTCCATTTCAACCGAGTCATCCAATGCATCTAGCAATGCTGTTGGATTTATTCCACCTTCTCTTCCACATTTAAAGCCTCCTCCTGGAAGGAACATGGCTTCTCTCGCAGCGCCTCTTCCTCCTGCTGCTCCTCTGCCTCTTCCCAAACCTAACCCTGGGCCTCCACCTCCTGCTCCTCCGCCTCCCATTCCTAAACAAAAGCCTGGACCTCCACCTCCACCACCATCAAAAGCTTCTTTACCTCCTCGTCCTCCTCCTCATGGAAGCTCCAGTTCTTCGAAGGTTCCTTGGCCATCGCCTCTCGGGCCGAATGCTGATGTAGATGCTGATATTCCTAAAACTAAACTGAAGCCGTTATTTTGGGATAAAGTTTCAACAAACCCTGACAAATCTATGGTTTGGAACGAGATTAAATCGGGTTCTTTCCAGTAAGCTTATTTCTTTAATTATTTGTAGTTTTTACTTATGAAACTATGGGGGGCATGGATATCGTAATGCACATGATGGTTTTTAATTTGCAGGTTTAATGAAGAGATGATAGAGACCTTGTTTGGCTATAGGTCTGAGGAAAAAAGGAAAGCTGAGGGCAGAAAGGGCTCAGTTTCGAATGATCCTTCTCAATATGTTCAGCTTCTTGAACCCAAGAAATCTCAGAATTTGGCTATTTCATTGAAGGCAATGAGCGTAAAAGTTGATGAAGTCTCTGATGCACTAATGGAAGGTAATTATTCATCTTCTTTTATAATTACAGAGAATGAGAGCAAAACTGTCAGATTGGGATACATGTTGTGCATCACAAGATAAATTAGCTTATGTATGGTTGAGTAACTAAGTTTGCTAAATAAAAATCCAAAAAA
The DNA here is from genome assembly GCA_037177215.1 of Asparagus racemosus. Lineage (NCBI taxonomy): Eukaryota > Viridiplantae > Streptophyta > Magnoliopsida > Asparagales > Asparagaceae > Asparagus > Asparagus racemosus. Next base: position 31,783,162 of record JBAKGM010000365.1, on the reverse strand, counting down.
ATAAATTAGAACATAGAGAGATGGATAACCAAAGATAAATGTTTAAAGCTGTAAAGGAAAACTGCTAACACAAATTCAATTCCAGTGACCATAAGACCACTGATCAAAACGACACCAAAATAATTCAACCATACCAGACGTACACATATGTCTACACATTATAGCTTTGTGAATGACTACTGAATACAAACCTTTGAAAGAACCAAAAACCAAGTCAATTAATGTCTAGCAGTCATCACAAATGGATCGGTCACCATTACGATCTTTATGAATGATATCTTCGTAGTCTTCTTCTTCACTTCCCACAAACTTCTCTATATTGTCATCTTTCTCTTTCATTTTGGCAATGGTGTTCAAGTTTTGGGGTGTTGCTCATAAGTGGTAGAAAAAAGATTTAGCAGATACCTGAAATGTGGGAACTAACCATTAAATAATAAACATGTAGCACAAACTAATAGTTATACCTCTTCCTGCATTTTCTTGGTGGCACTAATTAGTCATCATGCAAGTTCAAAGCATTTAGATATGCATCCGGTAGTTTTCTTCAGTTAGCAAGGGTCTTTCTCCATAGTTCACCTGTTAGTTGTTCCATTTACGATAGAAATGGATCACATGCCTCTCTGTTTTGTTTGCATCATTCCAATTGGCTTTTATGATCGATCAAGATCATGGTAGGCCTGTCTATTGGTAGAGAGGAGGTCTAGGTTCCGAATTTTCTCTCTATGTCTGTGGCATTAGGATGCTCGCCATCTGTACAACTTCTTATTGCTTCCTGCCCAGAGAAAATCAATATGAAGCATGATCATAGGTTTGTATACCTCTAGTTACAAAACAGGAATCTTGTACATTTATCTTCTCTTTTATTAGAAGATTAAATTCATTCTGAATGTTGCAATTTGTATCTAAGATAGAAGGTATCTTAAATGTGGTTAAAAATCCATTAAGATCGAGTCAACTTGTTGTATTCTATCACGTTTTGGAAGATCCATATTACATAAGATACGATAACATGTTGTAGGCAGTGGCTGATCCAGAAAAATTTTCATTAAGTATCTATTTACCTAAATGAAAATGGGCTACTAATCTCAAAATGAGATGAATGAAAATGGGCTACTAATTTGTAAATGCTAAATGCAATTTTTTTAAAAATTCAAGGTGGAGTCCAAAACTTTTAGGACTATGGGGTGCACATAGTAATTGCACAGGGATTTAAAATGTAATTTCTTGATTGCTAGGGGTGCAACTGCACCCCTAGCCTACCATATGCATCCGCCCCTGGTTGTAGGATACCGGACACGCTGATCCATTGATCCCATAGATGCATAGACAAGAATTTTCCAATGTAAGAAATGTATCATATACGTTACATATTCACAACACGAGGAGGTAAGATGTACTGTTATGTATCTCAACAGAAGGCTAATTTTCAAGAGACATAAGATAGCAAAAAAAAAATCCTGTGCAGTTGGGTTGCTGATACATATATCTCCATACCCTCCTTATTACCATATGCTTTTGTTCCTTGTTATACAAATGTCTCGTATGTACATTTAAATCAGTAGCATCATGTTTTACCCATCTCTTTAAACAGGAAATGAGCTTCCGGCAGAGCTACTCCAAACATTGTTGAGAATGGCACCAACCACCAATGAAGAGCTGAAGCTTAGATCATATACCGGTGACCCCTCCCTGCTGGGCCCTGGTGAACAATTTCTAAAAGCAATGATGGATATTCCTTTTGCTTTTAAACGGATGGATGCATTATTATTCATAACTTCACTACCAGACGAGATCACAAGTATCAAGGAATCATTTGCGTCTTTAGAGGCAAGTCTTTGGATTTCAGTTTTCCCATTTGCTTTGTTGTATTTTATCTTTATATAGTAGGAAACTAGGAATAGCAAAAAAATTTGAAGAGGATTTTATATAATGGTAATGAGTGGAATTCACAATAAACTGAACAAGCCAGATCATATGATGTAGAAAGTTGCTTTAATTGCCAGCCGATTGTTCCAAGCTTTTTACCAGCTTCACTTATTTGTTTGATACTTTGACCTATATTTTTATTTTAATCAGGTTTGAGGATTGCTTAGATTTATGAAAAACGCGCATTTAAAAGTGCCAACTGGTTATTACCAGTATTATTATTCATCTCATTTGTTCAACTTAATTTGATTCTTTATGGCTGAAACTAATTTCTACTGACAATTTGAAAGCTTCCATGTTTATATGGAAGATGGAGCAAAAGAATGTTTACCTCGACTTATAGTTCATTTGTTAAGTTTTATGACCATTGTTTTGCAACTTTAAGCACTCAGATTTTGCAAAACTTGTTCATCTGGAATTGTTTTCAATCATGCTGGCCCACCAAACATAGCATAAAGCCTTTGCGATTTTGAAAATTTTCATTTATGCTGAAATTATTTGTCCGAATCGAGTCAAGCTTCATGCATGGCTTCTCAAAGTGACCTTGAAACAGGTGAGCTAGGTAAGAGCTCTTAGATGCTGCTAACCGCTGAAGCTTACATGCGTATTGTTGTTCCTGCTAATATTTCAAGGATAATCTTCTAACTTATCTGATAGTGATATTGATACCAGGATGCTAAATTCTAAACATTATCATTTACTTAGTACTGTTTGACTTTTATTGTAGACTTGCCAGAATTTGGAGGGCAAAGAGGTTCATATTTAGCACACTAATATACAATTATTTTGTCAAAAAAGACACGGGTAATAGGTGTAAAGTTATGGAAAGAGGGGAACACATGCAGAAGTTAAGAGATGGGGGAAAAAATAAAGCAAACTGAGGAAATGTAGGGTAAAGGCATGGAATAAGGTGAAGTTTGAATTTTATCAGTTTCAGTCAGGTATCTGCAAGAGCTGGGAAGCAGCCAGTTCTTGATAGAAAACTCTTTTTTCTTCATTTAATATTACAACTATTTTAAGTTACTAAAGTTGCAAAAAAGGGTACTCTAACCCATAATTAGAGTTTATTTTTCACTACTATTGGGTAGAAACAAAAGCCTAAAAATGTCCACTATATTCATTCAGGTAGCATGCAAGGAGCTTAGAAGCAGCCGGCTATTCCTGAAACTACTAGAAGCTGTTCTCAAACTTGGTAATCGAATGAATGATGGCACTTTCCGTGGTGGTGCTCAGGCATTTAAGCTCGATACTCTCTTGAAGCTCTCCGATGTCAAGGGTACCGATGGGAAGACTACACTCTTGCACTTTGTTGTTCAAGAGATGATTCGGTCTGAAGGTGCAAGAGCTGTTCGACTGGCCAAAGAGACCCAAAGCAACTCAGACCTAAACTCTAATGACCAAAGCCTTGGATTAGAGATAGTTTCTCACCTGAGCACTGAGCTGGAGAATGTCAAGAAGGCGGCTGGACTAGATGCTGATGCCTTGACCAACACAGTGGCTGGTCTAGGTCGTCAATTAGTAGGGACAAAGAAGTTTCTTGATACCGATATGAAAAGCACAGAGGAGAACAGTGGGTTTGTCCGGCTGCTGAAATCTTTCGTTGAGCATGCTGAGGTTGATGTTACCTTCTTATCGGAAGAAGAAAAGAGAATCAGGTCGCTGGTGAAGAGCACAACGGACTATTTTCATGGGAATTCAGGGAGGGATGAGGGCTTAAGGTTGTTCATTATTGTGAGGGATTTTCTTGGTATGATTGATAAAGCGTGCAAAGAAGTGAGAGAGTCTCAGAAGAAAATGGCAATGACATCCAGGATTAGGGATACTCTGACACCGGCAGTGGTTGCTGACCCCAGACAACATCTTTTCCCGGCAATTAGGGATCGGAGGGTGGACAGCTCGAGCACAAGTTCTGATGATGATGAATCTTAAGGATTCCATTAGAATAGGTAAGTATCTATTTTCCTTTTTCAAACAATAATAGGACAGCACTTTTTTAACTGTTTCTCCTTTCTCGTGTTAAAAACTGCAACAAACTGGTTGAACTTTTGTTAGTATATCATGGTATATTGTTGCAATTTCCTGTAAATCATGTTAATGTCCCTGTCCCCTTTACAATAGGGTGTCCATGAGCATGAGCTGTAGTCTAATTTATTTAGTATCCATCAAACTTCATGGTCAGCAGCATCAAAACGAGTTCTTTATTTGAACATCAAATCCCTATTTCAGTAGAAACTAGATAGTAGATTATGTCCATTAGACAACTGGTCATCAAGGGATACCTAGCCATATTGTCATATCAGTATCACTGGAGATCTAGTTGCTCGTGTAGAGGACTGCTAGATAGTTTTCCGTACTTCAGATGAGTTCCCTGTCAATATCGAAAGTTGGAGGACACTCCATGGCTTTGTTATCACATCACAAATGATGGTATCACTCAACTTGCTTGGCGCTGTGTATATGATACGGCTAAAAGATTTGCACGAAGAGGGAACTTCGTCAAAATTTTGAAAGCACTGCGAGATTCTTAGGAGTGACTTCTTGATGACTGCATAGACTTGTTAATATTTATACAGAACATTAATACACGTTGAACTTTATGTTTAGAGAAAAAGTATCACCGCTTACCTTGAAATTTTGTACTCATGTGAAATACTTAACGGCTTCTATTGGGCACTGATATACTTTATCTACTCTTAAATTTTCTTTTTATCTTTAATTGGACTCCTAGTATGCATCTTGTTTCTAATAGGAAATAATGAAGTATGAGATGGCAACTCATTTTGATATAATAAATGAACTACGAGAAGATGGACATGTGATAAAGCCCATTTCTGGTGGTACGCATCAGACTACCAGAGAATATGGATCCCATCACTCCTATCTCTCAGTAGCTCGTTTAGTTTTATGAGGTGGAGCTACCTTGATGGGAAGAATAAGAATAACCCCCCCCCCCCCCGCCCCACCCACCCACACACACACAAAGAAAAAAGATGTTCTTACTTGTGGGTTTCGCCCATATTAGTCCCTTAAAGCTTTACTGTATTGAATTACTCGCTCAGTCATTGAAATTGCTACCATGTCCTAAAAATTCGTAAGTTATTTTAAAATGTGTCCCTCAATTCATTGAAATTGCTATTAGGTCCCCTTATTCTCATGGGTAGTTCCAAATTAATCATGATAATTCGGGGATCTACTTGCAATTTCAGTGATTTGAGGGGCTAATTCTGGAATAACTTAAGAATTGAGGGACTTAACAGAGCTTTCAAGGATTTGAGGGGCCAATTTCAAAATTAAAAATTTAAAGCTAAAGTTTCTGGCTCCGCCACTGACAGTGCATATCCAGCATACCCTTTTTATTATTATAGAATTTCTTTATTTCAGACTAGTAATAACAGGTATACTTCTCCCTGTGATCAATTTTTTTCCAATAGCTTACTTATTTCATGGTTCTATTCTCTGTATAGGCTTCTGCCCCTGGGAGAACCATGTTCTGTTGAACCGTATCATTGATGGTTCTCGATGCCATTTTCGATGATTGCTTCCCTCCTTGTCAAAGCTAACAGCTCAGAAAGAACTCAAAACAACTTGTACTCAAATGACTTACTGCTGAGCAGAGAGGGATGCGCAGAGTTGGCTGATGTTAACTCAGTGTCGATAGCTGGTGGGGCTTTTTAGCCCTCCGCATTGTGCACTAGATTCTTATGTTTTTTTCCGGGAGCAAAGAAAGATATCTGTAATTACTACCTGTGATTACTACTTACTGGTCAATTTTTTGTAGGCTGGTAATAGATTAACATCAATTCATAGAATGTCTATAACATACTGAGATGTGTTCTTGATAGAATAATTTCCTCTTCTTTTAGATGTGGAATCTTGAAAGGTCCATCTTGTTCATCTATTTAGCCTGCATCTATGCTTTCTACTTGCTGATGAAGGGGATACAAATTATTTTTACCTACTGGACAGATAAAACTAACTGTTCATATCAAAAACCAAAGGCATATGTGGTTATATATACTGCAAAAGGTTTCAATAATCGTGAACAGAAATATAATTTAAAAAAAAAACTAGTTTGAGTTTAGGATGCTATGGTGAAAGGGGAAATGCTGGTCAGATAATATTAGTTGATAAAACTAGAAAAAGATGACTTCTAAAGTTTAAAAAAATGCACAAAAGCATAAAACCTCTATCCTGATTTTACTGGTATCATGGATGTATATTCCCTTTACTAAAAGAAGTCTTTCTTCTGTCCACAGAGTAAGTATCAAATTCAAGAATATAACCGAGAAAATTCCAATTAAATTTTCATGAAATATAACAGAGGAGGAAACAAAAACAAAACTTTGTTTACAAAACCGTTATCTTACGGACGCCATTTCATTAGACAAACACCGAACAACATCATAAATCCACTCCTTAGAAGAATGCAAGCAATCTCCATTCACAAACTCATGAACAACCCCATCCAACTCAATCACGCTCCTCCCAATCTCCTTCTTCATCCCCCTCCCCTTCATCAACCTCCTCATCCTCCACACATCACTCCACATCCCTTCATCCGCATAAATATTCGACATAAGAACATAAACCCCTCCATCGTCCTCTCCAATTCTCACAAGCTCGTCTACAACTTTCTCCGCCAAGTCCACACACCGATGAGTTCGACAAGATGCAAGAAGAGACCCCCAAAGTGCAGGAGTTGGCTCCATCGGCATCGTCTTAATGAAAATTCTGGCTTCCTCTAATCTCCCAGATCGACCGAGGAGATCAACAATGCATCCATAATGCTCGATTTTGGGCTCATTGCCAAATTCATTCTTCATCCTATGAAAGATGTTCAGCCCTTCGTCAACTAGACCTGTATGAGTGCACGCAGTCAAAACGCCGAGAAAAGTTAAATCATCCATCGGAGCTCCTTGTTTTAGCATATCATAGAAAAGCTCGAGGGCTTCTACTCCATTACCGTTAGTCCCAAGACCAACGATCATCACATTCCAAGATACCACACTCCTAGCACGCATTCCCTCGAAAACCCTTCTTGCAAGGTCCAAGCTCCCACATTTCATGTACATATCAACCAAAGAAGTATTGACGACCACGTCTAACAAGATTTTGTTCCTACTTAGATAGGAATGTATCCATTGGCCTTGATCAAGGGCGCCCAATTGAGCACACGCTGTAATTGCACCGACAGCACAAACCCTGTCAGGCCTCGTGCCTTGGTGAAGCATCCGATAAAAGGTTTCCAGAGCCTCTTTAGAGTTTCCATGACGAGCGCAGCCATCTATGATGATGCTCCATGATACTACATTCCTCTTTGGCATCGCCTCGAAGAGTCCTTTAGCAGAGCTCATATCACCAACTCTTGAGTATCCATCGATCATTGAATTCCAGCATACCAAATCTTTGTCAATGATCTGATCAAACAGCTCGCGGGCAAGATTAATGTTGCAATCTATCTTCACATATCCATCAACCAAAATAGCCCAAGAAAAAGTATCTCTTTTAGGCATTTCATCAAACAGCTTCTGAGCTTTCCCCAATTCTCTGCAGTTGACGTAACCACTCATCATGGAGTTCCAAGATACCAAATCTTTACACTTACACCCATCAAAAACCTCTCTAGCTAATTCAATCTCTCTGCTCTTACAATAACAACTAATCAACCCATTAACTACAAACAAATCAGAATCAAACCCAGTTTTCGAAACTTGCCCATGAATCATCATTGCAAGCCTTTGATCAGAAATAAAACTAGAAGCAGTCAGGACAAATGGGTACGTGTACTTATCAGTCCTCACTCCATTTCTCTTCATTTCGACGAAGAATCGGATCGAATGCTGAGGGCTTGAGGCCTTCGAATGTAGTCTGATGACAGTGTTGTAGATAAAAGTATCAGGCTTTTGGATTTGAGAGAAGATGAGACTGATGTAGGAAGATGATGGGTGAGGGTTGGGGAGTTGGGAGAAAGCAAAAAGGAGGCAGCTTGGGGAGGAGGATGAGTGCGAGAAAATGGGGTTGGTGATGTATTGGGCATGAATTTGGAGAATTTGAAGGGTGTTTTTGGCATTTTTGAAGAGGGGCTGAAGTGGATTTTGAGAGAGGAGTTTGAAGAAGGAAGAGCTGGACATGGATTAACTTGGAAGGGAGATTCCATGTGATTTCTAAGCCAGGCCAGACAAGTACTTGGGAGAGAGATTCAATGGATTAATTTAGATAGAACCCCTCATTTATATCTTTTACATTACTGGTCATTTATCAATTTACTTATTACCATTTATTTTGTCAAAATGTCAGTCCCTGAGGTGATCAACATGACAAAATGAGATGAAAGATGATATAGATGAGGGACTATTTACATCTTAGGTGAGGGATTATTTACAGCTTAGCTTAAACAAAAAGAAACTCAGATAATTCATTTGCAAACTGTTTTCTTTTTCATTTCTACAACCAATCTCACAACATCAAGCATAGAAATCAACTAAATTTCCTTCTCGTACAAAAAGAATCTCTCTTCTAAAAAACCCAGCTTTAAACCCAACTTAAAGTAATTAATAGGTAAGATTCACAAACAAGGAGCATTTCACAAGAGTGCAGAAAATTGTTTCATTCATTCTAGAAGAACAAAAACTATACTACAATCAATAGTCATTACAAATTCTTTCAAAGTCCCCGTCTACTCATCGTCAGCAGGGGCATTCTTGGAAGACCCAGTCTTCTTGGGGAGCAAGAGGTTGTGGATGTTGGGCATCACTCCGCCGTTGGCGATGGTTACAGTTCCCAGGAGCTTGGAGAGCTCCTCGTCGTTCCTCACCGCCAGCTGGATGTGACGTGGCACGATCCTCGTCTTCTTGTTGTCTCTTGCTGCGTTTCCAGCGAGCTCCAGGACCTGATCAAAGGAAAGAAGAGAATCGTTAGGATTTTTTTCCAGAATACCCCTGGGAATATTCATAAACAAAAAGATGAACTTGGAAGCCCAACATACTCAAATCCAAATACATCAGCGGCGAGCAAATTACTCCTTTAAATAACCCGGATTTACTTCAAAAAGGAAAATTTCCAAATAAATTCCCAAAATGAACAAACCCAAGAATAAATTCCAATCACCAAATCGACCAATAGGCTCTCAAAAATAACAACTTAAAACCCACGTTAACACCGAAACCCCAAATTAGTTCACAAAATGCCCCCAATCCAAGAAATCTCACGAACACAAACGCCATCGAGCAAAAATCAAATCAATTACCTCAACAGCAAGAAACTCCACCACGGCCTAGATCATAACGAAACATCATCCAAAGGAAAATACATCTAACCTCGGAAACTCCCAAATCTATTCCCAAAATGCCCCCACTGCCACAAATCTAATCGAAACAAACCCCAGCTAAAGGAACAAATCAATTACCTCAGCGGCGAGATACTCGAGCACGGCGGCGAGATACACCGGAGCTCCGGCGCCGACCCTCTCAGCGTACTTTCCCGCCTTCAAGAATCGCGCAATCCTACCGACGGGGAACTGGAGCCCGGCCTTGCTGCTCCTCGACGTCGCCTTCTTCGCCGCTGCTGATCCGATCGCCTTCCCTCTTCCCGCCATATCTGATGACTTCTAGGGTTAGATTAGGGTTAGGGTTCCAAGGGGGAGAGGGGAGAGGATTTTCTTTCGCTCGGAAGTCAGTTATTTCCGAGAGTTGGGATTGGTATTTATAAGGTAGAACGTGGGGAGAGATTCAGTAGGCGAATGGGAAGAGATCACGCGGATTGATGACGTGGACGGTCAGATTTTGTTATAATGGACGGTTGGATGATAGGAGTTTTTTTAGAGGGAGTAGTGTGGATGTGAGATCCGAAGGTGGGGAGAGGGAGAGGGAGGAGATGGGCTCTCCGAACCTACAAATTCGCCGCCGAATTAGGGGCCGCTTATTAGTTGCAATTAAATTAGCAACATACGCAAATACCACTTGTGTTTCAGTATGTACATAAACTAGTGCGTACCCCGTACAAAGCACGATTCTCTTTTGTCTAGGCATTGCATTTTGAATCTGCCTCTCTCTAAGGTTTAATATATTTGATTTGATTATTATATACTTAAAATTAGAAATCATATCTACTGCTCTGTACTTAATTGAGGATCCAAAGGTGTGTTGTGCACGATACACTTAAAAACCGTCGCATGAAGAGTAAATTTAATCCTCTATTGTAGATCCAAAGATTTATTGTTCATGCTATAGTGTTTTGTTGTAGTGTAGAATGAACAGTAAATCTTTGGTTCCTCCTTTACCTATAGGGGAGTAGATGTGTTCAATGCAATTGGGAGCACCGTTTGCATCTAATTAATCTCAAATCTGTTATCTGGATATCTATATATATTTTTTTTAAAGAAAATAATTTTTAAAAATAAACTTAAATTGATTAGTTGTAAAAATAGTTGAATTTGCATATCTATTGAAAAAAATATTTTGTCACTATAAATCGAGGGTTCGTTTATCCAAAATTGCAAACTAATCTACATCTTCTGATTTGTTTCAACTAAATTCGCGACGTGGTATTAAGTTTTTAGTTTTTGTAATAAAGGGATGTGCAATATTCAACGGAACGAATTAAGACTGTGCTTGTCTATAAAATGTAAACATATTTACCATTTGCAACTATCATATTGGTATTCATTTGAAATAGATATTTGATTGCATAATTTTGCTTCTGCTGCTTTATTTATTTGGCAACCAAACAACCCCAACCATGACAAATGATCTTGAACGACGCTGATCACTGACTGACAATTGCATGCAAACACAATTATAATCCCTATGAACCGAACAAACCATTAGTGGTTATTAGGGTTAAATAATAGAAAACCCCCCTCAATCATGGGGTCGTCTCAGAAAACCCCCATCAACTATTTTAACTCTAGAAAATCTCCCTCAATTATGGAGTTATTGTAAATAACCTTCATCAACTTTCAAAATATTATTTATCCCCCCTCAACTTTCAAAATATTAGTTATCCCCCCTCAACTTTTCTCACTTAACCCCCTTAACTAATATAATTTAAATCTAAAGGAACAAACGATTGAAAATGACCATACTACCCCCTAAGACATAAAAAAAATTTACCATGGTGTTTCTTTTTTTATTTTATAAGTTAACCATAACTTTTATTTTACTGGGGGGGGAGGGGGGGGGGGGGGGGGGGGGGGGGGGGGGGGGGGGGGGG
>JBAKGM010000365.1:31757524-31771926 GCA_037177215.1 Asparagus racemosus | reverse complement strand
GATAACATAAATCATCTGTTCGACCAGGTAGTGCCACATTTTCTGAATCGCGAACACTAATGCAAGGCACTGCTTCTCGATCATCGGATAACGAGACTCAGCACCGACTAGAGTTCAGCTCAGGTAATACACTGCCTGTTCATGACCGCTGTCGTCGTCTTGCATGAGTAAGGCACTTAACGAGTGGTCCGTTGCCTTGTTGTAAATCAGGAATGGTTTACCTAACTGCAGTGCAACAAGAACAGAGGGCTTCGCTAGATACGCTTTGATATCCTTGAATGCCTTCTGACAAGCATCGTCTCAAATAAAGGACACACCTTTCTTGTTCAGCTTAGAGAATGGCTAGCACTTCCCGGATAGATTTAAGATGAATCGCCGAATATACACCAATCGCCCTTGTAACCCCCTGAGTTCTCTTAGACTTCTCAGAGGTTGCAGTTCTTGTATTGCCTTCACTTTATCGGGGTCAACATGAATACCCTTATTAGTGATGACGAATCTGAGGAACTTGTCACTAGACATCCTGAGGAAGGACTTGGCAGGGTTCATCTTCAGTTGATAAGCTCGCATGAGCTCGAACACTATCCTCAGGTCTTTGATATGATCACGTTTATCGCGGCTTTTCATGACCAAATCATTAACGTAGCACTCGACTGTTTTCTAGAGATGATCCTAGAAAATCTTCACCATCACTCGCTGGTACGTGGCGCCCACGTTCTTCAAACCGAACAGCATGACTGTATAGCAAAAAATGCCAAGTGGCGTTCTGAATGCAGTGTGTTTGGTGTCATCCGGGTGCATCTTGATTTGATTATAATCTGAAAAGCCGTCTATGAAGGACATTCTCTCAAACCCACACGTATTGTCGATGATGACATCGGTGATCGGGGGAGGAAAATCATCTTTAGGGCATGCGGCGTTCAGGTCTCTTGAGTCGACGCAAATTCTGATTGTCCCATTCTTTTTTAGCACTGGGACATTGTTCGCCACCTAGTCTAAATGATGTACCTCTGTGATGAAGCCTGACTCGATGAGCCTTTTCACTTCTGTCACAATCACCTCCATAATTTGTGGATGAAACCGTCTTTGCTGTTGCTTGATAGGTTTGGCATCTGGCTTGATATTGAGATTGTGGGTTGCCACATTTAGGTCAAGCCCTGGCATATCTTCGTAGTTCTAAGCGAACACGTCGATATATTCCCTAACAAGAGCGATCAATTTCTCCTTTTTATCTGGGAGGAGACTACTGCTCATGAAGATGGGCTTTGGATTAGCTTCGTCGCCCATGTTGACCTGAACGACTATATCTTCAGTGGGGGGTTCTCTTTGTTCGAACCGGTCTCCAAACTTCATGTTGAGGTGATGAATTCACGGGTCTTCCCATGTTAGCATCTCCTCGTCGTCCTCTATTGTGGTGGAGTCAGCTGTAGCCATATTTGACATGAGAGCCTTGAAGGCCTTGCCGAGGCTAAAGTCAGAATCCTAAGCAGAGGAGTCAAATGAGTATCCATCTTTTGCCTCGGGCGATTGGTCACCAATTAACCAGGAGCATTCATCTTCTAAGGAGGATTCGTATCTCAGTCCTCTCATGAATGCGTAATAGTTATCAGGCTTCCCTTTTGGGACATGCACAGCTCTGGGCAAGACTTGAGTACCTCGTCCGAAACAGAGACCTCTCCCTTGCATGAGGTCGTACCCCACTTTTTCATAATGTCCAGTATTTCTAGGCTATATCTAAATAAGTGAGGTCTAGGCTCGTTGTCATCGACGTCCTCCCCTAAGAAGTGGTTCGGTGTCGGAATTGCATCTCCTTTTTTCGTAGACCAAGTCCTTTTTACTACTTGTTCTACTTGGCATGACGAGTGTTGTCCCAAGGGAGTCTTGGAACAGCTTCTGTGTTATGCACGACGACCGCGTCGGTAGGTGAAAGTCAGGATCATCGTATAATGCTGTCATTACATCAGCCAAAGACAACGAGTACTCTAAATCATCTTTTATTAACTCGTCAGCAAGTTGCCAATTACAACCTTCGTCCTACAATTCTTCATCGTCAAGATTGATTACAAGGGGTACAATGTCATTTAAAACAAAACCGCCATCATAATCAAGCCCGGCTTCGGTATCAGCTTCTCCACTGCTGTTTGTGCCTTGGGCCGATGATTCAGTATCAGACTCGTTACCATAAAGGAGAGAATCAGTGAAGTAATTCTCCATCCCCTTAAATGAATGTTTGTCTGCGACCACCGTCTTGACTTCGTTATTCGTGTCTACGTACTCGAGACACTGATGAAGAGTAGAGGGAACTATAATATTGTTATGGATTCAAGGTCGACCAAACAACAAGTTATAGGAAGTCTCTGCGTCAATCACATAATATGTGACTTCAAACTTCAGATCTCCCATTTGGCACTTCACCTAGATTTTACCAAGCGGCTGAGACCCGCTAGTGTTAAATCCATAGATCACCGTGCCTGTTGATGCCAGCTTACTGCCAGGAATTCCGAGGTTGTACATGAGGCGCAAGGGCATGATACGCACAGCAGAACCTGAATCAACTTGGATCCAGTTGACTTCACTAGAGCCAATGTATCCGGTGAAATATAGCAGCCTGTCATGCTTTGAGTTTTTCGTCTGTATATCCTCTTTGGTAAAGGTGATGCAGGGGACGTGCTTGGTGGCAATATTGCACTGTTGGGCTGTTGACAACTCCAGCTCTCTAGGAGCTGGCTTGATTTGAGTGAGGAAGACCTCAGAATCAACCAGGGCTTCTTGTAAAGCCTCCCGGGTCTCCTTCGATAGACGTAACATCTCGTAAAGAGTGATCCTCGCCGGTATGTTAGCCAGTTGAGCCATGACATTGAAGCGATACGGGGAGTTCGAGCTTCCCAGTTTGTCTCCTCCAATCGGGCAATTGAATCGAGACTGTTTCTGGAGCTGAACCTCTTGAGATTGCTTCTCTTTTAGTTTAGACATGTCCTCTTTGGCAGCCTCCTGCTGTTGCGCCTTTTCAGCATGGGTGAGGGGAGTTATTGGTACCCCCAGTTCTAACAATGTCTTTGCGTTCAGATCAAGGACCTCAGGGTACTTGTACCTGTATTCGTGCCCACTCCTGGTGGCAAAGGCTTCCGACTGTTCCTCAGAGAGTAGGAACATCACCATCTGCTTATCGTCCCATTCTAAGATCGCTGAAGTGGCGTGGCATAGCTTCCCCTTCACTTTGGATTTCTTTTTGGATGAAGAGGTCGCCTATTGATCATCTTCAAGCAAGTCCGAGTGGACTCACAGAACTTCGCCATTTGGGGCTGTATGTGGCACAAGCCCTTTTTGGCGTTAGATCAGCATTAACCATCTTCATCGCCACTTTCAACACAGGCTCGGGTTCAAACCATGTCAACGGCACCGATCCAAAGCTGATGGATACCGCATTTGCTCCAACCTTCTTTCTTTGGATGGCTTCAGCGTGATGATCCCCACATCGATTAGGACCTGAATCTTATCCTTAAGGCTGTAGCACGACTTAGTGGGGTGGTGAACCGCCCTGTGGTAGGCACGGTACCTCAGGTCATTAGTCCTGTTGTGGCTGTTACTATGGCTGCAGCTGGAACGTCTAGTTTGCAACTGCCACTCTAACCTACTCCTTCTTCTTGTTGCGTGGGACAAAGTTACATTTTGGAGCCTCTACCACCGACTGGCCTCTTTCTGCCTTTTTTCCTCTTGAGGAACCATTCGGCTTACTCCCCGTGCACCTTTAAATCCTTCCATGTAGTGGAGGGTGCTATTCCCATCGCTTCTAACACGTCTAATGAGAGATTGTTGTGACAAGTCTAGAGGATGAACTCCTCAGTTATTAGATCCCGACAGTTCATCGCCTTGTTCCAGAACCGTTTGACGAAACTGTCCATAGTTTCTCTATCCTTTTGCTTTTCATCCAGCAACGTTCTGATGGATATCTCGGTATCGTCGTCAAAAATGTTGGTGAGGAATATGGACTCCATATCATCCCAGCTGGTAACGATGCCTGGTTTGAGACGGCGGTACCAATCGAAGGCAGCCCCGCGAAGGGTGCCAATGAATGACCGAACCATCAAGGGCTCGTTTCTATAAATGACCCCCAAGTGAGACTTGAAGTAAATGAGGTGCTGGGTGGGGGACCCCTTTCTGTCGAGCGGCTGAAGTTGATCAAGCGGAACTTTGATGGATATGGGATCGACTCCCACTCACTCGGGTATGAACATGGTATTCCCATCTTCTTTACTTCTTGAGTAGAGATTAGGGTGTTGATCTTACTCTCGAGATCTTTTATCTTTTCATTTTTTAGAATGGAGATATTACCGCTGGCATTCTCCTGGCTACCCCCAGCATTTCGTTCTTCAGGGGGTTGTCTGGCGACGTGATCTTCTTCCCCGTCGGTGTCACTGTCAACCTAATTGACATTGTTGTGATGACTCGTTTTACCTTGACGGTTCATCAGTGCTTGGATTTGCTCATCATGCATTTCTCGCATCTGCTGCACGACCATCTCCATCTTGAACTTGAAGTTCTCCTTTTGTTTGGCCATTGCTTCTTCGAGCATCTTGGTCACTTGTTCGACACTGATCATGAGGGCTTCCTGGGGTTGTCCCTCACTGGAAATCGTGTTGTCAGAAGTCATTGCAGAGCCAACATCCGACACTTCATCATCAGACAGCAACCCCTTCAGGATTTTGTCGTAGTTGGAACGTCAGATCGTCCTGGTGTGCAACCGAGTAAGCCGATCGGATGATCGGGGACTAGTACGAGTCAACGCCCCTCTGCTTGTCATATTGTTGGTGACTCTCAGTAATTCATCACTTTGGGGCACTGATTCTCTCCTATGGAAGCATCTTGACCTGGGTTTCGGCAGTCCGCCACCGAGTCTGTCGATGACCGACACCCTATTTGGAGTTGCTTTGTTGTAGCTACATTCTGATAACACTACCTAGATTAGCTTGGAACAGGGGCAATGCATAGGCTTCTCAGGGGAACTCCTCTTTCAGGATCTGTTCGTACCCCCAGCACGATAGTACAACTCATCAGCATGAATGCTGGAGCAACCGATCGTGTGTTGGCACGACTTCTTGGGTATAACGTCGTCGTCATCAGACGAAAACATCTCCTTCTGAGGATGGACTACTTTATCAAAGCTGCCAAAAGTGACTTGCCTCGACGTTAGCCCGTGGGGACGTGAAGTCTCAGCGGACTCTCAGACTTCGATCCTCAGTCCGGTTGATGGAGCTGTAGGGGTTTTGTTACCTTCATTGAGGTGGGTGCGACCTCCTGCATCAAGAGTGACTCGTGATTTCCTCAACAGACCTAGGAGTTGTTTGATTAGAATTCTACCTTGACCATCTTGCGAGGGGTCAAGGCTCTCCGTGCTTGCTGGCTTGGCAGGAACTAGTTTTGCTGAGAGTTTGGATGTGGACGCCGGAAGTAGCCTCGGCACTGAGGTAACTTGCATTGAGGTGCCAGCAGACTTGGGCTTCGGCACTAGGGCAGCTAGTGCTGGGGTGTCGGAGGACTTCGGCTTAGGTGCTAGGGCAGCTAGAGTTGGGGTGCCGGCAGTCTTTGGCGTTGGCTTTGTGGAGATTGGAGTTGGGACACTTGACTTCGGCCTCCAAACTCAACGAATGGTCGGTGGCTTTATGGCCACCTCTTCCTTCTTCAATTGGCAGGCTTATTGCACCAAAGCTCGTGCCTACGCAAAGAGTGCGCGGCGGTTCCGTATGCGCTGCTGAAGTGTGGAACGGTTCCACTTGACTCAGACCCATTCGTTTGTTGATGACTTCGCAGGGCTACTTACCATCTGAGGCTGAAGCCTCTATGTCAACTTGGATCTTAGATCCGCCTCGTAGCAGATCCCATCCGTTGGCTGCATGGCCTTGGCGAATTTATGCACCATATTTTGTCATCACTGTTGCCGGGTTCTCTTGGAGAGTGCGGGCACGCCATCGGCGGTCATCTCTGGTGCCAGGGGAACTTGGGCTACGGGCGCCGAGGAAATTTTACCGCTACCTACAGCTTCGGCGGCAGCGGGGTTGAAATCGTCCTTCTGGGACTCTGCATCTGAGGCCCAACGGATCTTCTTTGTAGCGGAGATCCTTCTAGAACGACGGGGAGAGGCAGATATAGATGAGGAGGAGAGATACTTCCGAACTTTTGCTGGTCGAACTCGTATTTGACCTCCTCCTCAACCAGAATCGGGATCCGCAGTTGCGGCACTACGACCTTAGATTTGAGGCCGTTGGCTCTCGCTGTGGTCGCCAGCTTGTTCGCGGAGAAAGTTGGTTCAATTGTCATTGATTGAATTCATTACAAACTTCAGTCGCTTACAACGAGATTCAAATAAAAAGACCACCTTTTTATAAGGCTTACAACGAGAATCAAAAAGATTACAACTTTTTACCCTTTTTTGAACAAACACGGGATCTATTTATCAGATCCTCGCTTGCATGGGTGTCTTGGCCTGTACCGGGGACTCTGTTCTGTCCGTGGACTACCGCGTGATCAGATCTAGGTGCTAGATCTACAGACTTGTGGTGATTATTTTGCAAAAGAAATAAACACCGACGGGGATCAACTCACAAAGGAGATGATCGTCGGAGTGGGTGAAATCGACAAAGCGAAGTCACACACTAGCCCTGGGAGTAAGACGAAGCTAATCCAGAGGGTGGATATGATGGATCTGACCTAGATTAACTTGATTCTGGTCTAGATCTACTGTGAATCGCCTCCTCGCCACGTAGATCTGAAGCGGGATGAGTTCGTCGCTTGCATGGGACGTAGTTCTGAATTTTCTCCTTTGCCGGTGCTCAGATCTGTGCAGAAGCCCTCATGAATCTCAGCCTCAGCATGTAAAAATTCTAACCTTGAACAATGAGACCCCCTCTCCATTTATAGGAGAGGGGGGGTGTTGTTGGGCCGAAGACACCCTTGGTGTCTCGGCCTTGGCCGAGGCACTGTTTGGTCATGTTCAGTATTTTTCTGACGTTCATCTGGTGCTTTTCCGGCATTGTTTTCTTCTGAACATGTCGTCGTTGTGTCGATCTGCGTCTGATTGATTTTCTCATTGACTCGGAACTCGATCGATTCAATCCCATCGACGTTTAAATCCGGTGATCTCATCGATGTGTGAGTTCAGTGATTTCTCCGATCTCAATCCATCCGATGACGTCAAATCTGAATCCGGTTGATCGTCTCGTTTGATTCCAAAGCTTGATCGGTGCAGTTCCATCAATACTCAAGTCAGGTTGACTCCGTCTCGTCGACATTTGAGTCTGGTCGACTCGCCTTGTCAGAACTCGCTGATCTGAATCTTCGTCGTTAGATTTATTCCATGATTCCTCGCTTCACTGACTTGCACGCCTTGCCGATTCACTTCGTGGGCTCGTCGACTCGCTTTGTGTGCTTTGCAGCGTGACTATGTCGTCAGCGGTTCTTGGTCGCATCGTCGGATGGGTCGTCGATTATCAACCCATCATCACGAGTCTCGTTCGGGTACTGATAAGTATTTTTCAATGCCTACAGTTCATCGTCAGCGTCTCTCAGCTCTGACAATAAAGGAGGCTCTATGAGAATCATCTGCCTCTGCATCCTTATCCCCCGCCGCCAGTTCTTCTTCTCCGACATCCGCCTCATCTAAGGATGACGACAGTAATGAGGCGATGGTGGCCCTATTCCACATGAAAAGGAGACCCGATTTTCGAGAACGAAAGAAGAAATAAGTTCTCAATTAATTTTAAAAATTTTGGTTTTAAATTTAGTTAATTTTAGTTGTAAGTCTTTTGTAAACTTCTGGTGTTGGATGTTAGTTGAAAATTTGAGCGGTAAAAAAGGAAGAAAGTTAACAGTTTACTTGTTTGAAATGCGATTGAGATTTATGAGATATGTTTGTGGGAAAATGGTGGTGAAAATCTGGTTATTGTAGTTTAGAGAAAGAACCAGTTTATTAATTTGGGAGAATGATCTTAACAATATGAAGTGAAATCACTATGAAGTAATGCATGTAAAAAATACTTATTTGTTGTTAGTTATTAGCAATGCATGTCAATAATTCTCATTCGTTGTTAACTTTTAGTCTTAACTGTCAACTATTAACCATGCATGTTAATAAAACTTGACTTTTACTAAGTTAATGCATTATCTGTTAATTATTTCCAATTCATGTTAATAATAATCATTTGTTGCTAGGCAAAGGCCATAACTGTTAAAGTTTAATATTTGATTCATTGGTAATAAAAGTGGATATAATTTTTGACCATATTTGTAGATTTTTTATATTAATCTAAGTAAAACTATCATGTGTGAAGTATAGACCTATTCTATAACATATAGACTCATTGTTTAGAATTTAGTTCATTATGTTATATTATCATATATGAAGCATGTACAACATACAATCACTTTCAACTACTATGAAAAGTAAGTGAATTTTGGCAATTAGCTTTTACATGTATTATTTATTGATAAGTATAACCATAGTTTATGAATTGTTTGTTTAAGTGATAGCATTACATGCAAAAAGTAAATAACTGATGTTAAATTTTACACATACATGTTTCATCATTAGATATTAAAGTTCATACATAAATATTAACTTTTATCAACTAATATTTACATGTTTCATCATTAGATATTAAAGTTCATACATAAATATTAACTTTTATCAACTAATATTATTAACTTTTATTGAGAGGTGTTAACTTTCGACCATAAGTGTTAAGTTTTAGAAATGGTTGATAAGTGTTGTCCTTTGATGTTAATTTTTACCATTGGATGATAATTAGTGTAATGGATATTAAGAATTTGAATGATTTGTTAAGAGTAAATATTTATTTATACAGAAAAATACAGCTGTAGGTGAAATCAGGCCTACAACAAGTTTTAAAACCTACTATGCATTCATAAAAAATATTAAACCAAAGATAAAGAAGTGGCATTGGGATGCCTATAAGGGCAGTAATTTTGAACACTATATCTTATTTGGACCTCCAGCAGTTGATCGACCAACAGTAGAACATGTATTGAGTTATTATGTTGGTGAACAGGATGAATTCTTTTTCCCTGATGCTAAAACAGTGATGACAATGTCAATCAAATTTGATGAGGAGTGGGTACAAGAACATACGTGATTCTCAATTAATGGAGAATTAATTTATGAAAATAGAGACCCACATAACCGACTGTGGAGGGAGTATTTTGAAGAGAAAAAGAACTGATGAAGGTGAAGGCAAAGGGCCAAGAGAAAGAAGCACCTAATAGCATGTGAAGATATATTGAAGAGTTATTGGAGACACATGTTGAGTCAAATTCAAAGAAGGACGTTCAGAATTTTGTGCTACTATAAATTTTGTACCACTATGCAATGATTTAGTGCCCTAATAGCTCACAAAGCATCCCAAGACTGCTGTTCCGATACATGGATAGCACTAGAGAGTAAAGAATATTGCATGGAATAAATTTATTTTTGATAAGACAAAGAGAGGCATTCAAATTGTTTGGGAAGGAATGAGAAAATTAGGCGTCACATACGTACCTGGATGCATGCCACTCATTCTTGTAAGTTGCATGTTCATATGGTTTGCTTTTTGTTTTACTTATTAGTAGCTTTGATAATTATGATGAAAGTTAACATGCATCAAAAAACATGTACAAGTGTGAAAGTTAACAAAATAGTGTGACAATTAACAGGTTATTATGAAAATTAACATTTACCCATGACAGTTAACATTTTAGCATGAAAGTTAATTTGTACAATTGAAAGTTAATAGGAAAGTGTTAGACTTAACATTTAAGTGTGAAAATTAGCAAGTTAGACTGAAGTTTAATAAAAAATTTTGAAAGTTGGCAAGAAACTTTAGAACAAACATTTACTGCTGCTCCTTCATTTTCTTCATGCTACTATAGTGTAATTATTTTATCAAAGTTTAAAATACATTTCATTCTATTTTGATAGCTATGGTACTATGAGATGACTGGCATTATAAAACCAGGAAGCCTCTGTTGAGTAATTGGGTAATAATTGGAGAGAACGCTGGATCCATGAGGAGAAATACAATTGCTTCAAAGGCAGAGAAAGTAAGCATTGAAATAGTAGGAAACCAATTTCTGATGTTGGCCCCCAGAGTCAGAAATCCCTCATAGAAGCCCAATTTGAGGAAGTATGACATCTCTCGTAGGGGAAGAAAAAGAATCCACATCGTTGCCTGTAGGAATAAATCCGTAGAGCGATTGCTGCCGAAGAAGGTTGTTCAGCAGAAGAAGAAGGAGAAGCCAAGAAAAGGTTGAGGAGAGAACTAAAAGCTCGTCAATAGGCTGTGTAAGCATTTTAAATTCTTTACACATACTTACTTGTTATCGCTTATTATTTCATATTAAGTTTCATCTATCTGCATAGTATTGTATTAACTATAATTCTTGCATGTTAGTTTCATTGTTACATGTTAAATTTTATTTTTGCATGTTAATGTTGAATGTTAATTTTTAACTTTTTAGAATTACATGTTAATTTGCATTCTTTCCTGTTAACTTTCAAAGTGCATGTTAGTGTACATTGTTTCATGTTAACTTACAGTGTAACGTGTTAATGTTCATCATAACCTATTAACTCTCAGTACAACATGTTAACTTTCAGCCCTACTTGTTAACTTTTTGGCTTACATGTTAACTTGTTACCTATCATTTAAACATTTTGTTATCTTTCATAACTATTATCCTTAATTTTTTGCATTGTTTATCTAACTGATAGATTTTTGATAATTTTTTCAGATTGTTTCCCATCATATCAGTGATGCTTTTGAGAGGGAAGATGAGATAGAGATGTTAACAGGTGAGAAAAACTTCATTTTTGGAGGAATGCTGCCAAATTAAATTGGAAATTACTTCATGTTGTCAAGCGTAGTAAGCGTTTTCAATGGAATGCTCATGCAAAGAAGATACAAAGGCTTAACAAGAAAGTGGAACCCTATGAAGGGACCGGTGATCTTATTGACCCCGAAGAATTGAAGAAAAATGTAAAGAAGCTAATGACACATAATGATAGGCATACTAAGGCTGCACAAAAGAAAAAGAAAAATGATTTTGATTCTTTTGATAGGGGTGATGATATTGGATGCTTCAATTATGGTGATGTAACCAATATCAAAAAAGAAGCTCCCCACATTGCGGAAGAGGTTATGCAAACGGAGAAGAAAGAAGAGAAAGTAGAAGAGAAAGAAGAAGAAGTTGCGCAAGAAGAGAAAGAAGAAGAGAAGAAAAAAGGGAAAGAAGAGAATACAGAGAATGTGGAGAAAGAGGAAGAGAAGAAAGATGAAGAGAAAGAAGAAGAGAAGAAGGAGAACATTAAAGAAATATCAATTGAGAAAGTCATCGCCCGACCGGAGGTGAAAGTGTATCAGAAGAGGATCAAGAAAGTAGCTTCAAAGGTGGGGAAAAGGGCACCAAATACTAGAATTAGGATGAGATCACAGCTAGTCCAAACCCCATTCAATGAAGGAAAGAAGAAGGGAGTTGATGAAGAGATAATTGAAGTATCACAGCAAATAATTGTTGAGAAAAAAATAATCAAGTACTACTGCAAATCCAATGAATGTAGCTGAGATTTGATGAAAAACAAGAAAATTAAGAAGAATGAGGAAGCTCTTCTGAAGTTGTTAAACGATGGTATTCTTGATGTTTTAGATTTTAGCATACGCCTAGTGGATAGTGAAGGAACTTTCATTCACAATATCAGAATACCTGATCATATAGCTGTTCGTGGGGAAAGTCATTTTGTTTTCTATTGCAGTGAATTTGTTACAAACTTCAGTCACTTACAACGAAATTCAAATAAAATCACGCCTTTTATAAGGCGTACAATGAAAAATCAAAAAAGTATACAACTTTGACCCTTAATGAACAAACACAAGATCCGTTTATCAGATCCTCGCTTGCATGGATCTCTTTGCCTATGCTAGGGACCTTTTGTGTCCGTGGATCACCGCGTAATCCGATCCAAGTAGAGATCTACGGGGATGAGGGGACTATTTCCTGAAGGAAATAGATCGTCTAAAGCAGGTGAAATCGACCAAGCGATTTCACGGCTCTTCTCGGGACTAAGACCAAGCTTAGATCTAGAGGGATACACCATAGATCTAATGTAGATCTGCTCTTGATATTCTTCTCATCGACAAGATCTGAAGTCGAAGGCGTTCTTCACTTGCACGGGATCTAGGTCTAGCCTTTTGATCTTGCAAACACTCGGATCTGTGCAAAAGCACGCGTGGATCTTGCCTAAAGCTCCAAAAAATCTAACCTTTTCAAATGAAGACCCCCCTCTCTATTTATAGGTAAGGGGGGATTCTATGGCTGGGCACATTTGGTGCCTCGGCCGTGCCGAGGTGCTCATTTGGAGCTTTTTTTTGATTTTCTACATTCGTCCGGTTGTCCGCCATTTGAATCTGATTCTGTCGATCTAAGTCTGATTTGGCTCAGAGTTGTCGGAGTGCGATTGGTTCGTTTTGCTGACTTGCACACCCCGCTGACCACGTCAATAGTCGTCAATAGTCGTGGGGCATCAATGGTTCGCCGCTACATCGTTGGATAGCTCGTTGATTGCCAATCTACTGTCATGAGTCACGTTTGGGCACTTACAGGCATTTTTCAACGCCTACAGATACCCCTTGTAAAGTGTTACCGTCTCGATCTTTTATAGAAGAGCCTGAAATACTTTGGACGTAATAAGTCCACACCTTGAGTCAGTGTAACAGGACCTAAGAATGGCTTCGGTCTTTGATCTCTTCAATCCTCCCAGATTCTCCAGTGCTTCGTAGGATAGCTAAGGGCATCACGGTGCTACATTGTTTGTCTGACCGTTGTCGACATCTTGACCTGAAACCGATAGATGAGTTTCTTCCTCTGAGATTAGCTTCAGTATTTGATTTCTCCAATCCTTTCAGATTCTCCAGTGCTTTGTAGGATAGCTAAAGGCATTACGGTGCTGCATTTTTTGCTTGACCGTTGTCGGAATCTTGAAGCTGATTGAGTTCATTTGTTTGCGACTCGTGTCAGTGAGTTGTCATTCAACTGACCATTAAACTTTTTATGAGACTCCTCCGTTGATCGGGGAATTCTTCTTTGTGACGCATTGATAGCCGTCAAAATATGTGTGGACTTTAGCCTTCGATCGACGAGTGCGACGCGTTGGCTGGCGTCCAATTTTGCTTGGAATTGAACCGTTGATCGGCGAATCCTCTAGCGGCAACACGTTGCCTGGCGTCAACACAGTTTATACTCATGCATTTACTAGAGTTTTTGGGGATTTAGTTTATCCTCATATACCCATTTGGAGGTTGGCGAGTTATCCTTAAGAATATTTTATGAAAATAATCTCCAGGAACTTCTCGGCCAAAATAGAAAATAGTTTATACTTGTGTACCATTTTGGAGTATCTGCGAGTTATCCTTAAAAAATAAAATTTTTTCCAGGAACTTCTCGGCCGAAATAGGGAACAGTTTATACTCATGTACCTATTTAGAGTTTTTTTGAGCTCGAATATGTTGAGCTAAATGAAGATTGACCCTTAATGAGTGATACCCCCGTTGAATAGCTGTCAGGGGGTCTTCGTGGTTGTTATGACGAGCTTCACTGTGTAGGTGAACCTCGGTTGAATGTCGAGCTTCACTGCGCAGGCGAACCTCGGTTGAATCTTAAGTTTCACTGTGTGGGCGAACCTCAAGTCTCATGATTTGGCAACTGGGGGTATGTGACCCTCGTCTTCAGGACTAGACTTTTTGACAGTCTACACGCCTGGAAACATGGTGCGGTGCTCGAGTCTTTTCCATTCCTGAGGTTCAGATGCTGCGGAATCAGGGGGGCTATGTTGAGACGTCATTCGTCGAGAAGTCAGCTCGTCTTGCTTCGAGCGTGGCAAGAATGGCGCAGCTCAGGTGAGAATTCTAGGTAGAGAGAGAGAGAGAGATCTTCCATGTCTTGGAGCTGGCAAGGGCTATTGCCGAAGAGGCTTCAACTGTAACGTCTGAGAAATTGAAGCTCTCGAAACAAAAGTGTGCCGAAGGAGCTTGTGAAGACTCTGAACGCCAACGAGGACTCTCTCAGGGCCGAGCTGTAGGAGGAGTTCCAGCAGATTTCCCCCTTTTTTCTTTCTTATGATTCTTTTATTTCATTTGAAATAATTAACCATAACACTTATAGAATTTTTGGCAAACCCTCAGCCATCAATGGATTTGATAAGTCTTTACCAATTACCGTTTGAATTGGGCTAGCGTGCAGATTTTCTAAACCCATTCTGCATGTGACATTGTGCTAAAAGGTTGAGACTCTTTTAGACTTCATGCTACGATGCCGAATACGTAGACTTGGTACTCTTTTACGGGCAAGAGACTACCCGG
>JBAKGM010000365.1:31737564-31757424 GCA_037177215.1 Asparagus racemosus | reverse complement strand
AGCCTTGGCTCAAGTGCTTCGGCCAAGGCCGAAGTGCTCGGCACATGGCCGAGCACGATTGTCAACGCACCCCCCTCTCACTATAAATACAAAGGGGGTGCACAGTTCAGAAAGGTTGGAAATTTTACAAAATTTTTGACGCCCAAGCTCTGCTGTTGTTCAAAAATTCTGACAAAAAAATTCCGGATCTACGCGGGAGCGCTGCCCAATTCAAGAACAACCGTCGATGTTCACACCCGTTGATCTTAAGGTCAGGTATTGTGATATGAACTCACCCTCTAATCTAGGACGTCCTAGATTAAGGGTTCGCTCGTGATTTCTCCTCGTAGATCTCACCAGCGCCGGTTATCTTCCCCTTTCGTGGATCGATTTCCATAAGATTTTCGTTTCCTTCGTGAAACAAAACTCTCAGATCTACAGTCCTAGCACCTAGATCAATCAAAGATCAGGATTGCTCGGTGGTCCACGGACATAAAAGAAGTCCCCGGCACAGGCAAAGAACCCACGCAAGCGAGGGTCCGATAAACGGGTCCCGCGTTTGTTCAAAGCAGAAATTAAAGTTGTAATTTTTATTTTTGATATTTTCATTGTAAAAGCCTTATAAAAAGGCGTGCTGTAATTTGAATTTTTTTATAAAAGATAAATTTGTAACAAGTTCATTTGCAGATTAATGAGAATGTCAATA
The DNA here is from genome assembly GCA_037177215.1 of Asparagus racemosus. NCBI lineage: Eukaryota > Viridiplantae > Streptophyta > Magnoliopsida > Asparagales > Asparagaceae > Asparagus > Asparagus racemosus. Next base: position 31,756,739 of record JBAKGM010000365.1, on the reverse strand, counting down.
GCAACTATTTTCCCCGCGAACACCCTCATTCTCCACAAAAGTCTTGGAATCCTTTGCTGCTGAACTATTGCCCTATCCAATCTTCGCCAGGGGTTCAGCTGCGATCCATTTGGTGAAATAATTGATAGCAACAATTAAAAATTTTTGTTGCCCTGAAGCGACAGGAAGGGGTCCCAATATGTTTAGTCCCCACTAGGCAAAAGGAATGGGGCTCAAAATGGAAGTTAGCTCCATGGTGGTAGCTCGTGGGATCTTTGAAAAGAATTGACACTTTTTGCAAATTGAAACGAGCTTCCTAGAGTCAGCTACTATGGTGGGCTAGTAATACCCTTGTTGGATGACTTTCTGAGCGAGTGTTCTCATTCTTGGGTGATTTCCATGAACACCTTCATGAATTTCTCTCAAGACATAGTCAGCTTCACCAGGCCATAGACATCGAAGGTAGGGCCCCACACCATTGTTAGAGTAAGACAATCGATAAAGTTGATTGTTTAAAATGAGATAGCGGCAAGCATTTCTTTGTAGACTCTTGGCTTTAGCAACATCTGAGGGTGTGCTTCCGCTTGTCAGGAATTGGATGATGGGATCCATCCAATAGGGTTCTGGTGCCGCATCGGCTTGCATGACATTTGTAGAGGTTTCTGCAATGCGGGGATAACTGAGTGTGTCAGTGTAGACAGGCCCGGAGTTGCCCACAAATCTAGTCAATGCAAGCTTCGATAAAGCGTCCGCTCGAGCATTATGGACGCAGGGGACCTAAGCGATTTTGAAATCGGCCAATTGAGCTAGCAACTCCTTGGTTATCTATAAGTATTGAATCATCCTTTTGTCTTTGGCTGCATATTTACCGTTAACTTGATGAACTACAAGTTGGGAGTCGGCTAATATATATAGATTCTCGGCCTTGACTGCGAGAGTGGATCGAAGGCCGGCAATAAGTGCTTCATACTTAGCCTCCTTGTTTGAAGCTAGGAACTCAAAGGTAATAGATTGCTCAGTAACTACGCCATCTGGACTGCATAGAACTTTGCCTGCTCCACTGCCGGCTTTACTTGATGATCCGTCTACCTTCAATAACCACCAGGAAGTGAACTCTGGCGAATCGCACTCAGGAGCGGAGCACATAGGGAGAGCCGTTGTTTTTACATTTTGCTCTTTTGCAGATACCGGCTGGCCAAAGGGTGGGGTACTACTGGTTCGTCATCTGGGGAGGTCGACTCTATGAGAAAATCAGCAAGAGCTTGTGCTTTCATTGTTGTCTGAGGTTCAAATTGAACATCATACTCGCTGAGCTCGATTGACCATGCAACCATTCTCCCCGAGGTGGTAGGACTTCCTAGAGCTTTCTTCAAAGGTAGGCTGGTCTGCACGATGATGGAGTGTACTTGAAAGTAGGGACGGAGCCTACGAGCAGTTGTAATGAGGGCGAAGGATGCCTTTTTGATCAGTGGATAGTTTAGCTCTTCTGCTCTGAGGATCCGGTTGACATAATACACTAGCTTTTGAATATGGTCCTCTTCTCGAACTAGGACAGAGCTGACAGCTTTGGGGGAGATGGCTAAGTAGAGGGTCTCTCCCTCTACAAGTTAGCTCAATAGTGGCTTAGTACTCAAGTATTCTTTGAGCTCCCTGAATGCAGCGCAGCACTCCTCTATCCACTCCATCTTCTTCATGGGATCCTTTGTTCCCCTTAATATCTTAAAGAAAGGGAGACTTCTCTCGGCTGACTTAGAGAGGAAGCGCCTTAAAGCGGCTACCTTGCTGATGAGCTTCTGAATGTCCTTCATGGTGCTCAATTCGGGTAGTCGCTCGATGGTAGCTATTTTCTCAGGGTTGATCTCAATTCCTCTTTGGTGATCATGAACCCAAGGAATTTTGCTGACTACACTTTGAAAGCACATTTGGCTGGGTTGAGCTTCATGTGGTAACACCGAAGGATAGAAAATGTCTCGTGAAGATTGGCTATGTGTGCGGAAGCTAGCTTTGACTTTACCAAAATGCCGTCCACGTACATTTCCACATTGCGGCTGATTTGAGGTCTGAAGATGTTGTAGACCAATCTCTAATATGTTGCTCCTGCATTCTTGAGACCGAAGGGCATGACTTTGTAGCAATACGTCCCCTGATCGGTAATGAAAGATGTCTTCTCCTGATCATGCTCCACCATGAGGATTTGTTTGTATCCTTAAAAAGCATCCATGAAGCTCAGCAGATCATTCCCCACACTTTCATCCACTAATTGGTCTATGCATGGCAAAGGGTAGCTATCCTTTGGACAAGCTTTGTTGAGGTCAGTGTAATCTACACACATCCTCCACTTTTTGTTGGCTTTCTTTACCAGCACCACATTGGCTAGCCACTCTAGATACAGAACTTTCTGGATAAAACTGACTTTCAAAAGTCGGTCGACTTCCACTACTGCTACTTTCCATCACTCAGGGCCAAGATGTCTTTTCTTTTGTCGAACCGGCTTGCTGTGTCAGTCGACAGAGAGTTCATGGCTGGTGATATTAGGGGAGATGCCTGGCATATCTTCCGGTCCCCAAGCAAACACATCAAGGTTTGCTACGAGGAAGGAAATCAATGCTCCCTGTAGTGGTTCTGTGAGTTTTGATCCTATCTTGAGTGTCTTCTCGCCTCTGCTATCAATTGGGATCTCATGTAAATCCTCAATGGGGGTCGTCCTTTCTCGCTCCACCTTTTTCTCAAGCTGGAGACTCATCTTCTCGATGGGCATGGCTTCGACCACCCCCTTCCCCTTAGTTGAGAGTGCATAACAGGCTCGGGCTTCTCATTGGTCACTCTTGACCACACCAACCCCTTTACGAGTTAGAAATTTGATCATCTGGTGATAGGTGGAGGGGATGGCCTGCAAGAGATGAAGAGCACTCCTATGCAGTATGACATTGTGAGCTGACTTGATGTCCAATACCACAAATTGGACATCAACTATCGACTGGCAAGGGGGATGACCGATCATTAGGGGGAGAGTGATCAACCCTTCTAGGAGTTGAGAGTTACTTGTGAAGCCAATCAAAGGGACTCTAGAGGGTTGCAATTTGGATCGATCATTGCCCATGTGGTTGAATGCATCCAGAAATAGAATGTCAACAAAGCTCCCGGTATCCACCATGATTCTCTTCACCTCAAAGCCATCAATATTGGCTAAAATGACAATGGGCCCACCATGAGGCATTTCAACACCTTCCAAATCATCGTCGCTGAATGAAATGGACATATCTATTTGAGGCTTCTTGTCGCCGCTCTCTACTCGCAAAGAATGCTTGGCATATCTCTTGCGAGCATTGTTGGATTCTCCTCCAAAAGTGGGACCACCACTAATAGTGTGAATGACCCCCTTGCTACTCTACCTGACATCTCGATGGCTAGGTGCTGGTTGAGGTCCAGGTGACCGAGGGCGGGTCCTTCGCTCATCTCTCCTAGGGGTGGGTCCCTCTTGTCCTTCTGTGCTACTAGGTTCTTCAAAAATCCCCTCTGGATGAGGTCTTCAATGTCTCTTTGGAGGACAAGGCAGTCGCTAGTATCGTGACCATGGTCCTTATGATATCGACAAAACTACCATATATCTCTCTTTCGAGGATCCGATCTCATCTACGGAGGAGATGTAGTAAGGAGTCCTACCTCCTGCACTTTATCAAAAGCCCTGGAGAGAGATGTGTTGAGGACTGTGAAGGCCGGAGGAGGAGCAGCTGCTCTCCTCTCATCCCTTCTGTCCAACTGACCATTGTGGTTGTTGTTTCTAGGTAGAGGGTTCCTCGAAATATTTCTCGGCTCTTCCTGTCTGGGGGGATTTTGGGCTGACTTAATTAGTGACAGGGCGACTGATGCCGCGGTTAGCGCTATGAATGGAGTCGGCTGAGCCGGTAAGGGAGCTACTGGCGCCGCATAGATGGTGTGGAAATAGCTCCCAGACTAGATTCGACTGTAGCTGCTACGGCTTTGTAAGCTTTGGGATCTTCCATGTTCATGTAACCATGAGCTTTGGCCATCAAGTGATCATAGTTCCGAACTGGTTTACTGGCAAGAGCTTTGGATAAATCACCTGACCGCAATCTTGCTACTAGAGCCACCATGGTGACTCGACTCCCTAGATCTTCATGCTCTAACCTCTTTGCCTGAAATCTCTTGAAATAGGCTCTGAGTTCTTCATTAGGTTCTTGCTTAGTGTGGATGAGCACATGAGGAGGCAGCTTAGGCTTGGAGTTGGCCAGAAAGTGGTGAATGAATTTTTGACAGAGCTCCTCAAAGTTGCTAATAGATTTCTTCTCCAGGGCGTTCCACCAAAGTTTGGCACTCGCTGTTAGTGTGACTGGGAAGCAGTGACAGATGGTCACCATGGATGCTTGCAACATGCTCATAGTATCAAAATAATTTTGAACATGTTCTGCTGGGTCTCCCTCATCCTTGTATTTCTCAATTGTTGGCATCTTGAATTTCTTGATAGGTGGCTTCATGATTGAGTTAGTGAAAGGGGTATTACCCTTAATGGCGTCGACAGCGGTCTATATGCGTGATTACAGCCGCCTATTTGCTCATGGGGTGATGGGACAATTTCTGTGTATTCCGTGTGAGGGAGTCTTAAGGCTTCTGCTATTGGATCCATCTTGCAGTGACTGGGGCTAGGGCTCTCTTCTGTTGCCTCTCAGATTTAAAGTTGGCGAGTAGGGTTCCTACAAGGAGTCAATTGCGTCTGCAGCGGTTGAGACGCAAGCTCCGGGGGGTCCCTTCTTGGTTTGGTGATAAGATGAGTGTCCAGCGGCAGTACGTGCTGCATGGTAAGATGATGAGCCCCTTGGGTAGTAGAGTGGCGGCTAGTGGAAAACTGGGGCACAGCTAAGGTGGCTTGCTACACCGCTAGAGCGGGGAAATGGCTGAAGAGCTCATCAGCAAAGGCCTTGAGCTGAGCTTGCATTGTTTGGGTGACCTTCTCAGAGGGTTCTTAGAGTTGGGCCTGAGTAACATAGCCCATTGGTAGGTTTCCCAATCTAGTAAGATCATCAGCACCGGACAGGGTTGCTAGAAGAAGAAAAGCGGGCCCCACGGTGGGCGCCAAATTGTTGATGTCAGAGATCACACAGTTAATAATTACTATTGGATTAATGTTCGAATGAGTGGAGTCCACTCTCTCTTCTAATGACCGGTGATTTAGTTGAAGATGAAGCTCTCCCGCACTAGAAGAAGACCTATGAAAGGGTGGAGTTGGGATCTCCAGTGATCCCTCCGACTATCAAGTTTATGTGTCTTTTACAAAAGAAGAGATGAAGAAATATTTTTGGAGAAAAATCCTTTCTTCTCGATTAGATCGCTTACCTTTTTTATTATACATTTCTCTATTTATATGGAGAGTTAGAGGGCATTTACGTCACTTTGGCTGATAATAAGCTGAGGAATGAGTCAACCCTACTTCCACGTGTCAACCTAATGATGAGACAGAGGCATTTTTGCATAAGCGGCTGCGACAGATAGCCCTTATAGGTGTTGGTTGCAAATTGGCTGAGGACTTAGTGTTGTTTTCTTGTCATTAGTGGGATGGGATCGGTGATGACTACAGCCGGAATTGTTTGAGATGTCTCAACTATCATGAGAGATGGGGAAATTAAAGCACTGATCATACAGTTATTGCGATATCGACGTATTGTCAGGCCTAAACTCAATGAAACCATCATTTAAGTTGAGGGCTCCGGCTAATCGAGTGGGGAAGGATGTCGAGCATCTAAGGGATCGACTGACACTGCCATTCATGTCATCCATAAGGGTAGTCGACCAAAGGATCAACTAGTATCAGTATTCAAGCCGTTTTACAAAGGCAGCTGACCAAAGGGTCAATATAAACTGCTTTTCGAGTCGTCTATAAAACTGTTGATCAGTATGGTTTAGGCAAAGGAAATGAGCCGTCTTCTTAACTTGGTAGAGTGAGTCCGGGCGACTCCTAATCAAAGGATTAAGATGCTCATTTGTAAGGACCTTTCCTCTTATAATCATGAATCGGTGGTAAGAAATGTTCAGGACCATAACAACTTTTGTAAGATAATATTTTATAAAAAAATATTAATTTTAGTAAAAAATATTTTTTCAACAATTATTTTGAAAAAATATTACTAAAAATATTTTTTGTAAATAATATTTTAGAAAAATATTGTTCAAGGAAAACTATTTCGAGGAAAAATATTTTGAGGAAAAATAATACTTCTTGAAAATATAATATTTTTTGAAGAAAATAATATCTTTTAAGAAAATACAATTTTTAGTAAAATAAATATTTTTCAAGAAATAAAATATTTGAAAAATATTTCTTAAGAAATGTAATGTTTTAAAAGAAATTATTTTTTAAAAAATAAGGAAAAATTGTGTTAAGGCCCCAAAAAAATAAAGCTCAAGTAAGGAACCCCCCTATATTAATTCTAATGTGTGAAAGCCCCAAATACGTCTAACATTTGTGATTTAGCCCCTTTATACTATGCAAAGTTATCAGATAGGGAAAAAATACGAAAACCTCATCTTTACCCTTACACATTCCCCCCAAAATTCTCTCTCTCTCTCTCCCCCCCCCCCCTCTCCGTCACTTCAAGAGAACCAAAAAACCCTAAATTTCATCCCCAATCTCCAAAATCCATCAAGGGATCGAGTAAAAAATAGAGAAAGATGGTGGACATAAGTTTTGTAAAATTTGGAGATGAGTGAAGAGGACAACAATGAATTCGAAGTAGCTGAGCATCACCGTCCCTCAGCTCTGATGATGAAGGCTTTGCGAGAATTCTTATTCCCTGCTGGTTCTTCTTCTCCCACGTCTACCTCATCCAAGGATGACGATAGTAATGAGGCCACAGAGGCCCTCTTGAGCATGAACAGGGAACATGATTTTGGAGAACGGAAGAGGAGATGTTGGAAAGAGGATGTTCCCCTCTCTAGAAAGAAGTAAGTTCTCAAAGACTTTGAAAATTTTTCTTTTAAAATGTGTTAATTTCAGTTGTAAAAATTTTGTAAAATTCTAGTGGTGGACATAAGTTGAAAAATTAATCGGGAAAAAAGGAAGAACGTTTGTTTACTTGTTTGAAATGTGGTAGAGATTTGTGGGATATGTTTGTGGAAAATGGTAGTGAAAAACTGGTTATTGTAGTTTGGAGAAAGAACTAGTTTATTAATTGAGGTGTATGATCTTAACAATGTGAAGTATAATCATTATGAAGTATAATCGTTGTTAGTTTTAGACTGTAATTGATAACTATTAGTAATGCATATTAATAATACTCATTAGTTGTTAACGTTTTGCCTTAAATGTCAACTATTAACAATGCTTGTTAATTACACTTGACTTTTATTAAGTTAATACCTTAACTATTAACTATTTGTAATGCATGTTAATAATACTCATTTGTTGCTAGGCTAAGGCCATAACTGTTGAAGTTCAATATTCGATTTGTTAGTAATAAAAGTGAATATAATTTTGGACCATATTTGTAGATTTTTTATTTTAATTTGTGTGAAATTATCATGTATGAAGTATAGACTTATTGTATGACATATAGACTTATTGTTTGGAATTTAATTCATTGTGTTATACTATCACGTATGAAGTATTTACAGTTACTTAGAACTATTATGAAAAGTATGTGATTTTTAGCAATTGGATGTTACATATATTATTTATTGATATGTATAATCATAGTTTGAGAATTGGTTGTTAAGTGATAGCATTACATGCTAAATATAAATAACTGATGTTAACTTTTATAACATACCTATTATGTTTTATTGTTACATATTAAAGTTTATAAACAGATATTAACTTTTATCAACAGATATCAACTTTGTCAACAAATGTTAACTTTCATCCGTACATGTTAATTTTAAGAAATTGTTGTTAAGCTTTGTCCTTTTCTGTTAATTTTTACCAATGAGTGTTAATTAATGTAATGGATATTAAGAATTTGAATGGTTTGTTAAGACTAATTATTTGTTTATATGGGAAAAAGGTCACAGATGCAAGTAAAATTAGGCCTACAGCAAGTTTTGGGACCTATTATGATTTCATGAAAGAACTTGAATCAAAGATGAAGAAGTGGCATTGGGATGCCTGTGAGGGCAGTAACTTTGAGCATTATATTTTATTTGGGTCTCTAGCAGTGGATTGACTAGCACTAGAACATGTGTTGAGTTATTATGTCAGTAAACAAGATGTGTTCTCTTTCGCCGATGCTAAAACAGGAAGGAAAATATCTGTGAAATTTGATGAGGAGTGGGTGCATAAACATATGAGATTTCCAATTGATAGGAAATTAATTTATGGAAATAGAGACCCAGATAACCGACTATAGAGGAAGTATTTTGAAGAAAAAAAGAACTAGTTAAGGCAAAGGGGTAAGAGATAGAAGTAACTAATAGCATGAGAAGATATGTTGAAGAGTTATTGGAAACACTTGTTAAGTGAAATTTAGAGAATGATGCTTAAGATTTTGTGCTATTATAGATTTATAACAATGCACAATGATTTGGTGATCTAATAGCTCACAAGGCATCCCAAGACTGTTGCTTCGATATGTGGATAGCATTGATAGAGTAAAGAACATTACTTAGGGGAAATTTATTTTTAATGAGACCAAGAGAGGCATTCAAATAGTCTTGGAAGGAATGAGAAAATTAGGAGTTACATACATACCTGGATGCTTGCCACTAAGTCCTGTAAGTTGCATGTTCATTTTGTTTGCTTTTTGTTGTACTTATTATTAGTGTTTGTTAATTATGATGAAAGTTAACATGCATCAGAAAAAAATAATATGTTATGATGAAAGTTAACAGAGAATGATAAATATTAACATTCAAGTATAAAAGTTAACAGGATATTATAAAAATTAACATGTAATGATGAAAGTTAACAAGAACATACAATGATGAAAGTTAACTAGTTATACTGAAGTTTAACAAAAAGATTTAAAAATTAACAAGAAATTATAAAAAACCTTTTACTGCTTCTCCTTCGTCTTTTTATGTAAATTGTAGTATTATTATTTTATCAGAGTTTAAAAAATATGATTCTATTTTGATAGCTATGGTACTATGAGATGACTGGCATTAAAAAACCAGGCCTTAGCTTGAGATAGAAGCCTCTGCTGACTAATTGGGTAATAAAGGGAGAGAAGGCTGGATCAATGAGAAGATATACAATCGTTTCAAGGGCAGAGAAAGCAAGCATTGAATTAGTAGATAAACTTATTGCTAAAGGTGTCCCATAGAGTGAGAAATACCATCTTAGAAAGCCTAATTTGAGGAAGGATGATATCTCACGCCGGGGAAGAAAAAGAATCCCCATCGTCACCAATAGAAATAAAAATATGAAGCAATTTTTGTCTAAGAAGGTTGTTCAAAAAAAAGAAGGAAAAGCCGCAAAAGGTTATGGAGAGAACTAAGAGCACGTCAATAGGCTACGTAAGTGTTTTAAACTATTTACACATTCTTCCTTGTTATCGTTTATTTTTTTTTATTAACTTTCATATCTGCTCGTTTATCTGCAGTATCAAGTTAACTTTCATTCTTGCATGTTAGTTTCATTGCAGCTTGTTAACTTTTATTATTGCATATTAATTTTGATTATTGTTTGTTAACTTTTAGGATTACATGTTAATTTACATTGTTTCTTATTAACTTTCATGATTACATGTTAACTTTCATAGTTTCTTGTTAAATTTCTAGATTGCATGTTAATTTTCACTATTTCTTGTTAACTTTCAGGGTTACATGTTAATTTTCATTGTTTCTTATTAATTTCATGCTTACGTATTAATTTTCATCCTATCATTTCAATATTTTTTATCTTTTATAACTATTCTCCTTGATTTTTTATTATTTATTTAACTGATAGGTTTTTTATATCTTTTTCAAATTGTTTCTCAGCATATCTGTGATGCTTTTCAGAGGGAAGAAGAGATAGAGAGGTTAACCATTGAGAGCAACTTTACTTTTAGAGGAATGCTGCTAAATTTAGTTATAAATTGCTTAATGCGTGTAAGCAAAGTAAGCATTATCAGTGGGATGCTTGTGCAAAATAGATATGAAGGCTTAATGAGAAATTGAAAACCCATAAAGGGATAGGTGATATCTTTGAACCCGGAGAACTGAAGGAGAATGAAAAGAAGCTAATGGCACAGAATGATAGGCATACTAAGGTTGCCTAAAAGAAAAAGAAAAATGATTTAGATTCTTTTGCTCGAGGAGATGATATTGGATGCTTTGATTATGGTGATGGAATTAATATTGGAAAAGAAGATAGACATGTTGAGGAAGAGGTTGTGCAAAAAGAGAAGGAAGAAGAGAAAGAAAAAGAGAAAGAAAAAGATGTTGTGTAAGAAGAGAAAGAAGGAAGAAGGAAGAAGAGAAAGAAGATGATGTTGTGCGAGAAGAGAAAGAATAAGAGAAGAAGGAGAACATTGAGGAAGAAACATCAATTTAGAAAGTAATTGCCCGACTGGAGACAAAAGTGTATGGTAAGAGGTACAAGAAAGTGGTCTCAAAGGTGGGGACAAGGGCATCAAGTACCAGGATTAGGATGAGATCACAACTAGTCCGAACCCCATTCACTGAAGGAAAGAAGGAAAGAATTGACAGTGTGATAATTGAAATACCACACCAAATAAATAATGAGGAAAAAGCAATCAAGTACTACTGCAAACTTGATGAATGTAGCTGGGATTTGTTGAAGAACAGGAAAATGAAGAAGGAGGAAGCTCTTATAAATGTGTCAAATGAAGGTACTTCTGAAGTTTTAGATTTTTTATATGCCTAGTGGATAGTGAAGGAACTTTTCACAACTACAGGATACCTGATCATGTAGCATCAAGCCTCACACAAGATGAGAACAGATGGCTATCAAATTATTGCAATCAGAAATACCATCAGTAAGTTTTATATAAACTTTCATGTTTATTTGTACATTACCTGTTAAGTTTTATCCACAAATGTTAACTTTTGTATATAACTGTTAAGTTTACATGGTACATGTTGAGTTTGGGCACTATTTGTTAACTTTTGTTTATAACTTTTAAGCTTCATCAGTACATGTTAACTTTTGTCTATAACTATTAACTTTTGTTATTACCTGTTAATTCTTTTAGGAAACTGTCAACTTTTTAGTGTATTTCTAATTATTCTCCACAAATGTGAACATTATATTTTACTATTATATTTCAGGAGTCAATATTTCGAATAATAGTATTAATAGTTTGGAGCTTCTATATTTGCTTCATGGAGGTCGTCTCGGTGATCATGTAAGTTTATTATTTATTGTTAACTTTCATATCTACTTAGCACTCTACATAGTATCGTGTTAACTTTCAGTCTTGTATGTTAATTTTCATTCTTGCATGTTAATTTTGTAGGTTACGAATGCATTGATAGATAGATTAAGTGTGTGGTTAGAGAAACTAGAAAATAGCTCATTGAACAAGGAATATGGAGTCGTATCAGCTTACTTTAGTGTAAGCACCAAATCAAACCCCTAACCCTCTTCACATCTATTTATAATTGACATAACATTAGCTTGTTTGAAATACAACATAGTATTCATGCCAAAACTTTTGATTTTGCACATCTGTATTACTCGTTTATACAAAAGCATATTGCCGTGGACAGAAAGATTCTATTTGTTCCCCTCGTGCACCAGGACCACTGGCATCTTGCCGAAGTCAGGTTGGATGCGAAAGTTGTTAGGCACTATAGCTCGACTGGCCATAGTGCTTATATTGAACTAGTAAATAGAGTAATGAATTTTATGGATCATATGAAGGCTGGATTTGATCCGCAGAATGTTTGGAGAAAATACAGATATTAAGCTATCCCTTACGAGATACAAAAAGGATTGTTAGTATTTCATAAATTCAAGTTGTTTTTTCCTTTTATCCAATAACAGATATCTAACTAGCTTGCTATTTTATACCATGTAGTTATGATTGTAGAATTTACGTCTATTTGTATGTGAGGACTATACTCCTTGGTTTTAATACAAAGCAAGTTACTCCTCCCGACGAATCGTCTAATGTTATACATGCCAAGCTTGTAGCTAAACTAATAATTGAAGGATGGGAGCAAAAGAATCAAGTAGAGGCACTAGATAAGGATGATCCTGAAACTGTTCTAAAAAATTATTGATTGTAAAAACTTGTATATGAGGAATATTTTGTTACTATTTTTGGGTGTGTTAATAGTATATGTGGATGACAAAAAATTCATTAGTCAGTTTTCTATTATTCTTATTGTGTTTCTATATTTTTGTGATCAATTTGATACATTTATTGTTGATACCATATATACTTAACGGGAAATACCCAAAGTTAACAGCTTTCTTAGAAAGTAAACAGGAAAATCCTAAAGTTAACAAATTCATGTAAAAGTTAACAACTGAGATGGTTAGCAAGAAATAGAAAAAGTCCAGATATAGTAAACAGATACTTTATATTAATTAGTCTTACATTCTTAAAGTTGATATAGCTTGGATCCACATATTGTTAACAAGAGCTTACAAAAGTCTTACACAATAAGCTACAAAAGTACTGTAAAACGTTAAAATAAATATGTCACTAATAAAATGTTTTATCTTAATTTGCAGGTTAATGAATAAAATCTTAAAAGAATCAAATTCCCTAATTTTCGACCATTTATTGAAGCCCGGTATTAAGCCAAGCAGCCTATAGAAGCCGAAAAGAAAAGAAATCAAGTTAAAATCATATTCAGGATGATAGTTGTAAAGAAACGATGATATCTCTCAAACTGAAAGGTGGAATCTAATATATAATATATGAAAATCTTCTATCTCGATGAGATGAAGCCATCTGGCAAGTCAGATTACTAATGCTAGTATCAATACTAGTATCGATAGTGGTATCTATATTGATACTTGCATTAATACCTGTATCGATACTAGTATCGATAGTGGTATCGATACCAGTATCGATGCTAGTATCGATTCCATATGTGCAGTTACGAACCAAAGGCTAAAATTGTGCACCTTGGGGATTAAGTTTAATCTAAGGGCTAAAATTGATTGTAATACTCTATAAATAGGGATAGAGAATGAGGTATTTGAGTGTGAAAATTTTTTTTAAAACTTTATTTAGAGAGGAGGGTTACTTTTAATTAAGAAGACCTTCCAAAAATTATAACTTTGTTGCAATTAATAAAAGAATTTTTTACCTCTTCATATTTTTATTTTCTTCTCTTTATTTGTTAATGAAGATAAAGATGGAGATGAAGATGAAGATAGGAGATATACCTTCAAGGGGCTAGAACCCTCTTGCAATATAAGTTTTCCTTTTTTTTCTTTTATTTTTACTTAGATTTTCATGTTTTAGGAATTTATTTTATTTTTTGTAGATTAGATTTATTTTCATGCCTTGTAGAGTAGGTTTACTTCCATATCTTTATTTTTATATTATTTTCTTGCATTTTAATTTGGTAGTATTTATTTACTTTCTTGTATTTTTTTGTAGTTAGATTTATTTTGATGTTCATAGTATAGATCTTTATTTCTTTGTTCTTATTTTTCATTTTGTAATTAGTTTATTTTTCTTTCTTTCATACTCTCTAGTTTTTATTTTGTTTTTAATTCAATAATGTGTAACTAAAATCTTGTAGGATTTCTAGAGTTGTATGAAACTAGTTTGATTTCTTTTATATTTTGTGGATTGCTCTCTTGTGCTTAAATTGATCATGTTTAGGATAATCAAATAGAGAACTAACTGGTAGAAAAAGAAATTGATAATCTATGCTTATCTTGAGTGGTTTAATAATTATGCTTATGAATTCAAGAATTAATATCTAGATATTATTCTTTTCATGAATTTTAATTTTACTTGGATGATAATTTGATAGGTTATACTTTCTTTAAGTGATTTAATAGTCTATGCTTAATAAATTTAAAGTAAAATGTGATAATAAGAAAATAGTTCATAATGTTTAAGTGAAATTTTCTAGTGGATTTAATTCTAGATTCCTCATATCTCTAATTGAATCCCTCATCTTGTACTTTCTCGATTTTTCCTTTTTATTTTTTTATTTTCCTTTATTTGTTTTTCAATTTTCCTTTAATTTCTTCTCCCTTCTTAATCTAGTTTTGTTTTATTCGCATATAATCACATACACTCTCTTTATTTCTGCACAATTGTCACTCTTAATTGTCCACACAACACACAACTTAGAAAACTAATTTTGATTAACTCCTACAGCACCTTCCTCGTGGGATTCAACATCTTTTATACTGTAACTTGATAGTTGTGTACTTACAACTTAGGTTTTATTTATTACTTATCAAGTTTTTAGCGCCGTTGCCAGAGAAGGTGCTTATAAGTAGGATTTTTCTATTTTGGTTCTTTAATTTATGTGTTTTCTTGTGAAGGAACCACTTTAAAGATTGAAGATTGAAGATTGAAAATTAAAGATTTGATTAAGGTAAGTCCTCTTTTTAGTATTTTCAATTTCACCCCTTTAGTCAGTTTCTCACAATTAGAGACAATTAGGTTCTGATTAAAAAACCTTACTTTTGTCAACCCGAATAAAAATTCACCCTACATTTGGACATTTACTAACAAGATGATAATAAATTCAAACAAGAGCTCTCTTTCTCCTATTTGTTTGATTGTTAACCCTAATTAAAAAATATATAAAATTTTTATTTTTGCATCATTTTGTAGTTACTTTTAATTCCTTGGGTTGTATTGCATATAATAGTAGGAATTTACCAAAGTGATTTGAGCATCTTGATTTGACACTCGCTTGAAAATATTCTTAATGGCAAAAACCCACTAATCAAGATAAGGTGAGGGAATTCATCACCTTTTTCTTAGCCCACAAATCACTAATTCCTCACTACACTAACCCAAGCCTTTTTAAAACCCATTTGACGTTGGCCCCTAAGGACTCGAACTTATTAAGGAACAAGTGAAATCCTTAACTGAACCAGTTTAAGTTTGTTTGAATCTGTTGGTGTCTAAGGCAAGGTTTAGGGGTTACATAAGGCGCTCTACAAGCAACGAGATACTTAATTGGTCTTTGATCTCGCTCTAGTACTATCCTTACCTGGCTAACTGACCTAGTAAACTTCAATCTTTTCACTGAGGGATTTTTTAGTTCGGAGATGGTCTAGTTAAATTTAGGCTTAACCCTGGAATTAAGGGTGATTGATACAAAATGATTACTCTTGATTTGTTTTAGTTAGATTTTTCTTTATTCCTTTTTCTTCTTCTCATTATATTTTAGGTCTTTTAGTTTTTCTCCTTAAAAATATTTTTTAGTTAACTTTTTTTTCCTAGATCTTTTTCTCTAATTTCTTAAAAAACCTAACTTTTATTTTACTTAGAATTGTTTTTAGTTAAAAAATCTAAAAAGAATTTGTTTTGGCGTAGGCAAGTTTGGATTAGAGATAATACCAATCGTTTAATCCGCGTTGAACTATTTTTTGAAGAAATGACTAATCCTAATCAATCGATTCTTCAAGATATGTGTTATCTAACTAGAAATGCAATCCCATCTTGCATTAAGCTAAGCAATGTCAATGGAACTAATTTTGAGTTTAGACCGTATTTTCAAGAAATGAAATCGAAGGCGCTTACATTTTTATCTCCGAGTTTGAGGAAGTTTATCTTATAATTAAGATTAGAGAACTATCTGAGGATACGATTAAGCTTAGATTTATTTCTTTTAATCTTAAGGACAAAGCCAAGAAATGGCTGCATAGTTTACATACAAATTCTATCTCAACATAGGATGAATTTGTTACCCTTTTTTTTAAAAAAATTTTCCCTATCCATAAAATGGTTAAACTTAGAAACAGCATTTAGAATTTTAAGATAGTCCAGGGAGAGCTATTCTGAAATTATTTTGATAAGTTTAAGGATTTTCTATCCAATGTCTTCACCACGATCTAGAAAAGTGGCAATTATGTCAAATCATCTATGAAGGATTGGATTGTTCTTAAAAAACTTCCTTAGAATTGATGTGTCAAGGGGATTTCATGAAGAAAAATATCGATGAAGCTTCAAAATTTTTAGAGAGTTTATCTGAGAAAACCATGAAGTGGGAACACTGTGATGAAAGAGTTTCATCAGTTCTCCAACCCAAATCTAATAGTCTTTCCGTAGAGATAAACATAGTCTCTAAAGCAAAGATGGCTACAATCCTACATAGGTTAAAAACCTTAGAAATCAAAGAATGAGCTTCAGCTCAAATCAATCAAGTTTATACCTCAGGTGGTAATAATTGTCTTTCTCCAACTCATGTTTTATAGGAATGTCCTCTCTTAGGAAACAATCAACTATTAGATTTGGTAAACACTGCATTCTAGCGTCTCCTGAATGATCTATTTTCTCCAGCCTACAATATAGGTTGGAGAAATCACCAAAACTTTACATGGAATTAGGGAAGCTACTCCAAAAATCAAAGTTTCACTCCCGCTTCAACCCAACAATTTTCTAGAGGAAACACAATTCATTTCAGTTCACAAAATAATTTCCAACAAAATCAAATCTGCCTTATCCAAATCAGCCTCCTCACCATTAATCTGCAAATCATATGCCTCCAAGTTATAATCATGATAAACATCTCAATGTCTTAGAAAATGGTTTAGAGACCATGATTAAAGCTTCTACACAAACTACCAACTTGTTGACTCAGACATCCAACACTTTGAATTCCTTTATGCAAACAACCGAACAAATATTCAATTCCAACACTCAAGTCATAGCTAGGTTAGAAACCCAACTTAGTCAACTAGCTAGTGCTATGAGTGAGAGAGAGAAAGAAAAATTTCTGAGCCAACCCCTGCCCAATCCTAAGGACATGGGATCAAGTTCAACTTACCAAGCTCAAGTAAATGCAATCTATTCACTACAGTCAGGAAAACAAGTCGATAACCAAGTTAGAATGCCTCCTAGTCAAACTCTTAAACCTAAACAAACTCTTAGATGTAATTGAACAAATTCCTTCTTATGCAAAATTTTTAAAAGATTTGTGCACTAAGAAGAGAATAATAAATGCTCCAACAAAAGTCTTTCTTGCTACCACTATTAGTGACATGCTCTCAAAGCTCATGCCTTTAAAACATAGAATCCTAGTTGTCCTACTATCTCATGTGTTATTGGAAATACCTTAATTGATGAGGCACTTTTAGACTTAGGGACCAGCGTCAATTTACTTCTTTATTCAGTCTACCAGCAACTTAGTGTAGGAGAACTCAAACTAACCAGATGCACTTTACAGTTAGATGATAGATCTGTTAAAGTCCCATGGAAGAGATAGAGGATGTTCTGATTAAGGTTGGAGAGTTTATTTTTCTAGTGGATTTCATAGTCTTGGATACACAGCCTATTTCTAATCCCAAAGATTAGATACCTATCATTTTAGAAAGACCATTCTTAGTCACTTCTAATACTCTAATTAACTGTAGAACTGGTCAAATGAAGCTATCCTTTGAGAATATGATTGTTGATCTCAATATTTTTAATCTAAGGAACTAACAAACTGATCAACCTCTACAAGTAAATTACATCCACGGAAATTCAATTGAAGAGTTAGAAGAAGTGAATGAGTCAAACTTAAATTTTGAGGAACTCTTTGGTATGGAGCTGAAGATACTAGAGGAAATAGAATCAAACCAGGTCTTTCAAAACAAAGGAACTGAGTTAGATACAGGTTTCTCTAATCTTAGCTATGAAGAACTGTTCACTGATGAGTTTAGGTTCTTAGAACAACCAAATTTTCATACCTAAATTATGAATCTTCGGTTTGAGGAGATGTTTAATGAAGAACTAGTTATGTTAGGACAAACTTTCATTAATGAGAAACCTAAGTTCAAATCTGAGACTTACTTTTTTCCTGATCAACATCAGAAATTCAAAATGAATAACACCATTCATACCTACATTCAAATGCTGCAGAAATTATTGAAAACTTCGGAGTGTATAGAATTTAAGCACATCTTTGAGTTTATCATTTTAGACTTCTTTAAAATCTAAGGTAGAATTTTCAACAATAAGATAGGATTCTATGTAGAGTATGAGCTTTTTATTTTTAATCTGTCATTCTACATCTTTACTTTTTATCTGATAATTATAAGAATGACAAAAAAATTTATTCTTCTATCAATTGAGAGTTTCTTATTCTTTAAAAAAAAAGAAAAAAGAGAAAAAAAGAAGATATTAGTTTTTTTTGAAAAAATTAACTTGTGATCGTGAAAATTAATAGTTGTCCATTTTTTTAACAACCAAGTCTTAAAGTTAATAGGTTCATGTAAAAGTTAACCGATAACTGTGATAGTTAACAGGAAATAAGATTAGTTAACATGTAATGGTTAAAGTTAACATTTAAGATGTGACTATCGTATGAAACCTAAAATCACAAATCTTACATCACATAAATCTCAATTTTAACAACATGTTAATGATTACTTACATTTCAGTTGGAACTTTCTATGTTTTTACAGTAGTAGAACCCTATATATCAACAATAGCTTGTATCGACCAATATTTTCATTATGCTCTACCATACACTTCAAATCATCTTTATTCTCAATTGAAAAACTCAGAATTGTGTTCCTCTCAGTCTTTTGGAAACATTAATTTTTAATACAAAAAAGCTTGTTGTAAAACTTAGCATTGAGAATATAGCTTTCTTGCTTAAGGACACCATGCAAATGAGATCACTGGCGACCATTAATATGTAGGACAGTTATGAGAAGTAATTGAGGGATTTTTAGGACATGAGGGGTTGTTGAATGTTGAAGAACAAAACTCTAACACCATCAATGAGAGAGTCAAACAATAAAAGAGATAATAGAAGATGAGAGGGAGGATTAATGGAGGGAACCCTAGCTTTTTCCCTCCATTTTCACCGTCACATCGCATTTATTATGATCAGCGTTGCTGGGATCTTTTTCCGTGAGAAGAGGGGCAATTTCGGGAGAGGAGATGAAATACATATAATACTCGTATACAATAGACTTTTTGGGTTGGTCCATATTTTGTTGGGTTTTTTTAGTGCTAAATATTATGAGAAAAAGTCTGTGGGGCTAGGTCACATGAGCTTTATTTTTTCGGGGCCTTGATAATCACATTTTAATTACAATTTAATACCCTTATAATCTATTTTATATAAATAAATACACCACTAATAATTGT
>JBAKGM010000365.1:31701515-31715106 GCA_037177215.1 Asparagus racemosus | reverse complement strand
AGGTTCTCAGATCCACCCTCAAGATTAAGCTTGGTCTTAATCTCAGGGTCCGTGCGTGACTTCGCTTAGTCGATTTCGCCCACTCTGGCGATTATCCCCTTCGTGAGCTAATCCTCGTCGGCGATTATATTTCCTTCGTGAATATAATCAGAACCTTCTCTCAGGTGATATCGCTTTCACGGCCTGTGGGCGTGAGTCTGCGCCCAATAGCCCCCAAACCTAAAGTTTTGATTTCTCATGAGGTGCGGGTGGAGTCCTAAAAGCAACATCCGCTGATCCCTAGTTGGCGTCATTTATGGTTGAGGCTAGGACATTATCTGACCGTCTTTGAGCACCCAACTTTCATTCTTGATTAATGAGAACATCCTTAGCAAAGGCTTTTACAGTTGTTCATCTTTCCATAAGGTAACACTCCATTGCATAATATTCATCTATCGTTCCTTATATGAGAGGGGTTAAGAACTAACTATAAACTCGAGCATTTATTTAAAATATTCCAAGTCATGCTTTTCTAAAGAGACAAAAAAAGAAGGAAAGTTACATAAATAAATGGTTATTTACAGATGAATCCCCTGCATAATTGAGGTATAGCTATGTCGCACCCATGTTCTACACTGTGAACATATGCGCCCGTGTTTTCCGTCAGTCTTTTAACTGCCATGGAAATCTCGTGTGATACTTGGGAAATGTTCAACTCTGACCACCATACGATCTTGATATCTTCATTGAATTCTAGCAACTAGCAAGGAAAGCTTATTGTTGAGAGCCGGAAGGTGCATGTCTGTTTATAGTTATCATTAATTAACTTGTAAAAAAAAAGTCCTAACAGATCTCTTGCATAACCTCAGGTTTTGTGTAATTTTTCTCTTGGACAATTTTACCACTAGGTTGTTGGAGGGTGAATAGAATTACCTCCCACTTTCCGCATAAACACATAATATGCAGTGAAATAAAAATAAATTACAATGATAAACGATAGTTAGCAATAATATCAATGCAAATCCAACCAACAAGAGACACGAAATTTTATAATGGTTCGAATAAACAATCATACATCTACTTTTCCTTTTCGCGAATGGGCTTCCTCACTATAACAGAGTTCTTCAAAATCATAAACTTGATTCAGTAGGTTTACAAGACAGTGCTCTAATTTCAACTCAAAACTAGTCGTCTAACCTAACTCTTGCAATGAATAATTCTTAGCTCTAGCGAGTCCCAACCCTCAATTCAATTGGCTTGAGTACACCTTAAACGACATTCAATGAAAAGAAAAAATAATTAACAATTAAGCATGATACAAAAAGTAGATAGTTTTTAAAAATCATATTTTTTATTAGATTTATAAATGAGATTGATAGTTAAGCTATCTAATTTTGAATTTTAAACTTAAATTGTAATTTATTTAAGAAAAATTCTACTATCAAAACTATCTACTTTAACTAATAAAAAAAACTCTACTCTCTTCTTCTAATTTCATAGCAAAAAGATGTTACTAGCTTATTGTCTCTACTTTCCTAAGCATTTAGTGTATTCCTTAATAGCTAATCTGTATGTTAAAGTTTACAAAGAAATATAATCAATCATATGTATTATCACACTAGTGTCATGACTTGGATAGATTTCAACTGGCTTAATCATATGTATTATCACGCTAGTATCATGACTTGGATAGATTTCAATATTTTCTTATCGTACGTTACCAATTGCTTTGGAAAACTTTTTCCACGATCAAGAAAACGACCTAATTTCATGATTTATATGTACATTCAAACAAATTGCATTATCTAGAAAATAGAATGTTTATATACACAACTAAATTTACATTTGATCACATAAAGTGAACATAGCCTAGCCTTGAAATGACATAAGCTAATTCAACAGCTTCCAAAAGCTACTTACAACGGAAATAAGCGAGATTCCATTGCATAATAATTATATAGAAAATAAATACAAAAAAATAATTGACACAGTAATTACTTCGCTATAGCTTCTTTCATTATGTATAGCAACAAGTGTAAATTCTAATTTTGATTGCAAGAAGTGTTTTTCCCAAACATCCAATTAGTTTTCACTCAGATTTAGCGGAGTATTTCCAATCTAATGCTAATACACCCTACTTGCAAGGGAGACAAAAATCGACAAGTAGATCGCAGAGAGACTTTGTTTAAACTTTTGACAAAAGACTTCATTTAATTCAAATTGCATCATTGTCAACAAACATATGCACCCCAATGTCCATTTTAAGACACAAGAAAGCAATACTAAAAATATGGATTCAGACATTCCTCACTATTAAAAAGTAGTAAATAGATCACTACGATATCATAATCATGCATTGGAACTGCATAATCAACATGCATATAACCTTATTTTATTTAATTTTTATTCCTTTTCTGTTCAAAAAGACACAGAAATCATGTTAGTCCTAGTAAGAGAATCATCATCATCATCATCATCCCCATAAGACAAAAGCGAACAATTTATGCCAACACATTAATATGGAAGGACTTTCATGATGAATTAAGTTGCATTTCTCCAATCGCATCTCATTTTAATAAAAATAAAAGGTTTGAAGCAAATACGTGAATTATATTCCAATAAACTCGTATGCAAGTCCAATTAGTTTTAGTTTAGCAACAGTAGTTCGTACTGATCTGAAAAGTTGCAGTGGTTCAAAATTTTAGGATTTGTAATCTCATTTAAAATTCCAAATCTATAGGGTTTCATACATGCTTTGGGATTTCTAATACTTTGTTTGGTTCAACATTATTATAGGAAAGCAAATCCTAAAATTTGTAATATTTTGTTTTGTTCAAATCCAAATTATAAGATTACAAATTCTTAAAAAGAAGAAGATGTGAATTTACTTACCTTGGTGAGGTTACCTCTCATAAAAAAATAAAATACAATTGTATAAAGTGAGAGGTAAGCATATCTATTTATGGGATTTGCCAAATCCTCTCCAATTGAGAGGATTTGGTAAATTCTAAAACTTGAGTGTTTTTTGCAATTTAGGGATTCAAGATCCTAAAAATTTGCTTGAAACAAACACAATTTATGGAATCCAAAAATCCCAAAATACCCAAATTTTTTATCATAGAATTTAAAATCCACCCCATATCCCAAAAATTTGCTTTAACCAAACGCCTTACATTACCTTCTAAAGAATCCAAACGACAAGAAAAAATAAGTAGAAAAATGAAAGGGATGACCAGGACAGAAAACAAAAATATAACTGACCTAAAAAGAAAACTAATGAAAAGACAATGACAGCTGTAAAAAAAAGTAACCCAAAAACAAAAAAGGATAGGGGAAATTTTTTGAACAATCCATATTTAAAATTTCCTTATACAAATAGCCATACTTTTTTTATTTATTTACCATTCTCGACTTATTACGAGCCAGAAATGGGTAGATTTTAAAATCTGAAAAAGTTTTAATTATCCGGATTAGACAATCCTGGATAAATAGCAATTTAATTAAAGTTAAAATCAGGATTGCCATATACAGAAGTGTTTGGCTAATATAAACAGACTTAATTAGTATCGAACCCTATATCACATCCTTCCCATTTATGGCTCAAAAACTAATCGAGTGCAGCGCTAATCATGCAATTAGAAAAAAAAAATTGAGTTTTCAAAATAGACCCACTTTTCACTGACGTGGCGAAAATAAGTCGAAAAGGGTTAGTAAATAAAAAGTAGGTTGATTTTCGTAATTAAATATTAAAATCGGATTATTTAAAAAATTTGTCTAATAGGATAAGCAAAAACATGGAAAGACGAACTAAATTAATCATCACAATACTAGTGAAAAAGACAAAAAATAAAAAAAAACGTAAACTGACTCCAAAGAAAAGAGTAACTGATCAAAAAAAGAGCAACGTAATTCTCTGCTTCAATTAAGGATAAATTTCGATTTTTATCTCCCATTAGCAACCAAATAACAAATTGGTTTTCTTCTATTTTGAAATCCCAACTACCAAATCAGGGAAATATTCATCCTCTTTGTGAAAACAAGCTTCCCGCAAACACTCACAACAATATTTCCCATCCAACAGAATGTATCTCATTCTCCTAGCCCTCCTTGTTCCCTTCGCAGCCTCTTCAAATTTCATCAACTACACCCAAGATTTTGGAAGAATCGTCGAAGAGAAATCTCCCATTTCGATTCTCAAGCCTACAACTCCAGCAGGCATCTCATTACTCCTAAAATCAACATACTCATCTCCATCTCAAGGCGACGTAACGGTCGCTGCAAGGGGAGCTGGCCACTCCACATACGGCCAAGCTCAAGCCCCTGGGGGTATTATTATAGACACAACAAGCTTACCAAGCTCCATTCGAGTTGAGAAAGGCTATGTTGATGTCAGTGGAGGTGCTCTATGGGTGGATGTACTCAACGAGACATTGAAGCATGGCCAAAGTCCAAGATCGTGGACTGATTATTTATATCTAACAGTTGGAGGGACTCTGTCGAATGCTGGCATCAGTGGCCAAACTTTCAAATATGGGCCACAAGTCTCGAATGTCATTGAATTGGACATTGTGACAGGTAAAAAAATATATATATAAGTTCACTGGTACTTAACCTGCAATATACACGCAACTAAAATAGGCTTTTATGAATTTTTGTAGAGAGGAAATTGTTAAATCAGATGTTGAAGGTGTATAGGAAACTGATATTTGGCTGTATACTGACTTCTGAGTTGCAGTAGTCGTATTTGCAGGAGGTGCACGCTTAATTTTATCGCTGACTTCGATTGTCAGTGCAATTTCACTCGGTATACATTGCGAGTAATTCACAATTCACAACTCTAGACGCATCACAATGACACCTACATGTAAAAGAAACACTTCTGTTTCCGCGCAACCTTCTAGAAGTTATGCTTCATTGCTGACTCTCACTCTATCAGGAAAAGGAGAACAGGTTACTTGTTCTGAGCACAAGAACTCAGATCTCTTTTACGGCAGCTTAGGAGGTCTCGGACAATTTGGCATCATAACAAGAGCCAGAATTATGCTACAATTTGCTCCAAGAATGGTATGTTAACCCCTCAGTACTGGTATAAACGGTCACATAAGTTTGAAACACAATTATACACATCAAAAAACTGCAGGTGAAATTGGTGAAAATGCCATATCATGAATTCAATCGTTTCACAAAAGATCAGGAGTTGCTCATATCCAAAGGAGAGGTAGACTACCTTGAAGGATTTCTAAATTTTCGGGTTAATTCATCGAACAAACCGGATTATACCATCGAGCTTGGATTATATTATAACGACGAGGACATAGTTCAGAAGGTAACTCTATAATTTTGTGCTTATATTCCAAATTCCCAGGTATTAACCTTGTGATGTTCCAGGAGTTGGATCAGATATTATCAGAGCTCAGGATTGTGGCATCGATGGTGAATGAGTCAGATTTGTCATACTTCGAGTTCCTGAACAGGGTGAGGGCAGAGGAGGAGGAGCTAAGGAAGAAAGGGTTATGGGAGGTTGCACATCCATGGCTCAATTTCTTTGTGCCAAGAACCCAAATTGAGAGGTTCAAGGACATCCTTCTTGAGATCATCTCCAGCAGCTATGGTGGTGGACCTATAATCATATATCCATTTTCAAGGCACAAGTAGGCTCTCTCCTAGACATCTTTACTTACAATGTCCTACGCAAGGCAACAAAGTGCACATATCTTTCTAAGATGTATGATTGTACTTGTATCTGTTTTTTTACCGGATATGGATATAAATATAGACAGTTAGATACAGGCACGATATTCACATTTGATAAGAAAGAATAAGCACAAACTTCAATTGGCAATGGATATTGACAGGATATTATGAAATAAGACTGGTGATTGAAATCAAAGAATGGCTTCAACCTTCAATTCAGACCCTTCTTCTGTTAAAATAAGAAAAGGTGTAAAATTATTGATAATCATGTTACTAGATGCACTAAAAACTCAATTTAATTTATACAGGCAGATCATGTATGTTGGACATCTAGTCAATTTCCAATAGTTTGTCATTCTTTGTAATCTGCATAGGTCTTTTAAATAGATGGATAACGGATACCCATATTTGGTAAAATACGGATATAATTATCCATTTACATACCTTACTTTTAAAGCTTTAGACCTATGGTATTGCATAATTGCAGCCTTCTACCCTTTGATTTCTGCTTATCTAAAGTTAGCAAACATCCTTTAGATTAAAATGTCAAATTGCACTTCTTCAGATCTTACAGAAGTCCTTAATCAATGTCGAAAATTGCACTTCAGATCTTACAGAAGTCCTTAATCAAAGATTCAAAGTCAACAGGAGAGGTCGAATATATAATGAGTAATTAATCAAGCTGATCAGATATTTAACAATCTCAACAGAGGTTGAAGGTAGGGAAACTTTACAATTAATAGAGGAGCTCCAAAGGCAATTGTTGTATCGTTAGTTGAAATTTAACCTATAGAATAATTACAAATATCCTAGCAGCTATTCTCCATGAATTGTCTTTTCTCAACACCTAACCAACAAAAGCATGCATGATCCTACCTGTTGATAAAACCTCAACTGGTTTTCCAAGTTCAGACCCCTGAAATGATCTTGCACAATAAGCCACATAGAGAGTGAGACTGTATAAATATGTGATTGTGTCATGCAATTATTGTTAAAATGAAAATAGATCATTGATTTGAGTTCAGGCTCTATACGATCAAAGGTCCTAATATCCTGAGTCATTTTTTCAGATGGAACCTGAATATGTCGGCTATGTTACCTGAAGTCCATCAAGAGGATGACATTGTGTATGCAGTCAGCATTCTCCAGTCAACTCTCCCTTCCTGTAGTCGTGGATCTCAGTGTCTTGACACACTCCTAAGCCAAAACCAAAAGATCATAGATATTGCGACGTCCCAGCCCAAACAGAAGTTTTATGGAGATAATGCAAAAATAGCTGCACTGAAGGAAGGACACATAAAGAGTAGTGAGGGTGGACTGGGAGCGAAACAATATTTACCGTATTTGAAGAATGAAAGGGAATGGAGGGATCATTTTGGTGACAAGTGGGATCGATTTATAAAATTGAAGGAGAGATTCGATCCTCTGAATGTTTTGACCCCCGGCCAAAGGATTTTTAAGAGGAAGTCTATTGATAAATAGAACTTTTGTGACCTAGCTCATGCATCACCTTTTCTAATTCTCTAAATAAATTTTCAAATCTATCATATGAGGTAATTATTCTAATGAGGTTTTGACAAACTCAGTATCAAGGTGATGATGTGAATTTTAGCCTTCCATGCTTCAAATGCCTCATCGGTTTCTTACCATAAATATGAAAAGGAAAAAGCTACAGCAGAACAGTGGCACCAATCTGACATCCTTCAGATATTAAAGCTATTTCAGTACCTAATTTCTTTTCAAATGTCGACACAGAATAATTTAATAAATTCTTTTAATTATCTTTACAACTAACACCAACTCGAGTTTAAAGTTTTTTTAATGGCTATACTCTCAAACACATAATGGTCCAAGGAGTTTCCTATATTTTTAGCACCATTCTCAACTCTCTCCTCCATGCAGCTCAAAGAGAATACAGACTCCCTAACACATCGAACCATGACAGATGAAAAAAGCGTTGCTATTTGGCGTATTATTTAAGGCCAAAATATAGCCTTATACCTGACATATATCCTAACTAGGAAAATATGTAAGCAAATACCTCTTACCGAATAATGCACTTTTGTCTTTTAGCATATAACCATTTTCACCATGTATTGCCCACAAACAATTTTTGGCAGCTTTTATAGTATGTTGGTGTTCTATCCCTAAGCTCATAATTCTTTCTTAGATTTGAGATCTGATTATACACTTTTACTGCACCCACATTCTACCTGTAGGAATAAAGAGTTCGTATATATCCTCGAACCACTTTGCATCAAAGAAAAAAGGCATTCACCAAAGTACTTTTTATCATAATCAGTTCTTGAAGAAATATGGAATTTAGACAAAATGATCTGAAACGAAAAAAATGAGAAGGCAAGCCTGCAAAAGCGTTCCAATAAAAAGCAAAATAGAAAGGCAATCAATAAACTTCCCTGTTACATCAAGCAATAGAGCAGGATAATTCTAAGAGTATTCCACTATAGGAATATATACACAAGATTCGCTAGTCATGGATTTTCAAAGGATAAAAACAACATAGTTATTAATCATTAAGAACAGAAAAATTCGCAACATAAACAAAAATCTGAACTGCACTGAATATTTGCTTTTACTTGGGTAAGAATATTTAATGCTTTATTTGGACTTTAGTGTATAGAATTAAAACCTGACATGAAACAACTAACCCAAATTTAAGTGTCAAAACATAAACAATAAGTGTTTGGTTCACAAGTTTTAGGAAAATTTTAAGAGAAATGACAAATTCGTAAATAAAAATTTTCCTTTAATTGAGTTTTGATGTGTTTGGTTCACTCGACATTTATGGAAAACATTTCTTAAAAAGAACAAAATAGTAGGAAAACGACTTCCTACCATTTTGAGAGGAAAATTTAGGTGGAAAACATTTCCTATAAAAAGGGGTTGAAAACATTTCCTATAATTTCATTTCCTTGAACCAAACACCCCCTAAAGGGACTCACCAGTAATCTCTACAGGAACAAACTCCGTTTTTAAAATGGTGAAAGCGATTTGCATCCCTCAAGACAATCTCCCTTTTTGTCACTGTTGTAATCATCTTTATAGCATCATGGCAATCATCACAAACTCTGTGTCCTTGCACCACTTGTAGCAAACTCGAGCTTGGAGTACTAATGAGACCAAAAGTAACAGCTAATTTTTCACTATGAGTACCTGAAGCCCTCTGTTCTTCCCCTTCCACATCAGGAAGTAAACATTTTCCTCCATGTGAGTA
The DNA here is from genome assembly GCA_037177215.1 of Asparagus racemosus. NCBI lineage: Eukaryota > Viridiplantae > Streptophyta > Magnoliopsida > Asparagales > Asparagaceae > Asparagus > Asparagus racemosus. Next base: position 31,706,198 of record JBAKGM010000365.1, on the reverse strand, counting down.
GCCTAATTTACCAATCTCCTTCATTAACTTATCCAATTTCTTATAGATTTCGATGCTGTTTGGATGGGACTTATCCCCAAAGACAAATTTATGAGATTGTTTCTTGATTTCAATCCAGCTACATGCTGGAACCAATCTCAAGCCTCTTCTTTTTAACGTTTCTAGAACCTCGGCAGCCTCATCTGATCTCCCTGAACTATTATATATATTCAAAAGAACGACATAATTGCCTAATTTTTGTGGCTCCAATCCATAGAGCTTCTTGGCTGCAAACTCTCCAAGCTCACAGTTTTTGTGAACCCTACAAGCTGTGAGCAGTGCACCCCACATGTTTCTTGTGGGTGGAAAAGGTGCATTTTTTATGAGACTAAGAGCTTCATCTAGGAGCCCCTCTCGACCTAATATTTCAATCATGCATGCATAGTGCATTGCTCTAGGCTTCGTCTTAGGATTGTTTGACATACACTCAAAAATCTCATGACCTTTGCTTGACAATCCAGAGTAACTGCAAGCATTTAGAACTGCAAGGTATGTTACATGGTTGGGTAGTAAATCCTCATCCACCAGTTTATCAAACATGGCAACCGCTTCTTCACCCATTCCATGAACCCCATATCCCCCTATCAAAGCATTCCAAGTAATCAAATTTTTACGAGGCATCCTATCAAAGATATTTCGAGCATCCTCCATCCTCCCCCATTTACAATATAAGTCAACTAAAGCAGAGTTAGAAATTAAATCCATACCAAACCCATTCCGAATCAAACCAGCATGGATTTGCTTCGCGTGCTCTAAAGAACCCAACCGAGCACAAATGCTAATAACAATCGAGTACGTAAAATGATCCATCTTCACACCGGAACCTTGCATCTCATAGTACAAATCAAGAGCCTCTTCACTGTAACCATGAACAGCGTATCCTTTTATAATCGAATTCCAAGCAACAACACTCTTCTCTTTCATCTCATCAAAAACCCATTGAGCCTCTTCAAGACGATCGCATTTACCATACATATCAATCAAAGCACAAGATACAAAACTATTATCGTACAGATCCAACTTGAAACTAAGAGCATGTAATTGGTTACCAACAAAAGCACAGCTCGATCCAGATGCAGCCCTGATCCCATTCATCAGAGATCTCGAATCATGGGCATGCGAACACTCCGACCACATCATCAAAAACAGGTCAAATGCCTCATCAAAGGATCCCAAATCAAGTAGACCAGAAATCATTATATTCCAAGATGCAACATCTTTCTCAGGCATTTCAGCAAACAGTCGGCGGGCATCAGTAATTAACCCACATTTCAAGTGCATCAGAAGAACTCTATTCCTAATGTCCTGATCGAACTCGAGCCCATAATCAATCATATGCCGAAACAACAATTTTGCGTCCCGGTTCGATCGAAGCCCGATGCAGGCAGTGATCAAAGTATGATAAGTTAAATCAGTGAAAGATTGGCCATTACATTGCAAAATCTCGAAAAGCTCGAGGGCCTCTCTGAACTTCTTCATGAACACCAGTTTCTCAATTTTCGTGCAGAGAGGAGACTGAACCCGAACCTTGGGCTCATAGGCTCGAATGGGTTCTGGATTTTCAGGGATTTTTTGAGGTTTCGGCTTCAAAGCTGAGCATTTTACGACGAAAGACGGGAACTTCCGCCTTGGGATTGAGAAATTTACGATCTTTTTGATTGAAGGGAGATTGGGGAGTTTGGGGAGGTAAGGGTTTAGGGTTTGGGGATCTGAGGGGAGGTTGAAGAAGATGGAATCCATTGGAGAGAACGAGGGAACTTGGAGAGATCTGGAGAGATGAAAATTAGTACAAGGACGGAGTTATTTCTCATTTAAGTTTTTTTATTTTTATTTTTATTTTTATTTTCGTATGAGCATTGATAGATCCGCCCTTTTTCTCCTTTTTTCCCCCGATTTTTTTGACAGAGTCTGATTCGAGAGAGAGTTGGCGGTGGCAGTTGAAGTTCGTCAGCTGAAAGTAGGCCCCATAATCTTTGAAATTGCTATTTGGCCCCTCAAATCTTGTAAACTTTGCTTCAAATTAGTCCCATTAGTTTGCTATGGTTTGATTTTGGAGGAATATTCTATTTAAATAAGGTTTTTTGTCCTAGAAACCATCTTAAAAATAGGGTAATTATACAGAAACCATCTTTCATTATTAATTTATATATAAATCATCATTGAAGTTAGTTTCTGTTGTAATCAACTATCTTCTAGTCAAAATTTTCACTAAAACCCCAAAACTTCCCTTGAAAAAACTCACATGCAACGTACATGATTCATTTTTTTTAGTGTTTAGGTCATTAGGATACAACTTGTGTGCCTTGAACTTGAAATTTTTTTAATTATTTTTTATTTTTTTATTGAAAATTTGACTGGGAGATTGTTGATTGCAACAAAAATCTTCTTTAAAAATATTTATTTACAAGTTAAAAATGACGTGATTTTCGTATTATTACCCTATTTTTAAGGTGGTTTTAGGGAGGAAAAAAGCCCCTTTAAATTTTAAAAAAAAGCCCCTTTAAATTAACTTTTTGACTTAGAATCCCAGTTACACCCTTTTGTTAAATACAGATCAAAACTCATAGGTGTTTCAATGGGGGACGTATATACCCCAAACCTGTTCAAAACCTATACACATTAAAACATCTTCCGACCCAATTGTCACCTGCTCGTCATAACCCATTTCATGAGGTTAAAAGAATACATAACAATCACTAACCCAACGAAAAGTTAACACGCATGACAGAAATTATAAATTTATAGATAAATGACCCAAATTCTAATTTAAGTTTTTTTTTCACATTAGTGCCTTAAATGTTTAATATTTTGAGATATTTGTCTTTCAAATAATTAGAATCACTAGTAGGTCCCCCAAACTCGTAAAATTTTCAAATTAGTCTTCCATTATATCCACTAAATCCGAAAATTTGTTAATTTATCCATACATACATTGACATAGAATAATTTATCCATGCATACATTGATATAGAAAGCTATCCGCTAGATACTTACTTGATTGAATTAAGTTAAAGTGTCTTTCTCATTTATTGCTATAACATTGTATTGTGGGTTAAGAGTGCACATTCTATCAGAACCATCAATAAGGTAATTTTCCTAACACATTGAGTGGCAGAGAACCATTCGCTCCCATGTGGATGGTTATGATAGGATATGTATTTGTGGGTTAGATCGCAGTCATATTTTCACCATCAAACACATTAAAATTGAGTTGTCACAAGAATTGAGTGTCATAATATTTATCAATAATGTGCCTTTGAGCGTTGAGTGTTTTTCGTATTTATCAACATCAATGCTGTTTCACAAAATTGTATTTAAAAGAAATTTAAATGCGTTTTGTGAAACTTGAGCACATATTGATCTGGTATCGTCTTAAAAGATTTTCCAGTGCATCAAAACTTTGAAAGGTTATGACAATAGTGGAGGGTTATATTTATACCATCGACGCCTTCAAAGAAAATTCTCAATCTCATGATATTCTTTGGGGATCATCATGACTCCCAATTTGGTTCCTCCCCTATCAATATCCTGCACATGATTTTATGGGCCATAATCATACCCTCTAATTAGGGACAAAGCAAACCCTGTAATCATGACTAGGTCGGTTTCCTCACAATGGTGAGTAGCAAGTCATATCCTTGAATTTAAGAGAAAGACAAATAGCTTCTGAAGCTTTCTCTAGATCTCAAAATGTTGTATTTTTAGCCTAAAAAAGAACTAGAGAAAGGTTAAGGAATTAATTAAATGATGCTTTTAGTTCATTTTATAATAAAAGTATGAAGCTAATGATGGAGGATATGCATAAGGTCATTATCCGTTGAGCACTTTTCTATAAGCATTGGATGCCATGTGACCACATTTTGATTCCCACATCACTTAAAGCTTGAGCACATCTTTGAAGATAAGCGACAAATTTGCAAAAATTGCACACCTGTACAATTTGCCAGAAGATTAAGTTTATTAATCTGTCTCAAATCTTAAAAATTTAATTGCAATGGACGAGCTAGTTTTGTCCACAACCTCAAAGTTGCAAATAACCTCGTCAATCATTTAACTACAAGCCAAATTTTTGGTAAAATGTAGTCCTTGTGAGCAAAGCTTATAAAAATCAGGGATCTTGTCATGTCTCCTAGGCTAGCATTAACAACGCATAAATATTGTTATTTAGATCAAATCACAACAGGGCAATCATTAAACGTATTTTGCTCTTTTTAGGTGAGCATTCTTCAGAGCTTGAACCTGCATTATTGTGATATTATTTTAAAGTCCCTTATCTCATATTAAAGTCCATTATATCCCTTAGTATTTAAATCCTTCGATATTTAGACAGAATTATCTCTCTGTTATTTGTACACGTATTATAAGTAAGTGTATATCCAACAGGTGTAAGAGGGTCTGAGGTCTTTTTGCAACAAAGTTCGAAAATCTTTTTTGCAATACATGCCTTATGTAGCACTAATATGATGGGTACAAATGAGGAAGTGATAACTCTATTCGGACATAAACGATATAAAATGATAATAAAAATTAGGGGTAACAAAGTGAGTAGCCCCCCTTTATCAGGGGGTGGATTGGGGGGGGGGGGGGGGGGGGGGGGGGGGGGGGGGGGGGGGGGGGGGGGGGGGGGGGGGGGGGGGGGGGGGG
>JBAKGM010000365.1:31663574-31695011 GCA_037177215.1 Asparagus racemosus | reverse complement strand
CCACCCCAAACAAAAAACCCAAAAAAAAAAACACACAAAAATTCTTTTACCCTCATGGGGTCTTTATCAAAAAACAATTCTCTTTCTTTGAGGATTCGCCTTCAAGTGCCTTCAAGTTTTGGTGTTGCCTCCATTTGGATTCTTTCTCCATACCATATTTATATTATTTCTTTTGTTTTATCTTACTTTCAGGCGTGGAAACCACTTCTCATTTTTCGTGTTACCTTCTTTAGGATTCTTTGTCAGTACCATATTTATATTTATAGTTCTTTTTCAAAAGCAATCCTATAGAGGACCGTCTAGAGAAAATCATATAGGGAAGGAGAATGCAGACACGTGTACTAAAGCCCATCAATACATTATTTATTGGTTGTACTGATATTTATTTACTGATTCTGTTGATAGTGTATATTGATTGTGTTGATTTAAAATTGGTAGTGGAACACGTCATGTTATTTCCTCCCCATATGATTTTTGATAGAGGGCCCTCTATTAGAAAAATTTTCCCTTTTTTTAATTGGCTTGATTTCTAGGCTTGGAAATCATTTCTCATTGTAATATCTTCAATGTTACAGATCTTCTTAGATCCGAAGGAGAGGAACAACACTGAGTACAAATTGGAGACCTTTACGGCAGTTTACAGGAAGCTTACTGGGAAAGATGTGGTCTTTGAATACCCTGTCACCGAGGCTTAGACAAAAAATTATAATATTTATGTGCTCCGGTGGTTTGTTCTTTTTTTTTATTTGGCTATTCCGGAAATTTTTGATATTTTGACTGCTGGGCTTTGTTTTTAATCAAAGACTTCTGCAATGAAAGTAGAGACTTCTGCAATGAGAGTTTCTGTTTCAGATCAAGTGTTAAAGTAACAAACTTCAGATTATAGTTGTGGAAATTATTGTATTATTCTGCAGTAGTTTTCTTCCTTAAATTTGTCTCTTGTTTTGTGGTAAACCTCCTTTATTTTGCATATTATGGTTGAAGCCTAGTTTTCTATTGATTATGGCAATGTGTTTTTGGAGATTCCATGCCCATATCTATGTATATGCTCTAGTTTATACCAATATTTTTAAAGAAAGTATCTATGTTTCATAGTTGTTTGCTTGTTGCATTATGCTAATTGCTGAAAGGCATATTTGCTTGTATTGCTTTTGAATGTGGTCCTAAATGCTCTTAAATTTTACCTGATGTTGAAATTGAAGACGGAAAGGTTCACATAAGGAGCTGTATCTTTCAAATGTGGTATGACTTTTCACTGATTTATGCTGAAGATGATGCTAATAGATTTATTTATTTCCTCGTTGAGTTATTAGTTTTACTTGCTTCTTTGCTGAGGTAATTTGTGATATAGGTTATGTTCTTGTTCTGGTGAAGTTGTCCTCAACAATCTTTATTCAGAAATAGTGTGGAGTCTCTTGTTGCTGTCTAAAGCTGAAGGTTGTACTAATTCATTCATTTGTTCCTTTATTTCACCGGTTTGATAAGTTTTGTTTCACACAAAAGTGACAATCTTTATTCTAACTAAATCCATCATCCAATAACACAATGTAGCTACATAGTATCACATAAACGACGCAAGCATCAGACTAACAAAAATCACGACTCAAGCACAAAATGATATTCTATAGAACTTAAAGAGCCAAAAGCATGGCCATCCCCAATCCAACTCCGGCGGCCGCCTTTGCCTGAAGGTTGCTGGCTCCCGACGGAGGTGGCGGTGGGGTACCCGGTGACGGAGGTGGCGGTGGGGTACCCGGAGTACCGGGGGGAGATGGTCCAGATGATGCAACTGTGTTGATCGCGACCTTCATTCCACTCCCACAGTGTCCTGGCTTTCCACAGATGAAGTATCGTATCACAGTAGTCGACAGCGGGATCACGTCGTCCCCGCTGGTGTGTGTCGCTATCGTGTTGCTTGTAGTGCAGGAGTCATAGTTCGCCTTGTTCACCTCTAGGACGTCGTGCTGGGATGGATCATATGAGAAAACTGTAATAATAAACAAGTAAATCATCATCTAAGCCTTTTCTCACCATCGTATGCGTTCAGCTGGTTAGGACACTCTATAAAAGGGTCAACTGCATCCCCGTATTGTAGGAGGTTAGTCATTTATTACCCCTAAATTTTTTTATTAGCACTTGGACCCTCTAATCTTCGAGTTATCTCTTCGGTGTCTATACATGTAAATGTAATATAGAGCATATATTTCAACACTTAATAAGAGAATTTAGAAAGATTCCTCAGCAACACAGTAAGATGTCAAGGGATCTTTTTGCAACACATTTACCACATGCGATACTCATGTAGGGTTTTCTGTTTAGATAGCATAAGATTCAAGTGATGATAAAAAGTTTAGAGATAATAAGGTTATGTTTAGTTTGAAAGAAATTGGAGGAAAAGAAAGGAAGGCACAGGAGAAAACAAGCGTCTAGTGTTTGGTTAGGTTGAAAAACAAAATGAAAATGAAAATGAGAGACTCCAAAAGAAAAATGAGATGAAAAATGTCTCGAATTAATCTTTTCCTCCCCCGACCCCAACGAAAATGGTCCGCTCAGTTTGATTCCATGTGGGGCCCATGTGGAATAATTAAATGGGCTTCCATGTTCAGTCGGCCAACAAAGTTAAATCGCTCACTTAGTTGCATGTGGGGCCCAAATGAAAAGAAATTATGTAGCTGTTATATTGGTAGGTTTAGTTATATAAAGATTTTTGTTATACAAAAAGCAACAAACTTTATATTATCTATACGCTATCCTAGGTTAAAAAAATAAAAAAAATTTCAAAATCAATGAATTAATATTAATATGGGTTGCTGTATAACATAAATTAATTGTATTTCTTCATTATTATTTTGAAGTAGCAAACAATTGTTTGTTTATAATGTAAATTAATTATATTTTCTAACTACTTTTTTTTATTGAACTAATCCGATTTTCCTTCAAATATTCTTTTACGATAATCCCACTAACCAAACAGCAAAAAGCTTCCTATTTTCTTTCCTTTTTCTTTTCCTTGCCTCTCCTTTTTCTCTTTCCTTCTCTTTTCCCTCGCCTCACCTCAAACCAAACGCAGCCTAAATGGCCAACTTTAAAAGAAACCGAGTTTCTCATCCAGAAGGTTAGAAAGCTTACCCAGATCGTCCCCCTGGTTGAAGGTCTGGCCCTGAGCCCAGGCGCCGAGGTTAGTCTGAAGATTCCAACTCCCACCTGGAGAGCCGACAGTGATGTTCCTCGCGGTCGCAAGCTCAAAGATGACGGCCATCGCCGCAACGGCAAGGGAAACTTTCAACGCTGCCATCTTTCTCTATATATGGAAGGGGCTTGCAGACGAGGACAAGAGGTTGATATGAAGCTGCCTATAGTGAATGCGTGCATGTATTTATAGAAGGATTCTAGACAAAGCCTAGAGAGTTTAGTTGAGATTGAGGGCCATATGTTGATGTTGATAGAATTATAATAATTATAATAATAGCAATATTTACAAAGTTGTTAGAATAGAGGAAGTAGGAGATGTTGTCCCCGTGGCGGCTTGCGTTGAATGTGATTATTTTACTAAACAAACTAGAAACGTATCGGATGTTTCCTGCAGTGTTTGTTTGAGGATGTGTGGTGATAATTAGAGTACAGAAACTATGTAAGTGTGATTAATTTGTCTACCCTTAGACGTTGTCTTTGTAACGATGATGATGCTGATGAGATAGGATAGGGTAAAATAGACAGCCGACACGTAACATGTTTAAATACTTTTTGAGGAAAATAAACGAACGTTCTGCACAAAACACCCCTACGTGATCAACACTTTGGGGGTGTTCTTGCACAAAACAACCCTACATGTTATAAATTCAGGAAAAACGTTCCTCCAGAACTTGACATCCCCTAACTCCTCTTTTTCTTCCTTATCAAAATTTCCTCTATTCCTTTGACATTAATTGTCCACTTCCTTTACATTTCGCCGCTTCTCATCAGTTTTCAGGGCACCGATAGTTAAGGGTTTAGACCTTTTACTCTTCAGATTGCGCTGTTAATTGTGACAATTCTTAATAGTTAAAAAGGGTTATGTGTAATTTTGAAAGTTCAAGATGATTTTCTCTATAATATAAAGTTACGAGGGTTTTCTGCAACATCATCCCAAAGTTCAGCAGAGGTTTTGTGAAATTTACCTACAAAAACCGCTACTGCCAAATATCAAATGTGATGCCAACCTTCAAACTTCGTTCAAAAATCAGTATCATATTACATGCTCACAGAAAGAAAACATACAACCAGACTTTTTTGCAAGCTTTCCACGCACACAAAAATGGCTTAATTTTCTCATTTATTGGTTGACTAATCTCGAAGTATCATCATCAAACATCCTAGAGGGAGCAGGTTTCTCTCACTATCTCCTCCCTATTTCCCAGAATAAAATCCATTGTTAGAAGTAACATATGGCTGAATCCTCCCATTCAAAAGTTTCTCTAAAAGCAACATAAATAGTTCATTATGATCTAATCATGATGTAATAGATGAGGGAAAGGAAAAACAAACATATTTAAATGATAATGATCATAGACTAAGTAGAAGAATATACATATATGTATTGTATCAAGAAATTTTTTACTTGGTCTATGGTTGCATCATGTGAAAAATCTCCTTCACCAACTACATTAAGATGCATACTACTTATTTTTACTAACCTTGCCTTTCCATTCTTTGAAAAATTATTGGTAAATGAGGGGATCAAACAAAGTCCACCTACTAGGAAATCAAATGAAAAGTGTGAATGAGTCATCTCAATAGCGTAAACCAAGTTCATTTTTCTGTTACATATGCACCTAATTTATACTGTTATGAGTTAACACCTAATAATCATCTTCACTCAGAGACGGGTATATGGATGGTCTACACCTAACCTGGGAAAATGGCAGTGACCTTGGAGACAAATTAGAAGGAAACAACCACAAGGAACTCAAAAGTTTTTTAAATATTTTTTTTAAGACTCAAAAGCTTAGAGAGCATATTAGTGTAACTTTGACCTAAGTCATAGGCCAAAAGCCCGATGGCTGCGGGCTGGGTGGTTGGCTAGCGATTAGTAGGGCCTACACTAGAAGAAACCCTAAAGCATGGGTGATGCCAGATGTGCGTTCAAAGATTCCCTTCGGGTTGTCAATGGCTGCAGGCTGAACCTTTGAATGGATATCCGTTAGGAGTACAAATGGATACCGATATCTGCATACATATTTGTATATGTATACATTATAAAAATGGATGATGCGTGTGACAAATAATGAGCATAATTGGTATACACGCTGCCAAGAGATGGAGAAGTGTGAAACTCACCCTGCCAGTTGGATTGGAAGGTGTGAACTGCATCTTTTTCATCTTTCGGTAGCTCATTTTGATATCTGAGGTGACATCTCGCGTCCAACACGCATATCTACGTGGGTTGCAAGATTTTGAGCTTAAATTTAATTTTAGTGGTTTAGATATTCTAATTCTTTTTTATGGATACATAGCTGAATCTGATTTTATACACTCAATTTTATTTTATGGTTCTAGTCAGTTTGTGTCATGCGATATACATATATTCTTCCAAAGTCTCATACTATTAACACATACACTTACATCGATTTTTTCTTATCGAGCTATGTATGTATCCATGATTGGTTATATCTTATCCTTTTGTATCCAATAAGTTTGCACATGTAATCATCAACTAAGAAAACGCTGTTCTTCCATTTGGTTGTTAATCTTTGCTTGGTTTGTTTGTATCTACTTCACGAGGATCATTTAAGTACTTAAAATAAAATCTATTTAAGTACTTAAAATAAAATCTATCTAGTGGGTTAACTTATTTTCCATCTTCTCTGTCATTACATTTGGGTGCAAACTGTGGTATTCTCATGTCGATGTCTTTGTAGACGGTAAGCATCCCCTATTCAGAGGGTGCAAACTAAAAACAATCAGAACCGTAAAATGTTCAAGCAGAGATTTATAAATACCAGAAGCACCAAAAGGAAAAGTTTCTCGACCGTGTTTCTGATCATCATATCAACAGCCATGAGTTGCTTGATAATAAGCGAAAAAAGAATGCAAATTCGAAGAAAACGGAGGGAAATAACGGAAAAATAATAGCTAACGACCAACACTTTGTAAGAATAGTAACAAAAACTATGTCCTGATAATAATCGTAGTAAGAAAAGGAAAGGGGGAGAAAAGAGAAACAACAATAGAACTGTCTATCGTTATCAGTAATGAGAAGAACAATAGAACTGTCCATCGGAGATTATATCCAGAATTAAGTTAAAAAATAACTGTATACCATTTTTTTTGTCGCAAAAATAACTGTATACCTTAAATACAAGTAAAGACCTCAAAATTTTCCCGTTGATTCTTATAGTACTGATATATATATTTGAGATATAGAGGAAATTAATACTTGGCAAACTAAGTACTTGTAAAGGCGGAGGTCGATCTCCAGGCTTTGGGAATTTTATTTTCCTTAGGGAGGGGGTGGGGATAATCCACCTTATTCAATCAAGTAATATTTACAACTTAAAATATCACTGTCTAGTTTTTTCTAATAAAGCTTATAGGTTAAGAGCTTCTCATTAATCAAAAAATTCCACTGCCAATAACAAAGATAGTGCCTCGTAGAAAGAAAGCCTTAACTACTCTGTAGTAGAAAAAAACCTGGTATAACCATTTGCATCCATTCTCTTTAGAATGATAAAACTCTGAACAGTCAGCTGGTTGATCAATTGAACAATTCAGCAATTCCTAAAAGGACAGCAGAGTACACGAACTAAAAGATGCAGCTATACATAAAATAGAACTGAATATCAGATAATAGTATACTGGAGTAGTCATCAAAATAATACGGAAAAGAAAATATGCAAGCAGAGACTTAGTTATCATTTCCATGTTACTGAGAAGTTTTGGAACAGCTTGATGCATTTGGAAGTATTTGACGCATCGGATAAAATCACAAGACTCATTGAGTTCAGTTTTAGATATGTAACCCAGGCTAGCCAGCCATTACACATGGAGGAATTATCACTTAAGCTCGTTGATGATGCCCAAGATCTGAAAGCTTGCACTCATTCATTAAGATGGTCTATAAGTTGAACATTTGCTAGTGCAACACAAGCGTTTATACTAAGTCTGAAATGAAAAAGAAAATCCTATAGAGTGCCCTTTATAGAAAATCGTATAGGGGGTGCAGGAGAATATGACACACGTTCTACCACTTTCAGATCAATGCTATCACAATTTTGTATCAGAACTAGAACAATCCAAATTCTGTACCAAAGCATTCAAAATAATGTATCAGTACAATCACCAACTTTATGACATGTGACGGGATACATGCCGTACATTCTCCTTTCTGCCTATATGATTTTCTAGAGGATCCTCTATAGGATTGTTTTCTTTTTCCCCTCTGAAATGGAACAACAATGGCGTGCACCTCTAAAGTAAAATAGCCAAAGCATACACGTATGCTCACACATAAGCAAGCATAGAACCATTTATTGGATTAGAGAAAAACCATTGTGATACATGCCTTTCCTAGGTGATAATATAGGAGGCAAATTTGTCTACTCTACAGTGCAAAAGTTTAAAAAAACCAATAAAACAAAAATAAAAATTGTGAAGACACCAGCAAGTCACATTGACCATAGGCATGCAGTAATTGCACACAGCATATTTTACCAACAGGTCTGAACTTGCATGGTCACCTTCATCTACATAGTATATGAAACCGTCAGCCTCTTTAGATCTCTGTAAGTTCTTTAGATCTGCTTACATTGCAGATGCCAATGCTATGTCATCACGGTGTTACCTTCTGTTAAGGCCACCAACATCTTTAGATAAAATGCGACACTCTTAGTATTTTCAGCTTGAAATGTAAATACAAACATGCGAGCAGTAGGATTACGTTTGGGCAGATGGTAATCTCAGCTCAATCTGGGACCAAATTCACTTAGCAATGACTATGGCTTCATAGCAATCAACTCGTCATCTTTACATTGTCGAATATTTATCTGCATCATCTTTTCTGAAGAAGCAAGAACATCACAGCAATGTCGTCTAGGAGCCAGCAACTATGGAACAAAGGGATTAAATGAGAGCGCATCATCCATATTATGATTTGATAACTTAGAACAGGCAAAAGAAAATAATTACAAACTGCCTGACACAGTACCTGTCTAATCTGAACATCAAATTTTTCTGAGTTGACATTAATCTTCTGTAAATACTTTGATGGACCCTCAGTTTGCTGACAATTTCCAGAGATATTTCTTTTATAACTACTCTCGACCCTACCATCGGAACAAAGCACCTTATCAAGAAAGAAAACAGCTAGTCTTTTACATGGATCTCGGGGAAATTCCCTCGTATTAAACATATATAATATATCAGAAGTAGAATAATGCCTTCTCCTCCATGGGGTGAATGTCCTTTGCAAAGACAAGAGGTCTGGAAGAAGTAGATTGCCTTCATATACCTGAACCGCATATCCCCAGGAAACTGAAACTGTAAGCAAGTTTGAGTTATCATAACAAATAATTTGTTGAAAAACCCTTCCTGGATCTGCATCTACAGCTTTAAATAGATGCTTTAACCCTTCCAAGCGGTTCTTTCCAGGGTATAGTGGATCCACGGTATCTAAATGATGAAGTGAAACTGGAGGTGCTAATGGATGTGCATTTAACATTCCAAACAGATCCCCGCGAAGGTCAACCTGATAAATGAAAAGTAAAGGCCTCACTTACACAAGCTTACAAATGAAATCTTTAACTTCCATATTGAATGGTATATCGATATAGCATGTAATTTAGTATGCAAAACTCATTCATGTGTATAAAGTTTGGTGAATTATTTATTTAAGTTTAAATTAAATTGATTTTCTCAGACAACCTGAAAAAAGGGTCAAAGTTGAACTTCCAAGAAACACCCACACAGGCTATCAGGTTATAACTCTATAGAACTCAAAAACAAACTCATCATGATTGTATAATCTTATTCGCTAGATAAAAGCATGAGTCCCGATTAAAAAAAAAGATAAAAAATAAAATACGCAAATCCTGTTGAATATTGAAAAGCTATGTTCAAATCTCACTTCAACTCTAATTCATATATCTGTCATGATTTGTTCCTATTTTAGGAATAGGTAAAATTCTTGTCACCACTCGTTCATATCGCCACACAATCACCAGTCTAGAAGATGGCATATCCACTACCATAAGACTCTCTGACGATGTCAACTGTAAAATGAGCATTCTCTGTGCATCATGTTAAACTGATTCAACTCTGCTCAAGGCCCCTGGATTTCAATTTATTGATGAATTCCTGAGGACCTCCCTCTTGGATGAGAGAACAGACTGTACTGTAACATGAAGTCAGTTATGACACACAGGCATAGAAAGGTAACAGTAAAGTCGACCAGAAATTTTAAATGTTGAGCAACAGATATGATGAAATTTCAAGGTGAACTTAACTGTTGCTTTTGCGACCTTTAAGGGTTTAAACAGAAAGGATACAGTGATATCCCTGTCTGAAACTAATTATTCAGACGGATATCCTAATTGACATTTCAAACTAGAGGATACAGTGACATCCCTGCCTGAAACTAACCGGATATCCTAGTGGACATTTCAAACTTTGATTCACGGTGCTCGAATTTAAATATTATCCTGCTGTGAACGTCTAGGTGTTGAGTAGGCTAAATATTTCTCTGGATTTTTGTGAATCCACTATCTCCTAAGCATAGATATTTTAGTAAACAGCAACTATGTCGGTTTTCTTAATAGCTAGGATTATGATTACTCTGTTACCCTGATCTGTTCTGTTTACGAACAGACAGCACTTTAGATCTGGGCTATATCCACAATATATGTACTGAAGGTCTGAAACCCACATCCCTAATGGATCCAACGCAGAACAACACATTCGGATAATTCAGATAATAAATTACACCCCTACCTGAAACGTACTCTGGCCATGAGAAGCATGAAAACAGGTTCCTAAGCTGGTATACAAGTATCTTCAAGAAAATTTGACTTCTGAGTTGGACCCCCACCCCCAAACCCACCCAAAAAAAGAAAAAGAAAAAAAAAAGAGAGTGCACACACAACCCAAAACAAAAACATTAATCAGCAACAGACATTTGGTTAAGTTCAAGTCAGATCTACGTGCTTTCAGAACAAAAAAGGAAAGTGGCTTAAGGACACAAACTAATATGTACTGAAGGTCTGAAACCCACATCCCTAATGGATCCAACGCAAAACAACACATTCGGATAATTCAGATAATACCATTAAACAACTTGAACTCATCATCGTCTATTATTGTCTAACATCATAATTAACTGTTTACGCAGGCCTGGCAACAAGCATGATATCAGGTTGCACGGCTTGGGTTGATTATGTAAATATACAAAGTCTCAAAAAAGAACATTATATGGAGTAGCATCTTTTGATGTTTTGTGCGTGCAAGAAACATTGATTTCTCTATTGATATTTCATACACACAAAACCTAATTGAAAAAAGTGTTTTTGATATATATTATTTTTCATGAAGTCTACACACCCAAAGATGTACTAATAAATGCATTTATGCAGTAGATGGTAAAAGCCAAACAATAGCCATCTTTTCATCCTATTTTTGTCTCATTTCTTTTTCAAGTTGTGACTCTAAAAAGAAATGATGGATTTTATTGTGTTAGTAGAATAGATATGTAGACAAGTTAAATACAGCTTAGATGATTTTATATTAAAAGTTTTTTATGTAGAGTATTGACTTGTTAATATATTTGTAGAATATTGACTTGTTAATATATTTAGTAATTAAATTTATAAATGCTCCTAATAAATGTTTTAAGGATTTCTTTGCTTAAATGTGTTACAGACTCATAATTGAAGTAGTGTTTTTAAAGAGAATATTGTGAGATTAAATGTGGGAAGAAATGACAAAAAGAGAATGTAGATCAGAGATGAAATGGAGGGAAGATAATAAAATAATAAAATAGAAAAGGAAAAACTTCACTTCTCTCTCCTCTCACTTCAACTATTTAAATTAGCGTAAAATTAGCATTCTACCCTTTCATTTATAACTAAGAAGAAGACTTGTCCATGAGAAATGTACCAGATACATATCTGACATGGATACAATTACCTGTACAATAATACATAAGATTTATTTCTTACGTGACAAGTATTAGGATGTTTTAAATTTCCTACATTCTAATGGAGAAACGAGGAATATTTAAAGCTGAGATGAGAGGGATCTTCCTTGGGTGAAGGTACTAATACAGGGGACATACATACTATCATACAGAAGATTCTATTTTCAAAATCCCTTGCATTATTTTTCATTTTAAGATAACATAGAAATTATTCACCAATTTTATATGGAAGGAATCTCAAAGCATCTCTTGCACATCAAGTACGCTGATTAATTAGACACTTCCCTCTTCCCATGTGGGCAGTCCTCTTCAGGCATTTCTACAACATTAATAGAGAGCACACGAGAATAAAAGGACTTTATCTAGCAAATAAGAGAGTCGATTTATGGATTCCCTAAACGTCCTGAGGCTAAAACAGGTCCTAGTTAGTAAATCAAGAATTTCCATTTCGCATGCAGGATCCAGTTCTGGCACATAACACTGAGTAAGACTGAACTTAGATCAACATGTGTAGGGTTCTCATGCAATGTTTCTAAATCTAGTATCCAAAGGACACTATGTCCATACAAGTCTAGTTACTCGAGCAAGAAATTCTTTTGAGCAACACATGATTTATGTCCAAGGCTGCATAGATGCTCAATGATAGGAGTTCAAACTTCAAACCCATTATTACCATATAGGAAAAATATGTATGAGCCAAGAATCATACTCAGTTTATCATAAAGCACACTCTTAAATATAAACAATTCGCATATACAATTAACTTTCGGATATCCAATATATTACACATAGATCATTCCCAAAATCATGATTCGGATCCTCTCCACTACAAAAAAAGTAGCGGGGAGACCACTGCAACAACACAACTATTGATTTGTTTAATGAGTGGTCGTGATTTGCCTTTGAGTGCAAATTAGGAAAATAGTGCAATTCATGGAGGGACAGTGAGTGTTGGATATGGAATGAATCACAATTGTCCACTAAGCAAATCAACAGTTGCAGTAATGCAGTGGTCTCTCCCCTTTTTTTTTTTTTTTTTTTGTACTGGAGAGGATCTAAATCCCCCAAATCATAGGTTACATACTATAAAATTTGATTTTGCTCAGTTCCAAGCAAAGCAAGGAAAAGCGCGCCCAAAAACAGTCAGGATGTTAACATTAATAACTTTCTTCCAAAAGTGTTGAATCCGTTTTCAGTTTAAGAAGAGAAGTTGACATAAAATCTATTCATGGCAATTAAGCTTTTTCAGATACTTTTGCCAAAACAAAACAACACGATGATATATATACTAACTAAAAGGGGAAGAATGAAAACTAACAACAATTTAAGGTCATACTCGTAGGAACAAATGACCAGCGTTGAGTGACAGTAGGAAATTTTGGTCGACAATGATCTTACCTGATGGAACCCTGGCTCATGAGCCAACCCAACGCCTAGCTCTGCCAAGCATGCAAAGACCCTGGCATCACTTCCGTACAAATGACCATACCTCATGAGGCATGAATCCAGAACCTTGGACAAAACTCTAGCCAATGGGTAACTGATAGCAAACCCTGCACCTCCAAAGGCCATCCCAAATGAGTTCTTAGAATTCTGTTCCACACTCTCTGATAACCCTCCAATGTAATACCACTGCTGCCAATCATACTTTGCTAGGGTTTTGATGAGATTCTCCGTAAAGAACAGTGTGTCATCATCACACAACACAATCCACTTGACATCACCATGGCGCAAGCCTTTACCTACATATAAGCCCAACATTTGCAAGTTGTAATACCAGTAACAAACAAATCTATGCACTTCTTTGTGAATCTTGTGGCACAACTACAATATCAATTTTGATATTTGGTCCACCCAAATATCATCAACTTTGAAGTAAGTCCCAAAACCTTGACATTACAAAATGCTGACCTTAAAACTTATAGGTTATCCCAAACAAGCCGCTTTAGTTTAAGTCTGTTAGCTTAACCATGAGAAAAGTGACGAGAGCTAGTTTTTGTATTTTCCCATTATACTCGTGTCTTCAACCCCAAATTCTAACATTTATGAAGGCAACAACTCATTTTAAATCCATCAAACCCACCCTATGTTATATGCTCTCAGGTGCGAATTTGATGAGTTTGTAAGGAATTGTTGCCTTCATGACGGTTAGAAGTGGAGGTTGAAGACAAGAGTATAACAGGACAACAGAATAACTAACCATAATTATTTTGTTTTGCAGTTAAACTAACAGATATGAATTAAACGGACTAGAGGTAATCAATGAGTTTCGTTAGACTTTTTTTATAATATCAAATATTAAGGGAATTTTTTAATATTAATAAGACTTGGGGTTCAAATATCTTAAACACCATATAGAATTTCATCAATAACTTACTATTATCATATGCACAAAATATGAAATATATAAATATAAGGGTCCTCAAAAGTCATAGCAATTTTTTTATGAGCTTGAAGTGAATTCCCATTGAAAAAAATATCTATTAGGGAACTTTGTAGCAGCTAAAATTTGCATATAGTTCAACTTTTTTCAGTATTATATTTCCAAAAATATGCTGATACATTCGTGAAAAGCATATCACAAAAAATTTACGGTTTCTTTACAAAACTGATTACTGAAGTTCTAATTCTTTAGATCAACAAACAGAATTCAAGAATCTATCATATAAAATAAAACAAATTTCATGCATGTGTTCCATACACACATCATGGCCTGCAATCAAAAATTTATAGACATCACTATTATTACATAAACTACTTAATTAAGCAGCCAATTTCCTAATGACATCTAAAGAATGTAATTTTCAGATGTGGGTATGAGTGATTTGCTAATATAATTCTTACATGCCCCCCTTCATTTTGAGGCCTGTTTAGTTAGGACAAATGCACAATCCATGGTTTTGGTCCAAATCCAGCAAATTTTGTACGTGAGTTGAGGAGTTCCAACTTAAAATCAAGCAGAAGTGATGAAGTAGCAATTAACAAATGAGTACTTATTAAAATTCCTAAAGTCTGAAAGGTAATTATAGCTATGGAAAACCTAGCACTAAACATAGTGCAATATTTCCAAATATATACAACAACCAACAACAATCTCTGTTCAACCTTCTTAAATATAAACTTTTCTAAACTAGAGTTTACGGAACAATAAAATCTAGACCTAGAGTTAAAATTACACATTTCTTTTTAAGCAATTCAAATTACACATTCCAGGTACTAAATAACTGACTTTTCATATGTTGTCTAAGTTACAAAACGAAATAATAACTCAAAGAAGAGGGAAGTTCAAGGAAACCACCTCGATCTAGGGTTTCGATGACTTCCTTCACAATCCGAGCCACTCGAACCGCCGACCTCAATCCATACTTGAAAGTAAACGGAAACCGAGACGAATCATCAGAAACAACAACAGTCGGAAGATTATCATCACCGCCTGAAGAATTCAAGCTCTTCTCAAGAAAGACGAAGCCTCGAGCGATCCCCGGCCGCCACCAAAGCCGAATGTACTCCTTCCGGCGATCGAAGCTTCGAGAAGAGGAGGCAATGCCGAAGACGACGTGGCGGAGCTCTATGGCGCCGCCGCCGCCTCCGACGACGGAGGAGGCGGCGGTGGCGGCGGGAGAGGCGAAGGGATTGGGAAAGAGGAGGAGGTAGAGGATGAGGGAGGCGGCGGAGACCAGGGCTAGGATTTTGAGGAGAGGGGTTAGGGATTTGAGTGGCATTCTTTGTAAATTTGGGCGAGGTTTTGGGCGGCGGCCGAGAAAATTCATGGCGGGGGAAATGCAAGAGGGGAGAGTAAGTGTATTTAACGGTCAAAAAGATTCTCCTCTGGGAACTGCACGTCTTTTATCGCATGCTGAGTTGTTGACGAGCTTGTTAAAAATGTATTGCTGTCGAGAATTAGTAATGAAGAGTAACATAAGGGGCTGTTTGGTTGGTTAAAAAAAAGGGAAATCTATTATAGGAAACTTATTTCTTATAATAGTCTCTTTTTTTTTTTTGATTCACTTCTTAAAAGTAAGAAAAAAGATGAGATAAGATGAGTTGTCACTATATTATAGGATGATGTGACTCAATTTTAAGGAAACCCATTTCATGACTTTTTTTGAGGAAATGGATGGAAGACAATTTGTAATGATTTACTTAACCTATTTCTTTTTTTTTAATTCTAGGAAACATTAAATCAACGGGGAGTTCTGTCTCTTCGTATAACTTCAATGTCATCAAAGGGGGATTTTTTGTGAAATTCACAAAAACACTCTGAACATTTGTGTATTTTTTACAAAGTCTTTCTAAACTTTGAAAATTTGCGAGAAACGGGCGAGTTTTCACAAAATTCTATGAACACGCTGAAATACTCGTTTTAAAAGTTGAACCCATCTTCACCAGCAAAAATTCTCCTAAAGCTTTTTCTCCTTTTTAAACATTTTCCCCTTGACTAACTATAAAACCGAGTTTACTTAAAAATTACCTTTTCCATATTAGGAGATTTTCTTTAATTTTCCAAATGGTCAAGAAGGTCTTGCACAAATCACCCTCTAAGTTCAAGGGGTTTGTAAAGTCTCCACCCTTTCAGTTTGGAATACGTGAGGTGGCTGTGGTCGGATTGTGGTCGAATGAGATCTAGTCCAATAATTATATTCCCTGTCAATTAACGCTAAGAACCCTAGAGATCGCTAAAACCCTATCAAAAACCCACAATCTCTCTCTCTCTCTCTCTCTCTAAAATGGGTAGCAGCAGCCCTTGCCCTTTGGACGCCGAGTTCTCAGATCAGATCGCTGCTCTTCTCGCTCCTCCATCTCCTCAATCTGAGCAGGCAATCTCTTCAATTTCAATTTCCCCCTTAATTTCGCTCCAATTCTTCTCTCAAAAACTTCGATTTTAGTGTGAATTTTAAGTTATAATTGAACATTGAACTGTAACTTACATAAAATTGAGAACTTTATCATGTAAATTAAATCACTCATTTTTTTTTTCTTTGCAGGAGTACAATGATGAGATGATAGAAAAAACAAAATGCGACGGTATAAGAGTTAGGCGTACCAAAAAGATTGGAAAAGGTACTTTAATATAAATCGTAAGGTTCTTGAAAATTTTTTGCAAGTTTAATTTGATTGAATCCAGTCTTAGAGCATTTAGAAATCGGTTTTCCAGTGAATGCCTGAGCAAAAACATTAAATTGGGCTACCCGAACTAAATTTTACGTTGATCTTGTGGATATAAGCTTAGAGATAGATAAGAAATGAATACATTCGTCAGAGGTATGATGATGCTATTATTGAGGATAAATGAGAGATAGTTACTGAAACTGTTTGGTCATGTACAATGGAAGGGCACTAAATGCACCAGTTAAAAGAGAGGACTCGAGATAAAATTGAAAGAACTTGATCGGAAGCAAGTAAGAAGGATATGATAATAGTGAACTTAACGGAGAAGATGACCCATAATAGAACTGTTTAGAAGAATATGATTAATGTAGCTGATCCCAGAAATGTGGACGAAGGCTTTGTTTTTGTATTTGTGCCTTATTAAGGAAAAGAATAAATGGAATATTTGAAGGAGTTTTAATATAAATTTATCCCGTAGTGGTTGAGTGTGTAATGTCCTCTACTGAGATTTAAGTTTATAAGATGGTATAATTATCTTGTTATGAGGTTTGAAATTAAATGCCTAATGGTTGTACTTATAACTAGTGCTTTATGAAGCTATGCAGAAATGTTTGTCTGGTTCACCGTATAAGTGGTTTCTGGTCTCAGAAAGGTCAGAAGAGCTGGGCTCTGATCTTCAGTCTAGGGGTCTACTAAACTCCTGATTCAGGTTGCTTTGGCTGAGCAATTTTCAGTATTATTGTTACCCCCTCCAATTTGTTGGAGGTTGGTACCAGAGCTTGAGGTGAACTTTTCTCCCAGGAATTTCGCAGGCTGTAATTCACTGTCATGTGAACTTCACCACGTGTTAATTTTGGCCTTGAGCTTGTATTACTTCTTAACATGTGAACTTCATCAAGTGTTGATTTTGCCCCTGACCTTGTGTTACTTCTGTTATCGAATTGCAGGAGTCTTTGCAAACAAGGAATTCAAAGAAGGGGAACTTATTTTGAAAGACCAAATTCTTTTTGCTGCTCAACACAGTTCAAACAAGGTGTCCTTTATTTCTCTTTGCTAGTTAATATAATCTATCATTGCCTTTGTCTATGTTTACTGAGATGAAAATGAATACTAGAACTTGTTCCCTTTTCATGAGCTGATACTTCTCTTTTCATGTTTCAGGTTGATTGTCTTGTGTGTAGTCATTGTTTTTGTTTTATTGGTTCAGTGGAACTTCAGATAGGGAGAAAACTCTATTTTCAAAATACAGGATTGTCTAGAAAGCAGGATTGTGATCATGACACCATTTCTTCTACTTCAGAAGAAGATTTCCCTACTGAGTTACTTGATGGAGGTGAAGGTTTTGTTACAGACCATAGTAATGGTGTCGGGTCAAGTACTTCCCAGAAATTGGAGGAGAATTCTCTTTCTGAAGAGATTCTGGAATCACTGATGAATGGTGATTTAGCATTGCCACACTCAAAGAATTTTTCATTGCCTCCAGTTGTTGCGTGTCCAGGTGGTTGTGAAGAAGAACACTATTGCAGGTAATATGTCATCCTTAATTCACAAAGACTAATCCAACATGTCTATTAAAATACCAGTAATTGAATGAGGAGACCTTGATATATACATCCATGAACAATTAGTAACTAGCATTGTGATTGTTATTGTTGTTGGTGTTCTTCCCTCCACTGGAATTGTATTCCGCATCTTGTTGAGCATCTGTTTGGCCGTGTGCTAGTTGGTTTTGTGCATGGTCACATTTGGATGGACAATGCGACACCTTTTTCAGTTTGGAACATTTTTACTATGACTATGTATTCAGTAGATGATTGATGGGTAGTAATGGGATTTATTATCCAGCACCATATTATTCTCTTATACAAGAAGCGGTTTAGTTTTTTTCCCCCTCATGGTATGAATGCGAGAAGAGTATGGCAGAGGGGGATGGAAGGATTAGAAAGATGGTCAATTCTCTCATCAATCCTTGTAACGTATCTTCATGTTGTATTTCTCATGTTGGTGCACCATGGGTAGGTCGATATTGGTTGACGTGGACACATGTGATTAGGTGCTTTCCTTCCTCATTATGTGCTCTTGTTATGTGTTTGAACAATTTTCCCTTACAGTTTACTAAGATTGAGGGGATCATCATCCCCAATACTCTCTTCCCAGAAACATATACATATTTTCTTTTGAAACGTGAGTATCAGGTGGGTGAAGATTTTCAAAGTAAACCAATTATCAGCTTTATGTATATTTTCCGGACTTTATTAAAAGTGTGCAAGGTGATATTTAAATGCGTAAACGTATATGGACCTCTGCAATCCTCTACTTGTACATGTAGGTTTCATCGTCTTGATTTGATTTAACTGATTTTCCTTCCATCTTTTGTAGCCAACAATGTGCAGACTCTGACTGGGGGTTGTTTCATTCTGTACTCTGTACTGGGAATGGTGTGGAATCCACACGAAGGGATGCACTCCTTAGGTTCATAGATCATGCTAACAGTAAGTTAATATTCCCACTTATTTGTTGTATATTAATATCTCCATCTTTGCAATCAAATTTTAGATTGATGTGGACAGTCTAATGGAATTTTTTCAAAACTAAGTGCTTTGATGGTTTCATAGATAAATTCTGTATTTTCATGATTTCATTTATATTATCATCTTCTAATTTATTTCCATTTCTCTTTAGGGACGAACGATATCTTCATCCTTGCTGCTAAGGTATGGCTGTAATGTAGAGCCTTTATTTTCATCATGTCCGCAATAAATATGTACCTTTATATTACATGATTTTTATTGGACATTCTTGGGATGTTGATGATAAAACTCTTCACAGTTATATTAACAGATATACAAAACTGAACTGTAGTGTTTCAATAGCTTTAATTTGTACTTGATTGCATATTGAGAAAGCACATCAACAACAATAGTATAGCTTTAATTTGTACTTGATTGCATATTGAGAAAGCACATCAACAACAATAGTTACCTGTAATTCTGCAAATGGAGCTAATATCTTTATTTTCTCAATACAAATTGCTAATGATAAATTCTAAGTAATTATATTGCAAGTTGAAATTTCTCCTGCAAATGGAGTTTCTATCTTACTCAGAGGATAACTGCTGCATTTTAAATGAAATTTACAGGACATTTTATCTACAATTCATATTCCTAGTAACCATACAAGGTAAAAAAATATTTTCTTTTGGTGGTAATTCCAAAACATGCCTCTTTTTCTTCATACATTGCATGTTTAAAGTAGTCCAACTGTATAATGATGTCTGCATGATATTCACAGAATCTTCTATATTCTACCAAGAGGCTATGTAGTTGCCATTGTTTTGGAAAGTGCAATTGCTTAGCAAAGGACTTGGTCTTAGGTGAATCAAACTGCATTCTTCAAAATAATTTGCATTTCCTCATTTTTTAGAACTTACAAAATTTAGAGATCTGAAATTTGATTATCAAATTGAAAAGATAGGAAGCAATATCTGAGAAATGATTCATAAATTTCATAAAGTGCACAAAACAAAATTTTATTGAGTGCTAGAACAAATTTCATGAATAGCTACATCCATGAATGTAAGGGATGCATGCACCAAATGGACCAGTTCACTTGGGTGTTACTGGTGACATTGTTGTTCAGGAATAAGGAACTTTTTGTTCCTTGGCCAGAAGGAATATGTAAGGGAGGCTTTAACTAACTTTAACATTTTTTTTTCATTATTTAGGCGATCTCCTTTGTCATCCTAAAGTACAGGAAGCTGAAACAACGTATTGGAAATAGCAAGGATAAAGAATACCAAGATGTTACAGACGGTTCCTGTTTTCCGTTGCTTTTTGACGCGTGGAGGTCCATTTCAATGGGATTCAAAGGAAGGTGGGCCATTCAATCTTTGATTCTGGAACTTTCATCTGAGAATTACTCAACTGCAGAATACCTGACATAGCGAAGAAAATTTATTATGACATTGATCTGCTTTTTATGTACATATATTATGATATGTACACACCACAATCAAAATATGTTCTGACAATATGCTAGGTGCTTCCACTATTCTAGGACACGATGTTTATACATTAGGACACTTTTCCATTTTTTTATAATTACTTGATTAGCTATAAAATTCATTTCATTAGTTTTAATTCTCGAGAAACTGAAATTTTATCTAAAATGAAGAGCTAGAGTTTTTTATGAACTACTTATGTATGAGAAAATTATTAAAAAGTCACTCATATTGATTTGAAATATAGAAATGTTAACAAATTTCATTATTAAATGAAGAACATGAATTGAGAATAATATTGAGTTTTATTTAATTATTAAATAAAAAGTACTTAAATAATTATATATATATTTTGACTTGCACATTGCAATTCTTTCTTTAAAATACTTATTCTTTCATCTTTTTTGAAACATATAATCAGCTTCGCTAGCTTATATTAGTTTTAATATTAAGGGAGGGTGTGTTTGTCAAAATGTCTAAAGCTGGGCTAGGATCAAACCTGGTCCGGTTTCATCCTAAACTGGCTTTAGTTTGGACCAGGGTAGGGCTGGTGTGAACTAATCCTCCCCTAGTCCAAATTAAAACCATTTTAGGGGGGCTTTTTTTGACTTACAAAAACTGGGCCAACATTGACCCAGTTTTTTGCCAAACAGAAAAGCTCACAGAAAAGCTCCCAAACTAGACTAGGTTCAGCCCTGGCCCAGTTTTGGAGTGTTGCCAAACACACCCTTAATGTCTATTTTGCTGAGTATACTATACATAGGCATGTGCATAAAGTACATACATGCATGCCTTCTCTTTTTTCCAGATTGGGTATCAAGTGTCCACATCATGTTTCATACTTTGTTAGCTTGTGTTGGTAAGTGTGGTATAGACAGAAAAAAGATGTACATGTGAGCGTAAGAGAGTGTGCAATGTGCATAAATGAAAAAAAATGGACTACTAGTTGTTCACTAGCAGAAATACTGTTTTGGCTACAATGCAACTATAATCTTCATGTGTCGACTGGTTGAGCTGTCACTCTTCATGTACGCCTTGTCGGATCTGCCCGTTATCCTAATCTCCATACCTGAAAACATTTATATGAAAAAATTTATATGATTTCAGTCATTCAGTGTATGTTCCTCTGAATTTAGCGGTCATATTTGTTCCATTAGTGAAAAGATGTTTACTGCAACCATTTGATGCATGCTTGAGGGTTCCCAAGAAAAATTATCACATGTTTTAAGCACGAAATTATCTTTAAGGGTGTTAATCATACCTTAGCAATAGGGAGATAGATCCTTATCGTTAGAACCAATAGGAGAAATTTCTCTCTTTGCTTCCACCCACCTGTAGTTCTTATACATTCATATATGTTTGAGAAAAATGTCTGGAGGTTTGTTCAGCTCACATTTTAACTGGCTGAATCAGTAAGTTCGGCTTTTCCTTGTTGAATTCTTAACATGATGTGTTTAATCTATTCCACAGCAACGACTGTAGAATTTTCCAGTCTTAACTGTAGCATCTTACCTCAGGTGGAACACATAAACTACTTCTGGTTTCATCCAAAATCTTGCTGTCAGTATCAGAATGGATCCAAGATTAGCCATGTCGATCTAGTTCAGTTGAGGCATAACTGATATGTTTGGATGCTGTCTTGAGCAAAAAATAGCTTGATCATTTGATGTTTTAGCATGTTTTTTCATAAGGACAAACAGCTAAAATTAAGAGTTCCTAAATGACATTCAAGATTTAAACCCATAAGGAGCTTACTGAATACACTGTTTGCATTTTAAAGGCTCATATGAAGGTTGCTTATTTAAGAAAAATGAAAAAGGAACAATACTGCTGGTTCGAAAAAGATTAACCCTTTTATATTTCTAAATGCATAATATTGTAGCAGTATAAAATAATTTGTGTGGATTTAGCTTTTGTTTTCTTCTAACATGCGAAGCCCTTGTTCGTGCCATTGATTTTCATATTTTGTTCTAGGTGGTGGGATTGTATTTCTTTACCAGATGAAGTATCATTCTCTAATGAAGCATCATTCAGAAAACAAATAAGGGACCTAGCCTTTACTGTAAGCATCAAATGACTGGTCGTGTATTGATTATAATGCTTAAATAAGTTCTATTGAGCATTGTATTATATTTTTCTCTTTTTGAATAAAATTTGGCTAACATACTCCGTTTTCAATCTAGCAGAAATGTATGAGTATTATATATATTATTGAATTAAATTTGGCCAACATATTTAATTTTTCAATCTCACAGAAAGCTTTGAGCTCACTGATCTTTTATTATTATTATTAACCGATATACCCCCCAAATCCACCCTATTTGCAAATTTAACCCCAATATCTGAACTATTTGCTAATTTACCCCCACATCCTCCTCTGACATTGGGCTAAACTACCGTACAAATTTTCTGTGAGGGAACATGCCCAGCATATTCCTCCATATTCTGGTATAATAGTTAGTATTTTTAATATAAGAATAATCTACCTTAATTGAGTTAGTTGAATAATAACTTTAAATTATGTTTAGAGAGAGACAGGCGAGGGAGAGCACAGTCAAAAGGGACAACAGGGTAGCTGACAACGAGGGGGGGGGGGGGGGATGCGGCTCTGGTTAGGGGGAGGGAACTGGAGGGGTTTGGCAGCAACGTGGATGGAGGGGTTCACCACTGACGAGGACAGGCTAGTGTTTAGGGAGGAGGGAGGAGGGAGGGTGGGGTTTTTTTGATTTGTTTTTTCTTTTTTCTTTTTTTGTTGGTTTTTTTTGGGGTGGGGGGGTGTGGGGGGTTGTTCTGGAATAAAGTCAATTCTTCCAAATGCAGCAATCATTATCTTCCTCAAATTGAAAAATCTTCCACTTGAATGAACGAACTGACAGTGAAACTGAAAATGGCATTTCTTTTTCTATTTCCTCCCTCATTTTTCTCTTGCCACTTTGCAAGCTGATATCTGAAGAGCTTTTTCTTTTCTTTTCTCTTCTTTTCCTCCTTTTCAAGCAATGCATCCAAAAGATGCTAATTTATTGTTTGATCTCATATTGGAATTAGTAACGTACATATATGGATGTTGAATCACAGTTGTAAGTTAAAACAAACACCAAACGGTATCAATCGGCTTCTACTTGCAGCTTGTTTCTCGGATACAGGAAGCGTAAGCATGTTTGCAGTACGCTTGGAAAGTTGCTTTGTTTATACTTGGTGGCCAAATTTCATGACGAATCATTGTATCAAGTAATAACCAATATTTAATTTCTTCACAATGTTACAACAGCTATTTGCATATTACAACTAAATATATAAAAATGTGACGTATGCTCATGGTACTGCTAAGTATTATACAACTTTTTAAAGTTTTAATGAAATGTGCTGTTACATTTCCAGTCACTGCAGCTGCTCAAGGATGCCATCTTCGATAAAGAATGTGCACCATGTATCCTTTTTCGTTAATGTCTTTATTATTCATTAAATACTTAGGCTCAGTTTCGATATGCCACCGAGACATAGCTCAGTAATAAAATGTGGGATTGGGTTGTGCAAGGTTAGGTAATCAAGACCTGCTACAACCTTTGTTGGGAAAAATAACATTTTCAGTTTTAATTTCCTTGACTTTGTTTAAGTATTCTCACTTGAAATCTACGGGACCATTATTGGTATGTTTGAGCTGAACAATCTGTAAGTAACATGCTATTGAAACAATTATGGCTTCTGCTTTATATCAACATTTTGTTAGATGTAACGTCTTTGCTATCTATTCTACATATGCAGGGATTTGGTTGTGGCATCACCAGTGGAAGATTATTTCATATATATTGATGATCTTCCATTTCCCGAAAAAGTAAATATTGCAATTTTTCTCTTTTATCACATTTTTGCTTAATATTTTAGACCTTTTTTTATGTTGAAAATTTCTAATTGCTCCAGGAAGAAGCTGAAAAAGTAACAAAACGGTTTCTGAATGCTCTAGGTGAAGAATACTCAGTTTGTTGCCAAGGTTTGAAAGAAACCTATTTGTTTTTGTGTATGAGTGTGTGTATGCTCTTTGATAGTGTAATAAAGTGAGTGTGAATTACTAAACTTGAATACTATGTGTGCAAAATTCTGAAATGCACACCGTTATGAAATCCATTAGAAGCACATCAAGAAGTCACTTGAAAGATTAAATCACGTGAAAGCTTCAGAAATATTAACTACATATCATTGCTGCCACCTGTGACACATGCCAATACTTTATTTGCTAATATTGATAGATTAAACTTTGACGGTATGAACGTATACCTTTTTTTCATAATTTCTTTGTTGATGAAGTAAACTGTTGACACTGCTAAATTTATCAAAATAGTATTTCACCTTATCTTGACAAGTAAACCTGCAAACATTACCTTTTTCCATGCGTGTCCTTAAAGTCCAATCTTAGCTAATCAATTTACTAGAGTAAAACTATAGTTAGTTACAAGCTAGTCTATATCATTTTATTTTGACTCAAATTTATTCTAGTGTGGACAAAAAGAATTTTCTATTTAATATTTTTTCCGCTACTTCATGTTTACAGTTAACTATAAGATTAGAAATTAATTCCAAAGTGTGAGATGACCGGAATGCTGAAAGTTGTTAAAAAAAATCAAGCAAGCAGGAGACTGAAACTGAGTTCTGAAACAGTGATTAATTCACTCTTAATCACCTTGGTTAATTCCTTTATCAACTAGTATTTCTTTTACAGATTTTACCATTCTTCGTTGGTTGCTAATTTCCTTTACTAGCCTTCATCTTCTTCCAAATACTTTTTGTTGCATGTATTTTTTTGACTGAACAGAACTTGTATATCAGGCACTGGTTTCTACCCTCTACAAAGTTGTATGAACCATTCATGCTGCCCAAATGCCCACGCATTTAAAAGAGATGAGGTAACTTATCATGTCAATGCCTTGAAAAATTCTTAGGTGCTCAATGAGTACGAAGGTGGCATACACCACACCAATAGGAATAACCCATGTGGCACAAACCATATGAAAGAGAGAAGATGGTGGTATTAAATAATATTTCTTGTTCTAAAAGTCCTATTCCTATTAGTGTGGTGTATGCCACATGGTGCTCATAGACCACGTAAGAAAATCTTAAGTAATAATCATCTCTGATATTGTAAAACAGAATCAGAATGTTTAAGTATGTCCTATGTTGCATTGAAATGGGTACAGGTACTGGTATGGGTAATGGACAAGGTAATCTTGTAAAATGTAGGGTATGGGGACACGGCTATAAAT
This sequence comes from Asparagus racemosus, assembly GCA_037177215.1. Taxonomy (NCBI): domain Eukaryota; kingdom Viridiplantae; phylum Streptophyta; class Magnoliopsida; order Asparagales; family Asparagaceae; genus Asparagus; species Asparagus racemosus. Next base: position 31,669,483 of record JBAKGM010000365.1, on the reverse strand, counting down.
ATGCATAGATGTATGTGTGTATGTGTAAATATATATTGAGATTAATAGTTTACATGAGATCAATATTGTATTTCCATTACCATGTTATGAGAAGTGTAGGATATATGTCCAAGAAGTTTTTGATGAGTTGTTTTAAATTAAAACATGTAATATAATTGAGTGCACACCTGGATAAATGTGAGCATATACTCAAGAAGTGCCAACGAAGTGTCAGTGTGGGTATGCATGTGTACGTGTCGGATATGTGTACAACTTCAGATAGAAATACCCAGGTAACATAGACTATTTCACTGTGCATAAATTTATGGATTTTATTTTGATACTTCTGTTATTCGTGTTCTTGTGAAAGAATTTGTATTGGCTTCATTTACCTTGAATTTTTCTGCATGAAATTTCCCTAAAATATTTTGCCCATGATAACTATTGGAACCACAAAGCAGGATTAAATTCTAATTCTGAGAAAATTCCCACTTTCGGTATGTAAATCACATTTCTCATAATGCATATGGCCTTGGTGTGCACGTCCATGCTAGGGACTGAGTATATAGCTTATGCAATCAAGGAGAAACAAACTGTCCTTTAAACTGGAGCCCATGTTTAGCTTTTATTCACTGGGAGCAAAAGGCTGAAAAAGATTCGTAATCATAGATGTCGATTTATCTTGATCTATCTACCAAACATAGAATCTTCGAAGACAATACTGAAATTGGGCATTATTAAAACCAGTGTACCCATTATGTGAGCCTTGCTCCAAACATTGTAGCTGCAGTTTGCTATATATTTTGCCCCTGAATACAATTCTTTGTTTACTAAATTAAGCATAGGTTCTCTCCTCCACTGCTTAAACATCTAAGCTCGAGCCACATGTCTGTGATATTTTGTTCCTTCGCAAGGTGAACGGACATAAGGACCAAATAGCACGGCACTAACAGATGTTATTTCAACGTGTTGATGTATCTGCTATATTTAGATACTCTGTTGTTTCTTTCCTTTTTCTTCGAAAAGAAAGTGTTCAATTTTATTCATTTTTTCACTGATCCTTGTGGCAGTGCTTTGATCTCATAACACAAAGTAATATTTGTCTTTGAGAAATGTAAAGGTCAATTGCAGATTTGCCCTGCTATAGTGGATTAGCTAAATTATTACCCCTAAAATTATTCAATTAACCCTTAGATGCCTGATGCTCAATTGGAGTTATTTCTATGTTATTTGTATTTGTTTTATTGTCAGAGTTGTGTGTTCAACGGCTATAAGAGAATAGGGGTCTATCTGTAACATGCTGAAATATCAGCGGGTATATCTGCAACTAGCCCTTTAATTTTAAGATCCTATATTCTTCAAGAACTTCAACTTAAAATGTTATGTTTTGGTTTCCTCTTGTGATATTTTCCTTATTTTTTATTTAATTTTTTTCTATTTGAACAATATATGGTCAATTTCTTTCCGCTTTATCCTATCTGTGTTAAATTTCCTCCCAAATGCAGGATAAAGACGGACGAGCAGTGATACTTGCAACCCGATCCATCTCTCCAGAAGAGGAGGTAATATTCATTTTCTAACACTCAATCTCATCAAATTGTCTTTGTTTTATTTACCATGTCCTTTTTGCCTACAATTTTAGTTTAATTGCTTGTAATTTCCCTTGCAAGTCCATTAAAGACTTTTAAACTTGAAACATGACTGCAGATTACCATTTCCTATATTGATGAAGATGTTCCATTTGAGGAGAGACAAGCTTTATTAGCAGATTATGGCTTCAGATGCAAGTGTCAGAAGTGCTTAGATGAGCAGCCTTAACGCGTCCGTAACAGTCTCATATTTATTTTTTTCATGTGGCAATCGAGTTTTAAAATATAGTTTATATTTTTTTTTTATATGCAAAAGAGTTGAATTGGTATCTCCATCCACGTCTTGCTTTCCTGGTGAAATGTGTTAAAAAGGTAGAGATGCTGGTTGTAATGCTCTCCTAGGTTAGATACATATTTCTTTATTTTTCAACAGTTTTTTTGCTATCATTTACATATTTTTGTATTTCATCGTCTTGGTGTAAATTGTCTCCGAGCAGAACGTATATTTGTAGCAGGACGAGTTCAAATGTCAGCTGATTGGCGTTGCATGAAATCTGCATTGGCTTTCCCCCGTCTTTTTTTCCTTCACTTTTTTCAGGCCTCTTGACTCGGTAAAAGGTGCTAATCTTATAGCCTTGATAATTATTACATATATTGGATGTGTTTGCATTTCGTTCTTGTCTTTGTTTCAAAAATTTATTTTATTAATTAAGGTGAGCACTAATCCGTTTGAACCGATTAAAACAGCCTACGTGACGATTTCAACAGTTTGATTTTAGATTATGTTTGGGTGATTTGGCTGGAAATTTGAGCATAAACGTACCATCTCTCAATTCTTTTAAAACATACTCTTTCCTTCTGTTGCATAATAAATTTTAACCAATAAAAAGAAAAACAATGTAGTTCCAAAGCTACTGTTTTCTTGTATCGATGCAAATAAATAAAGTATGCATTAGAATAAAATCCAATTTAAATAGTTCGAATCAGGATTGTTGAAAATCACATCTTTGGAGAGATACAAGAAGAGAAAAGAACTAGATTCCCACTAAGTGTTCTCACAAAGGATAAATTTTAAATGAAAAATTTTTACTTAACCCAAGCGGTGTAAGGGATAAACTTCATTTAAACCAGTTCGCCAACAGAGAAACAAAACAGATGACACAGTTGAGTGTCTTTGCCTTGCATTTCACTTAAAACCAGTTTCTGAAAATCCTGGTGCTTGTTCAATAGATACAACACACAGAACCACAACCGTTCATAAAAATTCATTCATTAACACACCCCTAACACGGTTACTTAACTTTTAGATTATACAATGATGGCGCCAATATACACTACTCAACTTTTTGGAGCACATTACAATATAAATAATGCAATGAAATAGGAATTTAGTTTCACAAAGAAAAATACATATGGTGCATTAACCAGCATTTGAATACAGAAATTGCACAACATCCGTTGGAGCGGACTCCCACACTTTATGATGGCTTCTTCTACCTGTGCGCCATAGAAAAAGTTCACAGCATCTGCACACTAAACATAAAGACTTACGGTTTTCTCAATATTGGCCCCTTAAATCTTTCATACTTTGAAATTAGTCCCTCAAATCATGGAAATTGCTACTAGGTCCCCTAATTCTTAAGTTATTTTGAAATTAGTCCCTCAAGTCACTAGTAGAATTAGCAATTATAGGGACTAATTTTAAACACCTCATGAGAATTGGGGGACCTAATAGCAATTTTGATGATTTGAGGGACTAATTTCCCTTCGGACAACAATGTAAGAAATGGATCCGGTCTATTGGAAAGTAAAGTTTTCCCACACTAAGAGTTAAGGTTACGGGTTGAATTGCCAGACTCGAAATTTAAACAACTTAATCTTTTCACCAGATGTAATATTGCTATTTGGATAAGTTTTAAGGACTCACATATGACGGTTATAATCTCAATAAAAATGACAAAAAGAGTCTGGTTATTTATACCTTGAACCTTGTTCAGTTTCCTGCAGTCTTTCAGCCCTAAAGACAGAGGGGACACTAAGAAGAGTAAATTTCACCAAACCACCATGAAAGAGAAACTCCCCCAAACTTGTCTCACTTTGCTACAGTGACTAACACCCTTTATTTAACAGAAAGTGATCAAAAGTGGACAATTTTTCCCCTGGCCCCAAATAAAACACAATCACTGAAGAGGGGGTTATTTTTCTAAAAAGGATATTTTAGTAGCTAATCCTTTAACTCTGTTTGTGGAACTTTTCAAAAATTAAGGTGGTTTTGTGGAACTCCCAAGTATATAGGGTTTAGTAGAATTTCCAAAGTTCAGGGGGGTATTATGCAATTCGCCTCAAGTCAGGGGGTATAGTGAAATTTTACTCCTTACAAAATGATAGTTTTGTGATCGAACAGGTAAAGTTGGTAGAATAATTAAATCTTCAATTGTAGAAATCTCTTTCTGATTCCTGATGGACGATTAGCTGAGGAATTGTTCTCCAATAGTCAGATTGTCAAAAATAAATAAATTGTTTACCGTTATTTCATTGAACCATTAAAAATCACACCTTGTCTCCCATAAGTGGTTTGTTTGATGGAAGTTGTTAATGTATATGTTTCTCATGCAGTACATGTGCGCATCATGTATTAACTATACTCCTAAGCCTGTTCCATAAAGAACTTCATTTCTAAAGTCCTTCCAAATTAACCCAAAGCAAAAACTTAATTACCACATAAATATTAGCTTATATCTGGACCACCAAAGAACTGCGCCAAGCCTGTGGAGCTGAATACATTTGAAGAAACTGCACGTTCTGGTTTGTTAGGTGAAATGTGAAGCAGATACTTGATGAACCTCTGAAGCAAAGAAAATAAACAGTCATTTATCATGTGACGCAAGCAAAATTAATATTACAAAAAAAAAGCAAAGAAAATAAACATATAAATATTTAAAATATATAACAAAAATCTTAGTTCAATTACCAAAATAAAATATAAGAAAGACATCAATGAGTGGGTACTGGGAGGTAACTAGGTGTTTATATGTTATAACAGAGAAAAGTAATTGGAGCTCCACCAGTTATGTCAGGAATATAGTACATCAAACCGGTACCTCAGAGACGAATCCAATTCTCAATAGCTAATCTCAACATCCTAAATCAGTCTAGATTCTTCCTCAAAATAGGAAATCTTGAACGACCACTCTTCGTTTGCCTAGGCATAAAGGGCTAGCCAGAAATATTAAATTTACAGTATGGGATCTTGTTACCATGGTCCACCAATTAGCAAGGGCTTGCTAATCTCAAAATTATGGAAGAAAGAGATCAGATGGATGATGATGATAACTTTTTAATGAAGATATAAACCAATGCTTTGTCATACTTTTTTAAAAACCTAGTTAGGATAAAGTATACAGTCCAATAGCAGAAACATATTTTAATCTAACTAGAGGTAAAAGTGATCCAATGGCAGCTTACAGATAATTGGTGTATAATCTCTGGGTTTGTATCGATATGCCAATCTGGTTCAAGCTGGCGTACAAAGGATGAGCGCCCATTCTCTGTGCTACAAAATAGAACCTGCAAAATATGACAAAAAAGTTTGATCAGATTGAGTCAAATCTCAATTTCATACCAATATGATCTATAAATCTCATATCATCTCAATTCCAGAAAATTATGATTTCTAAATATGACATCTGTATCCTACAGTTCAGATGCGACTGGATCCATTTTTTAGTTAGTAAAAATATTGCTCTCCGAGAGTTTAAGGCTATGAATTGATTAAAATGTCATGATCAAAAGTAAATGCTCCTTTGAGTTTGCTCTTCTCAAATCCGGTTAGGACTGAATATCTACACAAAATATCCCAATCTTGCCCTTCTGTCTCCACCATATAAACAGACAATAAAGAAAATGTATGAGATGGTTGAGTTTGAAAGACCGCCAGTTAAGTTTAACAGATGAAATGCTCAGATGTCACATTTTAAGTAACAATGAGTACACATCACATATAGGTCCCTTAAGGTTCAACTACTAGAGAATAGTAGGGAAAGATGCCTCACTTTATCTCGAGTTAAACCTCCAGACGTGAAGAGCCCAGCATCGTCCAAAGCTGATAGAACTTTTTCCTGCACTATATGTTTCTAGTAAGAAACTGGCTCAGATGCAGAAATATATAGCATACTTCGTAATAATAAAATAAAATAACTACCAAAGAAACAGGATACACTACTTCAAAAACATAGAAGGGGCGCGGGGGGGGGGGGGGGGGGGGGACCCTTTCCCCTGAAAAACCTTTCCCCCTTTCCCCCAACCAAATTTCCCAAAAATTTTTCGAATTGAAAAAACCCC
>JBAKGM010000365.1:31645410-31663474 GCA_037177215.1 Asparagus racemosus | reverse complement strand
CCCCCCCCCCCCCCCCTCCCCTCTTCTCCTCCCCCCCTCCTCACCACCTTCCCTGAAGAACATTTACTACTTTACATCAGACAGATTTAACCAAAATATTGTCACAAACCATTACACGAGATCCAGTAACCCAAGTTGTAGAACGTAAAACTATAATTTCTGAAGGAAGACAATGATGGTGCGTACTGTCCACTACTAGCATGATTACAAAAATGTGACCCAGCTTTGGTGGGTTGAAGGTCACAAGAGATACTCAAGCAAATGACTGATCAGAACAGTTTACTGTAAATACATAATATCATACCTTGTGTAGTGCATATGATATGTATGGTATCCCAGGGTTATACATATCACATGCATGTACGGTACCACAATGTTATCTCCATGATATATACCTGAGTATCATTCCCTAGCATGTATGTGTGTATTGCTCAACTGTGACTCCCTTTTTTTTTCAGTATCCTCTTTTTTACAGTATACCACCATGATCCACAACATATGCCCAGCACATTTTGGGAAATTTCCAAACAGCAAATACAAGGCATCATAAAGAATATCAAGAAATGAAAGTAGTTTATTACACATCTATCTTTTCAACTTTAACTTTTTACCTCCCCCTTGTTCTTTATTAATATTTTCCTCTAGTACGAAATATTATTCTTAGTTTTATCATCATATAATTGATTTATTGATACCATGTAAACTTTGTGGTACTAGTACATTCAATCAAGTTGTCACCTTTGAGAGTGCTATTCTTCTTTACATGCCAGTGTTATCATTAAACTCTATTGTTTTAACTTTATAATACTTATTACGGCTCATAAAAGTAAGGCCAAAAATGTCCAGAGTTGTCTATTAATGTGAAAAGCTTCATGTTGATAATAGAGAGATGTAACTAGGGAAAAACTGAAAAAAAGAGAATAAATGACTAGACCAAAACTCCAAGAGAAAAACTCACTAGACATGACACATTCTTCAAAGAAAAACTTGGTATTGTAAATCAAACCTGCCTGGCCATTGGTAAGGAATATCTACTCTTGTATATGTTGACCTTGGAGTGAAATCCTAGATATGAACTGATCAAGGTCCTATATATTCCTTGGGAAATATCTGATGTACCATATAGTCTCCATGAGCAAGTGTTTACAAAACATGCCATAATTGAACATTTTTCGAACAAGTTTGCCAGGAATTTGGAGAATTAAGAAGGTATACTTTCCGAGTTCAATGAATCTAGAAAGAATTTGGAAACCAGAGGTCATGCAAACTTTCACAACAACCTCGTGTTATGCACTGTTAAAAGTTACTTACAAAACGCACGAATATCAAACTACTCACAATGTTCAAGATCAGGCTTGCGCAATAGGGTCAACTTCATGGAAAGAAGTCATATACAACCAACTATTGGAGGGAGAGAAAAAAAATCCAACCAAGTATGCACACACCTCACTTTCATCGTCGAGAATTCTTTCCATGAGATAAAGATCACAGAACTTTGTGATCTCTAACAGCACTTCACGGACGGAGGACCTCACAGTCGCATGCTTCTGGAATGACAATTTAAATTACTGTTAATCCATTTATTTATTAGCAGTTAAAAGCACACCAATGAGGTAATCATCATTCACCTGTAGCTCCTCTGGGCTGGTCTCCTCAAGGATTACACCGACTAACTGGCACGTAACCTGAATTTGATAAATATGGAAAGATTACAGCTCCAGAGGACAATACTCAATGCAGTATATACATGCGCTAAGCAGCGGATAATATACATATAGAAGGCTGATAATAACAATATAATTGATCCATTTTTTTTAAAAAAAAAAATCTACTGCATATGCACAATTAAATCTAGTAGATTAACTTCACAATTCCTTTTTTACTTCGAATTTTAGGTGAATTCTACAGCAAACCATCACAGAAATGTTAGGGTATGAATTTAATAAGACTTTGAGAATTCAAATTTGTCACTGCAACGTAATCAACCACATTGGATTTTGAGAATCTCAATTACATACAATATTTGCTATTTAATAAGAGAATGAAATAAGAAAAGAATAATCTATATAGATTGTCCAAAGAACCTTGAAGAAAAGGTAACCACAAGTTAAAAAAATTGTTATTCATTGAAACTGAAGCTAATACAGATAAAAATGTGGACATCCGTTTCATCGGCTGATTTATGAGTAAGCGTCAGCATAATTTGTTTATGCGGACTTTTTTAATTTGATTGCAGGTTGACCTCGATTATCCAAACCTGATCCAACTAACTATAAAGTTTTTTATTTTTTTTAAGCCCCTACCTATTCCCAAATATCCTCTTCTCTGCACTTGTTATGAGGATGATGAACAAGACTAGATGATTTTGTTTTAGTTTATGAACTGATAAATGTTTAATTTAATAATTTTTATCTGAGTTTCGAACTAATTTTAATGCATGCATTCAATTTTTAGTAGTTAACTAGTTATTGAATGTTCAAGTGCATGTTTGTTGGTATTTTCTATTTTTCATGAATTTTATATATTTTAACAAATGATAAAAAAATAAATATATATAAAAAATAGAAAAACACATAATTCCGCTTAATCCGATTAATTGATGCTTAATTCAATTATTCGTTAAGCAGTCCTGGACCGGGCACAAAATAAAAACCGTGTTTTTGAACATTGGCTACAATATCAGCTAGTTACATGCATCCTAATTCCTTAAATACAAAAGACCATCAACCATTCAATTATATTAAGACTTTCAGAAGGAGCTACATATGAAGGCTAGTCAGTAACGTTCAATGAAATTTAAAATGCAGCTAATAATTCTCAAAAGATAAAAATTCAAATTCCTAAAAAAGCAATATCAACTCCCATATAATTCGAAGACATTATGAATGACAATACAAGCTCAGGCCTTTTGGACATCAACATATTAATATATAGCCTATCAGCTCCTCCACAACCACAAAAAAAACCTTCTCAACCAATCACATGTGGCTCAATATTTATCCAAAAATTAGCTTCATAAACTAATGAACCATCCTAAAAGAAACATGTGAGCTATGTTAAGGTTATCATTGAAATGTGTATACAATAGTACCTGAACCCATTATAACTTTAACTTTGAATCATAATCAAGCTAGCATCATGACTAGCTGAATCAAGTCTTACGCATATTTTATGACATATCATGGGCACCTCTACATTTAAAGTCAAGGAGCCAAATAACTAGATCAAAGATTCAACACCTTATGTCAAAGGTTCAGGGCCATCAACTGTTAGAACTATCAGATTAAATAAATCAGAAGCAGTGTTATGAATGCGCAAGGCGCAACGGGGGTGCAAAGAATCTTTATGCACACATGTGCAAGGCGCAATGCGAAGTGCGCGCTCGAGTGATGCAAGGTGCACACTGCACACATAATTTTTCAAGACAGATAATCAAGCACGAAAGGACATGTTTAGGAATTCACAAAAAATGTCAAGATAAATAATATCCTACTATTGAATCACAATATAGGTCTAAATTTCTAATGCTAACACATCCAACATAGTAGCAAATCTCATAAATTTTCAAATCAAATGTCAAATCAAGACTAATATCCAAGCAAAATCAATTAGTAAATGAGGATTAGTTAGGGTCCTTAATTGAAGGCTACTATAAAGGCCTAACGGATTTAGTTTGCTTTTTGGGATATGGGTTACGAGTATAAAGACTCAATTGAAATGTTAATGAACACAAAATATATGAGGCCATATACTACATACACCCTGCGCAAAGTCAGGATACTTGCGAGGTGCAAAAAGTGTTGTTGCATCAAATGCAGTGCGCTTCGCCACCGCCTCACATTGCAAGGTGCATGAGGCACAGTGAGGCGTGCGCCTTTGAAAACATTGGTTAGAAGTATATTTCAACTCAATATTAAATAAGCCAAGATAGGACATGAGATAAGCTAAGTAGGAAAATATTGGATTTGACTAGACAAAATAAGTTCCATGTAGATTGAAAAGAATGAGCGTTATAGCACATATTAACTATCAAAATTCAAGAAATACCTAGGAGTAATTGTTTTTTAATTCAAGATCAATTGTCCATCAAGATAATGAGGTTGAGGATGATATGGTTCATCGAATCAATTCAGGATGGCTAAGGTGGAGGAATCTATGAGTTCTATGTGATCGTAAAATATCTCTGAAATTGAAGGAAAAATTTTATAGGATAGATATAGCTTCCACAATGATTTATAAGTTAAATGTTAGACAATTAACAGACGTGTAAAAAGTGAGCGTAGGAGAAATGAGAATATTATGAAGAAGAGTGGATATACACTAAGAGTTATGATAAGAAATAAGTGCATTGGTAGGAAGTTAGAGGTTGCTCCTACTCAAAATAAAATGAAAGAGAACCATTAGAGCTGATTTGTTCACGTGCAACGCAAGTCATTAAATGCGCCAATTAAGCAATGATAGGAAATTAACGGAGAAATAAGGACCAGAGGTAGGCCTAAGAGTACTTGTTTAGAAGCTGTAAACTGAATGGAGGAGATAGCCTTAAATATAAATGAGTGGAAAAGTGTGATTCATGTAGTCTACACCCAGCATTTGGGATAAAGACTTTGTTTGTGGTTAAGCTAGAAGAGAAGTAGCTTAATGAAGCTTGTTTCAGTACTCAATCAAGCTCATTCTACTTCACTAGACAATGCAATGTATATGTTGATATCTAGAAGTTAGATTATGCAAAATTCATAGGATAGTACTATGTCCAGTATGTGAAAGTCGTAGTATAGTACTAGAACCGGTAAAGGTTTAAATTGGTTTAGTATCAGGAATCCCCACCCCCGCCCCGCCCCCTCCCCCGGGGAAGAAAAAACTTTGGACGATTATCAGATAACCTCCCATAACTTCAAAATATCAGAAAACCCCCTTAAGTTTAGGGGTTATCAGAAAACCTCATTTAGTTTTAAGATTTTATTAGATAATCCCCTAACCGCAATTTTCACTGAAAAAACACCCCCTTGCGTAATTTTATCCACCCATGCGAAAAATTGTTGTTAATGTTGTTAGGGGTTTTTTCGATAAAATCTTAAAGTTAAAGGGGTTTTATGATAACCCCTAATTTAGGTTGGGGGGTTTTGATATTTTGAAAGCTAGGGAGGTTATCTGATAATCGTCCATTTTTTTGTGGATATTTAGCCGTTTTAATTTTATAGTCAGTTGCTTAGAATCAACATGTTCATAACCCTATAGATTTTGGGTGCAGAGCTCTTCATTACATGATAGTATGGCCAATATTTCATACAGTTGGTAAATACATACCGTTATAAACATGTCAAATCTCATAAACTTGGTATTCCAAAGAACAACAATTATAAGCATATTTCATAAATTTTGGAATTCATTATAACCAACTTTTGTCTCCCCTTGTACCTTTCTAACACCCAAACACTAATAAAGATCAGATTTCATTATACCCAATTAATGGCATACCTTGGAGATATATACCGAGTACAGGTCAGATATAACAAAAAGGGCATATAGGCTTAATTTCCTTTCTAATGGACCACAACTCTAGTTTCAGCTAACATATTTTAATTATTTCAATAAATCAGTGGCATAAAACTGAAAGAAGATTGGTAAATTCATAGAAAAACAGTAATCTACTGTTAGAAAGAGATCCGAAGAATGTGAATGTACTTGAAGACGATTAAAAACTGCAATTGTGCAAGTTGGAAAGCTACCTTTCTCCCTTCACTTAGCTTATGCCTGATAAGTTGCTCCAGAGTCAGCTAGAAAAAGAAATTAAAAATCTTAGAATTCTAATCACTGATAGTAAGTATGAAACTTTAAATTGACTTTTACTAACACCTTTACTGGCCGGAACAGCTCATCAACTGCATCAAGTGCTCTTGCGTCTCCAGAAGACGAACAAACTTCAGGGGATGAGAAAGTTGTGCTTGAATGCAATCTGACACCAGAAGGACCAGAAACAGGATTACGCCTTCTAGGTTGTCTTCTATGGTTCTCTGGAGGAGCCCTCAAAAGCTTCCAAGCAAAGATAATTGCGACCGAAAGAGCAGCAAAGGTTGTGATAGAGTGTAGTCTCTGTTTTGATAAGAATTATAATTACTTTTGCAATGCAACTGAGACCTCAAATTAACAAGAAAATAATTTTTTCGAGTAGGATGTTTCAAATTGCAACTTCTAAAAATAATGACTTAACATAATTCATATAGAAAACAAATCAAGTAGAAGTCCGGACAATAGCTATTACACTCACATGAGGACACATGAATTCTTAAGGAGAATTTACAAGCAAATTAGAAACTACCTAGTCTCTGTAAATTTTTGTCAGAGCTAAAGATTTATAATAATATATATTGGTACTGTTTGGAGAAAAAGCTGAATATGCAGTTAACAGTGCTAAGTTTGCATCTAAGGAACACATACCTCATTACAAGGCAAGAATAAGATGATCTAGCTTTGTCGTGAAACTATAATAAAGCTGGAAGTTGTTAATATGGGAAGAAGCCATCTCCTGAACGTCTATACCTCAGCAGTATCAAGAAATAATTTGCACATTCAGAAACAAAGACCAAGGCTTTTTTTTTAAATTACTGTTCTGCAAAGCAAGAAGCTTAGTTACACGAATGCAAGTACTGCTATGGGTGTGGGTGTGGATGCGGGTGCAGGACATGGCAAATTTGTAAAAGGTAGGGTACAAGGTAACGGCTACACATACATGTATATATACAATAACAATAATTTACTTGAGATCGATATTATTTTTTTCATTTCACATGCTATGAAATAAAATTCTACAACATTTAAATTTTTTTTAAAGTATAGATAGATCTATAGAATTAGAAAATTACAGTGATATGCAAAAAATGATTCCTATTTATAAGATAAATTCCACAAATTAACAATAGTAGCATATTCATGCCTCTTACAAATGTATTTGTAAACAGAATAGCTTTTCCAACATCTTTGACATGTCAATATAATGTATTGAGTTACCACAATATGTTTCTGTCTGCTGATGTTTTGCATCTAGTAGGATGTTTTATGTTTGTATTTATGTCGTAGTTAATTTCCTTGTGGCAAGAGAGATATTTCTGTCATGGGCTGACCAAACTGCCCAATATGCTACCTAATTCTCTCTTGTCCAGATTTAGAGTCCAAGATCAAATTAATAGTTCTCCAAACATGTTTTCTCAAAAATATTACTTCTCCAAATATAGGTGAAATTTATATTAAAAAGAAATGAAAAAAAGTTGACTTTTGCAATAAATTATATACTTTGTTGTCTACGGTCAAGTGAACTAAATTACTAACATATCTCAATATCAGATTTGTGATATTCGTAGATGTAAAACTTAGTAGTTCTGAGTGCATTTAAGTAGCATCCAACTTATGCAAATGGGTGGGCTACTTGGCATCTCAACAAGAGGGAAAAGCAACTTATGCAATATAATATGAATGGATAGTTAAATAACCTATACAAAATTACAAAAGGACTCATAAATATTTAATATTCAAAAGTTATGCAAATGCATATCCTCACATATTGTACTATTTCGTTCGAAATGATGCTTGACCTTAAAGAGGGCAAGAAGAGGGGTTAAATGGGATAGTTCCTGTTTGTTTGATATTTTTTAGGGGTTTACAAAAAAAACACCATTTGGCACTCCCCCCTTACATTCTCCTCAGGCAATGGTAGATCAAACTCCAAGATCACCATATACCAGGAAAAAGTAATTTCAACCCAATAGCAAGTGAATAGACATAAATTTCTCCGTAGCATGTTTTACCTATCGTATAACGAATCTTTAACATTTCATTAACTGTAAGTTCGTAATGAAAAGTCAGTCAGCCATGCACAAGGTGGTTAGCTAATACTAGGATTAGAGGAAAACATTGTTACATGAGCCCTCTCATCAGATTATTTCCCTCAACTCTATCTCTCTGTCCTCTCTCTATAAAAGAGATAAATTTATCTTTTATTTGGTTATATCATTAGTATTCAAAGAGCAACAGCTTACTTAGAAAGACATCATGCACAGAACGTGTCATATAGCTATTTAATATAATAACCTCCTCGTTTCTTTTTCTAGGGGGAGACATTTAATCTGGAAAATCCAAGTCGAGTTTAAAAATCCCAAACCAGGACTAAGGCATATAGCATTGTCACAGACTCAGTTCGAACCCTTAAAACCGAAGTTGGATTAGGTCAGATGAAACCGCAGCCCATTCAGGTCAGTTATGGGTTAGTCGCTGTCAGCCTATAACCAGATAATTCACTGTGTTGTACAGAAATCATCAATCCGAACAAACTGACGGGCGGAAATTTCTTGACAATGCACATGATACACATTCAAACGCATTTCCAACACAAGTGTCCGTATTTTATATGTACAATATCCCCTGATACTGAATACTGATACCCACATAGCTCACAGAAAAAAGGAAAGGTAAGATTTTTTTGTAATTTATCAAATATACCATTTTACAACACAAGTATCTATCTTGTGAACCAGTTTCGATTTAACTATTTTCTGACAAACATTAAACTCATCAAAACAGACAACCAAACTAAAAAAGAAAGACTCACAGTACCAACTACCAACAAAAGAAATCATTGTAGAACACGCTACTGTAAGATTAAACTAACTCCAAGGAGAGATTCTTTTCTATTACTTGCTTCCTTTCCTATTGTCAAGATCGGCGATGAGTATCACAATTCTCAAAGGTTATCATCAGATCGAGAATACAAAAGCTCAAATTACCAAATACAGCAAGATTAAGTATCAAGATTTGAGAAAAGATAGGATCGGGACCTTTCGATCGATCTCAAAGGGAAGGCGATCGGAGATCGCAGCTAGGGATTCAACAAAACGCTGGATCAGATCGGAGAAATCCTCCTTGTTCTTCGCCGACTCCGCCATCGGTGGAGGGTGAAAGCGATGCCGGCGATCTTTTCAGATGAACCCTAGAGATCTCGAGTCGCAGATTATTTCCATGGATAAATTCTCGTCAAAGAGGTTATTTTTGGGGTAGAGAGTTTACCTCGATAGAGATTATAAATTTCTTGCGGGAATTGTTTTTCAAATTCAACCCTATTGGATTGACTTATTGCATGTCACAAAACCTCCCTTAAGTTTGACCTTTGCGAAATAAACCCCTTAACTTTAAATAAGTCACAACACTCCCCTTAAATTTGACTGGTTTGTTAATGGCCCCCTAAATGTTAAAAGTGTAACTTAACTCCCTTAGATTTTGTAAGGTAACTCCCCCCAACTAACAATATTCGATATGACTGTACGTCTGAAAATCATTTGTGTCCAAAATAGGGGCTTTTCTCAGAATTGACCAAACGTAAAGGGGTTTTAGTGATATTTTTCTAGTTAAGAGGGTTATCTTAAATGGCCAAGATTAAAGTTGTTTTGTGAAACTTATCCTATTATGTGCTTTACAGGGTAAAGATGGTGTTGTCTTAAAGAATATAGTGATCTATATCATATATGGAAGATTAGAGTATTAATTTGAAAATTATAAACATTCCATCTATAGTATAAACCACTCATTCCTACAGAGGTGAGGTTCATTGAGTAAACCAATCAGACATTATCCAATATTTTTTTCACACGTAAATGTAAAAGGTAGCATATATATCAGCTAAAATTATTTATTAGCAAAAAACCCACTGGTGACAGTAATTAGATGGGGAAAAAATAATAATAGTAACAACTATTTATCATCTATTTTCCAATCCAACTTTACAACAAAAACTCTCATCAACTGATTTCACGCCGAGACAAATACATATGTATGTGGTAATGAGGAAACCAAACACACTAAATCTTCCCTCTGCGCCCCAATATCTGCAGGGCTTGGAACTTTAAACCTTCAACTCTCTTAACCACTCAATAAATTTCTTTCTCCAAGCATGCACACATCCCTTTAAGTGACTGCAACAGATAGATCGCGGAGTTCAAAAAACAAAACAAAAAAAATCAATTTTCTTTTTCTTTTTTAATCCAAAGTTTTTTTTTACATACTCATGACTATTTTTTTGTGAAACCATGTTCATGATTTTATGTACAAAAATCAGTCAATGGAATGAGGTGGAGGCAACGATGAAGAACCATATTCTTCGCCGTTGTCTGATCTTCCGAACTCATCATCAGCAGACTCTAAAATGGGTCTCGCTATCTTGTGGTTTGCTCCACTCAACATCATCTCCTTCTCTAAATGCAAGCAATAGCTCTCAAATACGCGCAAGCTCACCATTACGTCAAAGTCAAGCAAGAAGAGTAGCTCGAGTTCCAACCGGTTAAGCTCAATGTTGCTCAAGCCTCCAACTCTTGCATAAAACGCATTATTGTGATGCCTACGAAACATTAGAAGAACGTGGCACAGAGATTAGAGAGCACAGAACAAAGGAGAAACAAATTACTTGATCATATTAATATATAGAAAAAGAACATCAAAAGATTTGTGTTCATGTATATCTAATGAAAAGACAAAGTGATTATGAAGCTGGTAGAAATTGAGTAAAAACAACTTCTAGGATTTCTCAACTTGCGAAAAAGAATATGTGATCAAATTTGAACCTTCATCTAAAGGTGAAGCCTATTTGGGATGGTACCAAAGATCTAGAGTTGAGATTATGTTATGATATTGTGATCCCCCAAATCTTTCATATATATTTGGAAATTAATCTCCCAAAATTTTTAAGTGTTTTGCAAATAGTCCTTCTAACTATAGACTAGTTGAAATTGAGGAAATATTCTGTCATCTTCAACTTTTTTGATGCAACACCAATTATGTCCTTGTGCATTCAAGCCCTTTGGTTCATCTGGGTGTTGATTTCAGGGGAAAAAACCTCCATTCTCAAAATTAAAGTGCAAAATGAGAGAAAGCGAGAGTAAAACTGAAATTGGTGGCGTGACTGAAGTGGGTGGGTGATTTGTTTATGAAGATAATTTGGACCCGTCACTAACTAACCACTAACTCTACTGTAGTTAATAATTTGAACGATAAAGCTTAGTAGAGAGACTAATTTTAAAAGTACATTTTAAAAATCCCAGAAACTAATTTCAAAATATGAAGATTTAGCGGACTTATTTGAAAATACTAAAGATATCGGGGACTAAAATCGCGAGAGAAAAGAAACCCTTAGAAACTGCATGTGTTCAGCATCCTTTATCGCATAATTGCCATTGTCTAATCAAAGCATAGGCAATATTAAATTCCTCAATTTGTAAAATGATTTCAGTGACGATTCGTTCACTCTATCAAGAGCCTCAACGGACAATTAAGCTTACGTACGTGTCATCGAGCACCTTGGACGCAATGAGCACGCTGGTAACAATCAACCGATGAACATTCAACGACACCACCATCGACTCAGGCCGGCGGTGGGCGGCCCGGTCGATGTAAACGAAACCGACGACGAAGCAGGCCGGGCTGCACCCGGCGTACCGGTGGATCCGCTCCACGTACTTCCCGATGCTGATGTTTGGCGAGCGGGCCCCACAGAACCCCTCCAGCCCCCTCCTCCACGTCAGCTCCGACGGCGGAGGCGGGATTTTTTCGTTTCGGGCGACGAGGCGCTCCAGCACGTGCGCCGTTGCCGCTACCACGCGCGGGGCTGGTTCGTCGCCGCCGTCGTTTTGCATTTTTTGGGAGGGAGATTGTGAGAATTTGAGGGTTGTTTTGGGAGTTATGAGACGTGGAAGGGACAGGAAAGTCCCACGTAGGTGTTATCCGGTAGAGGCTTGGCGCTGGATGTGGAGCCCACGGTTCTTGACTTTCACTTCAATCTTCAACAATGGTACACTAGTCCCTCACATCTTGAATATTTCATTTTAGTCCCTCGAATCTTGTAGTGTCTACCAAATGGTCATTCAAGTTACATCACATTATATTTAAGGGAAATATTCAATCAAATTATCCGTTTTTCCCATCCGTTATGTTCGGCAACTCATATTTTTAATGGGTTTAAACCCGGCATTCTCTTACAAAAATATAAACTCACTTGGGTTCTTCTTCTCCAATGATTAAAAAAGAACTCTAACCCAAAGATGGGCTTCATAAGGTTTAAAACATCATAGAGAGGGCTAGTTTGATGATTGCAAGTGTTGGGTAATTAAGAGGAAATACAATCAGGATTATACTTTTAAACTAAAATACTAATTGAGGGACCATATTGCAAGGCGCTTTGAGGGACTAATATACAATTTTGAGGATTTCAGAGACTAATATGTAATTATTGAATATTTAAGGGACTAATAACTAAAAAAACCCAATTAACTTGTAAGTTATACCGATGGAATTCAATTTTTAAATTTATATTTGTATGGTTGATTAAAGTAGGGGTTTTTGTTTCCAGACACAATTGTTTACCCTCATTTATCTCTAAGCCCAATAACTTTTTTTTTGGTTTCAAATAACTTTATGTATTTATCTCTAAACCCAAATAGTATAATTTAGAGATATGGTATATTGTATTTATACTTTTTTAGGGTAAAGACCCCAAAATACCCCGCCCTCAATCTCCACAAAGACCTTTGCATTCTCCTCTTCTCTGCATTATTTCTCCTATTTTAATTTCTCTCTACCCAAAATTAAATTCTCTCTCCACAAAAACCCTGAAGAAAACCTCTTCTTTCTCTGTTCGCTCTCATCGGCCGGATCTTTGTTGATGCTCTGATTTGTCCCTGAAGAAACCCCCTTCTCCCCTCTTTTAATTTCTCTCCAATTATCTCAATTTGGGTGTAAATCTGAGCTCTAATTCTTGCGACGCTAACCTACGCTCGACCGCCAACCTGCATTCGACTCTAGCTACGATGCCAACAGTTGCTCGACTGACACTGTAAGGTGAGGGAGAGAAGCGAAGGCCGCCGATGCTGCCTCGATGGAGGCAGTGGAGACGACGAAGATCGAAGAGGAGACGGTAACTGAGACGAATGAAGAGATGAAGGTCGAAGAGGTCACGATCGAGGAGGAGAAACCCTCGATTGAGGAATCAGAGGCCAAGAGCTCTGTGAATGCGCAAGGTAAAGTTTTTTTTATTGCTATAGATGTAAAATTTATAGTTTGCTTTATTTTTAGTGAAATTTCTTTTTCCCCTTTAGTGTTCCATTTTTGCTTAATTAGTTACTTGATTGTTGCTAATTATTTGCTAATATTTGTTTTAGATATAATTTTCTGATCCCAGTGTTTCCTATCCAATATAAATGTTTCTCCCTGGCATGTTTCTTTTTTATTTAGGGTTTTACATTACATTAGACCCTAAATTCTTTAAGCTTCATATTTCTAACTTACACCCAAAATATAGGAAATTGTTATAAACAACACTTTTTAAACATAGAGTTTGGCCCTAAATTCTTTCTTAATATCTTTCACATTCTTACCTTTCTATCTTTCTCGACTTAGGACATGTCTACTTAGAACTAACCTTATTTGTAATATTCCAAAGCTGAAATTTGAACTTTTATATGTAGCCTGCTACATTATAACCTTTTTGTTTTCTGTAATTTTGTAAGAGATAAAGACATTTTGTTTTTGTGCATGTAGAAGTTTCATTAAAAAAAGCAGAAGCTAAAACTGAGATAGTGTAATCCGATCATACATGTTAGCTCCAGTACACAACAGTGCTATCATTTATTATGAAAATTGTCACAAAGAAGAAAAGGAGAAAATGGAGACACTGGTGCAAGAAAAGGGAAACAAAATTCATTAGCACAACTGCAATAAAATTTTAGTAGTCAGTAAAGAATATTGCCAGCTCAGAAATGTGAACAAAAATCAAAAGGGACAGAAGAGGAAAATTTTTGGGCAAATTCACTATATGATAGTCAACTTATAAGAATGTTTACTGTGAGCATTATTGCTAAACAAAGAATAGTTAGCTAAAACCGAGAATTGTTGATATTGGCACTTTGTTGCCATCTTGCATGCACCCGTCTTATGAGGTTGTAAACTTGAATACTAACTTTCTGATAAGAACTAAATATTGTCAATGGTTTTCATGCTTGTCGGAGATATCCAAATTGTTATAGCACTTCAATTATCCAAATAGTAATCTATGTTTAATAGCAGACAAGTATCCCGCATTAGAGACATAATCTAGTTAATCCACTTCAAGAGAATCAGAACTGCCACCTCTTCAGCCAACATCCTGTGAAGCACACTCAAAAGGAGGTACATGTTGTCGAGTCGACCTCTTCGCCGAGCCCCTCTGCTGACATCTTGCGAAGCCGACTCAAAAGGCAGTACACGTTGTCGAGTCGACCTCTTCGCCAGACCGTCTCGACAAGTGGCCCACCCGACCACCTCTTCTGCTGACATGTTACAAAGACGGCTCAAAAGGTGGTACATGTCGTCGAGTCGACCTCTTTTCCAGGCTGTCTCGACAAGCGGCCCACTCGACCACCTCTTCTGCAGACATCTTGCGAAGCCGGCTCAAAAGGCGGTACATGGCGTTGAGCCAACCTCTTCGCCAGACCATCTCGTCAAGCAGCCCACTCAACCACCTCTTCTACTGACATCTTGCAAAGCTGGATCAAAAGGTGGTACATGTCATCGAGTCGACCTTTTTGCCAGGCTATCTCGACAAGCGGCCCACTCAACCATCTCTTCTGCAGACATCTTACGAAGCCAGCTCAAAAGGCGGTATATGTCGACATTCCACCTAGGATAGGAAGACGACGACATTCGTCAAGCCCCCCGCTGCACCAAGTCACTGTCACATTAAATGCGAGATCACAGCCATCAATTCTCCATGCCCGAGGATCTTTAAGACACGTCGGACCACGTGCCCCATATCACTTCACATTAAATGCCGACATGATCTCCTACACTCGTCGGCCGACACTTGTAAAGCAAACGCTGACTTGACCGCCAACTCACACTTGGCTGAGATTACTAAACTACCCTCCGTTGCTTCTATAAATAGGAAAATTGTTAACAACACATGTAAGCCATAAAAAACCTATGCTTTAGAACTCTCAGTGATTTTTTACTGACTTCCCCACTCAAGAACACAAAATTAACTTGACCGTCGGAGGAACTATCAGGGAACCCAACCCCATCCTCTCACGAGTTTTCATATGTACAGCCAATATCAGGGAGCATCAGAACCAGATGTGTGGAGGAGTTAGCAGACTCTAATCATCTCCTACTCAATTAATTGACTGTTTGATCCATAGCATCAACACAAATGATTTTGTAATAAATTGATTTAAATTCAAGGTTTATTTTCCCATTAAACTCATAGAGAAATGAAATGCTAGTGACTTGAGTTCAAAATTAATGTTTACTAGCCATTTTTCTAGGTATCTGGCAAAATGGACTTATGCCATGTTTATTGTTATGAAAGAAGATATGAAAAGGTTTGTGAGTAGCTCAATTAATAGTATGGATGGATGTGGACTGACTCTATCACTTGAGGCTTCGATGTCTAAGAGGAGAAAGTTTCCTGTAGTATTGTTGCAAGCATTTGTTGTGATTGTGGCTATGAGTATTAGTTTCGGGGCTTTTAGTCACATGGCTTATGGTGAAGAGACTAAAAAATAATTATTCAGGATCTTCCTAACAGTTAGTTTGTAGTTTGTGTCAAGGTAACTAGAATTTGTGTACACTTTCTACAATCTGAGTTTAATTTTTTTGTTGTCAGATGGATTGGGTTTATCGTGTACGTTTTACACTCTTATTTTAGTTGCACAAATGATATTATTTTGCTTCTCTTTGGTGTTGGTTGATGCCACTTTCATATGAGGAAACACAATTGGTTTTTTGCATTATAATACTTAAAATATCATCACATTATATTCAAACGTTTTCTTGCTATAATGTTTTGATGATAACTCTATTTATCAGTAGAATACTCAGATTTGGACTTCAAAGAAAGAATGAACCACATTGGTATTCTTATTAACTAGTCATGGTGGATCAATTGAGCCAACTTTTTGCTTATCAAAGATCAAAAAGAAGGGCTAAATTACCTAATTGGTATTTAAAGTAGCCCCTCTTTACCAATAAGGTATTTTAAAAACTCCAGCGACATTATGGTATTTTATTAAGGCCCTACTTACCAATAAGACCCTTTATCTTGAAATTCAAGTGGGAAAATATCTTTCACCCCCTAACCTCTCAAAATTATTAAATTCACACCCAAGATTGTTCTTTTTTTCATCTTTTTCTCCATCTCTTTCATTTAACTATTTTTAGAAGAGCAAACCTATTGTTCAACAAAATTTTAAGAGCAACATCAGCGACAAACCCATCGTCAGAGCAGCTCAGCCTCCTCAGACTGACCCAACAATAGCAGTAGGTGACATCACACATGTCGTTCACATGCCAGAGCGTAACGCCCTTGGCCTTGAGCTCCTTCTCTAGTTGTCTGGTGCAGGACTTAGAGTCGCCGGGGAGTGATGGGAGGTCGGGGAGGGAGAGGGGGGAGGAGGGGGGAGAGGGTGGGGGGCGAATGCAGAGTAGAGGGCGGTGGCGATAGAGGGGCAAGAGGGGGAGGAGGAGGAGAGGGAGGGGAGGAGGTCGGAGGAGAAGGAAAGGAAGGGCAGGATGAGGATGAGGTGATGGCGGATAGCTCAGGGAAGGCGGGGATCGTGGTGGGGATGGGGGTGGCGAAGGAGGGGGGAGGGTGGGGAGAGGGATGGAGGAGGAGGAGGGAGGGGCAGGCAGAGGAGGGGAGGAGAGGGGAATGGGAGAGGAGGAGGAGGAGGAGAGGGAGAGGGAGAGGTTGTGGAGACATTTTTTTAATAATTTTGGGCATAGATTTAATAATTTTGGGAGGTAAGGGAGTTAAAATAAATTTTCCCATTAAAATTTTGAGAAATAGTGTCTTATCGGTAAATAGAGTCAAAATAAAATACCATAATGTTGCTGGAGATTTTTTAAATACCTTATTGGCAAAGAGGGTCTATTTTAAATACCAATTTGGTAATTTAGCCCAAAAAGAAGGGAATACATTTATGATATTATCATTTGTACATGCTTAGTTTCATGTATGACTTTTGTTTGTTGATTTATTGAGTCCTGAATTATGCTTGATGTATGATGGTTCACCTCTAGTTGATGCTTTTGTTAGAAGTAGAATTATGCTTTTATGTTCTTTTATCATGAGCAAAGCTATGCTTCTGTGCATATTGTTCATGTATGGTTAATGTTTAATGGTTATTAGATAAATGTATCTACTGAAAGTTGTGTTGTATCTATGCATATTGTTCATGTATGGTTAATAGTTATTTAATGTATCCATGTAATTTTATGTTTTAAATTTGATTTCCTTTGTGCAGGTCCAGTTAAATTTATGGAAATTAACTTGAGACTCTTTTAATTCTCTCATAATTAGTATAAAAATCAAATGAAAGTAATATAAATAAAGTATAGTGGGATAATCTAAAAGTATAGTGTGATAATATAAAATTATAGCATGATAATCTGAAAGTATAGCGTGTTAATATGAAAGTATTGTGGGATAATATGAAAGTATAGCAGGATAATCTGAAAATATAGTGTGATAATATGAAATTATAGCGTAGTAATATGAAAATATAGTGTGTTAACATGAAAGTATAGCGAGATAATATGAAATTATAGCAGGATAATCTGAAAGTATAGCGTGATATTCTGAAAGCATAGCATGCTAATATGAAAGTATAGCAGAATAATATGAAAGTATAGAGAGATAATATAAAGTATAGCGAGATTACATGAAAGTATAGCGGGATATTTTAAAGTATAGCGGGATAATATGAAAGTATAGCAGAGTAATATGAAATTATAGTGGGATAATCTAAAAGTATAGAGTATTAATATGAAAGTATAGAGGGATAATATAAAAGTATAGTGATATATTCTAAAAGTATAGTGGGATAATATGAAGTATAGCGGGATAAAATGAAAGTACAGCAGGATATTCTGGAAGGATAGCAGGATATTCTGAAAGTATAGCTGTTCGCGGGAAAAATAGTTGCGGATGACATTCTCATTGATCTGTAAAATAAATTCGTTACAAATTTATCTTTTGCAAACAAATTACAGGATT
>JBAKGM010000365.1:31588785-31645310 GCA_037177215.1 Asparagus racemosus | reverse complement strand
AAGCAGAGAGCTACTTTTTGATCAAGTAGAAATGGGGAGGGTCAAAAAATATAATTAGAGCTATGGAGAGTTTTCTTTCAGGAGACATTTTGTATAAAACAGTGACAAATTTTGCACTTTAATCCCTAACTTTACTCTGTAAATGCTTCTATTTTCAACTAGCCTATACGTCACTTCCTTTAACAATTTGCAATATGATGAGTTTGGCTCTTCTGGCTCTGCAGTTGGACAGTGCGTATGCTCAGTAGTCAATTACTTTAACATCTATACCAGTGAATTCAACTGTGCATCTTATCTTCATTAGTTGATTGTTCGTATAAACTTAGATTGCCTTGCGCATAAAGTTTCGTGCTGGAAAATAGATTTTAATATTAGTAGCCAATTGCTTGCATTGATCTGAAAGAGCTTATACCCTAACCGTACTAAGTGCTCGCTTAAACTTATGGATTGTAATTATCCTTCTAGGACAGTTCCAGAATTAATTTCTTCATGTCCTGTTTAATTCTCTATAATGCTCTCTGAAGTCAATCCAAGAGTTTCTTATTAAATTATCATCAAACGTGTAGCATGGGTCCCCTTGATAAGGCCTGAAACAATCTAGTTAGATATGTGTCACTGTTTCATGTTAATGAAATTCCTCAATTGACCAAACTTTTCAAATTTATCTTGTTGAATGTATCATAAAGCATAACTAGTTACCAGATAAGGAAGATATCGCTTATCCACTTGGTATAAAATTATTTCTAAATCTGGATTATGAAACTTTTTTTGAGGCATAAATGGGAGAAGGTAATGGACATTCATGTCAATTTGTCCATAAAATAATCTTGATTTCTCCATATAGTAATCAAAACAAAAGAGTTGTATTAGGTTTCTCACCATCTGTGCTTGATAATCAACATAAGCCAACTCGATTGGCTTAGCCCAAGTCCAATGAAAAATAACCTCGGGATGGGAGTTATTTCTAAGCTAAGCCCAAATAAAGCATATCCATGCCTCGAGTGGATATATTTAGTTGAAACTTGCTCAAACGTTATTGCTTTTTGCCTTTTATTTTTGTTACTTCCCTTTTATTCTATCAAGCTTACTCCTCAAGTCCACAACAACTAGAATATCATAGTGCCAGAGCATAACTGAACTAACTCCAGTTTGCTGAAAGATTGCTAATCTATGTATTGACTTGGACCAAGATACAATATTGCATAGCTGCCAGTTTCAGACGCAATTCAACTTCAGTTTTCACTCTCTTTGCTCTAAATAGAGCCAAATATTGCATGCATATAATTCAATTTGGTAGTGTAATAGGCTAGCTCTAACACCATTTTGTACATCTAACCTCTCTTCTCTACTTAATTAGGTAGTATGAAAGCAGTTATAGCTTTATACTTGCAAGGTACCGGCGGTCAAACCTAGCACTCTTAAGACGAGTCCATAATTATCTTTGCTAGCGCTTGAACTTAATAGTAGCCATATTTTTACTCCAGTCCACTTCTCTAAGTGATATTCATGAGATATAAATGTTGGAACCAGACTTAAAACAGGGCACGATATTGATTCTGCAAAATTTTGGTTTCACACTATTTTGCAGTTCAGATACACCCTAGCGGTTTACAATATATCTTGATGGGTACAACATTCGGTTTGAAAACTTATGGAGAGGGAAAGAGTACTTGTCATTGTTTACAATTACTATGTGCTCATAGAAAGGAAGTTTATTTCTTAGTTGTTGGTTCACGGGACTTTATTTGCAGAAATACTTTTATTTCTGACAATCGTTTAACCTTTTACAAGTTGGTGATTGTTCATTAATTATCGCTGTAGGCGTTGAAAATTGCCTATAAGTCCCCGAACATGACTCGTGACGATGGGTTAACGATCAACAGCCATCCGACGATGCAACGGCAAACCGTTGACAACGTGATCGCGACGCAAAGGTATAAAACGAGTCGACGAAGCGCATGAAGCGAGTCGGCGAGGCGTACAAGTCAGCGAAGCGATGAATCGCATACGAACGTTGGAACGAATCCAACTACGAAGCTTCAATTGGCAAATATCGACGAGACTGAACTAATCGGACTCGGAAAAAATGACAAACCAAGGCCACATGGGCGGCTCGGTGGCTGAGCCACCTCTTGGTGCCACTACTTGGTGGCTCGGCCAAGGCCGAGCCACCATTTGGTGGCTCAGCCGCCTAGCCACTATTTGGTGGCTAGGCACAGATCCGACCCGTTTTACCCGCTTCTGAAGCCTATAAATATGAGGAGGGGGCTCATTTTCTTAGATCTAGAGTTTTGGCAAGAGGGGGTGTAGGCGTTAAAATGTGCTGTCCCTTATGTTGAAAGCTTAATCTCACGGGTTGCAATTATGAAAGGGATGTCTAAGTAAAAGATCCATCTCACAGTATTCACTGCCTTTGTAGAAACAAAGGCCTTGTATGTGCTGCTTGTTGGCAATTCGGAACAGTACCCCATAGAAAGGGATGGAGGAGTAAATATCCATCCTACATATTTATTGCCTTTGTAGAAACACTTGTTTTTAAATTATGATCCGTGTATGTAGGTTCAATCCTTTGTGTAGGAGTATGTGGTATTTGCCATTGTGGATTGTGCTTTGATAAGTTTCTCTTCCGCTGCTTTTCTTCCTAGCCTACATCCTGTTTGAGTTATTGATAAGTGGGATGAGTTCATTGACTGATTAAGGGTTTCAGTAATGGATCGAATGTCCTACAGATCAAAGAAACCATATACCCTAGTTTCTTAAGCACTCGGTAAAGGCATTGAACTTGTTAATCGTAGAACTAACCCCCAACCCCAACCCCAACCCCCCCACTCGGTTAGGAACTATTGTGAATCATAAATTGAGACTTACAAATTTAAAAGTGAGAGTTATGTGGTGCTCATTTAATAGATTAAGTTTACCATGGACAAGAGCACCTCCATAAAATAAAAAAAATAAAAAAACCTAATCTATTTCTGGCCTTAAGAGGGATACATCGAGAAAATTGCTTGTTTAATCTCCTCGTTGTTAATAGATCTATACCACTGGGAATTAATTGCATCCGGAATACAAGGGCACACTGCATCTAGGGAACCCGACATATTAATACTATCACTAGCCTTGAAGATCTAGGAAAAATAATCAACGGCTTCAACACAAATACTTGCCTCGTCGTCGAGCATAACTCTATCTCTACTTATAAGCTTGCCAATTTGATTCTTTTGCTGCCTTGTTGAAGCTTTATGATGAAAGAATTTAGAGTTTTGATCACCTTCCTCAAGCCAATTAATTCTCGATTGTTTTCTCCACAAAACCTCCTCTCTATTGAAAAGCTCATTGAATTCTGATTTATGTTGCTGCTCTCGGATAATTATCTCTGTGTTGTGCAACATAAGCACGTGTTAATTAACGTTCAATTGGCTGACACGTCTCAAGTAGACTACACCCTAACTTGACTCAGACAGACATGCCAAGGCGTCCCTTCTCCTAGGTCGAGATAGGCGCCCCTTCTCGCCTGGCTGAGACAGGCGTTCCTTTTCGCCAGGCTGAGACAAGCATCTCTTCTCACCAGGCCGAGTTGTCCCTTCTTGTCTGACTGACTAAAAAGACGGTACTTATGGGCACCCTCACAAGATCGAGATAGGCGTCCCTTCTCGCCAAGTAGAGTCGTCCCTTCTTGCCAGAGGCATCCCTTCGCACCAAGCGTCGCTAGGCCCAGTCATCCTTTCTCGCCAGGAGGCGTCCCTTCTCGCTAGGTCTCGCCATGCTGAGTCGTCCCATCTCATTAGGCCGAGACAGACGTCCCTTCTCTCCAGGCCAAGTTGGCCCTTCTCGCCAGGCCAATATGTCCCTTCTCTTCAGGCCAAGATGAAAGGCGGTCATTCTCGAACCCCTCGCCGATAGCCAATCACTATCACATTAAATGCATGGTCGGAGTCATCATTACTCCACTACCGAAGTCTTCATGACTCATCACCTTACGTCAGCATCATGCCTCCCTAGTCACCCTCACATTGATCACAAGTGTGACTCATGCCACCATAGCTGACATCTGTGAACTATTTGCCAACTCAGCTATCTGCTTAGACTCGGTTAAAATTATGAAAATACACTTGTTAGCTGGGTATAAATAGGGGCACTGTCTGCAGCACAGAGGTAAGCAAACTCTTGCTAAAAAATAGGCTATTTCCATACTACTTCTCCTCTCAAGCTAATTATTGACTTGATCGTTGGAGGAATCATAGGAGCACCTAACTCCGATACTCTAACGTGTTGCAGTTTTAGAGGACTCTTTTCCTATCTGGGGCTTGGCCACCAAAGGAGGCTAAAGAACTCCAACTCCTTTGAGATCAGTCTCAAATCCCACTGTTGAGAACTTTGACACCTACTCTCTAAAATCAATTATTTTTTGGAGCTATTTCTTCTTTGTGCGGATCAGTCTCAAACTATTACCAAATTTTTTGTTGTTCCACAAAGCTAATTTTGTAGCACAAGACTGTAGTTTATTATATCACTAGCTGATCTTTCAACCCAACCTTCATTTTGATCACCTTCCTGAGGCTAATTAATTCTCAACCATTACCTCCACATAGCCTCTTCCCTATGGAAAAGCTCATTGAATTCTGATTTACGTTGCCGCTCTCTTTGATAATTATCTCTGAAATCAATTATTTGTTGGAGCTCTTTCTTCTTTGAGCGGATCAGTTTCTGAATATTGCCAAATTTGTTGTAGTTCCACGAAGTTAGTTTTGTAGCACAAGACCGCAGTTTATGAACAATATCACTAGCTGATCTTCTAACCTAACCCTCACTCCACGCTGCACCAACAATCTCCCCCATGTCTCTTACCCTCTCTCACATTGCCTCATATTTGAACTACTACTTTTTATGCTTAAATGCTCGACTGAGAAGGTCCAAAATGATCTGAAACCAGTGCACTAAGATGGGTGACTCTAGCCATGTCAAAATGACTACACCAAGTTGCACTCGCAACATAACCCTCCCATTCGAATCAAGCCCTATACTCCATGTAAATTGATGTCCTGTAAAACTCAAGTCAATGAGCCCACAATTATCGACAACATCTTTGTAGTCTTGTATCTCCCTCTCTGGGCAAAGATCAGCACCGAACTTTCTAGTCCTGAGCGAAATTTCATTAAAATCACAACCACACACCACAGCTCCAGAGGATGCCTCTATACCTGTCTAAGGAATTTACATGTAGCTCAACGTTTTGACATGTCTGGATGCCCATAAAGCACGGCGAAACCCCGATACTCATTTGCATTAGAAACGGCAACCACCGCATCAATGTGGTGCTTTGAAAATGAATGAATATCGAATTCGACCTCCTCCACCTACATCAAATCAAGAGCGCCTCTCCTATCTTCCCTTTCAGCAAAAAACTAAATTATGTAACCCAAAACGAACTCGCAATACAAGCCAATCCTTTATATGCAACTTTGTTTTTGAAAGAAAAATAATCTGAGGTTTCTTGCGTGCAAGAAGTCGAGTATTGCGCAAATTGCGTGGGAGCCCTCAAGAGTTCTAGAATAAAGTTGTGTGTTGACACTGCTTTTTCCAGCATTTATCAGTGTTTCTTTAAAAAATGAACGTAACTAAAGAGTAAGGATTCTATTAGAGCACCGGATAGAATGAGATGACCTATAATGTTCATGGATGGTTGGGGTGTTAGATTGGCTACTGGATCATCCTACTCATATGGAGCTAGTTCTGATAAGATCTTCACAACCGGGCAACCAAATAGCTCGTTAAAAATTCTTTAGATTCTTGTCAGAGTGGTGGCCCTAATGGTAGAAAAACAATTAGAGAACTAACCCGACAATTATTTTCTTGTTTGCTTGGTTCAATTGATGTGAAAGAGATTTTTTTTCTTCCACAAGAAACCCCTGGTATTAGAAGTACTCACAGGAACAAAGGATTTGATGTAGGACACGTGAGTTATGGTCCACACCATATTGGAAACTACAAATAATTCTTAAACAATTCAAATAAATTTCAAAGAGTCCTACATAATTAAAAAAACTGTTCAGAAACTTGGACAACATGAAACTTCCTTGTTTTGACACTTGTACACCACAAATTATTTTTATTAGCAAATAAATACCATAAATTGTTTAAAATTTGGCATGTTAGCATCATTGCCATGCAAACCTGAAAATTTTCACTCTCATATTTTTAACTATTAATTATGTTAATTTTGCTACTTAATTTATAAAAACTCTTTTTTAAGCTTATCTTAACTCCATGAGATATGTTTATTGATAAATTTAACAAGTATTAATAGTTGGAAAGTTCAAAATTAACATGTTAGTGTCATATAGGAACATTCAGCTAAAAATTTTCACATTCACAAGATTGATGATACTCAATTGCCAACTTTTTAAACAATTTATGTTTTTCATTTGCCAAGGCAGGGAAGCTTTATAGTATTTAAGTGAAATTTAGCGAATTATATTAAAAGCAATTGATAATGATAACATTTCAAGAAAAGGAAAAATAAAATAAAATAAAAGATACCTAATTAAGGGTTTTTTATCTTTATATTTGCAAACATACTCCTTAAATCTTGGCATTAAAAAATTTGCCCTTAATTCTCTTAGATTTGGATTTTCTATCCCTTGACTAAACAATATTGATTTCTAAATATTACAATGTAAAAAGTTTTCTATAATTTTCAATAAGTATTTTCCATTTAAAAACTAAAACTTTTAAGTGCGAGGGGTAAAAATACTTTGGGATATGAACAGTGAAATATGGTAAACCTTTGCTTCCAAAAGTCAACAGAAGCATACTTTAGATACAAAGCCAGTTGTTAGTGGGACCGTGTATCACTTTCCTACTTTGTGACTTTCTTTAGAAACAAACAAGAATTTTTAGGTTCTCTTTTCAAAACTAATAATTTTTCACTCTGCTATCCAATAAACCATACACAAAATTAAATATTTAAATAAGTTTAGAATTTCTTAAATTTGTGATATTATCATAAATCCAAAATACAATCCAACCACCAAGCAGCTCCTAAACTTATGGAAAATCTATAATATGCCTGAAATAGGCTTGAACACTTTTTCCTTGTGGTCAGCTTGCGGTTATAATGATTATTCAGTATAAATTTAGAACTAATGTTATAATCATTTTCCGTTTAGAAGTAGAATTAGTATTGGTTTAGGAAATAGTCCTGACAGGAGCTAAAATACTACAACGTTTAGGAAAACCAAGTCGTGACCCAAATTAAACAATAAATTGAGATCAACCCCACCTCTTATTCTCTCTCTCTCTCTCTCTCTCTCTCTCTCTCTCTCTCTCTCATTGAGATACTTGCAAGACTGCCTTCAAAAACTCTGTCAAGATTCAAATTGGTATGCAAGTTGTGGCATTCTACCATACAGAGCCGAGATTTTATCCTCCACCATCTGCACTACAAAAAAAGTAAGGCTTCTAGTGATATCAATTTCATTACCTTCGTCAAAGATGGGCAGGATCCACACAACTTCCAAATAAGAGACACAAAAGAAGATTATGAATACCAGACCTCAAACTCATGTAACGGTCTCATCTGCGTTTTCGGGGTCAAGTATACTTACGTGGTGAACCCGAGCATCGAAGAATACGTGGAACTGCCAGAAGCTCCTTCTGGTACCAGGCATAAAATTATGATAGCATTAGCCTATGATGCCCGAACCGATAAATACAAGGTTATTCGAACGTATAGGAAAACTACAGCTTCCTTCGGATGTATGATATTTACTCTTGGTTCAAGCACTTCGTGGCGATTCATTGAAGATTAATTACCTTATCAAATATCCCAAATTGGGGTTCCTGTAGTTGTCAATGATACTGTATACTTCGGTGGTGAACATAACAGACCAGAGATTGGAGTTTATTTAAGTATTAAGAGTGAGACTTTTGATACAGTGATGCATCCAAATTACACACCGGGAGCATCTTCACGGATCTACGAGGTTGGAGGTGATCTCTGCATATTAGACACTAGAGACCCAAGATTCGAAACCTTGACCTGGCCGCCTCTGAAAATTATGTGGACTCTCAAGGACAATGCGTGGATAAAGCATGTCATCAATTTCAAGAGTATGGTGGGATTGTCAAGAGGTGTAACATTCTGTCTTGAGCTAGTTGGGATTCGAGATGGCAAGATTATGACATCAACTTGCGATGGTAGGCTCGATTTCTATGATCCTGCTCTGCAACGTTTCGAGAAGCCATTGAAGAAAAATCATGTGTGTGCTGTCCCTTATATTGAAAGCTTAATCTCACCGGTTGCAATTATGAGAGGGATGCCTAAGTAAGAGATCCATCTCACAGTAATATTCACTGCCTTTGTAGAGACAATTGTTATGAAATTATGATCTGCGTTTGTAGGTGCAGTCCTTTGCCTACAAGTATAGGGCGTTTTCCACCGGTATGTTGTTTTGAAATTATTGAACTCATTGTTTGTCATAGTCTTTTTCCCACATCAAATTACCTTCGGCTAATGTTGTAGCAACTCCATGAAAGATTTGACAAAATTTTGCACCAGGCTGTTTACATTACATTATCCCCTCTTAATTTGCAATTAGAAGACAAGTATTTATAAGGGTGGGGTTACCAATAATAATCCTAGATGACCAGTTTCAATGATGGAAAACCATCAAGCTTGGTAGAAAAGGATTCTCAAACGCATTAATCAAATAATAACCATAAAATTCGTACTTCTTATCGCATCATTTAGTTTAGTGCAATTCAGCTTTGTGTTCAGATTTTAGGATTTACATTTAGATCATCTTTATTTATTTACTTTTTTTTTTGTGTGCATACAGGTCTTTTCAAATACTTCGGGCTAGTTTTCGTGAGAAGCTGATATGTAGTTTCATATCATCTTAAGAGACCTACGCCAGGGCGCCAAAGTCCCAGGGTTGATGTTTAAAGTGATCTATCCTATTGCACTAAAGTTTAAAGTTTGGACTTTTATCTTTTTTCCTTCTTTTTTTTTTTCAGATTATATACATCACAGAGATTACATGGGTAACCCCAATGAAAAAAAAAAAAATCTTAGGTTTGCTCAGGATCATCCGTATAATCTCAGTTAGTTATACTTTCAGAGTTATCTATGTAGTCATAGGATCACCACTGTAATTATACTAAATCACATGATACCGGGATGTAGATAATCCTTGATTATTGATGCAATACATCTATATTTATCTCCCTCTTCTGAGGGTACACTTAAAAATGATTTTTCTTCTTTCTGTTATATGTTTGTGTTTATTCGTTGAACAGTTAAAACATTGCTTCAGGTAGATGAAAGATTTTATGAGAGAATTATCACACCGAGAATCTAAAGCACAGAAGATAGCTGCAACACCTTTTCACAGAGTTTGAGGTGATTATCGCTTTAAGAAAATTGCAATATCCAGCAATAATATTGAATGAATGATTAAGCTATCAGTAAAACTCCTGTCAACTTCACAAGATAGACGAGTAATTATCAGACTCTCTAACTGCCCAATTCCATATATATGGAATTTTAAGAAAATATTAAACTAAGTTGCATAACAGTGATATAAGATTGGATTTTTTAGATATAGGAAATTTAATTCATTCATAATATGATATTATTCTCTTAAATCATTGGAATTGTTGAAAGGTCCCTCTAATGATACGGTTTAATGTTTAAGAAAGTGGAGGCCACGAGATGAAGCGTTAGCCCCATTTATGAAGTAAGGTATAAGCTTCAAAGCGTGAGACGTTAATTATATTTTAACAACTTGTTTATTTATAGACATGTAATATGGAGCGGTATAATAATTTACAGATTGATATATTCAGGTCCTGATTGGTATATAAGAATTTAATATGTTAATTACATATGCACATCATAATGTGCTAAGCTACATACATAAGATGCATATCTTATTTAAAGTCACATAGTAAAAAGTGAATAGATACTCACTCTAATCTTAACTGTCATATTGAATAGCCATGTAATGTTTTTAATCACATGGTTATTTATAGATACCCTTTTAATTGTAGTATAAAAATTTTTTTATATACTTATCTCTTGTTTAAAGTCTGGGCTTCAAAAGAGAAGTGTTTCATGGGAGCGTGAATCAATAGTTATGCTTTAAGCATAATGTGTAAGGGTTTAGGGACAAATAGTCGTTTCTCTCTTTTGAGTTTCAAAGCAATTTTCGTTCAAAAAGTTTTGAAGCGAGTTTCAAAAAACTTTTTCAACACTAAGGTTGCAATTTGATACCTCTGTCATTTTTTTAATTAAATTTGTAAACCATGGATGGGTTCAACCGTTCAACTCAGTCAATTGCTAAAACATCCCCATGATCGTTCGTGAGAGAAGAAGACCATTGAGGTAGATGAGAAATACGTTAAGGAGTTCATTCAGAGAAATGCAACTTACCTTATTAGAATCACCAGATGGCATGAAAACAACTCGCTTTTGAAAAAGATGAAGGATTTGGTTTTTAGTTTGCGGATTGTGAGTTTACACTTGTTAAAGGAAAAAGTGGTTAAACATGTTTGAGGGGTATAACTGGAACTTCGGTTTAAAGATATTGACGTAAGTTAATTGGTGGAAACAAATTACAATTACCGTAACAATTTGGGCGACTTATCATCAATTTGAATTTATTTGATGAAAACATATCAAATTGGTCTCTTTAGATATATATACCCCAAAATTATACGTATTTTCAAAATTTTCCCCCAAATTATCATATTTATAAATTTACCCCTCAATTTACTCTATTTACTCAATTTTGCCCCTAATCCTACATGTTGTTAATTTTTATAATTTTACGTATTTTCAAATTAGATATGACGTGAAATCATTGGAATTGCTTATAAGTTCCCCAAATCGTAAGGGCAATTGTAATTTTTTTCGACCCATTAACTTTAGTCAAGATCTGAGGGGAATATTGCGTCAAATCTAAATTTTTCAAAATTTCCCCCCAAATTATTATATTTCTAAATTTACCCCTTTATTTACTCTATTTACTCAATTTTCCCCTAATCCTAAATATTGTTAAGATTGTTAACAGTTTTCAGTGATATAATACATCTTTGAAATGAGGCAGCTAATTGTCAGAGGATCCAATTAAACGTCAAAGTGAACATCAAAGTGAAGCAGTTGCATAATCCTGCTTTTACCTTTGGACTAGAGAACGTCAAAGTGAAGGAGTTACATAGTCCTGTGCATTGTTTTAAAATGGCTAAAATAGCAAATTGGCTTAGAAAGTGACATCATTTAACCTGTTTGGTCTAAAAAGTGACACAGTTGATAGTTTGGCCTAAAAAGTGACAATCTAGCGGTAGAAAGGCTTTATGGTGCTGAAACTTCATCTAATTTCTATAAAAAAACTCACATGACCATACATGATCGTCAAAAATTAATTGGCAATCTAACACGACTAATATTAACCGTTGTAGACGAGTATTGGGCGGGACAATAACTGCCCTAATATGGAATTAAGAGAGGGTAAAACTGAATGGGAGAGAGAGGAATCATTTCAGAGTCTCAAACTTAAATTGAGAGGAAGACAACGAAGGAGAGAGAAAGGAATAAAGTGACGGTACTTGGTGACAGAGACTATGAGTTAGCTCAGAGCGTAACATCGAAAAGAGGTAAAATTGAAGGTTGGGTCTTTCCGTGGTCCCCAAAGGTGAGTTTAAATTATGAAATTTAAGATTTTTTACAAATTGTTTAGGGAGTTTATGGGTAATGATGACCCAAATTGTATATAAGGGTTTAATTTCATCTTATTTGGTTGTATGTAGTGTTTATGAAGTTAGGTTTTTTTATTGTTGAAATTTGGGACAAAGCTTGTTTTATTATGGTGGTAAATTTTCATGTTTTTGTAATTCCTTTTTCCAATTTTGCACAAATGAGTGGACTTTCATGGTGAAATTTAGGCATGGGTTCAAAGAGTATTTGGTGAGGGAGATACTATTGAATATATTGGAGGAGATTGTTATGTAGAGTTATGAGAAAAATGCATTTTCTTTGCATCTCCTCAGACAATGTCTAGAAAAATATGGGTATAGCAATGTGCTCTTAATGTATTATTCCTTGCCAGGTTTGGGGGTTCTGAGAAAATTGAAGTCACATGTTGAAGTAGTTGAAATGTGATGCACAGTACATTGTTGATGCCTTTTGGGAGAAATTGGATTGTGCGAAGCTCGACGATCCAAGAAAAGAGGATAACTTTCGGCCAGATTTCGACGTGCAACTTTGATGGACCATAACTTTTGTTTCCTCCATAGAATCACTATTATTATATGGTTTCAAAAAGCTCAGGAAGTGCTCTACAAATCAAATTGCTTTGCTAATCCAACCGAGTTTTGGGGTCAAAGGAAATCATCTTCAGGCTCAAATAGTGCGTCTAAGAGTTTTGGTTCAATTTAGTTTCTAGTTTTTATGGAACGTTTTTTATTTAGGAAGTTTAATTATTTTAGGAAAGACTATTTTAGTGCTTTTAATTTGTTTTACATCCTATATAAGGGGAATGAATTTATGAACTCTTTAGATTGGTTATTATCATTTCAAAAGTTTTTTATGTCTAGGGTTTCTAGGATTTGTGCCATTTTGTTCGTATGAGAATGAGTAGTTATCTCTTTTGATTAAGCTTCCGCTACATCAATTGGTATTCAAAGATAGTTTGTTTCTTACTATGGCGACTGATAAGTAAATCACCCTCCCCTTGATCTTGCATAACAAGTTGACGCCCTAGATTGATGTGTTGAAGAAATCGTCACAGAGGTGATGAACTTGACTACTGCCATAAACGAAGAGAACCGAAATGAAGTCAATGACAAGATGCTTGCTTGGGATGTTCCCCATGATCGACCAGTTAAGGCTAATGTTCATGCTCAATGTCAAAATCAAGATAGTGAGAATTCAGATTTGGAGGATTTTGGAGTGTTTGAGGAAGGCGTTACTCTTGATGAAGGAAGACATGGTCCTGATTACCGCTAAGGATCTTCCCTGCTTTTGGGGTAGCCTCGACATTGAAGAGTTTCTTGATTGACTTCACCAGATTGAGAAGTTTTTCAAGTTTCAATCCATCCTGAAAGGAAAGCAAGTTTTTTTGGTGGCCTAGAAGTTGCGAGGTGGAGCTGCAGCATGGTAGGATCAACGTTAACTTAATCGGACTCGCCAACACAAACTAGGCTTACAAGTTGTGAGGTGGAGTTGTAGCATGGTGGCTTACAAGTTGCAAGGTGACTGCTCGGGAATCTCATCCTAACCCCTATGCTCAGCCAATACCGGGGAAGTGCTTCAAGTGTGGCAGACCAGGCCACCGATCTAGTGATTTCATGCTTGTGGGCATATTAACATCGTGGGTTATGATGATGAGCGAGTCGATAAGGATGTCTTTAGCGAGGAGGATGTCACTTATACACTAGCGGATGAGAATGTGGATGACATTGATGATTACCCTTCTCATTCTTTGGTGATTCACAAGATATGGTTGGCTCCATGAATTGAAGAGGTCCCACAACGACACAACATCTTTTGTACTTGATGTACTATCTAGTAGAAGATTTACAATGTGATCATTAATAACAGTAGCAGCGAGAACTTTGTTTCTCGAGATATTGTGAAGCGACTATAATTACCCACCGAGAAACATCCACATCCTTACAAGATCGGTTGGGTTAAGTCCATGGGTGACGTCAAGGTTATCGAGCAGTGCTGAATTCCTTTCTTGATCGGCAAATATAAAGACATCATCATGTGCGACATAGTTGATATGGATGCCTGTCATTTGCTGCTAGGAAGATCTTAGCAGTTTAATCTTGATGTCATTCATAGAGGTAAAGAGAACACTTACTCCTTTCGAAAAGATAGTATTTGGTTTGCACTCGTACCCTTATGCAATGAACTGCTCCCAGCGATGGCGAAGTCAGATGATATATCTTTTCATGTTGAGCATGGTAAAGCTTTCAGGCTATGGTAGAGGAATTTAAGACAATGTTTGCAAGAGTGTTCAGTAGCTTCGTGATTTCAGCTCCTTCAGTTTCTCCTCTTGTACAACTATTGGTTGAATAACTCACCAATATATTCCCTGAAGAGTTACCCAATAGCTTGCCCCCTATGTGTGATATTCAGCATCACATTGACCTTGTTCCTGGTGCTAGTTTACTAAATTTACCACAATACCGCATGAATCAAAAGGAGAGTGCCATATTGCAAGAGAAGGACTCCGAGTTGTTGAAGAAAGGGCTGATTCAAGAAAGCCTGAGTTTGTGTGGGGTCAGCATTAATCATCTCGAAAAAAGATGAGTTGGCAGATGTATGTTGATAGCCAGGCAATCAATAAAATCACAGTTAAATACAGATTTCCAGTCCCTCAGCTTGATGATATACTTGATATGCTTTCAAGATCACAGTTCTTTTCCAAGATAGACCTGAGGAGTGGCTACCATCATATTCAGAACCGCCTCAAAGATGAATGGAAGACATCATTCAAGATGAAAGAGTGGCTCTATGAGTGGCTTGTCATCTCATTTGGGCTATCCAACACCCCTAGTACTTTCATGCGTTTGATGATGCAAGTCCTATAGTCATTCATCGACAATTTGTTGTCGTATACTTCAACGATATTCTTATCTATAGTAAGACTGTGGAGGACCACGTCGACCACTTGCAGGCTATTTTATTTTTCCTTTGTGAGAATCAGTTGTTCATTAATCGTTAGAAGTGCACTTTTCTGTAGGATCAACTTTTGTTTTTAGATTTTATAGTTGGTGTTGAGGGCATTCGTGTTGACGAGGAGAAGATTTGTGCAATTTGTGATTGGCCGACCTTGAAGCCCATCACAAATATTCAAATTTCACGTATTGGCAATATTTTATTGGTGTTTTATTCATTATTTTAGCACCATCATGGCACCGATCATAGATTGTATGAAGCGATGAAATTTTTAATTGTTCCAAGGAGGCTACCCAGGCTTTCGTTGTTATCAAAGAGAGGTTGTCTAATGCTCTTGTCCTTGCCTGACCTGATTTTGATAAAGACTTCGAGGTGGAGTGTGATGTGTCAATAGTAGGCATTAGTGATGTCTTATCGTAGGTGTGTCATCTGATAGCTTTCTACAGTGAGAAGCTAAGTAAGTCCAGGAGAAAGTGGACTGCTTATGAGCTCGAGTTTTATGCTCTCATACTATCTGTCCGTCATTAGTAGGAGTACCTATTCCATAGTGAGTTCGTTCTTTCTACTGATCATGAGACACTCAAATACTTGAGTAGCCAAAGTACAATGAACCACATGCACGGGTGGTGGGTTGTGTTTCTGCAGCAGTTTATATCTATTTTGAAGCACAAGATGGGAAAACTAAACAATTTTGCTAACGAACTTAGCTACTATACCTCCCTGTTAGTAACTATGAGTAATTTTATTGTTGGATTTGATTGTTTGAGAGATTCATATGCAGTTGATGAAGATTTTCATGATGATGTAGGCTATCTAAAAATTACTGCAGATAGTCAATCCTCAATGAATCCCAGCCTTCAAGAAAATATGGCAGAGATCGCAAGATGATGATCTTTGAAAAGAGATTACAAACTAATGGTCTTTTTAATTATAAGACGCAGGGCTCACTCCCGCGTCTCCAAGTTCAAGACGTGAGGCTCACCTCCGCGTCTTCAAGTACAAAACGCGGGGGTCACCCCCGCGTTTCCAAGTTCAAGACGCGGAGCTCACCCCCGCATCTCCAAGTTCAAGACACGAGGCTCACCTCTCCGTCTTCAAGCACAAAACGCGGGGCTCACCCCCACGTCCCCAAGTTCAAAACACGGGGCTCATCCCCGTGTCCCCAAGTTCAAGACGTGAGGCTCACCTCCACGTCTTTAAGTACAAAATGCGGGGCTCACCCCGCGTCTCTAAGTTCAAGATGCGGAGCTCACCCCCGCGTCTCCAAGTTCAAGACGCGGGGCTAACCTCCGCGTCTTCAAGCACAAAATGCGGGGCTCATCCCCACGTCCCCAAGTTCAAGACGCGAGGCTCACCTCCACGTCTTCAAGTACAAAGCGCGAGGCTCACCCCCGCGTCTCTAAGTTCAAGATGCGGAGCTTATCGCGCATCCCCAAGTTCAAGACGCGAGGCTCACCTCTGCGTCTTCAAGCACAAAATGCGGGTCTTACCCCTGCGTCACCGAGTTCAAGACGCGAGGCTTACTCCCGCGTCTCCATGTACAAAATGCGGGGCTCACCCATGCGTCTCCAAGCACAAAATGCGGGTCTCACCCCGCGTCGCCGAGTTCAAGACGTGAGGCTCACCCCGCGTATCCATGTACAAAACACGGGGCTCACCCCCGTGTCTCCAAGCACAAAATGTGGGTCTCACCCCTGCGTCGCCGAGTTCAAAATGCGAGGCTCACCCCCGCGTCTCCAAGTTCAAGACGCGAGGTTCACCCCCGCGTCTCCCTATTCGAACGTGGAGCTCACCTTTGTGTTCTCAAGCCAAGATGCAGAGGTCGTTATTAGAACGCAAATCTCCCTCCAAAATGTGAGATTCATATTTGACTCGTTCAAACACGATCTAAATATCTCCAAAACTATTTTGCATGATTTGAGGGCCACTCACCCTCATTTAGGAGAGTTTTAAGGGGTCAGTTACACCCCTTAAACTCCTATAAATAGCTGGAAAGTTAGCTAAATGAAAAAGAAAAAAAGGAGAATTCTCTGGGATTCGAGCTTCAACTTTTGGTTTTCAACTTTGGCTTTCAGCTAAACTTGCTTGGTGAGTTCATCTCAACGTCGTTCTACGAGTCAAGACTGTCGGGTCGTCAACGGGATACAAGGCTCAAGCTCCCATCGCTGCCGTGAAGACCCCAGATTAAACAAAAGGGAAGATCTCTGTCAATCTTTCCTTCTTTTGTAAATTGGGATACCCGATAAGAGAGAGTTCGTGAGGAGAGAGATTGTAAGTCTTTCTTCATTAAAGAATTAATATAGTTCACTTTTCCTCTATTTTCTCTTCAATTTTCCAAGTAAACAAAAGATGGCGACTCCGCTGGGGACTACTTCTTTCACCAACGAAGAGGAGGTGGCATAGTCTGATGTTCATCTCATTAGAACGACAGTTGAAACTCTAACTGTAGAGTTCGACCAAGCCAAGTACGAGGAACTACTCTCCTCCGGGTCCCTTAGCCCTAGAACTATGCAGAAGATCCGCAGAGTCTCGAAAGAGGCTAAGGCGCCGCGTGTAGCCAATCCTTCCAATGAGAACCTCTCCTCTAAAGGAGAAGGTTCTGTTTAAGCAAAACTCGCTGACCGAGTTAGGGATTCCACGCCTGAGCTCACATCAAAAGCTTCGGGTCACAAGAGGCCTCTGGAGGCAATAAATCGTATCATCATAGAGGATGACATTGCTGCAAAAGCCTTGAAACAGGCCAAGAAAAATGCTGCTCGACGAAGGAGAAGATCCCGACGATGAGCACAAGTCAGAGAAAGCCAATCTCTCGGTGAACGCGAGCTTCGCGTTTGTGAGCCGGAATGCAAGCTTCGCATTCTCGAGCCCAACGTTGAGCCTTGCGTTAGCCAAGCCGAACGCAGCCATAAGTGGCGCATTGTAGAGAACAAACGTAGGCCCCAAACTTGCTTTTTACAAACAAAACGCAGACCTAGGGTCTCATTCTATCATCAAAACGTGGACCCCAAGGTCGCGTTCTATCATCAAAACACTATCCTCAGGGAGGTATTTCGTCATCAAAACGCGTGCCTCTAGCTTGCATTTTGCCATCAAAACGCAACCCTCAGGGAAGCGTTCCATCACTAAAATGTGACCCTCAGGGTAGCGTTCCATCACCAAAATGCGACCCTCAAGGTAGTGTTTCATCACCAAAAGCAACCCTGAGGGAAGCGTTTCATTACCAAAACGCGACCCTCAGGGAAGCATTTCATCACCAAAATGCGATCCTCAGGCTTGCGTTCTATCACCAAAACACAACTCTTCGGAGGGCATTTCATCAGCAGAACATAACCCTCGGGATAGGGTTTCTCATGATAAACGCAAGTCTCGCATTGTTAATAGAAAGCATGACATTATGCGTCATGTTCAAAAAGACCAACATGGATTTAAAGTTCATGTTCATCAGAAACCACTCTTGTTTAATGGCAGGCAGGGGTTTCAACCTCGAATTCAGAGGAAAGGCCTTTACAAGTTTCTAATTTGAGGGAACTCATACCGAGAGAAAGACCGGTGCAACAAGTTGCTCCTACTTGTCAATGTGAGCGACTTATTTCTGCAATCTTCTCAGAGTGCCAATGTTGTATGACAGCTCCAAGACGATCCGTCTTTGAACGGTTGGCGTACGTTAATGTGCCTAACAAGCGCCAACGTTTTCGAAGGAGAGAAGCTTTAGAGGATGAATATCCACAAGTTACCATCAATATGGTTGGCAGGGGAGGATCTGATAACCCCAGTTCTGATGAATCGAGCACCAACCACCCTTCGAGTGTTAGAGAAATCTCCGACAAGTTCGAAGGGATTTACCAACGCACTCGGACACAAAGGGGAGTCCTACATCCCGTTGATTATCAGAAGCTAGCTAAAGGGTTAGGGCCTGATGATGAGCACTCAGCCATTGCAGACTCTCAATCTTCTAATTCTCTTGTGGAGCATGAGATTGCCGTTCATATAACAGATCATACTAAATATCTCAGGAAGAGACTTGAGGAGTATCAGACTGTGACGCAAGAAGCCATGCGATCACAACAACAGAACATCGACCAGCTTCGAGACATGGTAGCTCAACTGGTCCCAGACAAAGCTCAATTTCAAATGACTGGCCCAACAATTCGGCTGGAGTCATCATGAAAGAGAGGTCAGTCTTCAAAGTCGAAGGAAAAAGTGATTGAGACTTCGAGCCATGAGCCTGCAGATGTAGGATCTTCCTCTGAAGAGGAGAAAAAGGCTGATAATGAACAAAGCCATCAATCGGCCAGGATGGAGGAGATTGAAGCTCACCTCAATGCCATTACCAATTGAAATGAGCTCCAAGAAGAGGGTGTTTTGAGGCCCTATCCCACTGAATGGGATGCGGCCCTGTACCCTTCAAAGTTTAAAGCTCCGACTCTACAAGCCTT
This sequence comes from Asparagus racemosus, assembly GCA_037177215.1. Taxonomy (NCBI): domain Eukaryota; kingdom Viridiplantae; phylum Streptophyta; class Magnoliopsida; order Asparagales; family Asparagaceae; genus Asparagus; species Asparagus racemosus. Next base: position 31,626,188 of record JBAKGM010000365.1, on the reverse strand, counting down.
TGACGGCACAGAATCACCAAACCAATATATCTACTATTTTAAGTCCCAGACTAGAAATATACTATCCAACGATGTAATATTGACCTGCTTGTTCATTGGCAATCTTAAGGGGGTTGCCTTTGAATGGTTCATGAAGTTGCCCGTCGGATCTATCCAGAAATGGGCAGACTTGAAAATGTTATTTTTAGCCAGGTTCTTCAAGGACGATACAGAGGTCTCAGTCCCTACTCTTCTCGCTACCAAGCAGAGGAAGGGAGAATCTATTAAGGCTTTTGTGGAAAGATTCTGAGGTACGGCCCTGCGATGTCCATCAAGTATGACACAATCTACTTTAGTGGAAACTTGCAGGCATAATTTGCAGACCAACCTTCTAGCTCAAATGGGGGTGGTAGAGTGCTAATCTTGGAAGCAACTGGTTTCCCAAGGTGAACAGGCTGAAGAAATTGTCACCCGGGTGAAAGCTGAAGAGACAAACTAGCCAAAGTCGGGGGTACAACGAAATCAAGGCAATGCCTCTCGAGCTAAGGGGAAAGATACCTTGGCTAATACCAACCCTCAATCACCACCTGCTAAGCAGGGCAAGACACCGAGTCAGTCAAGAGCACCTAAATCATACTCATGCAAGGAAGATCACATGGTTACTTTGTTCAAGCTACTTCAGAAGAACAACAAGGTGAAGTTGCCTGAGATCAAGAGACCTGAAGAGGCAGGGAAGGTGGATGATCCTAATTATTGCCTCTATCACCGCATGCTAGGGCATCCTATAAGGAAGTGTTTTATCTTCAAAGATATTTTACAAGCTGTGGTTGATGCTGATGTGCTCAAGCTGAAAGCCGAGCAAAAGACCGTCTCCACCAATGTGACTACAATCCAGGTTGGGGATTTTCCGCCCATTAAGACTCCTAATGGTGCTATTCCCATCTTGAAGGGAGAGATGCATTTGACAAACATCGATCCCCGTGGTCAAGAAGGTAAAGGTTTGGTGCCTCTTCCTACCTCAGAAGGAGAAGTGATGTGGGTCCACCCAGACTTGCTTAAAGATGATCAATGGGTAGCCTCTTCATCTAAAAAGAAATCAAAGGGGAAAGGAAGATTGTGCCACGCTACTTCGACAGTCTTGGAGGAAGATGATGAATAGATGGATGCATTCAAACTCTCTGAATATCAGCCCGAAATCCTTGCCACTAGGAGCGGGCATGAGTACAGTTACAAGTACCCTAAGGCTCCTGATCCAAATGCTAAGACGCTGACAGAGCTAGGGGTGCTGATAATGCCCCTCACCCATGTTGAAAAGGCACAACAACATGCGGCTGCCAAAGAGGATGTATCCAGGCCAAAGGAAAAGCCAACAGACAAGGGAAAGCTGAAGGAGATTTGCTACAATAAAAATCTTCTTCAAGAAGCTAGAGGATCGAACACTCCATTCTATTTCGACGTCATGGCTCAACTGGCTAATATCCCGGCAAGAATCACGCTCTATGAACTTCTGAGGTTATCCAAGTCCACAAGGAAAGCTCTAATTGAAGTTTTAACGGATACAGAGAGCTTCATTACACAAGTTCCTGTACCCCCATAAGCTTCTTGTGCACAATGTTTGCAAACTATTCAAAATCTACCATGCATATCATTCACACAAGAAGATATGCAGATCATGCATAAGCACGACAGACCCTTATATTACTCGAGATACATCAGATATTTAGAGATTAGTAGAGTTCAAGTGGATCCAGGCTCGGCACTCAGCATTATGCCCTACCGCATCATACAAGTCCTAGGGATTTCCCTGCATGGATTCAGCTCTACCCAGACTACTATCTTTGGCTTCAATGCCAACATGACCCGACCCTTAGGCAAAATCAAGCTCAAATGTAAGATCGGAGACCTTAAATCTGATGTAACTTATTATATCATAGATGCAGACACGTCCTACAATCTACTGTTGGGCGGCCATGGATTCATGCTAATCGCATTGTCCCGTCTACTCTCCACCAAGTCATGAAATATGTTGATGACGAAGGAGAAGTTAAAACCTTGATAGCCGAGAGGCAGCCATTCAAGGGGTAGAGAACTACCACACTGATTTGGTCTTCTCTTTGGATTCCCAAGAGCTAAAATACCAGAAGAAAGTGCCGACAGTGGCAATGAAGTAGATGCCGAACCCGAGCCAGAGGAAGAGTATTTGTGGGAATTGAACTTGAATGTAATGAGTCAGAAAGAGGTTAATAATAACAATGTAACAAGTGAATGCGAGTGGTACATTAATAAAAATTTCAATTTAGCTTACTCGCTTAGTGCACCTTCTGAATGTAGAAAAACAAGGACTGATACTGATGCAGGCACAAAGCCATGGCATCACTATATGCCGAGGCATGTCTGAATATGCCGCTCAAATCATCCTTCATTACGTCAGAAGAAGTAGAGGACGTACAAAAAACTTTCTTTGTGGTTCCAACCAAAAAGAGAGACCAAAAACTGATTTATTTCGGAAAAGTCAACCCTGAGCCATCCAATCAAGGAAGCTCGGAAGAGGAAGACGAAGCGAATCCTCAGTTCTATTATTATGAGTCTAATGCTCGTGACATAATGAAAAGCATGGGTTACGACTTTGATAAACAAGAGGGTTTAAACTTTGGGAAAGAAAGACGAACCTCCATTCGATATACTGTTCCTAAAGGAAAAACTAAGACTATTATCAAAAAACTTGAAGAGGGCTAGGGTATATATCAACACCCTCCCCTTTAGAAGATGAAGTAGGTCACTGCCTCGCGCAAGACCATTCATCTGGAACATCATCATGGGAGTCTGACGTGAGTGTCGGAGCAATCTTCAGAGGCTTGTCTGTAAACATGGCCTCGACTAGTCATCCAAGCAATGAGGAGGATGACGACGAAGATTGGATTCAACCAACTGATGATCCCTGGATTACACGCATGGATGTTTTGTAGGATACGTGTTTCGAGCAACGAGAACCACCCACCGAAGACAAGGTGATCCACGTAAACATGGAGGATGAAACCAATCCCAGACCAATCTTCATAAGTGAAAGTTTGTCGCAACATGAGAAAGAAGACTTGGTGTCTCTCGTCTATGAGTACATCGACGTCTTTGCTTGGAACTATGAAGACATGCCTGGGCTTGATCCAAAAATAGCCATGCATCGTCTTAACATTGACCCGAATGCGAAACCTGTTAAGCAACAGCAACGCAGGTTCCGTCCGGAGATCATGGAAGCAATCATAGAGGAAATCCAAAAGCTCATTGATGCGGGTATCATTAGAGAAGAACAATATCCAGATTGGGTGGCCAATATTGCTATTGTACCCAAGAAAAATAGAAAGATCTGAATATGCATCGATTTTTGTGATCTGAATGCGGCATGTCTAAAACATAAATTTCCACACCCCATTACGGATGTTATGATTGATAACACCTGTGGGTATGAGAGGATGTATTTTATGGATGGATTTTCAGGATACAATCAAATCAAAATGTACCCTGAAGATGCAAAGCACACGGCCTTCAGGACACTACTGGGGGTATTCTGTTATGCGGTAATGCCTTTCGGTTTAAAAAATACCGGAGCAACTTATCAACGTGTGATGAATACAATCTTCTGTCAACATTTATGCAAGAAGATTGAATGCTACGTAGATGACATTGTCGTGAAAAGCTTAAAGAAAGACGATCATCTTTCGAACTTGAAGATCATGTTCGACATTATGAGGACACATCAGCTAAAAATGAACCCCACAAAATCTTTTCTAGGAGTATCTAGTGACAAATTCTTAGGATTTATAGTTACATCCCAAGGAATTTCCTTAGATCCAGAAAAGGTTCGCGCCATCCAAGAGATGCCGCCACCAAGGAACATCAAAGAGCTCAGAGGCCTACAAGGAGGTTAGCATACATCCAAAGATTTATATCAAATCTTTTGAGCCGATGTCAACCCTTCTCCAAATTAATGAAGAAAGGAGTTTTATTCGTATGGGATGAAGGCTGCCAAAGGGCGTTTGAAGAAATCAAAGCATATCTCACGCAACCGCCAGTCCTTGTGGCCCCAGTATTAGGAAAACCATTCCTGTTGTATGTAAGGGCTATGGACTATTCTCTTGGAGCCCTGCTAGCTCAAAACAATGACCAGGGATATGAGCAAGCAATCTATTACCTTAGCCGAACCATGATCGGAGCTGAACATAGATACAATCCAGTGAAAAAAGAATGCTTGGCTTTGGTGTTTGCCGTCCAGAAAATGCGACATTATTTGGTTGGATAAACAATACATGTTGTTTCCAAAGTAAATCCTCTAAGGGTACTCATGACAAAGCCTTCTTCGTTGAATTCCCATTTAGCAAAGTGGGCGATACTCCTCTCACAATATGACCTGAGATTTATGCCTCAGAAGGCTATTAAAGGACAACCTTAGCAGAGTTCTTAGCAGACCACCCGATCTCTGATTCTACCAAGTTGCACGAAGATCTACCAGGTGAGATCGCAGAAGCTTGCGTGACTCAAGAAGGTATTCAAGTGTGGAAGTTATTCTTCGATGGGGGCATATAGAGCCAAACCAGAGGGATACAGCCGGTGTTGGAGTTGTACTCATCTCCCCAAATGGTCACGTGATCCCAAGGGGGTTCTCTCTAATTGTGCCATGCACTAATAATGTAGTGGAGTTTAATGCCTTATTATTAGGAATGCAGCTGGCCGAGGAAATCAACATTCGATACCTCGAGGCTTATGGTGATTCTCAACTTGTCGTGAATTAAGTTCGAGGAGAGTATGAGGTATGCAATGAGGATTTAATCCCTTATCATGCAGCAGTCCTAGGATTAGCCCAAAAGCTTGAAGGTTTCTTCATAGGATACATTCCGCAAGTTCAGAATGCATATGCAGACGCTCTGGCCGCATTAGAGACCTCACTGGCATTGTCACCAAAGGCCGAGACGACAATATTTGTCACAGGTCGTGATCTGTATTTTCCCAGATTTCCTACAGAGGAAATCTCAGAAGAATCAACAGAATTGGATGCTTGTGAAGCTTCCATCGGACTCGAACCAAGGGATTAGCGATTTCCTTATATCGATTATGTCTTGCATGGAATTCTACCAGATGACCCTAAAGAAGTGGCCGCCATTAAACGGAAGGCCCTTCGATTTTATTATAATGTGGTCTCCCAAACCTTGTATCGCACGTCACACGATGGAGTTCTGCTTCATTGCCTCTCCCGAAAGGAAGCACGAGAAGCTCTAAAAGAAGCTCATGACGGAATGTGTGGAGCTCATCAACCCGGGAATAAGTTGGGAGATCGACTCGAAGAATTGGTTATTATTGGCCCAAAATGTTTACGAATGCCATTGACTATGCTAAGCAATGCCATGCGTGTCAGATTTATGGTGATTTCATTCATCAAACACCAAGAAATCTACACCCAACATCTTCCTCGTGGCCATTTGAAATGTGGGGAATGGATATTGTTGGGCCTATTTCTCCACCAACCTCAAAAGGACATCGATTTATACTAGCCGTAACTGATTACTTTTCTAAGTGGGCAAAGGCAATTCCTTTGAAGGAGGTCAAAACTTCCAACGTAAGTAAGTTTATTAAGCATCATGTCATCTATCGCTTTGGCGTACCGCGGCGAATAGTCCATGATAATGGAACACAGTTCTTCAGCTATGGACTCCAGAGGTTCTGCGATAAGTTCAGAGTCTAAAGCGTTGCTTCAACAGCGTATTATCCCCTAGCCAACGGCCTCGTAGAAGCTTTCAACAAGACCATCGTGAAGCTTCTAAAGAAGTTTGTCTCTAAAAGTCGACGTGATTGGGACGAAAAGTTAGGTGAATGTTTATGGGCTTATCGCACAACTGTAAGGACCCCCGATAAAAGCTACTCCCTTCTCTCTAGTTTACAGGTATGAAGCAGTTTTACCTCTAGAGATCCAAATCTCTTCTCTTAGAGTTGCTCTTGCAACTGGAATGACAGATGAAGAGCAACATCGACTATGCCTTCAAGAGTTGGAAGTGCTGAATGATAAACGGCTTCAAGCTCAACAACAGATCGAGATATACCAAGCTTGAATTTCTAAAGATTATAATAAGAAGGTTAAGGAAAGGATCTTTAAGAAAAAAGATCTAGTCTTGGCAGTCCGTCAACCTATGGTCATGACACATAAGACAAAAGGGAAATTTAACCCTAAATGGGAGGGACCTTTCGTAATAGAAACGGTCTACTCAAATAGAGCATATTGACTCATCGATCTAAAAGGTGATAGACTCATGATGCTGATTAATGGGAAATTTCCTAAGAAATACTACCCATAAGCCCTAAGACTATGTTCGTCCGTGCTGGGGGTTGGCTGTTTGTGATGCATTGCGATGAAAGCAAAGATTCTGTAACACTTTTATGGTGTAATGATTGTCACGTCACTGTCACGCTTCTGGCCACTTTCAATCAAGTTGAGTCAAAATACTATGCACAAAGAGTGATGGGGAAGGAATAAATGTATCATTTTATTAAAATAAAAAAATGAAAATGATGATAATACAAGATTGTTGTTGAAACTCTAAGTGCCAAGGCCTGTCAGATGAATGACCGTGAGCCAGGCCTTAAGATACGGGTGACTCCTCCTCTTCTTTACTTGTATAGGTCACCGAGGCAGATCGGATAGCTTCATGCATAAGTTTTGGCCTAAGTTGAGAACACAACCTGGTCGTTGTTCCCAGGTGAGTCCTCTTCTTGCATCGGGCTGCTTCTTTGGCAGCAAGAACCCTTTTCCCGACCATTTTCTCCTCGCGAGCCTCAGACCTTCTGGCCTCTTTTTAAACTTCACTGGCTTTGAATGCTTCCTCTGCCTTCAAATACTCATCAATACCCCTAAGACGAGTCAGCTTTGAATCCTTTCTCAATTCATACATTTCTCTAATGTCCTTCAAACAGGAAGTATATACATTATATTTAGGAATTTGTGAAGTTGCGTGATACCAATTGCAAAACCGGAGGATAGTGTGGCAGTTGGGCATAGGAGAAGGCAGAGCAAACACGGCAGTAGAGTTGCCGACTGTCCAGTAATACCAGGCCCGAGCCCCCTCGTACAAGTTCCCTATGATGGCTAGGTTGGGGTTGGGATTTCCAACATACAGTTGGTCATACCCAAATTGTCGAGCAAAATGGCTGGGCAGATAAGGCTCAATGATGCACTAGTCCTTCAATCAATTGACTAGGTACCCAGGCCTGATAGTGATGAGCCACCGAAAGATACCCCCTAGCAAAGAGCTAAAGCAGCCGGGCGCCACATACATGAACAATTGACGTTGCCTTTCCACCCCGTCGAAATCTAGAAAACAACAGGCAACTCGGTAGTTATCCTCTTCTGACAGGATTCGTCAAGCCATAACTATGTACAAATGCACCCATTGGGCTAACTTTAATTGTCATACAAATAGGACGACTAGATCCTCGGTGCCACTAACCCCAATCATTAATGAGGGGCAGTGCATAACAAACCAGGCCATCAAATAAGTATATGGCACTGGTACACGTGGCTGAGGGGTCTTCAACTTCTTATCCCCTTTCGGCCCAATTTCCCTTACATCCAGGAACTCCGAGGTCAATTCCCATAAGCCATATTGCAAGCAGCTTACCATGGCCAAAAGGAGACTTATTAGCCTCTTGTGGGCTAGAAGAACCACAAGGTATACCACCTCAACCAGGATAGATTCTATGGGCCTAGAGGGAACTACGCAACTTTTCAGCCAGATCATCAAAAATCTCGGAATTAGGAGTCTCTGCTTGATGATGGAAACTCTTAGACCTTGCGACACTAGAGGCATTGATGCGTGCCGCGATGACCTCAGAAGAGCTCGCTGGAAGGTGAGTCACAGCTACGTCCCTGTTATACAGATCTTGAAATAGATACTCAGCCCAGGACACTTGTTTAACGCCGCCTGACAGTAACCCAGTCAGCTGGGCGCATATGTGGAAGTGACACATCACCTCCCAGAAGGTAGCATAAATCTCTGGATAAACCGTCCTTAGGATGGAAAGCTCGTCGGTCCCAGGAATAAATTCTTCATACGGCAGTTCTCCAAATGGCAGACCAGATACCGCATACATCTCTAGCATAGTGAAAAAGTTGTACGAGCTCTGAATGATGCCATTGCGCATGGCCATCACCGAGATCTCAAGCCCCAACAAAATGAGTGGTGCCCGAAGTTCGTTGATGATGAAGTCAATCATACGGGACCACCACCCCCCATCAAGGGAATAGGTCCACCCAGGGGTTCTAAACTCTTGAGCAGGAAATTCACCGTGAGCAGCGATGAATTGACGAATAAAAATATTAGTTGGAACGGCCCTTTCCTGATGAGGGTTTGTTATGAGAAACTCTCCAGGCTTTAAACCCTTTACTTCAAGATTACGAATCGATTGGCAAGTCAGAGTTCTAACGGAGACTTTGCTTCTTTCCTCGACCAAATCCCAGTCTAAGCGCCTGCCACACGAGATGCTTTGGAAATAGGAGAGCGGATAAGCTCGCTCCATGTTGGGCAAAGAAAGAAAACGGTCATTAACTTGGCTCAGCATTTGGCAACCTTCAACACAAACCATATCGTCATTTGCCTCAATACAATCGCCAAAGAAGAACTCTGGCTTCTTGACTTCAGCACTGTCTGCCAATGCCGCAAGGTCTACATCAGTGATAATGGCCCTGAAGGTCGAATGATTCCCACGATGAATCATTATTGCTCTTTCGAAAGAGTCATCCCGGGTTATCGGCAGCTCTCAACGAAGACCAAAAACCACGTTGTAGTCCATCCAGCTTGCATGGCCGAAGTATTGTTTGAAGGAAAGCAGTCTGTCAGCATAGAGAACTGCAAACCCAAGAAGATGAAACATGAGAAAGTGAATGAATCATAAGGGAAACCTAAGATGGCCCAAAGTAAACACGAAGGCCACCTTCGCATTCCAAGCATGAAACGCGAGGGTCAACCCCGCGTTCGAAATACAAAACCGCGAGGCATTCTAAATACAAAGATGTAGGGGTCAACCCTGCGTTCCAAATGTAAGAACGCGAGGGTCAACCCCGCGTTCCAAATATAAAGACGCAGGGTTCAACCCCGCGTTCCATATGTAAGAACGCGAGGGTCAACCCCGCGTTTCAATTGTTAACGTCAACCCCGCGTTCTAAATATAGAACGCAAGGTTCAACATTGGGTTCTTCAAGAACCTGAACCCGATAACGTAGGTTTGAAAACCCTGCATACCCTGATGCAATTCAGTGTGCTATGGCGGCACCACCGGAACGGATGAGCCACCGAAATCCTCATCCGACGCCGTGCCAGGAGTTGTCTCGACAACCCTCTTAATCTTGCGGATTACTCTTTTTGGAGCCATTGAAGAATCTTGAAGATTCAAGGTTTTCCTTAAGAGCACAAAAAAATCTCCTAGAATACCAAGGGGATGAACAGTTCGTTATTTTTACCTCTGGTGATTTTTAAATTTTACCTCGGGGATCTATTTATGCTGGATCAAAGAGAATATTTGTATTTAAAATGCAACTGCCGCGTTAATGTCGGTTCGGCTTCCTAACGCGGGGCTCACCTCCACGTTCTAGTTCTTAAATGCAGGGGTCACCCTCGCGTTCCAATACTCAAACACGGAGATCATCCCAGCGTTTCAGCTTCTCAACGCGGGGTTCACCTCCATGTTCTGGTTCTTAAATGTAGGGGTCACCCTCGCGTTCCAGTACTCAAAGGCGGGGATCATCCCAGCATTTCAACAGTGCCCAACGCCAGGCTCACCTCCGCCTTCTAGTTCTTAAACGCAGGGGTCACGCTCGCATTCCAATACTCAAACACAGAGATCATCCTAGTGTTTCAGCTTCCCAATGCGGGGCACACCTCCGTGTTCTGTTCTTAAACGCAGGGGTCACCCTCACGTTCCAGTACTCAAACGCGGGGATCATCCCAGCGTTTCAACACTTCCCAACACGGGACTCACCTCCGCGTTCTGGTTCTTAAATGCAGGGGTCACCCTCGTGTTCTAATACTCAAACGCGGAGATCGTCCTAGCATTTCAACACTTCCCAATGCGGGGCTCACCTCCGCGTTCTGGTTCTTAAACGCAGGGGTCACCCTCGTGTTCCAATACTCATACGCGGGGATCATCCTAGCATTTCAACACTCCCCAACGCAGGGTTCACCTCCGCGTTCTGGTTCTTAAACACAGGGGTCACCCTCGCGTTCCAATACTCAAACGCGGAGATCATCCCAACATTTCAACAATCCCCAACGCGGGGCTCACCTCTGCGTTCTGGTTCTTAAACACAGGGTCACCCTAGCATTTCAAATTGCATGCACGAGGCTCACCTCCGCATCTTGAGTTCAACGCTTAGCCAATGCTTGGACTTGAAGACTCCTTTGGCAAAAAGTTAATTAAACTTCTCAAGGGTACAAGATAAACTCCCCCATCACTCCTATAAGAGGTTAAAAGAAAAAAACAGTTGACTTGATGTCATCTTCTTGACAATTATCAAACTCAAATTTACTCAAATTACAACCAATTTATCAATCCTCTCCAATAGGATGATAAGTCCTCAAATTTACTCAAATTGTAACTAGCTTGTCAATCCCACTCAGTAGGGTGATGAATTACAAACTCTCCCTACACTTGTTCAAATCACAAGTCCCTACACTTGTTCAAATCACGAGTCCTTACACTTGTTCAATTCACAAGTCCTCTGAAACTTGTTCAAATCACAAGTCTCCACACTTGTTCATATCACAAGTCCCTACCCTTGTTCAAGTCACAAGTTCTTCCTACACTTATTCAAATCACGAGTCCTTACACTTGTTCAAATCACAAGTCCTCCAAAACTTGTTCAAATCACAAGTCTCTACACTTGTTTATATCACAAGTCCCTACACTTGTTCAAATCACAAGTTCTCTAAAACTTGTTCAAATCACAAGCTCTCTGCACTCGTTCAAATCACAAGTTCTCTAAAATGTGTTCAAATCACAAGCTCCTCGCACTTGTTCAAGTCACAAGTTCTTCCTACACCTGTTCAAATCACAAGTCTTACAAACTTGTTCAAATCACAAGTTGTCGGTTCACTTGATAACCTTTTGTTAATTCTCTTGGAATTACTTGAGTGGTAATTGGTTGGTGTAAAAATCTCCTCTCGGATTTGTATTCGTCAAATTGAATGTTTACAAATTAAGAATTGCTTTTTACAACAGAAGCGAAGGGAAGACCCTTCTTGTGTTTAACGTGGATCCGTCGGTAGCGATAGGACGCCTCCCTCGATGCGCGAGTCGAGTTTGCTTCCCTTGGACGGTCCGATCGACATTGCGGTTGAGCTTCAGTACGTAGTAGAAGCTCTGGTGATCGAGTTTGATTGTCCCAGCTGAGCTCGCTTGGATATAGCTACAATGCAAGAGTTTGCAAAGAGCTAGAGAGTCCCTAAATCAAAGCAATCACAAAGGTACATAGTTTAGATTGACAAAAGTGAAATTTCTTTGTTCATTCATATATTTAAATTGCTTACTGTACAAAAAGTTCTAACAAAAAGAATAAAGAGAAAATACATATGAACCACTAAGGGGCCGGACTTGAAGCACGCACATGACTTAGAGTAGGAGCAACACTGGAAGTTTGGGCAAACTTGGGAGGAGCGGTAGTAGTGAAAGTTGGTGGAGGAGACGACTGAGGCTCAGACCCGACCTCTTCATCCCCTTCCTCTTCAAGTCGGCTCACACAACTATGATGGGCCGAGCCCTCGCCTGTTCCCAAGGCTGACTCTTCATCATCTTCGTTCTGACTCCCGGCATTGAGCACAAGGCCCCCATCCTTTCCTTGCCATCTCCTTCAGAGTGCCAAGGCAATTAGCCACTTGAGGAGGATAATGGAACCACTCGGGATCGCTCTTGAGCTCAAGAGGAAGCTGCATATCCAGATAGTCAAACCCGACCTTGCAAGCAAGGGCCACCTCCACCTTCCTGAGAGTATTGTTACAATAGTTCTCAACGATCTCGAAACGGTAGGCCTCAGACTCCAGATGGTTGAGGCGACCCCGTAATGCCTATATCGCAATGAGAGACAACTCACATGAGCAACCTGCTCCTCCTTCAACTAGTCCTACAGAGCCTTAGAATTCTAACGAGCCAATCTAGCTCGCTCATAGGCATCACCGTTCTCTCGCCTCTCGACCTCGACCTCCTCCTTCAGGTATCTTTTTCGTGTCATCCTGCTCACGGAGCCCATGCTCGAGATGACTGATGCCCTCCTAGAGTTTGCTGATTTCAGACAACTTCTTGTTGTTCGATGCCTTTAGGCCCTTGACCATGTCATCCCACATCTCTAGCTCCTGACGCTATTTACCCTCACCCCTCCTCCAGGCCACCAGCTCATTCTCCTTGGCAGCCAACTTCTAGTCAGCCACCTCCCAAGCTGCCTTCTAAGCTTCCAGTTCTTCTTGAAGCTTGAGGTAGAGATTTCAATCATGCTCAAATTGAGCAAACAATTCCTGCTCTACCAAGGCCCCTCAAAGCATGTACCCTTTGAAGGACCGATGAAGGCCGACTGGTTGAGAGGATCTCATCATCCCGAGGTAGGAAGAATTGCTCCAAAAACCTAGTCTAGGCAAGCCTAGACTCCATAACCGAACCTCTCTTGTCAAGATGTTGCCTAGGCTCGAATCTGAATTCCTCAGATGGATTTTTAGCATAGTGGGGACTGACTCTAGATGACCCCATCAACAGCATCTTCAAGTCACCCCCATTTCTTTGCGTCGAGTTCATCAATGTGTTTGGGGAAAGGCCATACAAATCCCCGAGCTGGGGACGCCTCTTCAGTAGCCGGATCCTTCCCATGCTGGTGGACCAACTTAGCAGCCACATCAAGGGTCACCATGGATGTCTTAGGTTCCTCCGAGCATAGCGCGAACATGGCTGAGTGTGTCTCGTCATCCTCAGTTAGAGGAACTGAAGAGGTGTCGACAACCCGTAATTCCGAGTTGTCGAAAAGGTTCTCGCTCTGACGAGAACTCGTGTATGACCTGATCTGATTGGCACTCACTTCTCATTCGTTGACAGCAAACCTGGCCTCAATGCATCCTTCTTGATCTCGGGCCAAACTAAGCAGGCCAGAATTGGGTCCAACCCCGAAAACCCAGACGAACCTCTCCTTCCGGTCCTTGTTAGACTCGGGGGCGTTGGAGACAATTTTTTGGGCCCTAAGATTTGAAGATAGTAGTGGCCCTCTAATTGATTCTCTTTCACTAAGATGAGATGTCATAGGATTCTCAGTGTCAGCTGGACTCCTAGCCGGTTGCAGATGACCATGAACCCCACTAAGGTAGCGATGGAGTTCAGCTTCATCTACGACGGAAAAACTCCCAAGGCTTCGAAAAATGTGGCGAAGAAAAGGGTGGAGCGGAAGACACAACCCATACTCCAGATGTTTGAGATACACCAAAGCTATGTTGCCGCCGTGGTCAAACACCACCTGCTTATGCTCCGACGCTGATAGGTCGAGTGCCTTAGGGATGTCAAACTTGTCGTAATAAGTCTCCAACAACATCGACCGTACCTTCAAATGGAATTTCTAAAGGTGGTTGATTCGGGCCTCATTCCAAGCCATTGAAGACGAAGACGCCATTAATCTGATGATTGCCGGAGAAGAATTTAAAAAATAGTCAGAAATCGCTCACTGTGGAAGAAGAATCGAGGGTTTTTTAGAAGCAAGTAAACTTCCCCCATTTTCAGAATCGCCGTACATATAGGCAGAGAAGCTGCCACGTGCAAACATCGCAACGGTCGACCCGGCTATTGACGGATGGCTGGGATAGATTCCAAAATTCAAGGCGACCATTCCAAAATCAAAGCGCCACTCACCTTAATTGGCCCACAATCTCCGCTCAAGAACCAAGGTGACGGCGGTGCATGATCTTCTCCGACGACAGAAACGTCACATCAAAAATGACCCATCAATGACTCCTCACAAATGTGACTCGAGATCTGACCGCCAATAGTTCAATTTCAGTCGGACTTGGCCATCCAAGTTAGAGTAAAAGGGCCTAGTGTTATACTAAAAAAACCTAAGTGTTGATACTCCACCAGGAGTCGACACGTGTCCCAAATTGGCTACGCTTCATCTTGACTCGACCCTAGGCAGAACGAGTCCAGTATCGTCATCACTCAACCCTTACCTAGAAGAGCTGAGTCGAAAGACGTCCACACTCAAGCCCCGCAGTTCAGGATAGCTCTATGCCTCTTCAGTTGACCAGATCGGGTCGAGAAACCCTCAGTCCAAGACAGCAGACTAAAAAGGTGTCCTTTGTCAGCCCACCCGCAAAGCTTAGTCGAAAGACGATTTGTCCTCAAATCCCCCGCTAACAGCCAATCAACATCACATCAAATGCATGATCAGAGTCAGCGTTACTCATCCCTGAAGGTCTTAAGTGACTCAGTAGACCTCATCAGCTCTGTTGCTACCCTATTAATAACAAAGGTGACTCATACCACCTACGGCCGACACCTGTAGAGTCTCAGTCGAATAAGCAGTCTGCATGGACTAGGCGAAAGTTACATAAACACCCCTGACAGCTGGGTATAAATAGGTACACCGCCTAGTGACCAAAAGTACATGATCCGCACGCCATCTCTATGCAATTTCTGCACACTTAGAGAGAACTTGTTCAGTTCCTTGATCCCCTTCACATCGTAACTAATTTGATCGTCGGAGAAATCACCGAAAATCCTAACTCTGGTCCTCTAACATGTTGTAATTTTGCAAGACTCCCTTCCTATCTGGAGATCAGCCATCAGATGAGATGACAGGACCCTGAGCTCCCCAAAATCAACCCTAGAACACTACATAATCCACACTTAATCCCATGTTTAATAACTGACATCAACAACTCCATAATCTAGGTTCAAGTATGATCAAATAGTAGTTTGTCATATAAACATGATCAACATATGATTATTATTATATAAAACTTATTTAATAATTTTAGCCACAAATTATGGTAAGGATGGGGGACTAGAGATAATTATCTAGGCCCAAATTAGCCTTAGGTTACTCTGTTTAGATATTAGTGCAGGTATTCGAAATGATAGGGGCCTATAAATAATTATCCATTCTTATTCACAGCTTCAATCAACCCCAAATATGGACTTGCTACAAGACTTTATAAAGTCCAAGGGTCTTATATATGGTTTCTATTCAAATATTTAAATACTTCTGGGGCCTATAAATAATTATCCATTCTTATTCACAGCTTCAATCAACTCCAAATTTGGACTTGCTACAAGACTTTATAAAGTCCAAGGGTCTTATATATATGGTTTCTATTCAAATATTTAAATACTTCTTCCATACAGTCTGAACAGCTATGCAAAGGCCAGAGATAATAGGGGCCAATACAAACTGTTCTTTTTTATTCTTTGTTTTCTTTGCCCCTTCCTTCTGCTACCAAGTCATTTTTTCCTCCTTTTGTTTTCGTTTCCTCTTTATTCTTTTCAATTTTTTTTCAAGCCGCCATCATCAATGACTTGCTCTGTTCGCGGGTGGCCGGACTTTGTCAGAGGGGCACCGGAGGCCGATGATCGCCGGCGGTAAGACCTCGCTAGAAATCTAGGTTTTTTTTATTTAAGCAAATCATTCTATAATCCCTTCAATCTTAAATAACTGCATATTAGTCCCTTCAATCTTAAATAACTGCATACTAGTCCCTCAAATCTTGAAAATTACATAATTAGCCCTTAAATCTTCAATAATTGCATATTAGTCTTAAATCTTAGAAAATACATCTTAGTTCCTCAAATCCTATAGAGCCTTGTGGTCATTCTGTTAGTATTTTTGTTAGAAAAACTAATCACTATTAGGTTAACTCCTAACTCAAAATCTGCAATCACCAAACTATTCTTTCCTCTGATGTTTACCCTTTGCGTAGGTCAACAATTTGGGTTAGAATTTTTTTCTAACCATTAGAAAAAATGAACTCATATGAGTTTGAATTTATTTTAAGCGAATATTAGGTTTAAAGCTATTAAGGATGGGGAACATTATAAAGGGGGTGAAATGATCATTTTGCCTCCATAAATCTAATGTGATTTAACTTGATGGACTATTTTGCAAGACCCTATAAAATTTTAGGGACTCATGTGCAATTTCGAATATGTGGGGGACAATATGCAATTATTGAAGATTTAAGGAACTACTATGTAATTTTTAAGATTTGAGGGACTCATATGCAATTATGAGGGGCTAATATCTAAAAAAACCCTTAACTTTATCTGATATAATAGTTCTAAACGAAAGGATTGGGTCCATTGCGTAAATGATGCATAAAAAATGTCAACTCTTCAATCACCATACTCATGATTATTCTTCCGTAATGTCATTAATATAATCTACGTAATGCATTCGAATACATTACTGCAGTTTCAAACAGTGTCGTCCTATGACAATATAATAATAATCAGGATAGAATTGTTTTTAATGTACGTGAAGCCAACCAATATCTTATCTATTGGCACATGCACCTAGTAATTAATTAATCAAGACCATACTTTACAGTTTGAAGATGTTTAATTATTTGCTACGGCGTTATGCCGTTGTTTTACTCTCGCCGTCCAGGGTTGGATCTGGACGACGTAGGAATGAAGAAGGTCTGAAGACTGCTTTTGACTGAACAGCCCCCACTCACTTCTCAATATTACAAAAACCTTGGTCTACTGGTCTGCAGAGTTTGGGGTATTTGGTCATTGAGCGCCGCGTAGGATCTCGTGATCCCAGCTCCGGCGCCTCCGGACACACAACTCGAGCTGAAATTTCGTAATCACCCATTTCGCCACCGTCTCATATATAAGGGCATTCACGTCATTTCTGTGGACAGCGGTTTGCTTGCTATTTTAAGTGTTCCAAACCGACGAGCTCCTCCACGTGCGATTGGGTCCTTAGCACGCATGAGCCACCGCCGACCAGGCACGTGCTACAGGAGGCGCGTATCGGATTCCTACGGCAGCGAAAGAAAGGAGCACAACGTAAAGGAAAAAAAAAAGGAAAAAGTGAATTAAGTAAAGAAAGGAGCACAACGTAAAGGAAAAAAAAAGGAAAGAGTGAATTAAGTACATCTTTACAAAATAGTATTTCTATTTTTTATTATTAATGCAGCTCGAAATCGAATTTAATACTGTGACAATTATATTAAAACCTTCAACCGACCGAGTTACGCATGGTAGATTAAAAGAGTTTTATATAATCTGTGATTTACAAAGATCAAACTCATTTGGGCGAGAAATACATGGAGCACTTTCTCAATCATGAATGTAAATAGTTTAATGCATAAATACGATCAATATGTATTATAAATGAAACACTACGGTTAAATGGCTTTAATAGGTGGGTCTGTAAGTGTTAGGAAAAAGGATTCAAAAAATAATTGAATTAACGACATAACACATAATTCTTTTGCACATGGATTGGCCTCTAAACATCATCACCAACTTGTACACCAAAGGAGACAATTCATTCAACTAATTTTGCAAATCTACAAATCATTTCAATTTTCAGGAAAATCACAGTGAACTGCTACATTAGAAATGTAGTTCTAAAGTTGATTGTCAGACTCCATGCAAGTTCGTTTAGGGAAAAAAAAATTTAATAAGATAAAACTCGACCAGTTCAATCGATTTATGTTCATTAATTAAATGGAAAATTGAATTATTTGGTCCAAGTAAATTTACCAATAAACTCCATATTACGATTATATAAATTGTTGTTCAACCGTCGAAATGAAAAATGTATAAACGTATAATTCAACTTGATAGAGAGAGGAATTGAGAGGATTAAATTTGAGAATTTGAGACATTTTATGCATTTTACTCCTTATATATGAGCTTACTGTTAGCAAATACCTATACTCTTGTCTTTTTTTATCATTCCAATGTGGGGCCAAGACCTTTTTGATCGAAGATGGCTCCGCTTGCTACTGTTTATAACAAGAAAATTCTTGTTTTTCTATTGACTAAACAAGTTGTAAAGGGAAAAGTTCGACATTTAAGATAACTTGAGTGAAGGAATCACCAATTTACTATAAGGATTATTTTCTTGCTTCTCTATTTTCAATGTTTCAGCATGACCATAAACGAAGTAATAAACCATTTTACATTTGTTGCTCACAAATAAATGATATCTGCTTCTTTATTCTTGATCGTTGCAGCGTCATGAGACCAAAAGCAATAATATTTTGTATTAGTTTACTCAATCCTTTATTGTCATTCATTGTGGATTAACATACCAAAATCTTATTTTGTTTAGTTAAATTATTCATATAATAATTTGTGGAATCAAGAAATTACTTGGTGTATTCTTAATCTGTAAGTATACAAAAGATTATTGCTCATGCTAATAGATCAGATTTTGAATTTCCTTCTACTCACCATAGTGAACATGACGATAGTTAAAATGGGACTCATAGCGACTTATAGCTCTGTAGGTTTACTCGCACCGCGGCTGTCCATTTATAGAATCGAATTAGAGATGAGCCGGACCTGATCGAGTCCTCTTGCAAAAAAATAAAAAATAAAATAAAGCAGCTATCGAAAAAGATGGTTCATGTATTACACTTTTGTAAACTTTGAAATGGTAAAAGAAAAGTAGAAAAAGAACTTTAAAAGAAAACTTTTTATGTTAAAGGAAAAATCAATTAATGAGTTTGGTCCTATTGCATTGTGTGCGCCTTAGGTAAGGTAGAAATAAGAAATAAGACCATTATTACCATAAAACACCAAACATGATGGATACAACGTATAACTGGGTGTTAAAAGCAAGCAGATACCCAAAACCCAATAAATAAACAACAAAATCACCGGCATCCAAAAAAGCGCTTCCTCTGCTCCCATTTTCCTCCTTCCCAAATCTCCACCGATCTCGCCTCCGGCCATCGAATCAGCGCCGCCGTCTCTAGATCGAGAACCTTCTAGAAGGACCTCGCGGTGCCCTAATGGAGTCGATCCTGGCCCGAGCTCTGGAGTACACGCTCAAGTACTGGCTCAAATCCTTCTCCAGGGACCAGTTCAAGCTCCAGGGGCGCACTGCTCAGCTCTCGAACCTAGGTTTATAAATTTCGCAGAAAGGTCCCTGGTTTTTTTTTTGGTAATTGCTAATTTTGGCCTGGTTTTCGGGAAATTCTGTAGACATAAATGGGGATGTTTTGCACGCGAGCTTGGGGCTGCCGCCGGCTTTGAATGTGGCCACTGCAAAAGTTGGGAAGCTAGAGATCACGGTAATTTTGTAGAATTTTGAAGTTAAATTTGGGGGTTTTTATTTGTTTGTTTAGTTATGTATTTGGTTTTATGATTCATTAGAACATATGGTTAGTTGTTGGTGGCTAAATTTTACTTTTTTGTTCTGTTTTATTGTTTTGACTCGCCTATATTCGATTGTTAGTTTATATATGCTGTCAAAGTGACTTTTAATTTATCCATTTGTACCACGCATTTGAAATATAGAGGATTTGTGAAGTGAAAGTTGGGGTTCTTTATTTATTTGTTAAGTTTAGCTGAGTGATGTATTGGGGTTTTTCTTATTAATTAGCTGAAAAGATTGGTTGGTGGTCACTAAATTATACCTTTTTAGTCACCTTTTGTAGATTTCGGTGTAATTTTTGGGATTTTGATTTTTTTTGGTATTACTGATTTTTTTTATTTTCTTTTATGCACCTATTTTCTGTTGGTGCTCATTTTCTTTCTTTCTTCCTTTTTTTCTGATTCAAATGAGTTTTTAAGCTATTATCCCTTTAGTGACGAAATTGCTTATTTTGTTGTTAATTTATATTTGCTGTAAAGGTCGCTTTTCATTTGTTTATTTTAGCTGGTGTTTTAAACTTTGGATGGAAAATTTGCATGGATATCAGCTATATTTAATAACTATTGGAGTGTCATATTAATAGTGTATGAACCCCAAATGAAATCTAGACATACAAAAATATCAAGTCATATAAGTAATATATGTTTTGAGGGCAAGGACAGATCCATACAGTGGGCTTTGGGGGTACTTGCCCCCATACAATTTTAAATTTTCTATTTGGGTACTGAAACTTATTAGGTGCTCCCAATAAAATTGGTAATTCAAAAGAATTATGAAGTGCTATTGTTGGAACTTAGTAGTATTTTGTTAGTTTTAGTGATGAAAATGCAAATGATCATGTATTGATATGAAAATGATATTGAAAAGAATTATGTGTTGAGATCTTTGTGATTATTGTATAAATTAATTTTCTGTTGATAGAATTTGTATTATTTAAGTTAGTAATTTATATGTATAATTGTATATGTGCTCCCAAAGGAAAAAATAAAAATAAAAATCCTGGATCTGTCTCCATTTAGGGGGTAAAGAGGTCGAGGACTATACAACTAAGAGTTGTCAAGCGAGAGATAGAGAATGGTCAAGAAAGAGAAGGGGCTTATTGGTGGCCACATGTAGTCGAGGATGAAGGGATGCCAACCAGCTTAGTGTCGAGAAAAGTATTGAGGCTTATTTGAGTTATAGCTCTCCTAATTCAAGATTTTTAGAAAGCGGGTCTGGATTTAGGGTTCTAATTGAGCTTAAACTCAAATATGACCTTAAAATGGATGTTAGCCCAGAAGCCAATATGGCGATATTTCGACCAATTTTTTGATACTGGGTAAATCCAAAATTTTGTCTTGATGTATCAGTGAAATCACAATAGCTCAGGTAATCTTTCAAAAATGATAAACAGCATGTAAAATCTTTTTGTTGTTGCAACAAGCTCCACAAAGTGATGTTTCAGCGTATGTGTCTGGCATGGCAAGCATGTCAATCGATTTTATGAACTCTCTTTGTAAGAAAGATTTGAAATATAGACTGTAGTCAAATTTTTTTTTGGTTGGGGGGGGGGGGGTGTTCAAAGGGGGTCACGTACCTCAAGGCCCCACTGGACTTGTGCCTGTGCATGAAGTTGGAGAGTGGCATCATATCAACAGGCACGCTACTAGATAAGGCTAAGAATGTGGATCCTGTTTTAAGTTCACATGAGATATCTCCAGCAAAAGTTATCTATTAAAAATTACAAGCCCTATTCCACAATTTTCTACATTTACTAAATAAAAAGAGAAGAGGCAATAATTTTTCCAAAATAACATGTAAACGAATAGAAACAAGAATTATCATTGAGCAACATGATTTGCATCTCATTACCAAGTAATATTAATAACAACAACACCACCACCAACAACTTGAACTTTAGCCTATGGAATTCTAAAGACAGAGAAAGCAAAAACAAAACAGTTATATCTAATTTCTTCATGAGAACTCAAATTTCTTCGGATAAGATGAATAAGATTGATCCAAAAACTTAAATTGTTAAGCATTGATTTCTATGAAAATTTATCTCCTTATAAATCTTTTAATGATAACTCACATGAAACCGACAACATGAGATGGAACATGATTCGTAATTTGTGTCATCGTCAAGGTAAGAAAAGAGATTATCTACTCTAAGAACAGAGATTATCTACTCTACAAAAGTTCAGATGGTGGTATTGATCTTATTCTGCAATGAAAGGCGACAAGCGTAAAAAGTTATATTGCCACTCACTTGTACAAAATTGAAATTTAAGCGGCATAATTAGATGATAGATCAATTGATGAATAACAACTGAGTAACATATACTGAATATGATGCTTTTGATACTATTAGTGGTGATGCAATTAGGTAACCATTTCGAAAAATGACAACACATTGGGGTAGTTTGTAAATGTCATTTTCAAGCTTGATGTCATTATTTTTTAGGAGTTGGTTCTATTAATTTTGACTAAGCTTTTGGAATTGGGAATATTTTTTATTTTTCAAACAATCATTTCTTATATAAAATTTGGTTGGTGTTTGAGTTTGCCACCCTATTTTCTCTGTCAAAATTTTTTTAATAACATTATCAAATATGATTATTGATATAATTGTTTTAGAATTTTCTCAAGAGAAGAAACAAGAGTGTCCCCCAAGCTCCAATTCCTGGCTACACCACTGCCTGTAGTTATTTTTCTGCTCAGTCGTTTGAAAGTTTCAGCTGGTATTCAATATTTCATAGTTTTATTTATTCTCTTAATTGTAACGTAAACCTGGGCATTTAATCTGTTTTTGGTACTAAATATATGTTAATACGGAGACTGTATTCTCTTGTTGCTTATTTATTCAAAACTTAAGGTCAGTCTGTACCTTTTTCTTTTAGTATTCTGTCAATTGTGGTTCATAACTGGGTTTCAGTTGGTAGTAAACGGATGAAACTGCAAAGGCCTAGGTGCTTTCTTCCCTACCTGCTTGAAATTTGAAAAGTTAAGCTACATTCCAGTTTGAGTATGCTTAATATGTGCATTTAAAACAATGGAATGAATATGTAGACTTTGCATAATTATGTGGAGCTTTGCTGAATCAGTTAATGAAGGATGCACATTTTTGTGCTCTACTTATTTAAATCTGAGATGGGAGTTTATTTATTTTATCTATCATAGTAGCATTTTTGAGGGAGGAACATTGAAGCTTTGCATGCTTGGGTGAAAGTAGAGTGGGTCATTTTCTGGGAAGGACCTTCTCCGGGTAATACAACAAACTATGCGTGCTGTAGTACAAGAGGTTACTCATGTTTACATAAATGCATCTTTGGATAACCAGATTGGCGATATAAGATGTTCTTTGTGATCTCAGATGTTTGGAAATATATGAGCACAAATAAAATTTAGAACCCATACATTGTTGGTTAACCAAACCAGAAAATTGGTTTTTGGGACTCCCTATAATTGACTTAGATACCATGTGCTGCATAATGTATAAATCTTGAAACTACTTTTTTGTCCATGTGGGCTTTATGACTTTGATTCCAATAAACAGTTAAGATTATCCTGTTGAACAGTGCAGTTGTATGTGTGTATGAATTCCTATAACTACGACATGCATGTATACGTGCCCATGAACAACCTCTTTCTTATGTATTAGGTGCTTCAAGTTATGTGGATGTATTTTATTTACTCACTATTTATAATATTAACTGAAAAAGGTGTTGGTGATGTGTGGACTTGTTGCTTATTACTTGAATTTTGACAAGGAGGCAGAACACTTTTTTTGCTTAATTATTTAAATTTATGTGGTGCTGGTGATGTGTGGACTTGTTGCTTATTACTTGAGTTTCGATAAGGAGGCAGAACATTTTTGATTAATTATTTAAATTTATGTTTTGTTTTGTTTTTTTTGGGGGGGGGGGGGGATATTAGGCTTTTACCTTCTCTTTTTTCTCATTTTTCCTTTTGCTTAATCGCATTCGTCTATATTTGGGATTTTTCATTGATATCGAGGTATATCTTTTTGTTTTTTTGAGAACAAGTTATTTTTGATGAATTCTAGAACTTTTGATTAGTTGCTTAATTACTTTATGCTATAGCTTCCAGCTGTTTCCTATGTACAAGTAGAACCAATCACCGTCCAAATCGATAGGCTTGATTTGGTTCTTGAAGAGAATTCAGATTCAGAAACAATTAGAAGTTCAAGCAGGTAGCTGTAATTACATTGCAATTACTTTTTTTAATTTTTTTAAAATTAAATTCAGTGGTTGGTTCTGATTCTGTCTCATTCCATCTGTGTAGTAGTCAACCATCAGCCAGCACTACAAAGGGCAGCGGTTATGGGTTTGCTGATAAGGTACTTCTAATGTATTCTAATTTTGTCTAATCATGATATGCTTGGGTTTTATTTTGAGCGATGTAGAGCCTAATCAGTTTAGGGGCTCTTGGTGTGTGTGTGGATTTCTGTTCTAGGCAACTGGAAAAGGTCCTCCCTTGTTTCTTTCCAAATAAAACAAAGGGAGATAATTTATACCTAAAACCGCATATAAATCTAAAATTCCACAAATCAAACCCCAAATAACCCTTTGATTCACACAGATATAGAAATCGCTCGTCCATACAATATGTCGGACAATCTTTACAGTGTGACTATGCTGTTATGTGACTATGTCAGGGACAATCACATACTCCTTAGTAAGATAACTTGACCCAGGTGCACATTTGGAGTGACAAGCTTGTTACAAGACCTTTGTAGTTTCTTCAAGGTCAATGGAGCATGGAAGAACCAAGCAACACTAATATATTATCGTGTGTATTATTTAAACGATGGCAGAATGACTGCGAAGAAGCTTTAATACTGTAAAATTATGTTAGAACTCTCTTTTTTAGCATTTAGTGTGAGTTTATAGAGTCTCTCAACAATTTTTTTTCTTTTTGTGTTTATTAGAGTGAGTGTCCCTTAGCAATACACTAGCTTCCTTAAGTGATATGTCTAGAAAAAAGATCATGCAAAGAAGAACGGTCCAGCAAGTTGTCCACAATATTTATTTCGGGAAAGTGAGATACATTCCTTACCTAGAAAGGTCATCCTTGCACATGATGCATGCCGATGCAAGCAGTGACAAGCTTCTTCACTAGGCTTTTTTTAGTTCTTCTAGGTCAAGGAACATGGAATCATGGAGCAAAGCTAAGCCACTGCTTCGATTACTTTATCAGGATTTATAACACTGTAAAGCTGTAATACCCTAAATTTTGATAGAAATATCTTGTTTCTAGTGTACACGTGAGATTATGTATGAATCTTGAGCGCTTTCATATTACGGAAAAATCACTTGGCTCCAATGTAGACTTTTTCTTAAAGGATACATCTATGTAGTGAACAAGGTCAACGATCCTTCAGCAACTTGTTGATTTTATTTGTTTATTCTGGCTTACTCGGTAAACTAGTTTCTACCACTTTATTTTAATGACTACATTATTTTTCTACCAATCTATGACAGTACTCTTCTCCAAGTCATTAGGGAAGTAATGCTTTATCTCATACATCATTCTTCTTCCTATGTTACTTCACAATATTATGGAAGCTTAGGTACCTACTGCTGTTTATCTTGTGGTATGTATGGTTATAAGGTCACATTTCTTCTATGAGCTAAATTTGTTGGAAGAACAATAATTGTGAAGGCACCAAGAAATTTTGGCTGTTACCTTGTTATCAGCAATTTTGGAGCTCCGAAAGTGCATGGCTCTTCATTAAAATATGTAGTTATTTAATCTAAGATTTACATTTTCAGATTGCAGATGGAATGACGTTGGAGGTAGGCACTGTTAATCTTTTGATTGAAACACGTGGAGGCACTCGGAGCCAAGGTGGCGCAACTTGGTAATTCTGATTCAATTTATCTCCGATTAATATGCATTGTTCTGTCCTTAGGGTTCTTTGAGGTATTCCAAGTTGGGTCTTTGGCTTATTTGTCTAATAAAGATGCTCTGTTGCCCCTTTCTGTTGCATCCATCTCTTTCTTGAGTATATCCTGATATTCTCTTGAGTACATTCTGATACCACTTTGTTAGCAGTATTTCTATATATTAATATAGATACTGGTGATGCCTATCAGGTCACCGCCGTTAGCTTCTATAACAATCCGCAATCTTTTGCTGTATACGACAAATGAGAATTGGCAGGTGATAGTTATTATTCATGTTGTCCATCAACACATGTACCCTTCAAATTGGTTTCATATGAAGTCTATTTGTGACAGGTTGTCAACCTAAAGGAAGCAAGGGACTTCTCCAATAATAAGAAGTTTATCTATGTGTTCAAGGTTTTTAGGCGTATACAATATCCTGGATTTAGCATTTTTTCACGACATGTGATTTGTTCATATTGCATTCAAATGATTTTAATAACCGTATTCTTTTCTACTGCAGAAACTAGAGTGGGGATCATTGTCTATTGACCTGTTACCTCATCCCGATATGTTCACTGATGCACACTTGACCTCATCAAGTGATGTATCAAACAAGAGAGACGATGATGGTGCAAAGCGAATGTTTTTTGGTGGTGAACGATTCCTGGAGGGAATTTCAGGGCAAGCTTATGTAATTTAAACCTTCACAATGCTTTCGAAATTGATGTTTTGATTTTCCTTTATTTGATCATCTATTTTTTATTTTTTTTGTTTTATACTCACTCATTCAATTTCAGATCACTTTGCAAAGGACAGAACTGAACAGTCCACTTGGGCTTGAAGTTCAGTTGCATATATCAGAAGCTGTAAGTCCTGCTTTGAGCGAACCAGGTGAGTACTGCCTCCTCTAAGCGACTTCAACTGTTGAGCATCATTCTTTTATCGGAGTAAGATATTGACTCTGAGACAGGTTTACGTGCCATTCTGCGGTTCATGACTGGATTTTACGTTTGTTTGAATAGGGGAGATGTGGACCCTAAGGCACAGCAGGTTTTGTGCTATCTTTATGGTTTCTTATTTACGGAAATCCTTTCATCACTTTTTCTAGATTTCTTATTGAAATCTCTATTTATCAGCGTTCTGCAGAAGCAGCAGGCTGTTCTTTGGTTTCTGTGATTGTAGACCACATATTTCTGTGCATTAAAGATTCAGGTATATATGTTTTCCAAAGAATCAGCTGTGTTGATTGTTGTCAAAGTCTCCTGCTTGGAACATAATTCATTTTACAGAGATTGATCTTGCATTGACTATGTTAATATTATTTCCAGAATTTCAGCTTGAACTGTTGCTGCAGTCACTATTTTTTTCTCGGGTAATATATCTTTGCTCATGGTTGTCTATATATACTTCATCTTCTGTTTGCTTCTCATTCTCTTTCCTAAACTATTAGGTTTCTTCGTCTTGCTTTATGTGTTTTTCCCGGTGTATGTTTCCAAGTGCAGTCAACTACAAACATAAAAACTCTTTTAAGGATAGGGCTCTTATTGCTCAAAGTTGGAAGCATGTAGCATTGACCTTGTACTGTTGAATTTTTCAAGTTTCTTTTTGGTTCCACAAGAACTTGTGGGGTGGATTTCTGTTTGTTGCCATGTTGTGCACTTTTATGTATTAAGCTTGTTATTTTACAGGCCAGTGTTGCTGATGGAGAAAATACCAGAAATTTGTCTCGTGTTATGGTTGGTGGATTAATTTTAAGGTGATTATAATCTGGCATCTGTGTTTCTATGAAATATCTACCTGCTCTTCTTTTGTTTTTGTTCTCTTTCTTGTATTTATATTTAACTCGGTTATATTAATACAACTCCAGTGCATTCCTTTATATATAACTTCAGATGATCTTACGATAACTTAGTTTGTGAAGTTTTTCATTCGCAGAGACACCTTTTCATGCCCTCCATGCACCTTAATACAGCCATCCGGCTTTGCTGTTGCAAACAAATCAATGCAATCTCCAGGATTTGGTTATTTCTGGACTCATTTTGTACTTCATAACTAGTTCACTTATTGGTGATCTATTTCTTGGGAAGTTATTTGCTTCAATTATTAGTTAACTTGTACATCACGTTTCTAGCAGGTGAGAAGTTTTGTCCTCCTATATATCCTCTAGGAGATGAGCACTGGAAATTCGACGCTGGTGTTCCTCTAATATGTCTCCATTCTCTTCAGATTGCTCCATCGCCTATTCCTCCAACTTTTGCTTCGCAGACAGTCATTAACTGCCAACCTCTTACTGTATGCATATAAGAACTTTTCTGCCACATCGTGTTTGCTTTTACACCTTCTCAATATTGACAGGGTTTATTTTCAGATTGTTCTTCAGGAAGAGTCTTGTTTAAGAATCTCCTCTTTCCTAGCTGATGGGATTTTGGTCAACTCCCGTGATGTTTTGCCTGATGCCTCAGTCAATTCCTTTCAGTTTATTCTAAAAGGGTTTGATCTTACCATTCCGTTAGACGCTGAAAAGGTTGAAAGTTATACTGGATATGGTGCCATTCATTCGCCTGTTTTATTTTCTGGAGCGAGGCTTCATGTTGAGGACCTGCTTTTCACAGAGTCACCATCAATAAAGTGCAAGTTGCTGCATCTGGACAAAGATCCTGCTTGCTTCAGCCTTTGGGAGTATCAGCCAATTGATGCTAGTCAAAGGAAGTGGACAACACAGGTTTCACATCTCAGTCTTTCGCTTGAAACCAGCAGTAGATCAGAAGAGCAGAAAGATTCTGCTGACTGGTCTGCAGGTCTCTGGAGATGTGTGGAACTTCACGACGCTTGTTTCGAAGCAGCTATGGTGACTGCTGATGGGGAACCGCTTTTAGTTGTTCCCCCTCCAGAAGGCATTGTCAGAATCGGTGTTGCATGCAAGGAGTATTCATCTAATACATCAGTTGAGCAGCTGTTCTACGTTATAGGGCTTTATGCTTACTTTGGTCAAGTCAGTGAAAAGATGAGTAAAGTAAGCAAAGCTAGCAGCAAAAGTATTGAGTCTATGGGTAATAAGTTAACGGAAAAAATTCCAAGTGATACTGCTGTAAGTTTCTCTGTCAATAGCCTACAACTTAAATTTTTGGAATCATCGTCCTTAAACATTCAAGGAATGCCTTTATTGCACTTCAGTGGAGATAATCTATTTGTCAAAGTTTCACACCGTACCCTCGGTGGAGCTTTTGCTGTGTCAACGAGCTTACACTGGGAGAGTGTCTGCATCAGTTGTGTGGATCAGGATGGAGTGCTATCCCACGAGAATTACATCAGTCTACCTGGTGAACCTGGATCACTGGTTGTTGGAAATGGATATCCACAAATGAGAACAGTTTTTTGGATTGAGAATAAAAACCAATCACAGAAGAAGCCCGTTCCGTTTCTTGACATAACTGCCGTGAATGTGTTGCCTTACAGTATGAAGGACATGGAATGTCATAGTTTGAATGCCACAGCGAAGATCTCTGGGATACGTCTCGGTGGCGGAATGAACTACACTGAATCTCTGCTCCATAGGTTTGGTGTACTTGGGCCAGATGGTGGTCCAGGTGAAGAACTGTCAAAAGGATTAGACAAGCTATCTTCTGGGCCACTGGCAAAGCTTTTTAAACCATCACCTCTTATGGACATCAATCAGGAAAGTGGTATGGAATTACTAATATAACATTTGATCCAAGAGGATTTTTGTGTTTTCTAACTTGTAATCACTGGTATATTAGTTTTAATATTTGAATTTGTTCAGTATACTCTAAGTTACAAAAAATTATTGGAGTGTAGGTTTATTTTAATTTTTATAAGTTGCTTTGTTAATCAAATCACTTTTGGTAAATCTTCTAATGTTAATGTTTTTACAGTCATATTTCTTATGAGAAATACTTAAAGATTGTTGAACACCTGTTATTTCTAAATGCGCCATGTAAATGCAGTATCATCTTCTTTTCCACAATGTTTCTTTTAATCTGTCATTGCAGATTTTTATATTTTAGTTTCATAAATATGTGCTAACAAAATGTCCATGAGATGTTGCTTCTGTCTATTCATTCTATGAAACCTTATTTGTTGTAGATATTGCATGATGCATGCGCTTCCTCATTTACAAAACCATATCTTGGTTATTCCACCATTCTCCCTTTGACTTATACGCTTCTTTGGTGATAAAGCTCATGCTGCTGCCTTTGTTATCAATATTTCTTTCTCTATTGTAATTTCTGTGGGATCATTAAATGTTATTGAGGAACTTAATCATGTGAATTTCTTGCTACACTAAATAGTTTTGGCACTCAATAGCATAGGTACTTATATCAGAATTTTGTGAATATTTTAAAATGATCTTCAGTGGACATTGTCTTTTCATTAGATTAGATTTGCGTGGATCTGTATATGCCAGATATCGGAGAAAATAGTTTTTCTGTGTCTAACTGTGTTCCTCTTACTTTCTAATTGATTGTTATATTTTATGTTTCAGATGGATGTTTGGATGATGAGGACTCTGTTAAGCTTCTGGAATTGGGAATGCCAGATGATATTGATGTAGCTATAGAGTTCAACAACTGGTTATTTGCTCTTGAAGGCACTCAAGAGATGGAAGCTGGGCCCTCAAGTTGCAACGGGGTTGATGCCAGTAGAGAAGAAAGGTGTTGGCATACAGCATTCCGGAGTTTGATTGTGAAAGCAAAAAGTAGTGACAAAAATAATTTGGATAATAAAGGAAAACTACATACAACACAGAAATATCCTGTGGAATTGATTACGGTAAGAATTTCACGTATTTCTTTTGTAGCAAATCTGCTTTATGTTGCTATTTAGAAGAAAACATGACCAATATCTGTGAGCATTAATATCCTGTTGCTTCAGTCTTATGCCTGTGTATATGTTACCAATTGGTGTTAATTCTGGTTATATTTTCGAGTAAATCATCTGTTGAGTATGGATAATTTTTCCTAATTTTAAAACTATGTGAGCTCAGTTTAAAAGATGAACTTTACCTGGATGCCTTATTTGGAGGAAAGTCAGAGATGCTTAATATTTAATATATACTAATTTTCAGGATTATCTGGTGATGTATGTTTTCATGCATATGAATTTTCTATAGGACAAGATCGCATCATAGTCAATAATGCAATCAAGGTCATATATTAATATATTTGTTCAGTGCTTAGGGAGATAGTGATGCGGGACAATCGTGGACCCTTCATGTAATGCGATTAGGATTTATTAGAATCTTTCCTCTTTAGATAGGATTTTATTTGATTCCATGTAATCTTTTATTTTAGTTAGATTTTTTTAGGATTTGATTTTGACATCTCTTTCTATTATAGCTAGGATTTTATTTGATTGTATCTTTTAGTTTTGTTAGGTTTTGATTTGATTGGGATTTTTATTTACTTCCTTAAGTATTTAGTTGTTTTCTTTTCCTATAAATAAGAGATGTAATCCTCCATGAGGAATAGACATTGATGAATAAAAAATTTTGAGTTTAATATCGAGCATGTGAATTGCTTATTGCATGTGAAGTGCTATGAGGGCGTGAAGCCCAGGTGTGAAGCCCATTTTTAAGGTGTGAAGCCTAATACCTATCAAAATCCTTTTACAATTATCTTTCTTGATTTCCACAACTCATCTCTCCTCCAAAAAAAACCCCAAAAGATTTGTCACTGTTCGCGGGTGACTGTAGCGATATTACTGTTCACAGCAAATAGTAAAACCGGTTATTGTTCGTGAGTTGAATAGTAACACCGGTTACTGTTTATCATGAAATTTATCCCCATTATGCCAAGTCGTCGACGATTCCTCGCCTCCAGTTCGAAACCCTCACACCGCTCCCCATCAGAGAGGCAAACTTTATATCTGCTGTCGTTCATTTGGGTGCGATAATTAAAACACATGATTCGTTTCCCTTTGGCAAGGCAAATATCTGTATTTATACCTGCAGATGGCTTGACCCTTGTGATTTGTAAGTAGTCCTTAAATTCTCTTTCCAACTTCTACGTTCTTTTTGAACTTTTAGTCTTCTGTGAACCATTAGGTACAATATAAATCTCATCTTCATAGTTGGGATGACTTGTGGTTTATCTTTCTGAATAAAATTAATTCCCCACTTAACCACTTAACCTATGTACTATACAATCCCTTTTTCCTTTTTACTCTGTGCTAATAGATACATACCCACATATAATTATCAATGTGTAGGGCAAGGAGCACTTTTATGAGTGATAGTTCCACAAGCTTATAGGACTGGAAAACACATTTTCTTTCTCATACTTTCTTGATATTATTATTCTGCCTGACTACCAAGTACATACCATATTGAGGTTGCTAGTTAGTAATGAGCTAATGCCCCCTCTACAAGTGCCGTTGAGAAACTAGACATGACTCCTGTAGTCTGTTACTCTTATATGGTAGAAGTCATTTCAACTGATATTACCCTCTAACCATTCTCTCTCCTTTAAATAGTCAAGAGGTTGGCAATTAGTGCCACTAGGAAGGGTTGATTCTGTTGTTGAGTGAATACTATAGCACCATTTGGATAGGTTATGCTAGGATTTCACCCTGATCAAATAAGAAATTTCTTGCTGTAGGAACTGAAATTTTAGATATGTAAATTAACAGAGCAGGATGAAGGGTG
The DNA here is from genome assembly GCA_037177215.1 of Asparagus racemosus. Lineage (NCBI taxonomy): Eukaryota > Viridiplantae > Streptophyta > Magnoliopsida > Asparagales > Asparagaceae > Asparagus > Asparagus racemosus. Next base: position 31,594,261 of record JBAKGM010000365.1, on the reverse strand, counting down.
CAAGTTATTATTTTTCCTTTAAAATGTGGTAGGGTCCTTCCCTATTTATTGGTAGCAAAATTTCATGCATGCTTGGTGGGTATTTTAGTCATGATATGGGGTTTTATTGTTTCTATAATTGTGAAGCAACGTGTGAAGACAACATATACAATAGTCATTGGCTATAGAATTTCATTGTCATATTACTACAGATTAACAATACAGGTGCCTTTCCTCAATTTCACCCAAAGTGTTGGTCAATATGTACAGTGCATTGCAAACCACTACTTTGATGAGTGTCTAAGTTGTGAAGGCGTGGAATGAACATTGCAAGTTTGGTAGCTGTCTTTTTTCTTTATATATAAATTGTTCGCACTTGTCCAGTTAGCATAGAACGCTTTATTTCAATATTAGTTTACTCAGGAGATCTCCTTGAAATTGTTGATAATATTGTTGGAAACATTTGCAGGTGGGTGTAGAAGGTTTACAGGCATTGAAGCCTCGCTCCAAGACTGGTTTCTTCCGAGACTCAACTAGTAATCAAGTAGACTCCAGTAAAAAGACCATAGGAAGTGGGGATGATATTGAAGGTGTGAATGTTGAAGTCAGTCTTGTACAATCTCAAGATGGAAGTGCTGAAGTAGACAAGTGGGCAGTAGAGAACATCAAGTTTTCTGTTAAACACTCGGTTAGCAATCTCTCATTCTTCTAATAATCAATTCATTGTTCTCCTTTTTTATATCCAATGGTCAAATCAAATATGCTGATTCTTCATGCAGATTGAGGCAGTTGTGACGAAGGAAGAAGTGGAACACCTTGCATTTCTCTGCAGATCCGAGGTTGACTCAATGGGCAGAATTGCAGCAGGAATTTTGCGCTTACTTAAGCTTGATAAATCTATTGGCCAGGGTACCTTAAACCAGCTCAGTAATCTTGGTACGTAGTTTAATTTCACTGAACTCAGCAATCTTGGTATGTAGATTAATTTCACTGAATTTCTTAAGGTGTCTACACGTATTTTTTTTCAGGGCGAATTTCACAAACCCCAAACCCCCCTCATACAAAATAATAATAATAATAAATGAAAATTAAAAAAATCAGAATGAGTTGCACAAAATCTCACAAATCTCAGTTTTAGAGCACTTATGAGCATAATAGTATTAGAGCTAAGATGTCAGTCTGATCCTAATTCTTTTATTGGCTTGTTGCTGTATCTTGGTGCTATCGTGTGATTGAATATTCAGAAATCTCACAATGTGACTTACTGATACTCGGTTTTGGTGTACAATGGATTTTTTTTAATTACTTTGCGCTTCGATGAATGCATGCTAAATCACCTTCCTTGATAAGATGCCTAATCATTTAGTATCTTTGGTACATTTGAGATTGACATAAAACGGGGGTAAATTTCACAAAACCCTCCAGAACTTTATAAATCATAGAGACCTCCCTTTGGCTTTCAAAATTGTACTAAACCCCTTGAACTATTGGAAATTCATCAGAAAGTGTTATAGGGCACAGTAAAAAGTTTAAACAACTTTTTTTGCCCCAACCCTTACTGGAAAAGGTTAATGTAAGGTTAAATTGTTCAAAGTTGTCACCTGTGGAGCACTTTACAGCTTAGGGTAGCTATATTCATTCTTTTGACCTAATCCAGACAAATTCAAGAGGGTTTTCTATGCTTTATAAAGTTTGCAAGGGAGTTTTGTGAAATTTGCCCTTCTAAGCCCATCGACAAACTGACATTGCAATATAACATCAAATGTTCAGGAACCGAGAGTTTAGATAAAATCTTCACACCAGAGAAACTTAGCAGGCGAAGCAGCAACAATAGTATCAGCTTCACTCCTACGCCTAATGCCATTGGAAGTCCAGCTCCCAATTGCAGTATTGAATCAACCATCGCTTCCCTAGAAGCAGAGATTTTAGAGTCACAGGCCAATTGCTCGGCCCTAATCTCAGAATTAAGCAGCTCAGAACTTCCTGAGCAGCATGTTAAGGAAATGAGACAACTTCAGCAGAATCTTGAGAGCATGCAACTATTATTGACAAGATTACGGACTATGGTCTAGTGCGAAGTGAATTGGACTGGAGATTGTTGGCATTTTTTTATATTCTTTTTGTAGATAATGTATATTTTTTGGCAGATTGTATTGCAGGCTGAAATAAGGTTGAATTGCCTGTCTCTGGAAATTTTGTATGTTCTATTAATTATCAAACCTCAGTTATAGAGTAAAAGAGAAGAAGGAGAATATTGGTTGAGCCTTTTTTTTTTTTTTGGTCTTCGGACTACCATAGAACAATTATGTTTGCGTAAGTTGAAGATGTATGCGCAAAAGTTTCCATTTTTCGATACGTGATTTCCTGTGAAGGCTTCATTCGTCTCGTGTTTTATCTTCTGAGCCTTTAACTCATGATTTAACTTATTTTTCGCCTTGTATGCTTCTCTTTGCAATATGAAACCTGAGCTAGGGTTGCCGATCAGGATTGATGACAGGGTAAGTGGTGGCTAGCTTTTTTTTTTCCCCCTTCTCCTGCTCTCGCTGCAAAAAGAATTTTGGCAATTGTTCTCTACATTGAAGTACGTTATCTACATCTACTGGTTCTATATAAACAAAATAAATCCCAGAAACTTCTCTTCTCATATGAGTAAGTTTAAATAGATAACTGTGACTAAAGTACACCCTCTAAAATACTACTACACACAAACATGTGAGGTCCGGTCACTTGGATCGCCAGCAATGTCGATGAGTCCTCCCACAATCTTTGAGTATAGTAGTGTAGAAGTAATTCAGAAAATATAGTCTAGTCATCACTACTTAATTTAATTGCCCCATAACTTTTAAATATCTTCTTCGCCATATTCTTAATACTCACAATTCACATTCGGTAGCCAGTCAACCAACTAGAAGACTACACCTACTATTATGGAAAACTAGATCGTAGGCACGTGCATTATGCACGTGCTAAAAAACATTTATCAAAATTAAATTCATTATTAATAATGGCACTCTTTTGTGCGTAGCTCAAGGGAAATTATTGCTTAGATTTTTATATGTTTGTTCATGGAAATTAATTTAGTGAAAGGAGTAAAGTTTTATTCAACAAAAGCAATTGAAATATACATCTTTTTTGTTTTTTAGATGAATAGTTTGGAGACCTGAATTATCCACCTCGAATCATTTATATCATTTGAACCATGTTTTACGACCTCAATCCTTCTTAAGTTTTAGTTCTAATTCATTATTTTTTATTTGTACCTTGATTTGATTAATTAAACTTTATATAATTATATAGACTTTTGTTTTTAAAAAAAATTATATAGACTTTATCTATGTTTTATGGGAAAATATTGATTAAAATGTTCTCGAAACAACAAAGAGAAAAAGTGAATATTCAATTGCATAGGCTTTATCTATGTTTATGGTAAAATATGGATAGAATATTCTAGAATAAAGGGACAAAATCTCTTCTGCTAAATTACCTTTTTACCCTTTCAATTATAGTAGAAAAGAGGGCATGTCCACCATTCATCCATTTTTTGGATTGCCGTCACTTGGATCATTATATAGTAGTATAGATAGATTCTGTATTTTTAGAGTTTTGTTTAGCTTTATCATAAACCAAACAATGTATACACATCATAATCTAATTTCAAAAATCAAAATGAGTTGATTATTAGCACAACTTTGATAAAGAACATGATGTGGTTGGCAAATGAATCTTTCATCTAACTAAACCAATGCGCATGTTCCCTGCTCTACTAGCATCTAGTGTATTTTGTACAAAAGCAAAGAACTAGTTAGTCACTTTTGGCATGGGCCATTATAAATTCCTCATTCTAACTGAAAACAAGGCATCAACAACGCACCTCCTCCCATTTGCGTTGCCATTGTCGGTGATATCTGCCAACCTCGCCCTAAATGTTTATTGAGATATAGATTGAGATCTCTGTTTTCATTGTCAATTTAGTTTATGCTTATATATCTGATCAGCATCCATAATCAAGAATTAAATATTCTCTAAATGCCTTTAAATCAAATTAGATGGAGACACCATAACCTATCTCTTTTATGGGAGATAAAGAGATCTCTAACAAAGCTAATCCTCATCAATCCTAGATAAGTTGTTGAACTATAGTCTCATTTGTCCAGTCTCTCTCAATATATAATGACATATATTCATCTTATTTATCTACTCTCTTTCGTGGGCCCTCCTCTTTTAAAACTCTCTAGTAGGATCAGCATAGGGAAAGAAGAAATTGTGCGCAAAGGTGGAAATGGGTTCAAAAAGGGAGAAAATGCTCTGCCCTCTCCCTTGTCCTCTGCTGACAAAAAAGTTGGGCAAACTTTATGAAAATTCCTTTCCCTTTGATGGTACAATAGAAATACCATAATTTTTTCCACTCAGTGCCTTGCGAGTGGAATTGGGTCGAAAGACAAGCTGGCATTTGTTGCGTTTGGTTTCCTTATTTGATCAAGTTGCTTGTACAAAATATGATTGGTTACTGAATTTGTGGAGATTGTTTGGATTGGAGAATTCTCACATAGTGGAAAACAATAAGCAGATGATGGCAGTATATGAAATTAAGGGGTATCATATGTCATATGAGAGGATTCCCTCATGTACAATGATGTAGCACAATCTCTACCAAGTTCAATAAAATAGGAGAGAGAATGTCTCATAACCACATTTGGTGGAGATTATGTCACATCATTGTATATGAGGGAATCCCTTCATATGACATATGATACCCATTAATCTCATATATGAAATAAAAGCAACTTTCTCTCTTTCTTTAAAATAAGAGCAGCTATCAAGTCATTTTGCAAGAAAACTTTTTCTTATACTTTATTAGGTACTGGGATGTGATTCAAAGTCTTCTCATATACTCCTACATCAAAAAAGATGACTCTAACTGAAGTGAGGTGTATAGATCAGATGTAAGATCTTAGCTTTGCTTTCATAGACCTGATGAAATTTCTTTGTTCTTGTCTTTTGCTTTCATTGACAAAGCTGGTTCTGATTTATCTTCAAAGTTAATTTCCAGCTACATTGTCGCAACTATGACTCTTTTCCTGTTTTGTAACATGTTTAATATTTTACTTCACCTGGAATCACATTCATATTTTCTCTTCTTTTCTACTTTTGGATCGCATCAACAAAATTTCAAACAGATTGAAGTAAGAAATAATCATGCATTAAACAAGAAGAGATGTAAATAGATGATGATGACGATTAAGAGGAGAGAGATCGTCTAAGGGGGCAAAAATGTTATTTGATTGTCTTTATGTTATCATATTTAGGGCACCAAAGAGACTCAAACTTCTAATAGAATCAAAAGATTCATATTTCAATGTGGTCTAAGGAAATTGGGAAGTTAAAAGCCTGCAATTTCAGGTAGAAGTCTACTAGCCTGATATTTGGACAAGCTACATGTCAAGTCTTGATAAGATGCTACCAATGTTCGCTAAGTATAGAAATTGGGTCCATATAT
>JBAKGM010000365.1:31564259-31574698 GCA_037177215.1 Asparagus racemosus | reverse complement strand
GAAGGTGAGGAGGTGCATAATTAATAAGAGGTTATATTTATTTAATGAAAGATTAATTAGAGATAATGGCATAGTTAGAATTTATCAAAATTTGAGAGGGCAAAAAAGGAAATTAAAAGTTTTAACACTCCAATCCTCTTTTTATAGAAGTATAAGTGTGTGTGTGTGTGTGTGTGTGTGTGTATCATAGTATGTATTTCAATAATAAAAATACACTATAACACAGTGGTAAATTTGTTTAAACAAATCATAGATCATGAGTTCGAGTCTCGTCCTCGACTCTTTTTATCTTAAAATTCTCCGTAAATTTACTACTAGATCCGGGCCTGCTAATGGACTTGAACTCAAAATCAGACTCGGACCCAAGAAGGGACTCGGACTCGGACCCACGAAGGGACTCATACTCGGACCCAGACCAAGAAAGGGACTCAAACTCGGATCATGACCCGGAAAGGGACTCGAACTTGGACCCGGACCTGGAAAGGGACTCAGAATCAGATTTGGGTCGTGGATCGGTCCTAATCAGGCTGGGATGCTATGATGGTGTAATGGGTGATTGTAGGCTGCTTCACAATATAGTTTGAGCTAGAGGGTGACTGTTGGGCTTGTAACCTGACTACACTAAGTGGTCTAATATGACCTTTGGACTTTTGAACTGATATGTTTATTGGGCTTATTAAGCAGACCACTTAATGGTGTAGTGGGGTGAGTGGGTGTAACTGACCTGACCTTTAGGTTGGTCTCATTAATGGGTTGGCAACTCTTAGGTTGGGTCAGACACCTATACAAAGCCTTCTACTCTACACTAGAAGAGGAATGAGCTCTCCCACCTATCCTCTAGAAAATTGTAGTGACCTCTGTGCCGGACCGAAGATGTCATAGTCTGAAGTTAGATTGAGGAGGTCGTCTAATGCCTGAACCTGATCAAGGTGATTGTGGAGGGTCTGTTAGTGCAAACAAGTACACTCAAGTTGCTATTCCTGAAAGCAATTTGGCTTTGGGATCATTGCACCGGAGTAGATCGAATCTTACTTTAAGTTCAGTGTTTTAGGACACAGTGACTTGAACCAGTTTTCTAGAGCAACTATCTTAAGAAAGTTCACATTCATTGTCTTGATTTTTCCCTTTTGTTCTAACATTTGATAATCATCTAAAAGAGTGTTTTTTTTTTTTTGTGGGGGTAGGGGAGGGGGTTCTGAAATGTAGCGGTCATAAATTAACTATCAGCTAATGACTGGTGAAATAGTAGGGATATTAATTTCAAATAAACAAAATGTAAAAGCTTGACAAGCAAAACTTTTTTGACTTTGTACAGCCTGTAGACCCCTTGGAGCATCGCAATATGCCATTTATTATTCTGAGATTTGATACACACATGCTCCTGATTACTTTTTTCTCTTTTACCGTCAAGGGACGCCTACTCTTGTTATTTCGTGGCCCCTAATTAATCTTTTTCTCTCTTTTTTTTCTTATTGGCAAATAGGCTTCCTGACGGTGAGGGGGAAAAAGCTTAGAGGTGTATCAAACTCTACCGATAGTAAATATAGAAGTTCTATGTGCAAGCCTTGTTATTATTCAGGTCAATCGATCTTTTATCTACCATTCTAAACTTTGTTCTTGCCCTTCACAAGGCGCCCACACTCTAGGCACCTCCTTCTGTGGAGCCTTCTACAACCGCCTCTACAACTTCACCAGAAAAGGCGACGCTGACCCAAACCTCGACGCTGATTACCTCCCCAAACTAAAGAGCAAATGCAAGCCCCGCCACTTTTTAACTCGAGTCGAAATGGACCCAGGGAGCTTCAAGACGTTCGATTCTAGCTATTTCAGGCTCGTAGCCAAGAGACGGTCTCTCTTGGTCTCTGACGATGCCCTCCTTAGCGATGACGATGCGAAGGGTTTGGTCTTGCGTTTTTCTGCGGATGGTGGCGAGTCCGAGTTTTTTGAGGAGTTTGGGGTTTCGATGGTGAAGATGGGGAGTATTGGAGTTCTTACGGGACATGAGGGTGAGATTAGAAAGACTTGTGCTCTTTTGAATTAGGAGAAAATGTCAGAGAGTTTCAATTATTCACATTGATTAATGATACATCAGAAAAATATCTTGTAATAGGAATGACAAGTGTTTCATATATATTTGTGTTCTACTTGTAATTTGAGTGACAATTGTTAAACAAAATTATGCGGAATCGAAGATGAGCTTGGTTGTATGCGTTTTATCCTACGAGAAATCTTGTGTTTCGTTTATTTGTAAAAATCACTTTCCCATACAAATGGTCTTTGGTTATTCGTAAATCATAAATTTCAGACACCTGAAGATTCCAGCCAAAATCGTACAATTTCCGTACGCAGTAAAAGATTGACTTGAAACAAAATTCCACTGGTAATAACAAGTACATAACTTCGAGAGTAACTTTATCCATAAAAAAATTCCAAATTCAAATCCAAATGGAAATTTGCAAAAAGAGATGAAATCTTGATGAATTTCAAATGAAAGGGAGCATAGTCTTCAACAGGCCACATCAAGTTCATCAACATTCTCTTGTCTTATTGGATTTTGCATGTAAATGCATTTGGGCACATATGAAGCATCAAATGCTTTCATATTAGAAACTATCACAACAAAAAGCATGCAGCTCAGACTTTTTTTTTAAAGCACAAACTTTTCTTCTTTTGGTCAAAACAAACTATAAACAAAAAATAAATAAAAAAATAAAAAAAAAACGGAAATCACAAGGAAAGCTATCCCCCAAAAATCTCATGCCTCCTATTGTTTTTGTCATGTTGAGTAACAAAAGTTCATCATATCATAACAAAAACGTGGGAGTTAGTTTCTTAAACGGAAACAATCAAGTACAAAATCTCGGTTACCGTTACAACCTCTTTAAAATATCGGAGCAAAAAACGGATTCAAACTAATGAAATAAGCGTTTCTCTAATTGCTATAAATAAATATTCACAACACCAATCTAAGGATATACAAAATAATGGATATAACCCTTGTGACAGCGGAGAGAGAATTCAAACGAGAGATATGGTTTTTTGACACCGTTCTTGAGATCAAGAAGAAAATCGAAAAATATGAAGGATATCCAATTTCAACCCAAACTTTGATCTTCAACGGCAAAATTTTGGCCGATGATGGTGATACCGAGCTCTACGAGATTCTCGAAGGATCGAAAATACAACTGATAGTCGAAACAGAGGAAGAGAAGCGTGTCAAGGCCGAAGAGCCCGTTAGGGTTTTGTTATTGATCAATATATCTATGTCGAAGAAGCAATTCTCAATAGAAGCCGATGTTACCGACAATGTGAGTCGACTTAAGGAGAGGATTCAAGAATCCGAAGGGATTCCGGTGAATAGATTTGCTTTGTATTTCGGAGGAGGTGAGATGCAGGATAACAGAACACTAGCTGATTATGGTGTTGCTGATAATTCTGAGGTGAACGTTGTGATTAGACCATTTATGCCGGGGGCGTCGGTTGGAATGGGAGGTGTTGGTCAGAAAAAGATGAAAGTTTTTGTGATGCCGAAATGTGGGACGAAGAAGATACCTGTGGAGGTGAATCCGTCGGATAATGTGAGTGAGCTGAGGAAAGAGTTACTAAGATTGCATGGTAATTTGAATTTTCACTTGCCGTCCGAAGGATATTTTTTTATTTACAAGCAGAATGTTGTGGATGAAGATCATACTTTTAGGTGGCATCATGTGCAGCCAGGCGATACAATCGAGATATTCAATGGAAGTGTTAGCGGTGGAAATTAATTTCTTCGAATGGTCGTGAATGATTCGTTAGTTTCTTAGTTCATGAGTATGTAATCTTCTATGAGTTTATATGAAAATGTTTTCTTTTGAAGTTCTCAATATGTAACATTATAGAAAATGTAATAAATTTAGTTTGAGTTTTATTTTAGAATATAAGAGCTGGTTTTTACAGTTTCCCATTCGAAGTTGTCCTCTCACCAAGGGAATAAAGAGATAAGAAATACTCACAAGATCATCAATATAAATGCTCATTTTTCAGATAGAACGTACAACGAATTTGCACAAATTTTTAAGATAGAGCAGATCATATTGAATTAAGGCTTGGAAAATTGAAGTTTGGAAGATACTAATTATAATTTTGTTTGCAAATTAGAATTAAACGTTTTTCATTTTTTAAAGTTTAATGCCTCTATTTCAAGCAATTTATAATTAATTGAGTTACAAACTTTGTGGTTTTGACGTGTTTAATTAGCGGTGAGGGTTGATTTGGAAAATTAGGCTTCTGTTTGATTTGGGCTATGTGACTTGTGTCTATCACCCAAATCATTTTTGTCCAAGCTATTTGGTTACGTTTTGATAATTTTTAACTTGGAATTTGAAGTTGTAGTTCGATTACATATGTACTTTGTCTTGTAATTTGTTCTAAGTTACAGCTAAATGTTATTATTTTTCTTTCCCCTAAAAAAATGTTATTATTTTTCTAGAATGTTCTTCGTTTTTTGCAAATTAAAATAATACAATATTTTTTGAACCGACTTGATGAGTTATTAAAAATATTTTAACGTATTTTAATACTATATTCCAAATGAAGTTCTTGAAACATTAGGCAATATAATAAATGGTAAAAAATAAGATTCAATATTGTTAATAATTTATGATACAATATAATAAAGTTGAAAATAATTTATAAAATAAAAATTAAATAGAGAAGCTGAATGATTTTACTATTCTAACAAAAAATTACAATATGTATAATATCACATATTAAAAAAATATTTTTTAATGTTTTCATTACCTTACAACATCCAAAATAAGCAAAAATGTTGTAGTTACAATTGTTAGCTACTAGGTTGCAAGGGCGGTTTGTGCTTAAATCTTTTTAAGTTATAGGTTGCAACTGAACGAGCATTTGCAACATGCACACTAGTCGCTAGAAGTTCATGAGAAGGGGGGTAAGAAAGCATTTGCAACTATACTTATAACTGTAACTGTTTCGTTGCAACGAAACAAAGAAATGCAACTGATGAACATGACTCAATTGCATACAACTATAATTGAAAACTTTCTAGCTGGCTACTATACACTTCCTAACCAAATATTCTGTATAGACTTAGCCAGAATAGCAGTTCCTTTGTAATTGTATAATTGTGTTCAGGACTTACGTCGCAAATGTATATAGGAATTAATTAGAGTTTAATGCCTTCATTTTTCTCTAACAGTTTCTTAATGGAGTGTCCTAAAAAATATAATCGTAGCTGAAATACTCAGATGTATTTTCCCTGCACATGTTTGTATTTTCTATTTTCGACTTTATACCTTTTCAGATTAATCAACCTATAGACAACTCTTGCTTCTTAAAAAACCTGTAACTTAAAACTTTATAAAAGATTTGAACGTCTAAATTTCTTTTATTATAACATCCCGTTATAACTAAAGCATAAAGAAAGATAATTCATATTGAGCATTTTACATTATTTCCCGCATGCACATTAATAAGATAAGATGCTTATTAGTTTTTTTTAATTACATATAGAGATGTATTTAAATATTATAATTTGATTTAAATCATGAGATCACATTTAACAGCAGTACTCTTAGGCAGCGTTTACTTTAATGTAGCCATGTAGGATAGGGATTGGGACTAATAGTCCTAGGATTAAGATTTAATCCTTTATTTATTTGACCAAAGGATTAGAACTAACCTAGGATTAGGATTAATCTCTAGTAACCAAAATTGGCACCAGCTTGTCCCCAGTGAACCCTTGGTATTAGTCGATCCCGATCCCAAGAAGAAAATAAAACCCCCCCGATAGTTCTCTCTCTCTCTCTCTCTCTCTCATCTCCATCGTCGTTCTGGATCGTCGATTTCTCTCATGTCCATCGTCGTTCTCTCTCTCATCTCGATTGAGATCGTCATTCTAGAGATCGCTCTTCTTTGATCTCTCGGATCGCGCTCCATCGCCGTCTGTGCCCTAACCATAGATCTCAATGTCGATCATCTCCGTCGCCGCCGCCGCTGCCTGAGACTAGTTGAGGTAACCCAAATCTCTCTCTCTCTCTCTCTCTCTCAATCACAGATCATCTCAATCTCCTTTTCTCTGTGCCCTAACACTAGATCTCGATGTCGATCTCCGCCCTCTCTCTTGTCGTCGCCGCCACCGCAGCCGCTTGAGATTCGTCGAGGTAAGCACAACCCTAATCCTAACTCCCTCTCTCTTCTATATCTCACAAATTTTGTATTTTGTTGGAAAAATTAGAAAAATTGATTCATAGTATTATGCTTACTACTCATTTGATTCATAGTTTATTGTCTAATTCTTAACTTTGGGTCACATACTTCAATTGAGAATTGTTGCATGTCAGTTAGTTGTCATATTTTGATTTATAATTCAAAAAATAAAGCAGCCTTTTTGTTGTTGGTTTTTTCTTAAATTGTTGATGCCTCAAATTGTTGATGTATAATTGATTTAAGCCACATTTGAAAACTCATGAGCTAAGTCACTCATTATATTGCTGAATTTTTTTTGCTTGAGTTGAGCAATTCATGTAAATGTGCTCTTGTTCTCAATTTATTTGTAAAGGTGGCACTTTTAAACTAGATGGGTAAAATCGTAATATATCTTTTTCTTAACAATTACGTTTCCATTTCATGAATCTTGACAAATCAGCCTATGTAATGTTTGTGGGAAACCATTTCCCACTTTGACATTAATCACTATTATGCTGAACAATAGATCCTTAACAAGCTTGAGGAAAGCATTTTTTTTGGGTTATCCAAGACAATACTATCTCACACGCACAAAGATTGAAATGGCAACTAATGACAATCATCAACTATTTTATTATCGTTTAGCATGTTGAAGTAATTAGGCATGATCTATATGCACAAGACTTCTAGCATCTAGTGTGCAAGTATTCATGTCAGTTAATTACACTTGAAGAAATAAAGTATAATCTTACATGACTAGGAACGAGTGATATCACCTTTATCCTTTTTGTTTTGGGCAGTGTGTAAATATCTCATATTGTACTCTTTTATGTAATGTAAAATGTCAATTGCATGCGCACATTGGTAATCAAAAGATGAAAAGGTAATACTTGCTTCAATATTCATTACTAAGTGGCCTATAAGTGACAGACTTATATCAGGTTTTAATGTTCATTACGCCATACCTATCTGTTTGATCCCCAAACATTATGATGGGAAATTTTGTTAGAATCTATGAAAAATAAAAACATCTAGATGTGATCGTAGTTCTTGTCACCAGTTTTTATCAGCAAATGGAAATACTTAACGAAAATTTTAAGAATAATTTTCTGTTCTTTTACAAATCTAGCATATTAAAAAAATATAGGTAATAATGACAACCTATGCAAGACTTTGTACTTTATATGTAAAAAATATAGCACTGTTAATGATAAATAAACATGGAACCCGGAAGATACCATTGGTCCATTATGTAGCAGTTAAGTCTCACAACTTTCTGTTGCATATAAGCTACAGGACTTGTGTTTTCTATGAAAATATTGTTTATTTCTTCTATGAAAATATTGTTTATTTTCTTCCGGAGTTTTTCAAATAAAATCAAGGACTTTTCTGTTTGCAACCTGATCAAATTGAAGTTGCTATTGTGTCTGTTTCTGTATCAGTTTTGTACCCACAACAGTCCCAGGTAGTAACATCATAATGATTAGAACTCTTGGAATGGAATAGCTTGTATGACTTTTATGTGTGTGATTGGTTGTGACTTAACAAGCCATGAAATAGAGTTACAGTTGAAACATCATAATCAGTATATTTCATGGACAACCTTGATCTCTGGGGATAGTTGACATGTATCTTTTCTCTCTCATACGCATATGCATATTCATATGGACCTTAATCTGTATACGTTAATGAAGTTTACCATCCAAACGCAGGTTTTAATTTGAAAAGTTTAAAATGTGTATGATATGTAGGACATTTCGCCCCATTGAAATTGGCGTGTCTATTTCAATTTGAAATAACATCTGTTAAAAAATATGTGTGAATTGGGGCGTGTTATGATACTTCTTCTTGACAAGAGCTAATTGTTTTATAGATGATTTCACTAAATTTGGGTTCTTTCTTATAAGAATAGCAACACACCATATATTTACGAGTCAAATAATATCAGAAGTATACATATTCTTAACTATAACTCCCTTGCCATATTGTCAGGGATCTCCCATTTGTTAATAACATCATATTTTTACAATCCTGTAATTTGTACATAAATCATCAAAATTTTAAGTTGCATACACATAGAACTATTCCAATTTATCTCACTAGAGTTAACTAAGTGAAAAGTTTAACCACAGGATCAAGACTTTTCTCCTTGTGAGATGTGAGTCCCGGAGTCTCATTCATGTCAAAATCCTCCGTTGCCATATTGTCAGGCATCTCTCATTCAAACCTATTGACAAGATTCGTCTTTGATCATTTCTTGGCCTTTAGCTATTCCTCTCAACTCATTTTGCAGTTTCTTCATGACTTTTGGATTGCGAACAAGCTCTACCTTATTCCATTCAAGCGTAATGTATGATGTGTCAATCCCCGCAGCAAACATATCCTATCAAGATCTCATATAAGGTTTTAAAACTTACTAACATCATAGAAGTCAGGGATGAATTTTCTTGACAAGTATGCAACCAGAAACGTGGGATGACTCAATGTAAATGTTGTCAATTGGATTGCTGATCCTTTCATTTGTTTCTTCGAAATTTCTTATTTATATTCTCATTGCTATATCAACATTATTAGAGATTAAAAATTCATTAAACATTCTTGTTTTTCCTGTTCATCTAGAGATCAAGTTCTTCTAAAAGTTGTGTTTCTTTTCATATGAGAATATTCTAATTAGTTATTTCCTAGTTCTAGATACATTGGATTCATGCCTCAGTGGATCTGCAAGCAAATACAAATGAGCTGACATACATCTCTAGAGTGTGTGATGAGCTAGACCAAACTTGCACAGATACCATCATCTTCATGTCTTGGTATACATATTACAGACGTAAATAAGATTTTATTTGAATGAGCAATGTTTTTGAGGAGGTTGAGAGGAAGGAGGAATTTGTGAGGATGTTATTGGGTGGAGAGCTAAACCGAGGAGACTTTGTTAAGGTATGACTTGTCTCCTACATATTTGTTCACTATACTTGACTGGAGTTTTTGATCAAGTTTTGGTAATTATTCTATTTGGTTGCTTTTTATGCAGTGATGATTTTCTACATTGGCGATGAGTATTGAGAAGTGTTTCTAGCTGCATGCTAATAACTTTTTCTTCTGGTGATTGTTATTTAGGTTGTGTTCTTTTGTACTGTTTGTTTGGAGTTATCTTTGTTTTGTTTAAGCTATGATTCTATGTTGAACTAGGGTGTGATGTGTTATATGTAGATTATTGGCTTTAATGCTATCTACTAGTATTTTTTACTTTGTTGTCTAATATTTTTTTTTTGATGTCAATTACTTGATGGTTAATATTAGTTGTAAAAGTATTGTAGTTTGTGTACATGTGAATATGCAATCATATGCATCTCCTGTTTTATGTATTTGTTTACCTACAATTCTTTTCTTGATGATGGAAAGTAATTCTACCTACATACCATAAACATTTGTGATTCTGTGTCGTATATTCAAGGGCTTCGATGAAATTTTTCTATAAATGAAGATAAGTAAATTATTGCTTGAATACTTGCAATCGAGTCATTTCCATAACAACAAGTACTAGTGATGTTTAATAGGTATATGTCAACTTTCTTTTGTAACATATTGTTCTCTTTAGCTAATGATTGAATTTGGAAATATATCATATTCTTAAAAAAAAAAACTTGTAGCCTCTGTTCTCCTCAGTTAACCTCTTCAATTCTACATAGTAAATTATTCCAACTTTCTTTTATAGCTATGGAAGACTGGAACTTGTGCGTAGCATTAAGCTTAGTCCTCTATCCAGTTAATAAGTTTTAAAAAAAACTCTTTGTAGTTGACAAAATTGAAAATTTGATTAAATAGTTGAAAAAATAAAATATTGGGAGGAAAGTTTTTAGTTATGGGGATATCGTGTCTGTTTACTTCAAAATGATAGTGGGATTGGAATAAGAGGTGGAATTGAGATTAGAAGAAGTAAACATGGGATGGAATCGTCCCAGTTTTCGTCCTAATCCCACTATTGTTGTGAAGTAAACGCTGCCTTACAGTACTCGTAGGTTAGCAGATTTTACAGAGGTAAATCCGAAGCTCCCAAACAATGTTACCAAAGCTGGGAGAGGACATGTCAAGGGTTTGGGAAAGTACATGATGACTGATAACCTGCATATAGGGGTGGTAAACGATCGAATCGGATCGAATACTAAGGTATTCGTATTTGTATTTATTTAAAATTATCGAATTCGAATGTGGACTCTAATATTCATATATGGAGTTTACGAATTCGA
>JBAKGM010000365.1:31541292-31551304 GCA_037177215.1 Asparagus racemosus | reverse complement strand
CCCCCCCCCCCCCCCCCCCCCCCCCCCCCCCCCCCCCCCCCCCCCCCCCCCCCCCCCCCCCCCCCCCCCCCCCCTATCCACAACTCCCTTTATTTTAAGGTTTCTGGAAGCTGTGTATAAGAGTATATTATGAGTTCTTACATGTTTTCATATATGGAGGTGACAAATGTTCTAAGGTAGGATTAATGTGGCTTGTGTCTTGTGCTTTTCTATTTACTGAGACAAGTATTGGCTGGTACTGTTTATTATGTGTTGAGAAATATATTTGTTCAAGGGCCAAGAAGATAATTTGTTGGCGTGTGGTTGGGATGAATTTGTTTTATATGCTGTAGTGAGCATTGAATTATTGGCATATTACCAAGATGTGAAAAATTGTGCCGGGATGTTTTTTTTTAATTAATTATCTGATGAATTGATTATGGACTGACCTGGATTATTGGGTAGGAACCCAGGGTGTGTTTGGCGAGCCACTGTATAACTATTGTATTCTAAACCAGTTATAGTTTGCACTAAGAGAGGGTGATTCAAACTAGGCTGGTTTAATGGCCAAAATTTGGTCCCAATTGGGTCAATTTTGGCAAATTTTTTTGACAAACAAAGAAGCATTCAAAATTGAGCTAGGTTTAGTCCCGGTCTAATTTTAAAGGGTTGCCAAACACAATACGCTTGGCTAAATGAGTTATAAATTGATAAATGAATGTGAAAGTCACTCATCTGATATGACTAGGTTACATCGACAGTCCATGAAAAATGAGGTTTCACCATGTCCATAGAAACAAAGTAAATTGGGTGTAGGCCAGTGTGGTGTTGATGTGGCACATATTCATGTCAGCGAAACACTTAGACAAAAGACACACCAGAGTCCGGTTACTCTCCCCTTATGTACATGTGTGTCTGTGATGTTGTTATATTTTAATCCTCTTCTTTTCATTCTTAAAAAAAATACTAATACTGGAAATCTTTGCTGTAATTTGATGCTGAGTAAGTTCAGCCTTTTTTTTCTTCAACCAAAACAGGATTATACAGTGGTCTCTTGATTATATTTAACAAAGAAAACTGCTTCTACGATGTCCAAAGTCTAAACCCCTATTATATGTGATAAAAGATAATAATAAATGGAACAGCTATTGAGGGATTGACATGCTAGCTGTTTTTAAGCAAAGTAGGCGAATGGTGGCAACAGAGACTGTCGTTGTGTTACTCATGAAGCAACCAAACAAACGTGAGCCCAACAAATTAATTTTCAACATTCATTTAATAATTTAGAGCCCTTTTGGCCTCATATTATGTAGGGGTGTTGGTATCATCTCAATTCAAATTTTGGATACCACGTAAATGAAATGGTGCAGTTACCCGCAGATACAACCCACATTGCACACCAAGCTTAAATACTTCTTAACAAATTATGACTAGGATGATATGTATCTAATTAACACATCTCACAATAATGAGCATCTCAGAGTACATTTTTACAGCGCAAAAATACACCATCAATGTATTTAAAGGAGGCCAGTAAGATCTAATATAGGATTCAGAAATGTTGGATCATTTTTCTTGAATTCTGATAAAAATTTATGACTCATAATTAAGAACCCCCCTTCCAGTGGTACTAGGGAATTTACTATCTAAAAAGCACCTATACTGTAATCATACTATAAATTTCATGCCGTTTTTTTTCATTCCTTGCAATTATTAAGGGGTCATCATTCATGAACCCCACAGTTTAAACATTTACTGTACTACCGAAGTATTTTGGAGTTAAACTCTTTCAGTAAGAAAGGCAAACTTCACACCAAGCTTCATCCAACATGTAATCCCACTTCTCTTTCGTCAAATACGCGTGGCATATCAGCACTTCCTGGTTCGCTGGAACTGGATGAGACAGCTGATCTAATCGCAATTGACCCCACGATTAATTACCAACTTAATGAACCCCGCATCTTGTGAGAGAGAGAGAGAGAGAGAGAGAGAGTTTTGACCACAATCTCTCAAATCAATGTAGGCATTAATTAAATCTCTCCTCTGAATCCTCACTGTCTCTTCTCCCATTTAGAAAACAAGTCTTTTATTAGTTGTTGCCCTCTCTCTCTCTCTCTCTCTCCAAACTCAAACCAAAGCAAGACCAATCTCCTCTCTCTCTCTCTCTCTGGGGAATCTTTACCACCAACGCATACAAAGTTTTGATGCAACACAAGAGAAGAAATGGACAAAGATGAAGTATCTTCGTTGAGGTACACAACTTCACGATTCTTGTCGTTATTGTTCCGCTTAAATGTTGTCCTTCGATCATGTGACTGGGAGCTTGGTACAAAGAAGATCTCCTCTGCTTTTTATTGATTATATTGAATCTTGGTTGATGTGAAATGTACTTACCAACAGAAAAACAAAGTTTCCATTGTTTTGAGCGCATTTAAGGCACGTCAAATGCCTCTTCTTTTATTATCATACAGACCTCTCTAATTGTATTTTTATTTTCCTTTTTCCCCCCTTCTGGTCATAACCTTTTGAATTATTAATCATCTTCATTGAGGTATTTACTTCATTATTGTCACCATAATTGACTTAAGAGTTGTTTTTTTTCTATTATGGAAATTTGCATTTGCTAATTAATAAAAACAAAAATCTTCTAGTTTTGATTGATTAATTAAATCCTGGTATACACAATGTACTAGCCAAAAATAAATAAAGATTCCATTGTCGTGTGGGGTTTCTGTTTTGTAAGGAGTTCACAAATTTCTCTTGGGTATCATCATTGTGAGAGATGGCCATTTAAGACACATCAAGTGCTCTTCATTATTATAGCATGCATCATAATTTGTATTACAGCAACTCATTTTCTTTGACTTAGAGTTGTCCTTTGATTATGGTAAATGGGCAGTCCATTCCAAGAAAACCCTTATAGTGTTGATTGACTAAATCTTGGTACAAATGTACTTACCAAGAGGTAAATAAAGGTTCCATTGTTTTGAGAGAAAATGAGTTCATAATTTTTTTTTTTTTTGGGTTTTATCATTCTGTGAGATGGACATTTAATACGCATCAAATGCTCTTCGTTTATTGTCGCAACAATTACAATTGTATTATTTACCTTCTTTTTTCCCCTCTTAGTCACACTCTTTAGGGCCTAGGGTTTGTTTAGCTGGAGAGCCTCCTTCTCTCATGGCAACTAAGGTGAAGGGCTTCTTCAAGGGATTCAAGTACATTGCTCAAATATTCGGTAGTGCCCTTGCCTAATTTTAGTTCTCACTTTTTTCCTGATCATTGAGACTATTTTTCTCTCTTTTTTTTTTCCTTGTTGTTGTTGTTGCAGTTTATAAAGAGCATGAGCTGGAGATTGGTTATCCAACAGATGTGAGACATGTGGCACACATTGGATGGGATAACTCCTCAATGAATGCCCCCAGTTGGGTAAGTGAGAATTCACATGCATTTTTCTTTAATAATAATAACATTATTATTATTATTGCATTGATATTAATTTTCTTGCTTGAGTAATTTTCTTATTTTATTAATGGACTTTTTTTTTTTTTTTGCTTTCAGATGAATGAGTTTAGGACTGCTTCAGATTTTTCATCAAGCTCCCTCAGCAACTTGGAGCAATCAAGGGAAACCTCTTGGGCCTCTCAAGGCACATTCTTCATCTTATGATTATTTTCTTAGATATGGTTACTTGTGATTTTAGATTTTTGAGATAATTAGAGAATAAAAATTTAGTCAGAAATCATATTTATAGGGATTAAATTTATATCTAGAAATGAAAATGTGTCAGGGTTTTCATTTATGTTGTTATTTTCTTCACTTTTGTTGAGTTTTTTTATTTAAAAAAACTTGCTTTAGTTTAAATTTATCCTTAGATAGCCAATATCTCATAAGGTGGAGATGAGACTAATTGACAGAATTAAGTATTTCATGGATAAGGTAATAAAGAATGGATGTGGCAGAATAATAGATTACTTAAGGCAGTCTTATGATTTGAGAAATTAAAATTTACTGTCCATACTAAGGGGGTGTTTAACTGAAAGTAAATTGAAAGTGTGAAAGTTACCTTTTTTTGCAAATGAGAAAGTGTATCCACGTCAGCATGCAAGTGAAATATATTGTTTACAAAGCCAAATTGTTAGTAAAAGTAGGAAAATAAAGATGAAGTGGCAATATCATTTTATTTACTTATTATTATAAAATCATGTTATATTTTTAATGATCTTTTGGAAGCTACAAGTAGATGAATTGAATGTGAATATTATTCATTAGATAAAATTACTCCTTTATTTGTTTAACAAAAATAAATTATTTGTCAAAGTTTCTTTATCTCACCATCAAGTAATCGATCGTCTAATGGTTATAATGTTTGAAAGTTCAGTACGCATTGTCTACGCAAATAGTAAGAATTCAAGGGACTAATATAGACAAGTTTACAAAAGTAAATTCAAGTTTGAAAGTTCAGTACGCATTGTCTATAGAAGGAAAAAAAATCATCTAGCGTTATTTTGTGTTTAAAAAAATTGAAGATTAAATTAAAAGTTATTTTCTAATTGATTAAAGTGGTCCCCACTCTACTTTCATGGGGAAATAAAATATGCATTAAATCCTACATGGCACAATTTTTGTATTTTACTTTTACATATACTTTCAATAAAACAAGCACCTAACATGATAAAAGCAAGCCACTTTCTCACTTTCACTTCTTACTTTCATTAAACAAACACCCCCTAAGGACATGAGATCCTTGTAAAATATGAATTATATAGTATATTTCAAATGTAAAAAAAAAAAAACCGGCGTCTTAGATTGATATTGGACTTTATGTTTGTTAAATTTTTTTTAGAAGAAAATGAGTACATTTATCATATTTAAAGGTCTGAATTTTAAGAAATTTTATCAATGATAAGGATCCCCACCCAATTTCAATTTATGGTTTGATGGTTGTTTTTGCCTTAATTATTCCTGTGAGTGGTTATTGTTTTTTCTTTCTCTGTTTTGCACTAGGTGTAAGATATGTTTGTCACTGTTCTGTTTTTTCAAAATGAAAAAAATAAATTTTGCATGTGAGCCTGAATTATGAGAAATTCTTTATGTTATAATTTTGTTTTTTTTTCTTTTACATTAGATTTTAGGGAATGCGTTAACAGTTATATAAATATTATAAGTTACTATCGTTTATAACCCTATTATTGACTAACATATTAAATATCTGTTAAAGATGCTGAATGTATTAGAGAAATTACAACACCACTGATTTTTATAAAAAGAAATTGAAATTAACAACTAATGGGAGAATAGCCGCATGAATTTAACTTATTTTCCTCTGCATGGGTATCCCTTTTTTTTTCCATATTTATTATTCTTTCAATTGTTTATAACAATTTTGTGAATTATTGTCAACAGATTTCGATCAACCAAGAGGATTTCAGTCATCTTCTGCAATTTCTATAGATTATCCTCGTCCAGAGATACCAAAAGCGCCGAAGAAATCAAGGCGTAAAAAGAGTAAAAACACAACTCCTCTGCAATCCACATCATCAAGATCAATGACGTCATATACAACAGCAATCGAAGATCCTGAAGAAGTTTTGAGTGAATATCGAGTGGTTTAGTGAATTGTTCATACTTGCATGCATTTCTTGAGTTCTATATAAGTTACTAAACGTGAAGGAACATATTTAATAATTGTGAATTTTATGTGATATGGTAGGTGTTATCTTGTTGTCATATTTTTATAGTTGTGTTGAAATTTATATATCGAGTTGTTTGTATTGATAAATGGAGGTAGCTTATGATCATGTATTAGCTGGTGATATTGTTAACCATTTTGTGTTTTCCCCCTCTTTAATTTTCAAACTAGGGTGTTTGGTGAGTAGCTACTATACTGACATTATCAAGTTAAAATAGTCACATATATATACACTCATACTTCATTAAATGGAATTGTTAGACATCAATGAAGATCTTTCTATCATTTTAATTACATGCATGGACATATACTAGGCCAATCTCTTATAAACATTGATAATATACGGAAAAATATGCCCCTACGCACTAAAGCAAGTGAGATTGTACAATCTCATAATTTATTAAACGCAATTCAAAATGTATGAAAAGAAAGTGGAAAATGGTACAATAACTCAATATATTTTTGGCTTAAATGATAAGTAGCTCAAATTGTAAACCACACTGCAGCAAATCCAACAAATATTTGATGTAGCTTGAGTTAGGTTGAACTCCATTCTCCATGGAAGCCAACTCACCCAAATACAGCCCCAAAGTACAAGCTATGAATATTCTCAAGCCTACAAGCAAAGTATAAAGCCCCCCTAAAATCATATTGTAAAGTGCTCAGACATATCCTTTTCTTTAGCAAGTAACATAACAAGAAATTAAGAGCCCTGGCATGCTACAAATACCAAACCCCATTATGTACTGTCTTCAATCCTCTCTAGTCTCTACTTCCTTTACAAAATAAAATATAAGCTATGGCTAACTCCAAGTTTTTGTTGATTTTGTGTCTTCTTCCGCTTTTAATGGCAATGGCTGCTGCAACTCAATATAGAGTTGGAGGCTCGGCTGGCTGGACTGTTCCAGCAGACCCTAACACAATGTCGTTCAACCGGTGGGTGGAGAGGAATCGGTTTCAGATTGGAGATTCACTGTGTAAGTTGTTTTACTAAGAGTGGTGTTGTGTATAGTTGTTTCACTGGCTTGAAATTGAGCAGCAAAAGCAAATGTTGGGGGTCAAATTTCTACTTCCAGTGTTTAATTTGTTAGAAGCCAAATTTCTATTTTCAGTGCTTCGTTAGCAATACGGCACAAATGGGAATGGTAGGGGTTTTCAGTTTGTAGTAAAAACTATATCATCTGCATAGTCAATTTGGCTTCGCCAAGTCCTGCAATTCTTTTCTTTTTCCTTTTTTCAAAGGATTTTTTGAGGAATTGTACAGCAATTCTTACGTGAAATTTTTAAAAAAAATTTAAAAATTAATGTCTATGTTATCAGGTCAGTCTCAGCTTCAGCGCATGAAATGTAAATAGTTTTACGATGGCAACTAAACAAATCCTTGATCCCTTTATTACAACAAAGTAAAGATGTAAAACCAACAATTTTACCCCTAACCAAAGAGTGGATTTAAATTTGGAAAAATACATTTACTTACAACAAAATGCAGACATCCAAATGACGCATCTGAAGCTGATTCCTACAACAAGTAGTGCATGCAGCATTTTCTACATGTAACATTTTCTGCATTCACGATCATTGCTTGCAGTATTCGTCTACCCTCCCGACAAAGATTCAGTCCTCCAGGTGACACAAGACGCCTACAACACCTGCAACACATCCTCCTACATCCACCAATTTGACGATGGCAACACTGTGTTCACCTTCCACCGGTCAGGGCCGTACTACTTCATCAGTGGCAACGAGGCGAACTGCTGGAGGAACGAGTCGATGGTTGTGGTAGTGATGGCTGATCGGAGCAACCGAGCCTCTTTAGGGTCAACCGTCTCACCAGCAATGGAGCCCTCTCCTCCTCCTCCGGCGGCGAATTTGACGTCGTCTCCGCCTTCTCCGCCTCCGAGTCTGGTGGAAGCTATGCCACCGCCGCCGGCCGTGGAAGTTGCACCATCTCCGACATCGCTGAATTCGGCTTCACTGAAGGTGGTGGGATTTATGAGCTCGGTTGGAACTCTTCTGGGGGCACTTCTCTTTGTGTTTTGAGCTGTGTGAGACTCTGGTGTTTTGAATGAGTGTGGAATTTATTGCTTGGTTTGAGAGGTCACTGACCGCTTTCTTTGGTTTGATTGCATTGCAAGCTTTTCAGCTTGTGAGTAGCAACAAAAATTTACAAAAATAAAAATAATTACATATACTTCATCTACAGCTCATATACTATTTTATTCTGAACTCCAGACTTGCAAATCATATAACGGTAAATTATATTTTCCCCTCAAATTTTAACTGAAAAAGATTAAATTGCCCGGCCCGAGAGTGGAGAGTAACACCTGCATCACCATTGTACAGAAGTTGTACTGGAATTAACTCGAAAGAAAACAATCAAAGGAGATTCATTCAGGAAGGAACTCTGCATTCGAAACAAGATTGAAGAATTTCATCACGAAAATAGCAAGAGGTCCGAACGTGTATTTTTCCGTTCAGTCCTATTAAATGGAAACAAAGTCTGATTAAACCACAACAATGGCAAGAGACCTGGTATGGTAGTTCAGAACCTATAAGCCTCCGATTCCGTGTCATTATCGGCATGAAAACAGAACCAAATTCGCGTACGAAAGGCTTCTTGTTCCAGCCTTTCCCATCAGACAACAATCAGTTTTTGAAGGAAGTCGGTATTCGACAGGTTAACCCACTCTGTCAATTTACAAAAAGACTCAAATCTAACCATGGTCGTCAGACTGACAATCATCGTACAAAATTCCGTTGAACCCCTAAAATATGTTCAAAAGATGGAACTCTATCATTGATCTAGAGTATACCGAACGCTAAAGCAAGCTCAGAATATTGCGAAGATTAGCGTCCTTCCTCAAACCGAAAATCTCAAAGTGAAATTGCTCGGAGTTTCTTTATCTCGCCACTAAGCGAGAAAATGGTTGTAAGAAAAACTTCAGCTGGATATTATGTGATTCACACGGTGTGAATTGTTGGACACGCTGTCACGCCTCGCGGGCTATTGGTACGGTAAGCTTGGGATCCACTGAGTGCGACATGTTGTTTGGTTCAAACGACAGCAAAAATTATGTCATGGTAACTCTTTTTAGTACAAGCTCTGCGAAGAATCGGAAGCAAAGAGCAGAGAAGTTAGCAACGTATCAAACAAGAAGCAATTGTACACTAAGGGAGACACGGGAGAGTCTCCAAATGCCGCAACAAACAAGTTTCCCTACATCATCAAATGGCAACAGAGGGGGACAAAAATCCTATAATTCTAAAAGAGAAAAGAGAAGAAGATGAACTCGGTAACGATCTCAGAAGATAATTAAGGATTTGAAAAACTGTAAAAAACGACTTAATGAAAGAGATAAAGATGGATGAATTCGCAAGAGTCATAATTAATGCAAGTCACTAACCAACTACATGGGCAATAAAACGACAGCAACCACTGTCTATCAAACGATCCAAATCAATCCGTCGTCCAGACAATATAAGCATCAAAACAAAAGGAAATCATTATCAAATTACAAGAAGCTTGTACTAAAACAAGTGGAGTCGGATCTGTCCCTGGTCTTCAAAATTGAGTGCGATTATCTATAATATGTCCAAATTTTAGGGTAGTTTTCTCAAATTGGGTAGAGATCCACCATTGTTGAGGGGGTTCTTCTAAAATTAACTCTAAAAATCATATATGCAAAATTATTCCCGTGTCAAATTATATTTAAAGTTGATGAATCAGTCTTCCTCTTAAAATATTATTGATGAATTTGTTGTTTTTTGTCATTTATTAATTTGATATCATGTCTTTACTGATGTTTATAAAGAGGGGTTTTTGGGTCACCCGTGTCTTTCTTTAAAATATTAATAAAACACAAAACACCATAAAAAACATACAACATGTAAAGATTTGTAAAATTTGAAACTTTCCGATTACAAAAATATTTTTAGCAAACCAAAAAAATAAACAAATTATTTATAAAAATTGCACAAAATATTATCTCGAATTCTCCTTGATTTATCTACTATTTTTAAAGAAATCAGAATTCTACCCTTCCAAGCTAATGATGTGGGTTCAGTTTTTGCTACTTGCTCCATATTACTTATTCAATATGTAGGCCTCACCCGTTTGAGTGTGTAGACACACACACACAAAAGAAATTTACACGTGGAAATGCACGTTATAGTAAAAAAAATATTGTGCATTTTGTAATATAAGAAATAACTTTATCCTATTTATATCGAATGTGTGAATTTATAGTGGATGTAGAAGAGGATTATATGATTTTCTATGAGAAATTGTCTTCTACCATTATTATTGGACCATGGTATTTTTTTATACAAATTTTTCTTTTA
>JBAKGM010000365.1:31530331-31541192 GCA_037177215.1 Asparagus racemosus | reverse complement strand
CAGAAACACAAACACTAGACAAACAATATTAGTTATAAATTGTTTGTTAAAACATCATCAAAACAAAGGAACTAACAATTTAGGTAGATCTAATAATGATTGGGTCCTAGACTCTGGTCGTACTTATCACATGTGCTCTAATAGAAATTGGTTTTCCACCTACAAATTAGTCGAAGCTGTCCTTATGGGAAACGATTCTCATTACAAAGTGATTGGCAATGGTACAATTTAAGTTAAAATGCATGATGGTATTGTGACGACATTGTCAGATGTTCATCATGTTCCAGATTTGACGAAGAATCTCATCTCTCTTGACAACCTTGAAACTAACAGATGCAAGTATTTAGCTGAATGTGGAAATTTGATAGTTTTCAGAGGTGCTCTAGTTATCATGAAAGTAAAAAGCTCAGGATATCTCTACATGTTATAAGGAAAGACAGTTATAGGTGTTGCTACAGTTACTACATTGATGTTGTCAGAGACTGACGCCACTAAGTTGTGGCATATGAGATTGGGTCATATGAGCGAGAGAGGCATGACTATACTCAGCTAGAGGGGACTTTGTGGTTAGAGTACAGGAAAGATGAATTTTTGTGAGCAATGCATTCTCGGACAGCAAAAGTGTGTCACTTTCAGTATAGTTATGCATAGAACGAAAGACACTTTGGATTACATCCGTTCTGCTTTATGGGGTCCCTCGCGTATTCCTTCGAAGGGCGGTGCTAGGTACATGTTGACATTCATCGATGACTACTCAAGAATAGTTTGGGTTTACATGCTAAAATGTTAGGATGAAGTGTTCAAGCATTTTAAGCAGTGAAAGATATTGATTGAGAAGCAGACTGATAGAAAAAGTAAGAGGCTCAGAACCAATAATGGATTGTAATCTTACTCTATAGAGTTTGATGAATTCTGCAAAGATGAGGGTATGGTTAGACAAAGAACTGTGTGATACACACCACAACAAAATGGCGATACAGAACGAATGAATAGGACTCTTCTTGAGAGAGCTCGTTGCATGTTGTTGAATGCTAGTTTGTCAAAAGACTTTTGGGCTGAAGCAGTGTCTACGGCGTGTTATTTGGCGAATCGCTCTCCATCCATATCCATTGATTGCAAGACACCAGAAGAGATTTAGTGTGGACATCCTGCTAATTATTCTAATTTGAGAGTATTTAGTTTTCCTACATATACACATGTAGATCAGGGAAAATTAGATTCTAGATCTAAAAAATACATTTTTATTTGTTATACCTCTGGGATGAAGAGATATAGGTTGTGGTGCCCTAATCCTAAATCACCTAAATTTATGATTGAGAAAAATATAATATTTCATGAGTCTGTTATGTTGCTTCTGAAAGAAGACACTGCTGTTGTTCCTTCTGATGCAAGTACTACACATAAGAGTACCGGAGAGAATGTGGAGTTGGAGATAGATTCTCATAATTCAATTCAACAACCTGCTATTTGTTTGTCAGAAAATAATGAGGAAATAAAAATTACAACAGAAGATGATATGTATAGTATTGCAAAAGGCGTGGGAAAAAGATCGATAAAGCCACCTCAGAGATATGCATATTCAGTCATTTCATATGCATTGTCTGCAACTACATGGATGGATATGTTGACGAAGCCATTACTGGTAGCCAAGTTCAAGATTTGCTTGGACTTGCTTTATGTCAAAGAACATTGAGGTGTCATAGGATGCATTTGTAGAGGCGTTGGCAGTACACTGTTGAAAAAGTTGAGAACTCATTTGGGTTGTTGAGTCAAGGTGGAGATTTGTTGAAATTGTGCCTCAAAACCCTCTGATTGTTCAATTCAGCCAATGGATTATCGATGGTCAGAAGGACACCATCGATGGTCACTTCGATCATCGATGGTTTACAGTGAACAATCAGAAAAAATGAAAACAGGATTTTGAACCATCGATGGACTGCAGGACATCATCGATGGTCGTGTTTGACCATCTATGGTTACGATGTTGATTACAGTTTTGATGATTTAATCTTAGCCGTTCGTTTTTCTTTCGATCTCTAACTTCTACCAAGTTTTGGATACTTCTTTCCTGATCTATTGTGGTCTCCTATATATAAAAATAGAGAGATTTTAGATTAGAGTTGGATCATGAGAATAGGAGAGTTTGAAAAGGTTAATTTGAAGGTTTGGGCTATTGCCTTGTTTTTGTATTTCTTTCTATTTTGATAGTGGAATATCTCCGACGCCTCTGCCGTGGATGTAGCCCAAATTGTGTGAACTACGTAAATCTCTGTGTTTACAATTGCTTGTTCTTTATTCTCGTGCTTATTCATCGCAATTATTTCCGCTTTATTGTGCACTTGTTCTAACAGCTCTAGGTTCCGTCCTGAAACTAAGATTTCAGTTGAAGCTCCTTATGAATACGCAATAATTATTTCAGCTAGAAACTATGAGTAAGAAAAATACAGTTTGAGGATTTTTTAACTAACAGTCCCATAACTATTCTTTGGATTTACCGATAAATAGCTAGAAACCACTAGTAAGAATAACTAGTTATTCTCATGGAATATGCATTTATTGATTCTCCATTGTTTAGATTAGCCGTCCCACATGCCAGTGGTAAAATTTGCGTTCCATCAATTACTTTGAATAGGAGCATTAACCTTGATTTGTCCACAAAATTCATAAGTCTGATGTTAACTCTTGCCACCTACAGTCAATCCAAGCCAACCCAATCAGCTCAGTCATTAGGGAATCAAATTATAGATTCTATCACTTAATAAACTTCTCTATGATGTCCAATCCTGCTACTGAAAATTTCTTTAAATGGTAACGCACATTGAGACTCTCTGAAGAGACGTGTGTCATTGCCTGTAATTATTTTCTACCCTATGTTAAATTCCCTCACATGCAAATTTGGTAGATCCACAGTTCTTTCTTGGACTATATATATCTCATTTTCTATGTGGAAGATCACGCGGTTAACATGATGTATGCGAGAACAATTTTTCTCCTGTTATGTTCTCTGCTCAGTGTGCTTATCCAGCACTCCAGTCCTGCTGCATCTCAGGAACAATCAGGTTCCACTGAACCTCAGGAGCATGATAAATGTTTCTTTTTTTTCCTTCTTAAATGTTCATTACATGCGGAAACTATATCTTCATGTTTATAAGCTAAATGTTGTATTCTTCATTTCCTTATGTTTCTAACAATTATCATGTTCTTGGTTTGTTAGATAATACTAAACAATAACAGCAACTGACAACTATTTCAGAAAACTATGTTATCTTGATGTTTACTTTATCGTAAAATGTTGGGATATTTGCCATATCTTTACAATAATGGGCACTAGAATATTTTGCTGAACCTTAAATTGTAGCAACATAAAATCTTTCATTATAGTTAATTAGTTGCATGATGATTTCCCCCATTTAATTAGCAGTATTAGGGAACATGAGTAAGGGTGGATTTTATAATGACTCCAATATCCCGGGAACTGAAATCTATAACTTCAAGTAGTATTTTAAAATGGTTAGAGAAAAAAGAAGTTTAATCTTAATTTTCGTGTAATCATCTAAATGAAATGATCCATGATATATATAAACCGCTAATGTCACGCAACCAACAAGTCCTTTTTCGGTTCTGTTGATGTATTAAACTCTATCAATACTTTCAATTTCTTCTGTCATATATAAGAGGAAATACCTATTATAGCTCCTGGAACAACTGAAATATCTAGATGAAGAGATGATTGCTCTGAATAAGTTGAAGAATTTTTCTGGAACTTAAAACTATAATTCAATAATAAAATTTCAGGAAATTAATCAGCACAAAACTATATGTTCATTATACTGAAGGCGAACATACTCTTTTATGGCAGCTTCGACGACTTTTGGGTACGATGAAGGAAATGGAGATGGACCAAGTAATTGGGGAAATCTGAATCCGGACTGGACAATGTGCAGAGATGGGAGGCAACAAACCCCTATCGACCTCAACAACAAAAACGTTCGACTCGATCTAACGTTAGACAGCTTGACAGTGAGGCCCTATGCATCCCAAGCCATTGTGAAGAATAGAGGCTATGACATACAAGTAACATATATTGAAAAATTATTTTATTTCTTCAAGATCTTCAATAATAAGTCCATAATTTGTACTTCTTACAAGTGCAGGTGGAATGGCCAAATGGTGCTGAACTTATTACAGTAAGTGGCAAGAACTACGTTCTCAGCGGTCTTCATTGGCACTTCCCTTCAGAGCATACCTTCAATGGCGTTAGGTTCTATTGATGCTTTCTCTCAGCTCCTATGAAATTTCTGTTTGATTAAAATAATTCTTTCCCCTCGTGATTAATTAAATATTGATATGACTAAAAAACACTTAAACATAATTATTTTGAAAAAAAGAAACTTAAACATGACATAACCTGATCTTAATTTTCCTACTCCATTGCTTACTGACTTGCAAATTTCACTATATATCTACAATAACAGATTCCCGCTAGAAATGCATATGGTTCATCAGAGTTCTGACAATCAAATAGCAGTCATCGGAATAATCTTCAAGGCTGGCCAACCTGACCCTTTTCTCTCTTCTAAGGTTTTTGCCTCTGAAAATTCAAAACTCATATTCTCAATTTGCTATATTTCTTGTAATACATTTGCTTCTTAATTCAGTTGATGGGGAGCTTAAGTCAGCTACTGAATCCCCAAACCGAGGCAAATGTGGGACTAAGTCCCCCACCAACTGTAAAATCAGGCACTCCTTATTATACATATTCTGGATCTTTAACCACTCCACCTTGCAGTGAAGGTGTTAGATGGATCCTGCTACAAGAGGTACGTTGATCTTACGAAGCTCTCAAGTTGCTCTAAATTCTACTACTTCTATAAGTGAATGGATTTGGAAGAATCACAAATGAGTTATCTCTAACAGATCAATTTTGGCATATCAAGAAACATATCAAGACATAATTGAAGTCGTTATTAGCTATTTTACACGTATTAAACGTGCGAAAAATATAAAAAAGTTTCTTATTTCTTGGTCAATATAAGAAACAAAGAGGAGACTTTCCTCTTTCTTCAAATTTGTCTTTCTTCTATATGTTACTCCTCCATAAACGCTTCTCACTATGGATCTTATGGGACCAGATTAGGACTGTGTCTCATGAGCAACTCGACTTGCTTAAATCTCTGATACAATTTGTAAGTAAATCATGGCCTGAAAAACCTTCTTTGTCCACAATAGATATTTGCATGATTGATTCATTGATTGATTAATTGATTTTTTGAAGAATAAAACTGCAAGACCGATACAACCACTGAATGGACGCACAGTGTCTCTGTACAAGCAATTGTTCTAGCGGTGCCTATTCGATGAACGAGCAAACTCTTCATAATAATAAAGCCTAGGCTTGCTTGCTAGGATTACTTATTATACCTTCGAATATTCATGAATGTTGTTTATGTAGATCCTAGTTTATGGATTATATGCTTAAATAAGTTATTATAGTGTGTGTTGTTCCTCCGTTAAAGGAAATGCATCGGATTGCCCTATTTAATTTTTTTTTTTTTTTTTGGGGTTATGATAACATGGCATCCATTCTATCCTTGCAACACAAACGAGCACATGATAATACTTGTGATCATTCTCCGTATTCAAAGTTTTATCTAAGCTTTTGATCATGGAAATTATAATTTGATTGTTCAAGAATGACTTCCCTCAAAAGAAAAAGAAAACTTCAAGAATGAGACAAGTTAAATGTGCAAGAAAAAGGTTCTAGTCATTCATTAGAAGGTAGAGAAAGAAATTAAGCAAAGGGTTTATCATTCTTTAGAAAGTAGAAACGTATCGGTGATTTCTCCAAAAAAACGAAAATGAAAAAAAGAAATGTATCAGTGAGGGCATATAATTTGTAACAAGAAGATTAAAAAGACTAAAAGTTAATTACATCAATATATCCTAGGATATTTTTTCTTTCTTCTTAATTTAAAATGGACGGTGGTGATGGTTATATGAAATCATTTTATAAATATTTGTAAGGCAAACACTCAATGTAATAGTGCAAATGTCTTCCAAGGTCATTAATTTCCTTTCTGGGTGCCCTCTCATTGTTGGACTTGAGCAATCAAGAATACTGGGATACTCTTGACCTTAGTGAGAATAACTTGACAGGAGAGTTACCTTCTTGGCTAGACATAAGATTACCGATGCTTGGTATTCTGAGCTTGAGAAGGAACAAAAATGTCAGCATTCTGAGCTTGAGAAGAAACAAATATGATGGTAATGTCCCATCAGAAATTGTCTAACATTTGATATCTACAGGTATTGGACCTCTAATTTAATGAGTTTTCTAGAGATTTACCTGGGATATTTGGGAAATTAAGCATAAAAGAAAACCTGATCCATGGCTCTTTGCCAAAAACTATGATGCCTTATCTTTGCTAGGTTTAATGAGAAACATTTGTTTGGCTACAAAGGGAAGGTACTTCGAGTATAAAAATTATTATCAATCCTAAACCTCATAGACTTATCAGCCAACAATTTGTCTTGTCAAATCCCTCAGGAGTTTGACAAACCTTTTAAGGTTTACAAATCCTAAACTTATCAGGAAATTACTTGGCTTGATATACCTCAGAGAAGCTTGCTGATCTGAAATTGCTCAAGATTCTTGATTTGTTGAGAAATGAGCTAGTGGGTTTTATCATGTAGACATCTGTTGGAAAGAATCACTCATGATGGTCAGCGGTGAACTTTCACTTAATCTTCCATTTCTGCGGTAAATGATGGCCTTCGTGGTCTTCCTTTAAGCACATTGTGTGGTTCTGAAAATGCAAAAACAGTTCCAAATTTCACAATCATTGGTGATGAAGGCAGAAGCAGGATATTCTGGTTCTGTATTGGTAAAGCATCAGGTTTAGTGGTGAGGAATTGGATAATCTGTGGTGTATTATTTCTGTGAAGGCATTGGAGATATGCCTATTTTCGGTGCATAGACAACATTTACGATTAAATTGTGGCCTTTGCAGTAAATATTCCCTGGCTGCAAAGAAAGTGTTGGGCTTTTTTTGATCTCGCAAAAACCTCCAAAACCACTAAACGTAGCAAATAGAATTACACACTAAATTTTACATGGAAAATCCTCAATAGGAGAAAGCCACAAGATCGAAAACAATTCACTATCACCTCCAAATTGCAATTTTTTGCACGGATAAAGACTGCAAAACTATCTCTCTCACAATAACCTTGAACCCGGTTACACTTCTATTAAACCCTGATTATAAGAATATTGTCTCCCTCTCTCTCTCTACAAAAGAAACTCTAAAATAGGATATCTTATTTAAAAACACCCCTGACTTACCCACCAAATCAACTTGGCCTTCAAAAAATTTGTTAACTTAATCGCCAAAAAGCTACTAGGACTAGGCCTAACCTTCAAATCCAGATTCAACATGATGTTTGAGTCGGCACTAAACATATCATCCCTCGATGAAAAATCTCTAAGTATCCCAATGGTTTCAGAAAAACTCACTCGCTTCTGCTTATTCTTCACTTCTCTATTGTGGACAAACTTAGAAGTGTCACCTACACTATTAATAGAACGCTCATCTAAATAGCAAATATGATTACTATTCTTCCTCCCTCGCAAATTAAATCACCATCTCTATATAGTTTGCACCACTCTCCTTCACTCACATATGTGTACCCACGCGATACCATCTCACCCAATAAAATTAAATTAGTATCACATGACGGCACATATCTAACATGATGAAGAATTTCGACCTTCCCAGTGTGAAGATTGAAGTAAACACTCCCAACGCTTTCAACCTTCATCTTCTCGTTATTTCCAACGATCACTTCGCTAAATTCTTCATCTGTCTTCAATGTGTCAAAACACTCTTTGTTGTTGCAAATATGCATAAAGGCTGCAGAATCTAACACCCAAGTGTTATTCGCATCAGCACCGGTACCCTCCATCACAGCACCACATCTTCATCACACCCAACTGCCGAGGAGTCCTCCTTCTTCCTATTTTCTCGAAGCTTCATTTGTCTAATACTCTTCAAATCATCTCGCATCTGAGAACATCTAAACTGAATGTGACCCTTCTCACCACAATAGTAGCACTCCCTTTCACTGTCATCTCGGGCCCGAGATTTTGACCTTCCTTAATAACTGTCACATCTCAATTAATCCTCAATCAATTAGAACATTCAAAAGCTACTAATGCACTCTCACCACTATTAGATGAGCTCTTCCTTTCCCACCATTCTTTCATTCTCGTGTAGGAGTGCCGACACATCATCAAACTTCAAAGTCTGAT
The DNA here is from genome assembly GCA_037177215.1 of Asparagus racemosus. Lineage (NCBI taxonomy): Eukaryota > Viridiplantae > Streptophyta > Magnoliopsida > Asparagales > Asparagaceae > Asparagus > Asparagus racemosus. Next base: position 31,532,884 of record JBAKGM010000365.1, on the reverse strand, counting down.
TCCCAGCAATTATCATCTGAATTGATGGCTTGTACCATTTTGATAAGGAAGACAGTAGGAGTAGCGTCTGCTTTTCTTTTTTAATCTCATCATCAATATTCATAGGTTGACACACTAGCTGATTAAAGGCATTGATGTGGTCTTGAATAGCAATACATTCTTCCATTTTTAATAAATAAAGCTCCATCCTTAAACACAATCGGTTTGTTATTGACTTCGGCGCATATATCCCCTCAAGCTTGTCCCACAATCCCCTTGATGAAGTCTCCTGCATAACATTATACTTGATCTCGAGGGCGAGTGCCAAACGAATTGTGCTAATCACCATCTTTTGTATGGAACTTCATTCACCATCCTTCATCCCTTCAAGCTTCTTCTCCTCTAAAGCTTGATCAATACCTGCTACACAAGAAGATATTGAACTGTACATTTTAAAAAATAATTTTTAATCAAATCCTCCTCACCCATGTGAACAGTGTTCCGCCACCTACTACAGTGATCTTTTTCCCCCTTCCCGTGCTGTTCACGTAATTCCTCTCCTCCAATAGTGTCTGTTTCTCTCATTCGCTCGATGTTGATTGCCGCGCCTCGATCGCTGACGCCTTCACTAATCACACACCGCTCAAACCTCCATGATCCGTCGAACTCCGCTCTAATACCACTTGTTGGGACTTTTTTTAATCTCATAAAAATGCTTGAAACATGACTAAACGCAATAAATAGAATCACACACAAGATTTAACGTGGAAACCCCTCAATAGGCAAAAACCACGATATTGAAAATAATCCGCTATCACCTCCAAATTACATTCTTTTGCACTGACAAAGACTGCGAAATCCTCTCTCTCATAATATCCTTAAACCTGGTTACACACTCTGTTAAAGCATGATTACAAGAATATTATCTCTCTCTCCCTATCTCTACTAAAAACTCCTAGAATAGGATGTCTTATTTAAAGACACCCCTGAATTGCCTTTTAAAAAAATGTTAACTTGGCCTCTTATAAAGCTATAAGGACAAGGCATAGCCTTCAAATCCGGATCCAACTTGAAGTTTGAGTCAGCACCTAACAGAAAGTTATTAGGGAATAAGTGAGTTGATTACAAAATGCAATACGCAATGGAACAAGTATGTGATTTCGTAAAGTACAAGGTTTTTATTCTCATCATGCTGGTGTACAGTGTATCGGTGTACTTGGATCTGTTATTGTTTGGTTTAAGGCATCTGCACTCTTGTGAAGATTACATATAACTTCTGTTTAGTTTCATCTTTTGAAGCTCGACAATAACCACCGTGTTCGTTGAAATATTATATATCTGATGGGTAAGTATGTAGTAAACGATCAGAAAATTGCATTTATAGATCATCGAATAAACCGTTAGTGTGCATTATGTGAAAATCATCAACTCTTAACTATCTAGCTTAAAGTTTTAAATTATTTTAGTCTATTGAAGTTCAATATTCTTTTCCTATTATTATGGTGTCCTGTGTTGAGGAATGACACTTTTGTGTCCGTATTCTGATATCTTATTGAAGCCTTTATAATTTTTTACGCATATCCACATTTCTTTTGCAGATTATGAGCTATTGACCTTAACAATACCTGACAATATCATTGTTAAAACAAATGATTAATGTATTTTGGTTAAATAAGACTGATTATTTGGTAGCTTTTTTATGGAGGATGCAAAACAATTTCTTACATGTTGTAGTAGCCCCAAAAAATAATAATAATAAATAAATAACAAATTTCACTGTTCACCACTGCCTCACTTTAGTCGGTGGTTGCACCGCCTCAACGACGTGATAAAAAGGAAAAAAAAAGAAGAAAATCAGAGGAAAAAAAAAGATAAAGAAGAAGAAGAAGAAGAAAAGATAGTGGAAAGGAAAACCAAAAGTCTCACCCCAAATCAAATTTAATCCAAGGTATAAACCTTTCCCCTTATTGATTTTCTTTAATTTTTAGGGATTGATGTTTTGGTGTCTTAAGGAATTGAAAAAAAAAGAGAAAACATACCTGATTGCCAGCGAGGATTCCGTCGTCGACCCCTCCTCGCCGATAGCCGCGCCGTCAAGATCCAGCTCCGACCGTCGAGCACGTGGGCAGGCCATGCCTGAGCAATCGTGGGGGGGAAAACAAAAAAAACGAATGAGAAAGAAGGGAATCGGAGGAGGATAAGGGTATAGACGAGAGAGAGGAAACTAAAATAAAATAATCAAATTTCTTTGGGACCCCTGAAAGTTTATAAGTTTGTATATAATTCAAGAAAATAATAGAGATAAGAAAAGTTTGTTTAGGCCCTGCTGCTCTTTTAATTTCCATCAGGCCCAATAACTATTAGAATAATATTACAGGAATTACGGTAAATTACTAAAATTAGTAATAAGCCTATGTAAACCTCATTTATGAGTTTAATTTCTATTGGTAATACTTAGCACTATTTAGGCCTAGATTATACAGTGATTAACATATATTATATGTTTATCCTGAATTAATATTAGTCTTATATCTTTATATTATAGGATCTGATCGATATCTAGGGAAGTAATAT
>JBAKGM010000365.1:31503137-31521689 GCA_037177215.1 Asparagus racemosus | reverse complement strand
GAGCTACTTTACCATATTCCGAATTCAATGGTTTCAATAAACTCCCTACGCTAGTTTGTCTTGGCCTAGATCTAGAATTACCCTCAACGGTTTGTGTAGCCATAAATCCTATTTAATCATTGGTTGAGATAGAGCAACCACTTGAAGCAATCACCCTAAATTCTAGGGTTAAGTCTAAACTCAACTAGACTAGCTCCTAACCAGAAACTCCTTGAGTGAAAAGATTGAAGTTTACTTCGTTAGGTAGCCAGGTAAGGATAGTACAAAATAGAGGCCAAAGACCAATTAAGTACCTCTTTTCTTGCACTTAGTACCTCTTTCTTTGTGAAGTACTTTACGCAACCCCTAAACCTTGCCTTAGATACCAACGGAGTTAAGTAAACATAAACTAGTTCACTCAATAATTTCTTGTTCATTAATACATCTAATAAGCTTTAGAAGATTTAGGTTTGTGTAGTGAGGAATTAGTGATTCGTGGGTTAAGAAAAGGATGATAAGATCTCTCACCTCATCTTTATTAGGTAATTTTTTCCCTTACGAGTATTTTCAAGTAAGTGCTTAAATCAAAATGCTCAAATCACATGGGTAAATTTCTACTAACTATATACAATGCAACCCTAAGTATTAAAGCAACTACAAAAAGATGTAAATAGAAAATATTTTTTTATTTTTTGATTAGGGTCAACAATCAAATAAATGTGGAAAGAGAGCTCTTGTTTGAATTTCTTATCATACTAGTAGTTATTCAAGTGGAGGGTGGATTTTATTAGGGCCGAAAAGAGAAAAACATTTTATTAGTTCCTAATTATCTCTAATGTGAATAGCCTAAATTAGATAGTGAAATTAAAAATACTAGCAAAAAGACTTACCTTTTCGAGCAAATCTTTTTCTTCAATTTTCAATCTTTTAGTTTAGTCCTTCACAAGAAAACACACAAATCAAAGAATCAAAATAGAAAAACTATGATTATAAGCACCTTACCCATCAACGGCGCCAAAACTTGATCTGCACAAAAAAATGTAAAGTTGTAAAAGAATAACTATCAAGTTATAGTATAGAAACTAGATGTCGAACTCAAAAGGAAGGTGTATGTTTGGAAATTTCAAATTTAGTCCTAGAAATGTGTGGACAAAGTGGTATGAAATAAAGTGTGTAGATAGGGAATTGTCACAAAATAAAAAAATTTAAAACAAGAGAGGAGAAGGGGATAAGGAGGAAACAAATAAAAAGAAAGGAGATCAAATAGGAAACTACAAAAACAAAAAAAGAAATGTAATCAAGAAAAGAAATAGAAGTATGAATAAAATAAAATCAAGAAAAGAGAAATCTAGAGGCAAATCAAATCTATAAAGAGTGAGGAAAAAAGAGTAGAGAGATGAGGAATCTAGAATTGAATCCATTAATAAATTTCATTTAGGATTTATAAGCCCTTCCCTTATATCATATTTTATGCTGGATTTACTAAGCATAGATTATCAAACCACTATAAGAAATCATAATATATCAAATTATCATCTAAATAAAATTTATATTCATGAAAAGAATAAATAATTAGATAATAATTCTAAAATTTATAAGTAAAACTGATTAAACCGTTCACAATAGGCATAGATTATTAAATTATTCTTTTACCAATTAGTTCTCTAGTTGATTATCCTAAACATGGTCAATTTAAGCATAAAGAGAGCTTTACATAAATCATAAAAGAAATGAAACTAGTTTTATACAATCCTATAATTCCTACAAGAATTGGTTACTCATTATGCAAAATAAAAATACGGAAATAAAATGTATGCAAGAAAGCATAAAGAACAAGAAATAGATCTAAACTACAAGTAAGAAAATAAAACCTACAAAATAAGAAAACAAAAGGACAATAAAATAGAAATCTATACTATAAGCACAAAGGGAATTTAACTAAAAAATAAAAGAGCATGAAAGAAAATCTATACTACTAAGTATGAAATAAATCTAAGCTACCAACATAAAAATAAAAATAAGAAAATAAAATCTTAAAACATACAATTCTAAAATATGAAAATAAAAGGAAAAAATGAAAACTTACATTGCAAGGGGTGAACCCTTTGAAGGTGTTATCTTTATTAAAAAAGAAGAAGAAAAGAAAATTTAAAAGAAAGAAATTTTTTTATTTATTGTAAATAAAAGTTTATAATTTTGGAAGGTCTTCTCAATTAAGACTAACCCTCTCTCCAAATTGACTTTTTATAAAAAAATTTCACACTCAAATCCCTCACTCTCTATCCCTATTTATATCCTACTGTAATTAACACTGGATTAGCCTTGAGCTCTAAGAAATAAATCTCAAATATTAACTGATTCTGTTGCAAACCAATCGATTGGTCCGTAGCAGAATTTAATTCTTTGTTGACTTGTTGACGTATTTTTTTCTTGATCTCTTAGGTTGTTTGACTTGATCTTTGGGCTTCAACTATGGGCTTTAATAAAAGATTAAAAATGAGAGAATTTGAGTTCTTTTGGGCTATGATTCATAAATTCTCCATTAACCTGTATATTAAGATAAAAACACTTTATTAATAGATATTTTATTTAAAATAAAATAGATAACAAGAGTATGAAAGTGTAATAAAATTTGTTGATCAGACCATCAAGTCAAGATAACATATCTGAAGAATATTGAAGAAGTATCTACTGTATCAAAATAAATAGTTCTCTACTATTATTTATTAGTAATTAATATACTGCCCTGGGTATTTCCTCATAACCTGTTTATTCAAGTAGGCCTAGTCGCTACTGATCAACATATTTTATTACACTTTATACCCTCATTATCTATTTATTTGAATAAATATATCACTAATAACGTGTTTTTCTCTTAAATTGCTGGAAAAGAAGAATTATTGAATAAGAGCTCAAATAAAGATTCTTTCGAGCCCAAAAGATCTCTCATGAAACCCAGAATGCCTAAAGCTAAAGCCCACTACCAAGTTTAGAAGCAAAGTCTCAGCACTAATCACTTTCTTGGTCAGTAATTATTAATAAGTTGGCCTACAATTAAGAATCATATTAAATCTGGAAAAAAATAAAGTCAAATTTGTGCTCAAGATGGTCAACCGTAAAAAAAAGATGATATCACCCAATCCAGAAAGAAGATTTCAACATATTATAGAGTTTTTACATCAAAACTGCATTTACTTTTACTCAAATTGATACTTGCCACCTTTAAAAAATTTATATAAACCATCTTTATTTGTTAACATATTTGTAACATCACACCTAATCTAGTTTTCAGCCAAAAAATACTCGAAATAACACTTTACCCTCACTATTTTCATATTTTTTCATCTCCTTTCTCACAACCATAATCCTAACCCTAGCCTCCCCATCCTCCTCTTCTCCCCATCTTCCCTCTCCCTCCTCCCCTAACTCCCCTCTCCCCCCCCCTCTCATCCTTCCTCTTCCTCCATGACCTCCCACATGCCCATTCCTTCCCAAGTGGGAACTAGGATTAGGGTTAGGGTTTGGGGGTCGAAGTGGCGGTCATATGTTTCGGTTAGGGTTTGGGGATCGAGGTGGCGGTCATGGGTTAGCGTTAAGGTTAGAGTTTGTAGAAGAGGAGGATGGAGGAGGTTAGGGTTACAGTTAGGGTTGGGAGGAAGAAAATGGGGCTAAGATAGAAATATCTAATTTTTCATGGATGAACAATAAAAAAGGTGCGACATTACAAACATATTAGCAAGTAAAGATAGTTTACATCAAAAAAAATTTTAAAGGTGGTAAGTATCAATTTAGGTAAAAGTAAAGATTGTTTTGATGTAAAAACTCTATTATATATGAAAACAACCTATCTCGGTGAGACGGAGCCATCTAGATTAACAAATTACAGAAATTTTATTAGCAACAGTAGATTATGATTAAAATGCAAATTTAATTCATATGTATATTCAATTATTTGAAGGTCAAGCTAAATTCTAAGAAGCCCTAGAGCATTTAAGAGAAGCCAAGAGTCTTAAATGAATAAAATGTAAAAGAAATGAAGCCCACAAAACCCATCTCTTAAGTATTAAATCAATGGTGTAGATTATTTTGAGAGGTCTTATGGTTATGAGGGTTACTTAGGGCCTAAGTCAAATCTTATGTAAGAGTTACAGGGGAGCCAAGATAAATCTAAAGGTTGTGAGAGACTCTTGTTATCCATAAACAGAGTGGTAGAGTGAGGGTTTGAGAGTGTGAAAAAGTTTATAATAATCTCCATTTTGATAGGAATGTTACTCTTAATTGAGAAGGTCTTCCAAAATTATAAACATTGTTTGTATATAAAAATAATTTTTTCCACCTTTTAAATTTTTTCTTCTTTGTTTATGAGGATGAAGATTTGCTTTCAAAGGGCTACCTCCTTACAATATAAGTTTTTATTTTTCTCTTTTATTTTCTTGCTTGAGAAATTCATATTTTAGGATTTTAATTTCTCTTTATTTTTGTATTGGTAGAATAGATTTATTTCATATCTTGTAACTTAGATTTACTTTCACACTCTTTTATTTTTATTATTTTTTTTTATGCTTTGTAGAATTTATTTTTTTTATATTTCTCTTTCGTAGTATAGATTTACTTTTATCCTCTTTTAATTTTGTTAGTTAGATTTTCTTTATGCTCATAGTTCAAATCTTTATTTTCTTATTCTTGTTATTATTTTTGTAGTTAGTTTTTATTTTTATTATCTTTCTTTTATGCTCTCTAGTCTAGATTTTATTTTATTGTTTTTATTTTCAAAAATGAACAATTATATCTTGTAGAAACTCTAGAATTGTATAAAACTAGTTTGATTTCTTTTACGATTTGTGGATTGCTAGCTTATGCTTAAAATAATCATGTTTAGGATAATCAACTAGAGAAGTAATTGGTAGAAGAAAAATTGATAATCTATGTGTATCTTGAGTGGTTTGATAGGTTATACTTATGAATTCTAGAATTACTATCTAGTTGCTTGTTCTTTTCATGAATGATAATTTTTCTTGGATGATAATTTAATAAGTTATGCTTTTCTTAATTAGTTTGATAATCTATGCGTAATAAATATAAAGTAAAATGCGATAAAAAAGAGAATAGTTCATAAATCCTAATTGAAATTAATTAATGGATTAAATTTTAGATTCTTATCTTATCTACTTGATTTTCCATCATCTTACTTGTTTTGATTTTGCTCTTTTTGATTATTTTTTATCTTCTTGCTTTTATTTTTTTTAGTTTTCTTTATTTCTTCTCCTTGTTATTCTTTATTTCTTTTTATTTGTCAACTCTCTTTCTCCTCTCTCGTTCTAGTTTTCTTTTATTTGTAAATAATCATTCACTCTCTTATCTCTCCACATTTTTACTTCTAATTGTCTACACATAACTCTAGGATCCATATTAGAATTTTTCCTACACCCTTTCCTCAGAGGATCGATATTATACTATACTATAACTTGATTGTGCACTTACAATCTCAACACATTTTCACAAACACATTAAGTTTTTGGTGCTGTTGCAGAGGAAGGTGCTTGTAATTAGAATTTTTCTATTTTGATTCTTTGATTTATGTGTTTAGTGTGAAGGAAAAACTTTGAAGGAAAAGGTTGAAGATTAGAGAAAAGATTTGCTTGAAAAGGTAAGCTCTCTTTCTTGTATTTTTAATTCCACTCACTAGTTAGGCTTTTCGCATTGGAGACAATTAGGAGCTAAAAAGAACGAAAAAAAAATTCTTTTGTCGATCTTAATAAAATCCACCCTCTACTTAAACAACTGCTAACAAGATAATAAATTCAAACAAGAGCTCCCTCTCTCACACATTTGTTTGTTTGTTTCTTGACCCTAATTAAAAAAATAATTTTCTTTTTACATCCTTTGTAGTTGCCTTTAATTCTTAGGGTTGCATTGCATATAATTAGTAGAAATTCACCCAAATGATTTGAGCATCTTGATTTGACACACACTTAAAAATACTCCTAAGGGCAATACCCCCTAATCAAGATAAGGTGAGGAATTTCTTCACCTTTTTCTTAGCCCACAAAGCACTAATTCCTCACTACTTAAACGCAAACCTTTTAAAACTCATTAGACATTGGTTCCTAAGGACTCAAACTCACTAAGGAATAAGAAATCATTAAGTGAACTGGTTTAAGTCTACTTGAACCCGTTAGTGTCTAAGGCAATGATTAGGGGTTATATATAGCACTCCGTAAAAAAAGAGGTACTTAATTGGTCTTTGGCCTCCCTTTAGTACTATCCTTACGTGGCTAACTGACCGAGTATACTTCAATCTTTTCACTCAAGGATTTTTCTTTTTTTTTTTTTTGGTTAGGAGCTAGTCTAGTTGTGTATAGGCTAAGCCTTAGAATTAAGGGTGATTGTTTCAAATTGGTTGCTCTTAATTTGTTTTAATTAGATTTATCTTTTCATACTTCTTTTCTTCTCTCATTAATCTTTTAAGTATTTTAGTTTTTCTTTAAAAAGGAAGAAAAAAATAACTTAACTAACTTTTATTTTGCTTAGAATTTTTTCCTAATTTCTTTTTTAGTAAAAAAATCTAAAAAGAATTTATTTCAGTGTATGCAAGTTTAGATTAAGGATATTACCAATCGATTAATCCATGTTGAATCAATTTTTAAAACCAAACAAATAGCAAATCTTAATCCACCCATTCTTTAAGACATGTGTTATCCTGAAGAAGAGAGTGAGTCAGACCCGAGTTTTGAGGAAATTTTTGGTGATGAAATCAAGATACTGAAATATTTTGAATCAAAACTAGTTTTCACGGAGGCAGACACAAACTTCTCTCGTCTTAGTTTTGAAGAACTTTTTGCTGATGAACATAGGTTTCTAGAAAATATAGAATAATCATTTTATCATAACTCAACCATAAATCGTCAGTTTAATAAAAATTTTCATAGAAGAATTGGTTGTATAAGCCTTTAGTCATGTGGAACCTGAGTTCAAATCTGAGACTTGCTTTTTGTCTGATCAACATCAAATATTAAAATGCATAACACTGTTCTTACCTACCTTCAAATGCTTCATAAATCATTGAAACCTTGGAGTGTTTAGAATGTAAGTGCATCATTGAGTTTATCATTCTAGACTACTTCAAAATCTAGGGAAAAATATTTAGCAATAAGTTGGATTTAATGTAAAATGTGAGCCTTTTATTTTCAACCTTTTATTCTACATCTTTACTCTTTATCTCATAATAATAAGAAAAACAATGTATTCTTCTCTCACTTGAGAGTTTCTTGTTCTTTTGAGAAAAAAAGAAAAAAAAGAAAAAGAAAACAAAAAGAGAGATGAAAAAAAAGTAGAAAAAAGATGAAAAAAATGATGGAAAAAAAAGAAGAGTGAAAGATGGGTACTAATAAAAATTCTCTTGAACTCCAAGCTAGTTCTATCTTATTAAGCCTGAGTTGGCCGAGTGATTAAGCCCAAGGAGTATTTCCATGCCTAATGACCTAACCCAATTGGGTTGGGATTTGTTTGCCCAAAACTCGTTAAACAGTCACTTAGAAAGCCCTATAAAGTAGAACAAAATCACCAATGAATAAAGAGTGTTTTACACACACACACACACACACACACACACACACACATATATACATATGTGTGTGTGTGTGTGTGTTCTTGAAAAATAAATTGATTAAGAGACTTAAACATTATTTAAAACAAACAGTTAGCATGTTCTTTTCAAAACTTTTAATTAAATTTCTAAGTTAGATTTAGTTTTGTATAATTATAATGAAAAGATTTTCTAAGAGATTTACTTTGGAGTTATACATAAAAATATTTTCTTAAGTAAAAACTAGCTTGAATTAGATTATTTAAATATATCAAGTGAATTAATTATATATTGACTTCTTCAAATTGGCAAGTTGACCAAATTTTGTGGGTATATTCACTACAAACCCTCACGAGACTACAACTCATCCACTAGAGTAACCTAGAGGTTTAAAGACTTGTTGTATGTGCTAAATATAACCGTGATTCCTGTGAAAGTGTGTTAGGACTTAGGTGTGGGGGTATTTGAAGGCAACGGGAGATTATGATGGAAATCTGAATTTAATTGATATATATTCAATTATTTGAAGGCCAAGCTAAAATCTAAGAAGTCCAAGAGCATTTAAGAGAAGCCCAATAGTCTTAAATGAATTATATACAAAAGAAATAAAATCCACAAAGTCCATCTCTCAAGTATTGAATCAAGAGCATAGATTATTTTGAGAGATCCTATGGCTCTGAGGATTACTTGGGGCCTAAGCTAAATCTTATGGTTGTGAGAGTTAATTGGGGGTCAAAACAAATCTAAGGGTTGTGAGAGATTCTTCTTATCTATAAATAGAAGGGTAGAGTGAGGGTTTGAGAGTGTGAAAATTTTTATAATAATCACCATTTGGGGAGGAATGTTACTCTTAATTGAGAAGACCTTCCTAAATTGTAAACTTTATTTACAATTAATAAAAATAATTTTTCCACCTTTTAAATTTTATCTACTTTGTTGATGAAGATGAAGATTTGCTTTCAATGATCCACTCCTTTGCAATGTAAGTTTTTAGTTTTTTTATTTTCTTACTTTAGAAATTCATATTTTAGGATTTTATTTTCTCTCTATTTTTATATTGGTAGACTAGATTTATTTCTTGTTTTATAGCTTAGATTTACTTTCATACTATTTTATTTTTTGTTGTTTATTTTTACGCTTTGTAGAATTTATTTTCTTATATTTTTCTTTTGTTGTATAGATTTACTTTTATGCTCTTTTAATTTTATTAGTTAGATTTTCTTTATACTCATAGTTTAGATCTTTATTTTCTTATTCTTGTTTTTATTTTTGTAGTTAGTTTTTATTTTTATTCTCTTTATTTTATCCTCTCTAGTCGAGATTTTATTTTTTTGTTTTTATTTTCTTAAATGTACAACTAAATCTTGTAAGAACTCTAGAATTGTATAAAACTAGTTTAATTTCTTTTATGATTTGTGGATTACTTTCTTGTACTCAAAATGATCATATTTAGGATAATCAATTGAAGAAGCAATTAGGAGAAGAATAATTTGATAATATATACTTATCTTGAGTGGTTTGATAGGTTTTACTTATGAATTATAGAACTACTATCTAGTTGCTTGTTCTTTTCATGAATGAAAAGTTTTTTGATGATAATTTGATAAATTATACTTTGCTTAAGTGGTTTGATAGTCTATGCTTAATCAATCTAAAGTAAAATGTGATAAAAAAAAGAGTATTTCATAAATCATAATTGAAATTAATTAGTGGATTCAATTCTAGATTCCAATCTCATCTACTTGATTTTTCTCCATCTTACTTGCTTTGATTTTGCTCTTTTTGATTATTTTCTTATCTTCTTGATTTTGTTCTTTTCTAGTTTTCTTTATTTCTCCTCCTTGCTATTTTTTATTTCCTTTTATTTGTTCACTCTCTTTCTCCCCTCTTGTTCTAGTTTTCTTTTATTTGTAAATAAGCATCCACTCTATTTATCTCTCCACACTTTCACTCTTAATTGTCTACACATAACTCTAGCATCCATGTTAGAATTTTTCCTACATACCTTCTTCGTGGGGTCAACATTGTACTATACTATAACTTGATTGTACACTTATAATCTTGACACATCTTCACAAACACACTAGCTATAGTCAGACTCACTTTGTTACTTGAAGAAGGGGTCCATAAAGATGGTTAGACGTAAAGTCTAAGTGAGGAAATATGGGGAACTACAAAAATCAATGGATGGCTGATGAAATATAATCAAAAACTTATCTGCTAGATAAGAAAGAAATATGAATCAAGAATACAGATCATAAGCTCAACAGAATATCTCAAGTTTTGTTGTGCACGAAACATAAATAAGCAATATAAATAACTTTTTAAAGATATCAGTTATATTCTTATTTGAAAATAAAATAATTAATCTATCTGCTTAAGGTGGTTACACATAATTAATACAAAATTATAAAAATAGGCACTCACGTAGGAGTTCTCTGACCAACCAGCCAGCCTTAATATGTATCATAACTTATCCCCAACCAGCCAGCCTTAATATGTAATTAATATCATAACTTATCCCCCATCCTGTTGTTATTTAATTTGCACATGTAATCTTATTCACTAAAATCCTCGTCCAATGAGCCTCACACAACCTAGTTAGTACTAACCAGTGCCTAGTGAAATCATGTATGAGGACTAACCACGTCAAGGTACACTCCATAGTTTAGTATACAGGTCTCTACACCCGTCTACATATACAAAGATTAGATGTAACATTCTATTATATAATCTCTAGCACGAACTAGTCATAACAATTTCATTAAACAATTACCTCACCTTATAGCGAGTTATATATGTGTTTATCATGTGCTAAGTCAAAATTGAGTGATCAAAACACTCTACATATGTGTAGGTATATCATGGGACTATTCCTACATTATCAAATAATCATAAACTCTCATTATACAAGCTAAAATAGCCAATTAGCCTATTTGGACCATTAATTACATTGTTAGAGAGCTAATTATGAAACTGAACCAAAATCAAACTTCTAAAACCTCATACCAGATGTCTGGAAACAGTAGCAGATGTTTGAAATTTTAGACCAGATGTCTCTGTACACAAAACCGAAATCAAAGTTGTTGTCAACCGCTATCAAACAATTCCTTTATCCAACTAGATGTCTAAAACTAAGTTCAGGCATCTGGTGTCGGAGCATCAAACATCTGATCTTAAATCAGGTGTCTTATGTCGCTGCCAGATGACTCTAATCATCTTTTCTGTTGCAGTTCTTGATACAATTTGCGTCATTCTTCGTCGTTTCTCCTCAAATATCCTCATGACTCTTACTAATAATAACTTGAAACATATATACATATTTTTAACATGTTTCTACCATATTTCTAGAATTAAATATTGAGAAAACTAATCAAACGAGAGTTTTTGTTCAAAACCTATAGCTTTTCTTAACCCTAACAATTGTGTATGGGTAAACCTTATTGGATCTCATTAAAACTACTCCAAATTAATAGAGATAACATCAAAAAAGAATAGTATTGATTTAAGCATGAATTTCTAGGGTTTAAATAGATCCAGTCAAAATGAAAGAGAAATATAAGTAAAGGAATACTCCAAACAAAGAATCAAGTTAGGGAAACCATCGCCTTAGATGAAGATCATGTTCTCTTGCTATGAATCTCCTCTCTCTAACATTCCTCTCTCATATAACTCCCATTCCCAAAAAGATACTTAATGTGAAAAGAACAGGAACCCTAATTTTGTGTTTCTATAGGCTATGGACCTCTTAGCAAAATAATCCAATTACTTATTTCCTTTACTCTTATAAACTTAAGGGTTACATATGCATATCCCGTTTACAATTAGATCAATTCATGATTAGTTTATGATTAATTCATGAATCTTATTTTAATAAAGTTATTCTTCAGAAATTTCACCATATCGAGTAGGAATAAATATTTATTTTGCGTAAGTCCCCTCAATCAAATATATTATTTAATTGAAATTTTTGGGGCCTTACACCTTTTACCTGAGTTGAGGACGTATTTATATTTGTCTAGGCAAATTAGGTAGTACACATATCACCATCTTATCAACTGAGGTAGTTATGATAGTTACTTAGCAAGCAAGTAAGTCGACGTGTCATGACATCATTGGCAGAGGAAGGTTCCTCAATGTGCATAAGATTGGGGTTGTTATGGAAGAGCAATCAAATAGATCGGTTATCGATGTATCTCCTAACATGGCATGTTGAGGATAGGATATGATTTAAATCAATCTTTTCCAATCAGGCAAACAGCAATAAGATTGGGCCAGACTGGAGCAAGGCATGGCATCTAAATTAAGGTAAGTTCAATCTTCATGGGGCATGGCTGCCTATCTAGGCTTGTTGGTCAGACCTAAGAATCGTGACCTACGTTAAGTAGGCTAACTTTAGATCACAACCTGATGTGACATAGTCTAGCTAGCCTAATTGTAAAAATGCATATCACAACCTGATTTTTGATGTGGTTGGTGAGAGATGTGAAGTAACTACAAGCATATATTATTATTATCCAGTACGTCACTTTCTTAATTAGAGGCGAATTCCACGCACCACCATGTGCATGAACTTTATACATACACATCTTGGATACGTTCCTTTGATGAATAAATGGAGGTAGGTTCATGGATGAATATTTACTATGGGATTTTTACCAATTTTCACAATGAAATTTTAGAAAGAATTAAATGTAAATGATTTGGTAACAGATTCTACACTTTTGGTGTTATGTATTTGCCAGGAGTTTTGTTAATAAGGAGCCTATAAGTGGGAAAAGATGCCTACATTCTCTTTATGGTTGTGTGCTTAGTTTATGTTGCTTTTATGTTCTCCTTTCAAGTCCTGCGGTACCAAATTCATCATCAAGAAGAAAAATGTTATAGGCCATGGAGGTGGATGATAAAAGGAAGAGCACATGGACCAATGTTTAAGGCAATTCTGAAGCTCAGAATCCAATCCCAGACTTTACATAGAACTTTCATTGAGGTAACCTTCATAAAAAATAGATTACTTTTTCTTTATACTATTTTAGTAGAATATCACTCCTAACCAAAATCTTTGAGAGCAACTTTTTAAGTTTAATATGCTAATACGAGTTCTAACAAGCATGGGTTGATACTTCAGGACACTGAGCTCATCAAGGATTAGACAATGTAAATTCAATAAAACATGAACAATTATTTTTTACAGTAATCTCTTTTTTACAAACCAGATGGTGTAAGTAGAAAGTAGAACTACCCATTTGACCTGAATATTAGCTACTACGATGTCTGTTAATGTTTTAGTAAGCTGTATATTGATAATTAATTTTGTTATACGTGACTCTGTTGTCTAAATTTATTTGGAATTCATGTATGAATTCATGTATCACTAATTTTTCTATACACCAATATTCTAATCTATTACTCAAAATTTCTTCTCTTTTTCCAAAGAATCATGCTTTAGTATTATATCATAAAAATCAGTACATTGGCAACTTGACAATAAGAAACGAATATAATAATCTTTCAAAAGCTCAGTGTGGCTCTTACGCTAAACGCTGACATTGCTCAATTTTACAGGTGGAAGGCTGGTGAAAGTACGCCAGCATTCCATGACCTTTCGAATCAAATGATGAAGGACTTAGAAGCTCAAACTTCAAAGTTAACTGACATAAAATCTAGGGGACTACTCAGGAGAGGCTGCAAGCATTAGATGGAGTTCATGCATATTTCCACTTTAGAAACGTAAATGATGTTGTCAAGCACAATTAGAAAATCTATGTATATGATAGTCAATCCTTCTTACGGGATATAGCTCTTTGTATGCAATATGTTTTAAAATGTACATTTTTTAAATAACATATGATATTGTCGAGAAATTCAGGAATTTTGTGTATATCATAGTCTATTCTTGTTATCAGATAGAGCTCTCTCTATAGATATGTTCCGTTTATTTAGTTAGTTATGTTTTCATGCTTGCATATAAGAAAGGTCACTCATGAAAGCAAATCTTGTCTTTTGTTATATATAGATGAAGATGAATATGCGTATTACGTTAAAAGAGGCATTCACTATTGTTGGTTATTTGACAAATCTTTCCATGTGCTACTAGGTTTCTTCACCTCTCAAACGTGTATGTAATAAGAGGGTTTGAAAAACTTTCTGTGATTCTTTTGTGCTTTCATATTTTTCGTAAAATAAAGTTTTGTAATGCAGTGCGGAAGTGACAAACTTCAGAATCCACTAATGGGTGTTCTCTGAATCCACAAAAAACGATTTTCAAATCCATGAAGAACTTCGAATCCACAAAGAAAATATTAAAAAGAAATTTTATGAATAAAAAGTTATGTCTTTCGGGCTTACGATACTCTGCTTAAATAGAAAATAAACAAAGCTCTTACTATGACCTGAATTTTGCCAAAAATAAAAATAACAAAACTCTCCTTTAAAAACTCCCTATGATTAAGAACGTAAATCAGTCAAATTTGGAACAAAACGGATTTGCTTCCTAAGCAAAACAGACTCCTAAAGCATTGCCTAAAATAGTAAAAAAACTGATAAAAACTTTGATATCTCTCAATCTAGAAGGAATTTAGCGAAACAGATGGCGGTAAACTGAATAACTATAGGTTTGCTTGACTTGATTGACTACATCTCGAAAAAAATATGCGATTTACATATATAATTCGTCCAATTTCGATGTATGGTTTGAGAGATACGACCGTTCTTCGTTGCAAATAATTTTCCCCGGCTAGGGCCGCGTTTGGGCTTGTGACGGTCCCGTTTCTCCATAAATATATCCACAGTGCGTTCTACGTCATTTTGTTAGATACTTTTGTTTTGAACATATTTGTAAAGCTCAATTTCTTTGTCCAAGTTTAGCTTCTAGCTTCAAAAAGTGCAGCTCCATAAATGTTAATTTTCTCCTTATATCTTGAACATCTTACAGGAACTTCGAGTTACTAAGTTTTATTATTCCCGTAACTAACTGAATACAGAACTCTAACTCCAAATTCCATTGTACGTAGCTCTAGATGGAGGTCTAACTGTCGAAATGGGTCTCAGCAGAGGAATTAGGTTGTATCAAGTATTAAATTAATCAAATATCTCACTTATCATTGATGGATATGGCTAGGTATTAATTTATTAGATCAGTATTAGGATCTTGTTTGTATTTGTTTTCTTCAATTAAATATGGAAAGTAAGTTTCAGAGAAAAAAATATTGATTTTGACTATTGTTTGAGTTCCAAAGGCTTACAGTAGGGATGATCTATTATCTTGAAACAGGGTTTAGACAATAAATTAGGCTTGAGACTGATTTTTTTGAAGCTAAAAGTGTACTTCAGTGTCTATTCAATCTCCCTGAAATTGATGGATCTCTTCATGTTTAGTTCTTACATAGTAAAAGTGCATAATTGACAACTTAAGCAGAAGCACCAGAACTGATAATCGTTCAAATGCTCTGCATAGCTCTAAGACTCAAGAACATTAGTTATCTAATTTTGCTGCTCGAAAGCTGCTTAAGAGCTCTTTCTTCTCCTAATGGAATTGATAAGCGCAACACTTACTTGGCTGAAATTAAGAGGGAAGTGCATCTTCAACCTTAAAAGTTAATTAGCAATGTTGTCGAGCATAATTAAAAAATTTATGTACACCATAGTCCATCTTTTTTATGGAATATAGCTCTCCCTCACTCTATGAAACACATGTTTAAAAGAACATACATTTATAGATAATCAATGATATTGCCGGGCAAATGTGCAAGCGCAACTTACTGTGAGCAGTTCAATGTTTTACAAGGTCTGGAATCAGAATGAAGCATGTCCTTATACAGAATCACAAGCAATAGTAAGAAAAACTTAGGCAATATTAAGATTTCTTCCTGTTGTTTCCAACTTCAACAAATTACAAATGCACAAGTTCCGGCAAGAACAGAGATCAAATTGGTTGCTACATATAGCAAATACAATACTTATATTGAGAAAACTAATCAAATCAGAGTTTTTGTTCAAAACCTGTAACTTTTCTTAACCCTAACATTTGTGTATAGGTAAACTTTATTGGATCTCCTTAAAACTACTCCAGATTAATAGAGATAACATTAGAAACGAAAATTAATGATTTAAGCATGAAATTCTAGGGTTTTTACAGATCCAGTCAAAATGAAAGAGAAATATAAGCAAAGGAATTCTCCAAACAAAGAATCAAGTTAAAGAAACTCTCGCCTTAGATGATGATTGTGTTCTCCTACTATGAATCTCCTCTCTCTGACATTTGTCTCTCATATAGGCTATGGACCTCTTTGCAAAATAATCCAATTACTTATTTCCTTTATTCTTATAACCCTAGGGGTTACATATGCATATCCCGTTTACAATTAGATCCAATTCATGATTAATTTATGATTAATTCATGAATCTTATTTTAATAAAGTTATAATTAAGAAATTTCACCATATCGAGTGGGAATAAATATTCATTTTGCATAAGTCCCCTCAATCAAATATATTATTTAATTAAAATTTTTGGAGCCTTACACTTATTACCTGAGTTAAGGACGTATTTATGGATATTTGCCTAGGCAAATTAGGTAGTACACATATCACCATCCTATCAGCTGAGGAAGTTATGATAGTTACTTGGCATGCAAGTAAGTCGACGTGTCGTGACATCATTCACGAAGGAAGGTTTCTCAATGTGCATAAGATTGGGGTTGTTATGGAAGAGTAATCAAATAGATTGGTTATCGATTGTATCCCCTAACATGGCATGTTGAGGATAGGATATAATTTTAAATCAATCTTCTCCAATCATGCAAACCGCCATAAGATTGGGCCGGACTGGAGCAAGGTATGGCATCTAAATAAAGGTAAGTTCAATCTTCATGGGCCATTGCTGGTCAGGCCTAAGAATCGTGACCTAAGTTAAGCAGGCTAAGTGCAGATGTCCCACGCTTTTATGTTTAGTCATGTTACCTATGGACTGAGTCGTCTGCTGATGTGACATGGTTTAGCTAGCCTAATTGTAAAAATGCATATCACAACCTGATTTGAAGTAAATACAAGCATATATTATTGTGATCCAGTACGTTACTTTCTTAATTAGAGGCGAATTCCACCAACTACCATGTGCATGAACTTTATTTATACATGTCTAGGATACGTTCCTTTGATGAATAAATGGAGGTAGGTTCATGGATGAATATTTATTATGGGATTCTTACCAATTTTCATAATGAATTTTTAGAAAGAATTAAATGCAAATGATTTGGTAACAGATTCTACACTTTTGGTGATATGTATTTGCCTGGAGTTTTGTTAATAAGGAGCCTATAAATGGGAAAAGATGCCTACATTCTCTTTATGGTTGTGTGCTTAACTTATGTTGCTTTTACGTTCTCCTTTTAAGTCATGCGGTACCAAATTCATCATCAAGAAGAAAAATGTTGTAGGCCATGGAGGTTGATGATAAGAGGAAGAGCACATGGACCAATGGTTAAGGCAATTCTGAAGCTCAGAATCCAATCCCAAACTTTACATACAATTTCATGGAGGTAACGTTCATAAAAAATAGATTATTTTTTCTTTGTATTATTTTAGTAGAATATCACTCCTAACCAAAATCTTTGAGAGCAACTTTTTAAGTTTAATATGCTAATACAAGTTGTAACAAGCATGGGTGGATACTTCAGGACACTGAGCTCATCAAGGATTTGACATGTAAAATCGATAAAACATGAACAATTTTTTTTTTACAGAAAACTCTTTTTTACAAACCAGATGGTCTAAGTAGAACTACCAATTTGACCTGAGTATTAGCTACTATGATGTCTGTTATTGTTTTACTAAGCTATATATATTGATAATTAATTTTGTTATACGTGACTCTGTTGTCTAAATTTTTTTTTGGAATTCATGTATGAATTCATGTATCACTAAGTTTTCTATACACCAATATTCTAATATATTCCTCAAAATTTCTTCTCTTTTTCCAAAGCTCATGCTTTAATATTATATCATAAAAATCAGTACATTGGCGACTTGACAATAAGAAACGATTATAATAATCTTTCAAAAGCTCAGCGTAGCTCTTACACTAAAAAATAACATCGCTCAATTTTACAGGTGGAAGGCTGGTGAAAGTACGCCAGCAGTCGTTGACCTATCAAATCAAATGATGAAGGACTTTGAAGTTCAAACTTCAAAGTTAACTGACGTAAAATCTAGGGGATTGCTCAGGAGAAGCTGCAAGCATTAGATGGAGTTCATGCATATTTCAACTTTAGAAACGTAAATGACGTTGTCAAGCACAATTAGGAAATCTATGTATATGATAGTCAATCCTTCTTATGGGGTATAGCTCTCTGTATGTAATATGTTTTAAAATGTACATTTTTAAATAATTCATGATATTGTCGAGAAATTTAGGAATTTTGTGTATGTCATTGTCTATTCTTGTTATCAGATAGAGCTCTCCCTATACATATGTTCCATTTATTTAGATAGTTATGTTTTCACGCTCACATATAAGAAAGGTCACTCATGAAAGCAAATCTTATCTTTTGTTGTACATAGATGAAGATGAATATGCGTATTACGTTAAAAGAGGCATTCATTATTGTTGGTCTACTCTTGTTATCAGATAGTGCTTTCATATTTTTTGTAAAATAAAGCTTTCTTGGATACTATTGTTTTGAACATATTTGTAAACCTCAATTCCTTCGTCCAAGTTTAGCTTCTAGCTTCAAAAAGTGCAGCTCCATAAATGTGAATTTTTCTCCTTTTATTTTGAACATCTTACAGGAACTTCGAGTTACAGAATTTTATTATTCCCGTAACTAACTGAATACAGAACTCTTAACTCCAAATTCCATTGTACATAGCTCTAGATGGAGGTCTAACTGTCAAAATGGGTTCAGGTTCACAACTGATAAACACGTAAATATGCATTATCTTAGTGTGTTTCAAGCATGATTTACGGGTGTTTAATGCATATTTCGTGTA
>JBAKGM010000365.1:31491348-31503037 GCA_037177215.1 Asparagus racemosus | reverse complement strand
TTCACAAATTATTCTATTATATTTAATGTTTACATAACTATACAAATTACAAGTGAAATTTAATTTTAGAATTGTAATTATAGAAAATTACTAATTAAATAATAATTATCTTTTCTTGATAAAATAGTAGTTATGCTTGTTAATAGCCATTTAACATTTAGTCCAAGAATCCATTCAAAGGTTTAAAAATTCTCCATAAGAGTCTACGACTTTAAAAATAAAATCCTAGTCCTAATACATCCTAGAATGTAGAATAGTTAGGCAACAATCCTAGTCTTCCTGAATAATCCTGAACGAATAACACCCGCTAGCAGTTCTATTTCATTGTTCAGTCACATTCGTTACTGAAAACTGCCAGTAAGTTATTACTCATCTTAATTGTCATAAATATTGCAGCGCGCATATTAATGCTCTTAATTACTAAGTCTTTACTTTTTGGGAAGATAAAAAGCTTCCAAAAGCTATTAAATTCCAAGTCAAACTTCTTTTCATGCAACTTATTATTCGTAGAGAAACTTGTCTTCAGGCAAGATTCAGTTTTTTCATTCTCATTCAAATTCAACCACATTAATTAATCCATAAACAAACTAGTAAAATCATTTAATATAAGCATATAGCGAGGATGAAATCAACATCAATAACTTATGCTTTTGGTTCATTAATTATGACTACCTACTCTGTCAAAGCTCAAGCTTCTCTTTTCAAGCTCAGAGCACACGTAAGAACAACGTTCTAAACTATAAAGGATGAAAAAAAAAAAAAAAATCAACTACATCATCTGATAGATACTCCCTTGAGCTGACAGATACTCTTCAAATATTATGTTGGTGTACTCTGTCCTATTATCTGATCTCAACCCTTTACCACTACACTATACTGAGTCTGCATGTGCCTATGAAAGTCTTTGAAACAACTAACTATATCATTTTCATCAGGTACACCCAAGTGACCCTAGAAAAATAATTAATAAATGTAACAAAATACTTGCACCTATTTATTTATTGGGCAAGGTCCCCATACGTCAGAATGTATCACCTCAAAACTACAGAAACTCCTATTATCCGAACTAACATAAAAGCTTCTAATAAGCTTCCCAAACTCACAAGCATCACACTGAAGGTTCTGTTGATTTACTTTCTGAAATAAGGTTCGATACTTTTATGCAGAATACTAAATGAAGGGTGTCTCATCCATTGATGATGTAGTATCAACTCATCCTCTGCGCATACCTCAGTTCCCCCCGCTCCCCTCCTCTCAACCATAGATGTTAGTGCTAAGTCCATCCCGCCACGGTCCAGGTACCACAACACGCTTTGTCATGTGCCAGTCCCAAGTTTTCGCCCTGTCCCCTTCTCCTAAAAGATCACCTTAGGAATATCGAAAGAAACATCACATTTCAGTTAAAATATATTAGCACTAATGGATAACAGGTTAACATGAAATAAAGGAGCATGCAAAATACTAGATAGTGTTGCAGAACCTGTACAATTAACAGTGTCCTTACTGGCCATAGCCTGTGCTGTATCATCCACAACATGGATACTCTCTGGCTCTGTCAGGTGAGTATAAGATGAGAACTCACTAGCATTGCCAGTTACATGTTTGGATGCTCCAGAATCCATTATCCACTCTATGGATCTAGTGGCAGCCATGGATGCAAGGACATGTGCGTCATCCATACTTTTGTTTGGGTGGGCGCGAAGAGCATAACTAGCATAGTCTCCTCCAGAAAAAGTAGTAGATGCACCCTCAGACACGTCACATACTGCTCTCTGTTTCCTTCTCAGTGCCGCTAAGAGAGCTAGATCCTCCCTAATAAAAGTCATCTCAGCTTTTTCCTCCCCCTCTGCCATTGACAGATTTGCCCGATGGCCTCCTCTTCCACCTCGCCGGCCTCCATGGTCACGGCCACGGCCTCCGGCCTGTCCACGTCCACCCCAGTCCCTCTCCTTGGGTGGTTTAGAGCACATCTGTCTCAGATGCCCTATCTCTCCGCAGTTGAAGCACTGCCTAGTCTCCCATCTGAATCAAGTGTTAGCTGGGTTTGAGACCACCAGTGCTGACTTCTCCCCTGAAAGTCTACCTGTCCCAGCCTGTAGCCTGATACGGCTCTCCTCCTGTATCATGGCCGAGAATGACTCCTCCACAGATGGAATCTTTGTCTAGGCCAGTAGCATCGTCGTCCTCTACTCAAATGATGGAGCCAAGAGGCATCACGCTCATTGCACTCGGGGTCCTTGCAGCTTGTTAGGGGCGAGAAGTGATCGTGATCCAGCCACAAGTGATCTAGCTCTGTGGTATACTCTTGTATAGTCCTCTCTCCTTAGACTATAGTGATGATCTCCTTTTTAATTTGGAATACCCTTAAGTTATTCCCCACCCCATCATAGGTTCTTCTCAGCTTCTCCTAGATATTCTACACCTTCCTAAGGCCAACTACCGTGGTTGCAATTAGTTGGACTACAGAATTGAGAAGCCAGATATACACCAACATATGAGTAGACTTCCACTCATCTCTTCCTACGGAGCTTTCAACCGGCTCGGTTTTCTCCCCCGTCAGATATCTGTCTAGGTTCCTTCCTGCAAGGGTATATCTCACCCGGCGCGACCAACTCAGATATGTTACTGGCGCTTCGAGCTTCGTGTCGATAGGTGGAAGCTACCTTCTTGGGCGGTGGCTTTGTTGATCCCTCTCCCACTGTCATCCTCATGAACTGCATCAAAGTTAAAACATCATCCGGATTCAACTTCTTGATGAGTTCCGCCATCGAGCTTGTGCCAGCCTCTATCGATCTAATTTGAGTTTGGTTCCCTCACACCAATCCGACAAATTTAGATCCCACACCCGCCCTTCAACTTTTCTCGTCTCCAAACATCACCCTCTTCTCATCATCCACCTTATCCCCCGTTCATCTCATCTCCTCAACACAAGGGGGGGGGGGTTATATGATCAAGGAGATTATTTCACGAAGGAAATAATAGCTAAAGTAAGTGAAATCGACCAATCGAAATCACCACTCTTCTCAGGATCAAAACAAGATTGATCTAGAGGGGTCAAGTGTAGATCTGATTCTTAGATCTCTCAAAATCTAGGATTTTGGATCTTGGGTTTTGTGAGAAATAACGGCTAGGGTTAGGGAATTATTTCACGAAGGAAACAATCGCCAACAAAATGTCGGCTAGGGTTAGGGGATTATTTCACGAAGGAAATAATCGCTAAAGGAATGATGGCTAGAGTTATTGTGGCTCTGATATCATAGTGAAAGAAGTAATCAGAGAGGATTATTTTAGTTCACTCTCTTAGATGTTATTTATAATATCACAAATACAAAGAGGCTTGTCCCTAACCAATATGAAACTAAACAATATAAAGAAACAACTCTCAACACAACCCTTTTTAAGCTTGCATCTCATATAAATCGCAACTTGTGCCATCCGAACTCCAAAAAATGATTCTTGAAGCACAGTGGCTATCAGCTATCTTAAAGTTGTTTCTCAATCAAATTGAAAAGGATCTCTAACCCCCAGAAAGTGTTTATGAAAACATTTTTGATATGACACATGCCTTTTCAAAAATGAAACGTTCAACATATAATATCGTAATCAGATGCAATGTCATCACTGAACTAAATTCTACACGTCAATGCTGACTTCTTCTGATTGATTCTTTGTTGAAGAAGAATGGGCTGTCAACAAACTGTTCTCTAGAGGGTTTATTGGTTGAGCATTGCTAGGTAGGACTAGGTCTTTTTCTAATATTTAACTTTATGGTGTTATTGCTTTTAGGACTAGGATTCGGATTGAACTTTATGGTGTAATTAGTTTTAGGATTAGAATTCAGATTTAATTTTGTGGTGTTATTGATTGTATAGGATTATGATTAGGACTAGGATTTAATTTTATGGTGTTATTGATTGTATAGGATTATGGTGTTATTGATTGTAGGATTATGGTGTCATATCGAATATACTTAATTTTAATACTTTTTAATCAGGTTCTTTAAATGTATTTAGTACATTTAAAAATGAAATATTGTTTAACATTTATACTATTTAATACTGTTTTATTACTTAATCATTTGTATCTTTATTTTAATATTATACATTTGATGGCCTAATATATTTGATATTAAATATATTAATTAATTATCATGTTTTAAATATTTAAATAATTTGTTAAATATGAAGTATTAAATATATATAATATTTATTTAAATATTTGATATGAAATATAGCAAATGCGTAATATTAAATATGATTAATTTGTATACTAAATAATAAAATATTAAATATTAAATAGTTTTATATTTAATATTGAAGTTTCACAAATTATTCTATTATATTTAATGTTTACATAACTATACAAATTACAAGTGAAATTTAATTTTAGAATTGTAACTATAGAAAATTACTAATTAAATAATAATTATCTTTCTTGATAAAATAGTAGTTATTCTTGTTAAAAGCCATTTAACATTTAGTCCAAGAATCCATTCAAAAGCTTAAAAGTCCTACATATAAGTCTAGGACTTTAAAAATAAAATCCTAGTCCTAATACATCCTAGGATGTAGAATTCTTAGACAACAATCCTAGTCTTCCTAAACAATCCTGGACGAATAACACCCCCTAGCCGTTCTATTTCATTGCTGGCAGTCACATTCGCTACTGAAAACTGCCAGTAAGTTATAACTCATCTTAATTGTCATAAATATTGCAGCTAGCATACTAATGCTCTTACTAAGGGCCCGTTTGGTTGCAATAAGGGGGAAGGGGAAAGCTTGCCAAAGACTGACAAAGCTGTCAGTTTTGGCAGGCTTTCTTGAAAAACGTCTTTTTTAGAGGCATTTTTGCAAGAAAGCCTGCCAAAACTGACAGCTTTGTCAGTTTTTGGCAGGCTTTCAGCCCATTTTCCTATCTAAAAAAGGCAACCAAACGGACCCTAAGTCTTTACTCTTTGGGAAGATAAAAAGCTTCCAAAAGCTATTAAATTCCAAGTCAAACTTCTTTCCATGCAACTTATTATTCCTAGAGAAACTTGTCTTCAGGCAAGACTCAGTTTTTTTATTCTCATTCAAATTCAGCCACATTAATTAATCCATAAACAAACTAGTAAAAGCATTTAATATAAGCATATAGCGAGGATGAAATCAACATCAATAGCTTATGCTTTTGGTTCATTAATTATGACTATCTACTCTGTCAAAGCTCAAGCTTCCATTTTCAAGCTCAGAGCACACATAAGAAAAGCATTCTAAACTAGAAAGGATGAAAAAAAAGCAATCACAGTTAATTAATTCATCAAAGAAGTTCTTAACGACAAAACTCCAACCAAATCCTAACACCCCAACCAAATCTTTGGACAATCGTACATAATCTAAATACTTAGAAGTTCCTTATATTAGAAAGGATACATATCTCTGTACTGTAGTATCAATAGTCCAGAAAACGACATTAGAAGGGAGAATAGGGGAAGTCAATACCCGAACCACCACCCTTGCGTTGTGGCGTGCTTGTAAATTTGGATTTTTTTCCTCTTTTTTCCAAAAATAAAAAATAAACACAAGGCAAGGAGAATCAAAGGTGCGTTCTTGACTTCTCACATAACACAAAAATGATCTTCCAGTTCTCAATCCTTTTCTCCTGCAGATGGACACAAAAGCATATATTTGTTAGAGAAAGTTTTAGTGTACTAATATAAAAGAAAATACTTTAAAGAGTACAGATCCTTCATAACCAAGAAATTGGGTGTTGCAAATAGAATGTAATATAACAACAATGTAGAAATCCTAGAACGTGAGACCAATGTTTAAGTGTTAAGGACAGGAACATATAGTTATACCAAAACTAAAGGAAAATGGATTAATTGAGGACAGATCCTTGTTGTTCTATTGTTGTAGATAGACTCCTCAAATGATTTTTATTTTAATTTTTACTCTTTTTACCCTCAAAATAAGAGAAAATTGTTTTCTAACAAATAGACCTCCTGAGAATATGAGTAGTGAGACTAAATTAAGGAGAAAATGGATGACCCGTCTTGTAACAAATAGACCTCCTGAGAATATGAGTAGTCAGACTAAATTAATTCCTGAAAATATGAGTAGTGAGACTAAATTAAGGAGAAAATGGATGACCTGTCTCATAACAAATAGACCTCCTGAGAACATGAGTGGTGAGACTAAATTAAGGGGAAAATGGATGGCCGCATCTGGGTAAATGAGCTAGAAGAGATAGACTAATAGTGAGAATCACAGTGCTAGTCATATCATAAGCTGCGGAAAACTAGTTATGCAGTGGTGTCCATTTTTAGAAATTTTGCTTTAAATTCGTGGTCGGTGGGATTTGAACATGGGTTGCTTTGATATTATGTGAAAGTTCATAACCATTACACCAAAACTTTAAAGTTTTGATGAGAGGTGAGGTGTTATACTTTTATATTCTAATAGATCATAGTCCATATGAGTGTTAACGTTTTTTTAGGTAACATATATCATCAGCTTACCTTTCACTTACTACTCAAGTAATTGTCATTGTGCACCGTCACCAGGGACTGCAGCCTTAATTCTCTCTACCGTGCAAGCAATCAGATTATTGACCGTCGCAACCGAACCCGACGACAACTTTGCAGTAGGCACCGAGTCAACCAAAATCTGGAAGGCGACCGTTAAAAGGGACCCACCAGACCCCACCTCTCCTGCAGTCCCACCACCGCCTGTGGGCCCACCATCGGGAAGGATGGCAAATCCTGAGGGAAGCAGCGCCACGTAGTCAGGGTCGCCGCCATTGAGGACTGCGTTTATGGCGACTACATCGACAGGGGCGTAGATTACGTAGGAGGCTGTTGAGTCTGTGGAGGTCTCTTGGAGGATTAGAATGTTGCTCTGATTTGAGTTTGGACTCTGGAACAAAATTCATAGGTATATCTTTTTAGCATATATGGCAGCATTGTTGACTCAATTTTGCAAGACAACAGTGGAAATTTTGAAGAGATAATGTGTACAGAGTTCAATTGTTGAACTTTTGCATGTACTCCAAGTATATTTTAACAAAAATTGAAAATCAGCAAAAATTGCTTGTTCAATCCGTAACGTGTTGTATCATTAATTGAAAATTAAAAGTGACACATTTGAAAAAAGAAAGAAAACGAAAGTGTATCATTAAGTTTAAAAAGAACTATTGTTAGAGAAAAAGGCTGACATGTACGGTTTGAGTGTATAACTGAAAAATTACAAATGGTCTTAAAGATGATACATGCACATCTAAAGGACAAAATTGTAAAATCGTCGTGTAGATTCTAAATATAATCATGACAAGATTTTCTTTACTTTCAATGAACAAATAAGTTATATGGGGACACCATTGGAATAAAATCTGGGATCCACGACCGCATATCAGGCACGCTCACATTCTGTAGAAGAAATTGAGCTTAATTATTGAGAGATGACTTACATTGACGCGAAGGAGAGAAGCATAGTTGCCATGATCACCACCATTAGCTATATGAGCCACCTCTTCAACCACACCGCCATTTGAGAGAATATCCCACTGTTAATGCATCCATAGACACATACGTTTACAACTCCATTCTATTTGTTCATAATTCACAATTTCAATTTTCAACTTTCAATCTTGCAACATAATTGTGCTGAACTCTCAACATGAATGTAAATGTGTTGAATATAAATACCTCGCTACGAGAGCTCTCAGCACGAAGAAAATCAAAAACCCTTTTCGGTGAGACTGGAAGCCAAAATGATGTTACTGCATTTAAAATAATACCAGGAGGCCTACCAGGATCATCGATGCTCTTTCTAGTCATCACCCTCACGTCTTCAGCCCCACTTCCCGAGAGCGCAGTCCATTGATGAGCCGTTGAGGCACTCACACCACCATAAAAGCTTACAACCATCCTCTCGGCTAATTTCAAAATGCTCTTTCTTCCTTCAGCCGTTTGTATCACTACAACCGAAGAACCCAAGTAATTAGAATTTAGTGAAATCTATGTACTAATGTAAATCGAATGGAGAAATGATGGACTGAATTAGTTACCGCCGCTATCTCCTGTGGGGATATTGGTATCCATCACGCTTGTAAATCGTTCACATTGTCGATCTAGAGTTGAAACCCATCTTTTGGCGCCAAAAGCTAAGCTTGAGTTGATTAGGGGCTTGTATATGTTGTGCACAGATCTATCATCAACTTCCACGTGTTCCACCCAAGTCACCTATATATTCAAATGCATTCAAAACCAAGTATCTGTTATATTCATTTGTTGCCTCCTAATGTGGTTATTGTTATCATAGGGCCAATAACATGAATAACAACACAATATATCCTCAAAGCACAAAACTGATAACATGAATAACTATAAAAATATCCTCAATCAGAATTGGGATTCAATCACCATATATCGACGCAACCACCTACCAGTAAGATAAAGATGCACGTATAAAAAGAAACAAATCATTGCTATCATTATAGATCACTGTCGTCGACTTTAACATAAAAGAAACAAATCATTGCTATGCTTTACAGTCCTTTATAGAATCCTAGCATTGTTATTGTTATTAGCATAAGGCTAACGATATAAGATAAAGAGAACATATCTCGGCATACAATTGGGAATCAATTGATCACCACAAGCACATGGCCAACTACTACAATGAAGATTATATATAGATTGCTATTCTACTGATCAGTGAGTTATAAATTTCCGACAACATTGACATATACGCGATTGATTTACCTTAGAATAACCATTAGGCATTTCTTGGATGAGACAACCAGATGGTCTTCTTCGACATGTCAAGACGGGGCTAGGGCGCAGGCTATCCAAGGAGACGTCTACGACTCCCCAAGTACCATCGCTGTGTCGTTTGCAATATCTAACGAACAAACTCTCTCGGGTAGGAACAAGAGGGGATGGAACTTGGAATTCTGCTAACATCTGCAAATTCAAGAAATAGAGGTATTCTAATTCGAGTATTTCAACGTCAACGGAAAAAGAAATAACGGTGAAATTAATGTCAGTTAGCTAAGGATTAATAAACAAATTCGACGGCTACTACAGAAGTGGTTATAATCTGAGGAATACTATTGATAGAAGAGTACTGACATGGTATGGGAACATCAAATTATAATCCATTCATCATAATTAAATTCTGATCTTTTTTACACAGAAAAAATATTTACTAAAATATTAGTAAATAAAAGACTATTAGAAAAAATAAAAAGAACAAATCAAGATGTAATTACCATTTGCAATGCTCCATCACAGTTCCCTTCTACTCCAGTTGACAGCATTTCCAGAGTAATTGCCCTTGAAACTATGCCCGAGAAAATTGTGGACCATTGATTCTACAGATACCAAAGAAAATACTTTTAGTTTATATAATACTGTCTAAATCTTAATAGACTGTCATGCTTTTAAGAAGTAAAGAGCATCTCATATGTACTTACCACATCCATAAGTATTTCCACAAGATTAGCATGATCCATGGTCACCACCGCCGTCTCTCGCGACGCCTCTGACTTCAGCCCTAACTGTTTTGGGCCAACACCTTTCGGAAAACTCCGTGCATACTCCTCCTCATTCAATATCTCAGGAGTATTATCCAAACCTTGAGTCCATAATGGCTCACCAAGTTGAGCCATACTAATGAGCTCCTCCATTGCAGCCACTGCAAGCTCAATCACCATTGACTTGTCGATCTCAGACTGTATCGTGGGTTGGATGTTGAATTCGCTAACTCCGAGATCCAGTGATGATACTATGGTCTTTCCGACATACTTTGCAGCAATACCTGATATCCTGACGATCTGTGACAAGAGAGTTAGAACCGATAGAGTAGAGAATTATACTTCTCAAGAAACTTCAGAGGTCCATTGCAGCAAAAGGAATTTAAGATGGTATCAGAGCAACCCATATTCGTAGCTCATTGAACACATGCTGAAATGGAACTTTAGTGGACAAATGTATTACTACTAAAAATAGAATAAGTTTCGGCCTATTAAAAGGATATATGCTCAACTTGTAGGATATGTAGTATAAAACTATTAGGCTATATATTTTGTATTACTATTAGAATAACAAGGATGTTTTTAATTCATAAGGATCTTACGTACATATTCGAATATTATGGTACCATATCAGTACAAAACTTTTTAGGCTAATTAGCTTTCCTCTAAAATTACTCAAACTTGTAACTCCTGTACAAATCTCAATTTAAAGCTAATATTGTGAAAAAAAAAATATTCTTGCATATAGCGTACGTAGTTCATGTTTTTGCGAAAGAAAAACCATCCTCAACTTGCAAGGACATATCACAAATAAATTGTGACCTTTATTCTTTACCAGAACTGCCTAGTTCTCATGCTCTAAAAAGTATATTAATTAAGAAGGACAAGGATTGTAATTAAATGGAGGAATTATTGAGAAAATGTTTAATTAGTAGTACATACCTCTTCTCTCAGTGTAGCATTTTCGAGTCTAAGATGATGCTCATCAAAAGACATATCCCCGAGAGCAGCAGGGCCGCTGCAGTTGGGGCAGGAGGCGCTGCTGAGGGCCTCCTTGTACTGCATATTTTCAGCCCGGAGCTGCTCATTCTCTGCTCTTAACTGATTGTTCTCATGTCTCTCATGTTGAGCCTATGTATCATGAATTAAGAAATCAATTAGTTAAAGGTTAATTGCATATGCACACCTGTACTATATATGATGATATATCCACTTACACCCTTCAAATTAATTGCACATAATAAAACTAGCTGCAGTTTCCTAGTTCTGCACTTACTACCCTTGTAATTTTATTGTTGCAGATAGACCCCCTGCTTTAACTTTTCTTGATGCTATTATCCTCAGATCGAATCATTAATGTAACCCATCGGTAATATCTAACAAAAGTTTACCGAGGCTAAAAGAGTCAAAAGAATTAACCCAACAGGCCTATCTGCAAAAATGAAACTAAAGGGGTAGTAAGCTTAAAACAACAATGTGTTGCTGGGGGTTTATGTGCAATTAATTAACCAATTTTTAATTAGCGCTTACGCATAAGTCAGTTAAAGGATGATAAACCATCTCCCATTCTTAGTTTAACTTTAAAAACAATACTAAGTTATCATTTAAGTTAAGGACAAAAAATAACTAGAGAGTTTAAGTGTTATAATAAAAGAAAGCTTAGAGGGTTTCAAGTAGCTACGTACATTCTCTGGAAGGGATGATGAAGGGGAAGCAGCTAGTTCGACTGTCCATTCAGTCTAGACATAGTTTTTTTTTGGAGGAGTAGGGTAGGGCTGCCGCGCGGGGGTTGGGTGGGGGGGTGGGGGGGGGGGGGGTGGCGTTCTTGTTGGGTGGTGGTGGTTGACTGGTTGAGGAGATGGGGCTAGTTTGGTTGGCTAAAATAAGCCAAGAAATGCATTTCCCATTCTGACAACTCAGTCCACATATGCAAAAATAGGTTTGGGCTTTTCTTTTATCAGGTTTAGTTTACAACTGAAATATGAGAAATGGGCTGGATAATTGGCCGCGAACTCAGCAAAATTGGAAACACCCATTTTTGCACCGTTCAAAACGAGCGGAAATGGGATGAAACGTACTTTGACTCTGACAACCCATTTTCTATCTCTCTTTCGGTTTCGCTCAGTTGTTTTTTTTTTTTTTTTGGGGGGGGGGGGGGGGGGGGGGGGGAGGT
>JBAKGM010000365.1:31441880-31452656 GCA_037177215.1 Asparagus racemosus | reverse complement strand
ATATATGTTTGGTGGTATTGTCAAAATTAAATTTGTACAATTGTATGTAACACTAAAATGACATGTAATCCGTTAAAAACTCAACATGGCAATGCAGCACTAGAAAACATGTAAATAATAAATATAGAGTACTTACGTACATAAATACATAGATGTATTTGTGTATCCATAAATCCCAAGACTCCAAACACATTTCTATAGTGAAATGTCATACATATGATTACCTTTATGCAAAAATTTTAGTTTATCATATAAAATGAATCGACGTTGGATCTTCAATGTTCTATATAGTAGCTGAATGTATCTAACTTTTAACTGTCAAAACATATTTAAAGTATTCTAGTTTTATATAGGTCAATGGTTTGATATCGATTTTTTCATTATAGTGTTGATGTATACATAAAAGTGAATAAATATCTCAAATATATATGATAAACAAGAACTATACGAGAAACATAAAATATGTGTCTCAAAGGTGGCCTGCAAGTGTTTGAAACGCACACTAGCACATTATAATTGACGACACATTCGAGAAGTGTTTGACACATACCTGAGGAGAATCAAAGAAGTGTCTTTTACCGTGTGACGTGTCTGACACAAGTATGAATTCATAAAGGAAGTGCTTGTGTAATGCTTTACATGGATTATATGCATGCTAGTATAAAAGTTCACACCTATTTGCAAATCTCGTATGTGATCAATAGCGTTCTTGATGTTCTTTCCTTAGGTATTTGGAGGTGTTGGTATTGCTTGCTTTCCGTTGGGACTCATATTTTCATTCATACGGCGCCCCAAGGCAGTCATCACTCGTTCCCAGTATATAAAGGTCTGTTGTATCCCTCATAGGTTTACGGCTTTTGTATAAAATATCTGTTAGTTTTAGTGAAGACTATCTTGGCTGTTTTCTTTGAGTTCCTGCAGGAGGCAACTGAACTTGGGAAGAAAGCTAGAGAACTGAAGAAGGCTACTGAGACCCTTCATCAGGAGGAAAGAAGTGGTTCCAAAGGGAGAAAATGGCGCAAAAATGTGAAGGCTATTGAGAAGGTATGCCTTTTTCTATTTCCAAAGATTATCTGTTCTTGACGTCTTGTGTAGTTGTGGCCATTAACTTCTTTTCATGCTTTTTATGCTGCTTCAGCAGCATTTTGAATTTTGCCTCAATATGTTTTGCTCCCGTGACTTAATTGTCAGTCGAAAGTCCTATTACAGGTATATCAAAGTTAACTTTCTCTTTGATATGCAATCCTACATATATTATACAGATGTCCTAATATGGAAGCGGTATAAGCCTCAGAAAATGCTAAAGTTATCTATATTAAGTGTTCCATACTTTATCTTCCAGTTTGTGCATTTGTTTCTTTATTTATCATTGCCAAACTCTAGAGAAGCTCTGAAATGAGTATCTTGCTGTTAATATTCTCCATCTGCGTCTGGGCAAGTACCATTGGGCCCATACTCTTTAATCCTTAGTTGACTGTCCAAACCTGATTGATAATTGATTTATAACCTTGATGCATTGATTTGCGTGATCAGTACTGAAATGAGGAGTTATCATCCTAATAACAAGATTTTTGACGTTGCCAATTAAATTTAAACAACAAGCTCTATGTTTTCAGAACTTGCTACTAGTGCTTTAAGTCGCAAGGACTTACTTTGCTTCATGTATGTTATTACCTTTATTTGCTTACTTACTTTTTTTTATTTCTTGGTGTTTTGGTTCCAAAAATTAGCTTTGCTTGTGGTTTTGTATCCCGATTTTCTGAGATTTACAAAAAATAAGAGCTGAATGTTTCTTCTTTTTTATGTAATAATTGAAATAAAATAACTAACTAATTGTTTGGTGTCATGAAAATTCAAAGTTCTTTTCTGAGAGAGTAGAATAGGATCTTACATTCCAGTCTCAGAACAGTAAGAGCTATTTTTTTCCCTCTATTTTACAACCTTGGATTCAAATTTGTTTAAAGGTAATATATACATGAGTAGATTAGCGGCCATCCATCTACATCATACTATAAGCCAGTCTGACAAATTTCTCCGCGTTAATCATATAACGGTTTTCTGATGGCAACTAATCTTGCACCATCATCTCCTTCTGTTATATAATGATTATGGTCTTGGTCCGTAATTTTGGTTCCACAATGTCTGCTAGAGGTGAGTATCAGAAGTATGGCCGCTATACACGTTGAGGTGTATTCGTGTCCAGCAAAGGGGCCTCTTGTCATGCTATTTTTCAAGGGAAGAAGAAACCTTGTCGTTTTTCACTGGAAGCTTTATTGTCATTTTTCCTGATCAAGTGCATGCACATGCACACACGGACACGGACTCAGACTGACACAAGAATGCATCTTAATTCTTAAACATCTACTGCCATTCTCAGAACACCTGCACATTTTATGCTTTGTTTGTTTTAAGGAAAAGCCAGTCTATATATTTAATTCTTGGTGAAGTTCTGTTATGAACCAGTCCATTTCCATGTATCTGACTGATCTTTTCTGAGAGTCTTCTGAGGAATACTATTTTCTATTGCATTTCATAGGAGTTGCTCCTTCTTGAAGATGATATGAAGGCTTTGGAAGAGATGTACCCTCAAGGAGAAAAGGTGATCATAACAATATTCTTATTGGATAGATATGCTCGAGTTTCCCATCTATTGATATCTTCCTTTTCATTCTTGTATAGGCAGAGACTGCTTGGGCTCTTACTGTCCTTAGTTATTTGGGAAAACTGCTGTTGGGGATTTTTGGGTAAGTACTATGTTCACGAATGAAGTTATTATTGGATCCTTCATATTTTATCTCAACAAATCTGAGTCTGTTTTCCACTTTGGCTCATTTTAATGTAATTGATTAAATTAAGTCTTCTTACACTATGGTTCATGATGTTGTACAAAAAACATTTGATGAATCCTTCTTTTGAAAAGTAAAGCTATTACCTATTTTGTTTGGGGAACCCAATAAATTGGAAGGTTGAAGCACATGTTACCTTGAAGTTGTTTGGATTGATACGTTGACACAGGTAACAGGGTTAGAGAAGAAACACAAGTGAGAGAACAGCTATTGCACAGCATATTCAGTAACATTGGCTTAAGAAATGTATTCTCCTTAGTAAGTAGTTTCAGCATACATTCCCATTTTGTTAGCTTAATATTGGCAGTGTACCAAAACGTACCTGCCTGCACCTAAGCACTTGGGTGGTATCTTAGACTTTGCATGTTTGTGGTCCATGTAAGACTGGGCTTCTTAATCTCAAGTTTTAGGCATTTGGAGTCCCTTTAAGCAAAAAAATTCATTATCTGTGAGAGCGGGGGAAAGAGTAGAGGAGGTCGGAAGAAACGAGATGAGAAGAAAATTGAGTGACAAAGAGAGTTAGTGAATTATTCTCGTGAAAATGGACTCAATGCAGTCGATTATGGTAGTAGAAGTTAAAATGATTTGGTGTTATGGATGAACAGATCTTCCTCATGCATAAGTTTACTCAAATAAGCTTTTTATCTGCTGAATTTTTATTACATTTGTGAGTTTGCACACTCTTTCTAGGATACTATGGTTACATCTCATACTACTACAATTAGCGAAGTGGATGTTGGGCATGTAAAATGACAAAGCTAGATGTGCATTGTAAAAAATATGGTCTAATGTCTCCAGCACACCTCGATAGGACTCAGAAATCAGAATGAGCATTCATGGCGAAGTTTCTCCTTAAAGGTTCTGTCTGATCAGTATAGCTTACTGGTTTACCAACCATAGGGAGCTTTTAATCTTCGTTGGTGCTCTACTCTTCCAAATCAGAGAGAGTTTGTTTTACTTGTCATGCTTGTGGTTAGGCCATCAGTAATACATGGATAAAACAACCGAAATTGATCCCTTATTCCCAGTACTGCTTGTCCTTGGAAGGTGGCAGTGAACTTTCATCCTCCCATCAGAAAAAAAGAGAAGGCCGGCCTTAACCCTCTGTTATTTCATGGCTTGCAGCTTTTGCTGCCTTTATTTGGGTTTCCATTTTCTTGATAGGTGTCCATTTAGAAAGAAACATGTGGACATATTAATACCTGCCTCAGCCTTTAGCTTTTCTGCAATATTGTTTGTTACACCTTAGTATATATTCTATGTCTATTCTCTTGAGGATGATTGAGTTCTGAACTCTTTTTTTTTTCAAGGTTAATTGTTTCAGTGGCATGGGTTGTGCATATTATTATATATTCATTGATCAGTCCTCCTCTTTCCCCTTTCTTAAATGAAGTGTTCATCAAATTGGATGATGTCTGGGGTATGTGTAAAATCAGTAATGCCTATTTATTAGTTTGTTTCTTTGATGTCTTCTTAAACTATCATTTATTTGACACTATTTTTGTTTATTGAACCAGGACTGTTAGGTACTGCAGCATTTGCATTTTTCTGTTTCTACCTTCTAATTGCAGTGATTGCTGGAGCTATGATGCTTGGTCTAAATCTAGTTTTTATAACCATTCACCCGATGAAGTAATCACTTATCCAACATGTTTACCTGATGGACGTCTTTTGTATTCCTCCATTTTTGCTTAAAAAAAACTTTGTATCGTCTATTGATTGACTGGATTTCAGGTGGGGAGCAACTCTGATGAATTCCTTCCTGTTTAACGTGGGACTCATCCTTCTATGCTCCATCAGGTCCGTATGCTAAAGATTTATTCCTTCTGAAATGGACATAATCTCGTTAAGACCTTGTTATGTCAGTCATAGTTCTGTCAGAGATCCTGCATGTTATAACCTTGAGGTTGATGTTTTACTGCATTAACTTATCAAACGAAGAGGCAAGCTTGTGACTACGTGAACTAGCTTCCATATTTTAGTGTTTTATCTATTGTTAAGATTTCTCTAATTCAATATATGATAATCCTTTGGTTGCTTGAGAGAGGATGTGGTTGCTTGAGAGAGGATGGGGTCGTATCTGGATGTTTTGATTTCCTGGTTTTTCCAAGTATCAAAAACTGCTTCATAATTCAAGTAGCAAGGCACTCCTTCCTACTTTTCGTAACACACCTTTCAAATGAAAAGGCAAGTTTGTGATGACATGAACTAGCTTCCTTATTTTAGTGTTTTATACATTGATCATGATTTCTCGAACTCAATATATGATAATCCTTTGGTTGCTTGATAGAGGGAGTAGTCAGATCTGGTTAGTTTGAATTTCTGCTTTTTCCAAGTATCAAAACTGCTTCGTAGTCCAAGCAGCATGGCACTCCTTCCTACTTTCATTTTGCCATGTGTCTAATTTTCTCTTTTTGTTATTAAGTTGAATTCAGACAAAGTATGCATTTAGCACTTAGCAGTAGAGGCGATTTTGTTATCATCTCTTCTTTTATTAATATCCATGCAATCATAAATGTCTTTGCCTTCAGTTTCTACCGGGGTATCCTGATCAAGTTGACTGATGCATTAGGCAGGTGATACAAGTTCCTAGACACCCTCATTAGCTTTAAGAACAAAGGGAAGAAACTAAGTTTCTCATTCTTATTTCGTAATGTAAAGGATTCTATTTTCAGATCATTGTAATATGTAAATTAGTGCATGTAATAAACTGTATCTCAACTGGATTCATATCAAGCTTAGCTGAATGACAAAACTAGCCTCTGGAGATGACATCATAAAGCTCGATGGCAATATAATTCTTTGCATTTTCATTTTGAACTGCTCTTTAGTTTTGAGGAGTAAAGTCAAAATCAGTTACAATAATCAAACTTTCTCGCATTTGTGCCTTATTCTTACAAGGATACTTGTTGACCAAATATTGCTGGTGATGAAAGTAAATAACTTCTTTTGCAGCGTGATTCAATTCTGTGCCACAGCTTTTGCTTCCTATGCACAAGCAACTGCTGCGCAGGAGATATTTGGCCACACGCTACAGTCTCTTCGCGGAATTAAGTATTTGTACAAGTAAGTCATGGCTGCTAAACTAATTCGTTCTTCTCATGCATGATCTTTATCATTCCATTTTTATTTCCTAACTTATTTGTGTTGGACAGGTATAATGTCTTCCAATATGGCTTTGTCGGTTTTGCCACACTGACCCTCTTCTACTATGCAGCATTTGTAAGTCTCTTGAAAAAAGATGTTGCATGGCCTGTTATTATTACTGATACTAATATGTGGTGTTCTACTTTCTTTCCTCTTCTCTTTTCTGCACTCAGGGATGGAGAAAGAGAAAACCAAGTGCTAGGTTCCAGCTTTCCAGTTAACCATATATCATGCATGAAGTCTAAATCAAATCCCTTGAAGTTTTTATGCTGTTTGCGTGTTTTAAACTGGTACCAGATTGCTACCTCTTGTGCCTTCCAACTCTTTTATTGCCTGCAACTGAGAGCCTGCACGAATCAGTTGTCCACTGGAGATTAACAGAGCAGAGCTTCCTGACATTTTTGGATGGTCTTCGTCAGATACATCCTTTGTGTAATTAATACCATTTCCCTTCCCTGGCCTTTTTTCTTCTTACTGCGAAATGTATTATCTATCCCTTGGTTCGCCCCCATTCTGTAATCTAAATTCCCAGAGAAGCGAAGATTTATAGATTATGTCCGTGCATTTTATGCATTGTGAGTGAAGTTTTGTAATTCTTTTCATTTGTGTAAGAAGAAAACAGCATGGTTTGTTCATGTATGTGGTTGATCGGCTTCTTGTGGTCTAAATGGTGGTCTTCTCCGAGAAATCTCTCCATGTTCTTTCTTTTTTCTTTTTAAGTTACAAAAGCAGGTCATATATCTCAAAAACTGATGCCTGGAGTGTTATCGAGCAGAATCTCATATAGCTCTCCCAGCATATCATTTACCGAGGAAAATGGCTTCCATAGTATTTTAACCAGGTCTGCTACAAGATTAGTTCTATTGTCTTCTATATAGATGTGTGAAATTTTAGTTGACTGTACATAAATTTAGCATGGCAGCCATGTTCTCGTACAACATGCGTGCGTTAAGTTCTGACACATCTTTTGACCGTCTG
This sequence comes from Asparagus racemosus, assembly GCA_037177215.1. Lineage (NCBI taxonomy): Eukaryota > Viridiplantae > Streptophyta > Magnoliopsida > Asparagales > Asparagaceae > Asparagus > Asparagus racemosus. The sequence goes on along the minus strand of JBAKGM010000365.1, from coordinate 31,445,685 downwards.
AGTAAAAACTTTAGAATCTCTTTCATCCTCAGTTTTCCCCCCAAGTAATGTAGAGTAGATCTCACCGATCCATATCATGGTACTTTCAGTTTCGGAATGGTGATAAAATGACAATAGCAGTATCGATACAGGTATCCCTTCCTAGTACCAAGTTTCCACGACTGTATCCAACAACAAACATTGTTTGCTGCCTCGCACGGTTGAACTTCGCCTGAACCATCAAAGTTCATGTCAATACCATCAACTGAATTGTGTGTCATGAAGCCTGGAGATGGGACTTATCGTGAAATTCCAGATTAACTTATGGCATAGCAGAGCTTAGAATATCGTCGCGCAGGGAGTAACGTGTTTCATGGGACCATCCATGGGGTGTTAATAGCATGTAAGGGATACGCATTTCTTAAATCTCTTGATCCAGTTTTTTTTAATTACAATATTCAATGCCTTTTGAATTTTTGAACCTTTTCTTTTAACTAATTCGAGCGTGAGGTGTTTCAAACGAAAGGGGTCGCCGAAAATGCACACTTGCTTGCACTAATGGCAATTTATGGCTTTGAGAGGGATAATCCTCAAGTTCACTTGCTTGTGTGCTCAGGGGAGAACATTAGAAAGGCGAGGAGGAAAATTCCAGCAGTTACTTGCTTTGGCTAGCACACTACAGCCATTTCTTAAGTCCCCAGATACCCCAACATTGATGATTTTAAGTTGATCTCTATTCCTAGTTAGTCCCCAGGATTACTAACACCAACAGCTCCCCTCAAATTAGGAGAACTAATTTGGTTGCAAGTAATCAGACTAGTAAGTCCATAATTTGCTACTCTCTTCTTCTTTCCACTAAAAATGCCCTTGGAATTATTTTGATGCGATCAATCACCAATGCTAAAAAAGAAGTGTAGTATAATGGCAAAGAGGAAAGTACAGAATTTAGTAACGTCAACCGACCTCTTCTATGAGCTTCGCACAAGGCTGATGACGGTTGCCAATCTTCTTTATTTGGAGAGATGGTTTTAATGGGAAAGGCTGATATTATAGAGTTTGGATCCTCTCCATTATAAAAAAAATTGTATTAGAGATACCACTATTTTTAATTCTAATCGTTAATTATCTAATGGTTGATTGTGATACATTCTAAACCTAACACTCACCACAACCCCATATGTTGCACTCATTTCTAATTTACACCAAAAAAAAAAAAAATAAAATAAAATAAAAATCATAACCTCCTACTAAATAATCAATGGTTGTGATTAAGCAGTGATCTCTCCACTAGTTTTTTTGGTAGTAGAGAGGATCAGAATCCGATATTATATTTCTACGACCAACTTTACAGGATAATGTTTACACCATTTACCAAATTATAACGGCTAACAACTTGGGATATATAAGCGTCGCGTTTAACAACTTGGGGTAGTTAAGTGCAAAGGTGGTGTAACTATTAGGTATTTAAAGTACCATTTAGCCAAATAGAAAAAATGCTAGGTAAACCACTCTTTTCCATACTTATTTTACATTACCAGAGAGAGAAATAAGAGAGGGAAGTGCGAGCCCCTTTTAACAAGTCAATCAATTTTCAAGAGGTCGGAGAAATGAAGAGGATAGAGCTATGGAAGTAATTAAAAAGTAGCGTGGAAGTAGTTTAGTTATTACTACTCCATTAGTGATAATTCATCATTCTCCTCCGCAGGCTACGAGCAGTCCTCCATAGTGTACACCCTCATTCACCTCCATAAGCTATGAGCACCAATCTACTTGAGATACTCCAAATCGTAATTACTTGGAGTGCTCGTCATTTTTAAAGGAAGTCCGGAACATCCTCGCCATAGCCGGAACTCGCCTCATTTAAGTCAGAACCGCATCAGATGAGATGTTAACCATAACAGTGTGCACCAAGTTCAAAATCTGAATTATGCAAGCAAAGCTAATTAAAGCAAGAGAGAGCTCATAGATAAAGGCCTAAAAGCACAATGACATGCAAAATTCCACTGGATGCAAATAAGAAATCCAGTTTTCATGCAACAACCAGTTAAGCAAAACGCTCCCTGAGACTTTGGCAGTGAGAATCCATGCATCCTGAAGGCATGACATGTTGTCAAATTCACCAACAAATGTTAACTAGGGCCCAGGTGTGAGGGGGAAAAAAAGGACATTGTTCATCCCGCACGGGGAAAAATAACAACATACCCTACCTCACGGAAACACTCCAAGAGATTCGACAACAATGGATATAGAAGAAAAAGAAATACATTAAAGGGTTAATTGTGAACATACCCCCGTAGTATCACACAATTGTGAATAGACCCCATATAGTTTTATTTGTTGCAAATACACTCCCTGCGTGAATTTTGACACTTAAAATTGTTAAAAAGATTTGACGAGGTGGATAGACCCCCTACGCTTCTATTGGTGAGGATATACCTTCAGCTGCTAATCTTTTTTACTTTTAAAATAATCGGAAAAGTTCACTAAGGGGTGATTCGCACTTGGCCCAATACTATAGGGGACCTATTCACAACAAATAGAATTACAGGGCGTCTATTCACAATTGGGTGATATTAGAAGGGGTCTGTCTGCAATTAACCCTACATTAAACTCCAAACGGTTAAAATGGAAAAACAAAATTGAAAGGGAACCAAACACAGATAAATCTGCACCCTCACATTCTCCCCCTCCCTTCTTTCTCTTTGTTTTCATTTAATAATTACATTTAACATAATTGACAAAAAAAATCAGGAATTGAGAAACAAAAGGTTTATGATATTTAATTGGATGTTTAAGTCCCACAGTGGTATGCAAACATTACTTCTGACATGAAAAGGTAGCAGTAGGGCACCATAGGAAGAAATCGTCCAGTAAACACCAGATATTTCAACACACTAAATTTCTGAAGAATGGCTTCTCGATCTATTTCTAACGATCCTTAAAGAATCATTTCTACATACCCCTCTCTCTCTTTAAAAGCTCTAAGGCTGAAACGGCCACACCCTACCTTGCAAGTCAGCCATCGCTACTCCGTAACGGTCACTTGCAACCATTATGATGTGGCATGCTGCCACTGAAATTTCAACCTGATCAAGATTCAGGCGCAGGTTATTTGTGTTCTTTTTGGAGGTGGGTGTCTGGGTCCTCAAAGACATGGTTGATTACTTGTACCAAAGAAGGATACATAGTACACACACTAGCCGAGGGGAGGGAGGAGATGGTTAGCCTCGAAAAAGGTGAATAAGGCGATGACAATTGTGAGATCGGAGGTGAACAGAAAAGATAACGTGGTTCCCATCAGGAGCTCTGTTGCACCCGAACCAACAAAAAGCCTCTTGGCAAAATGCCAAAGCCCTATTATGTTATATATGCACAATCCAATTTGACGAGGATAGAACAACACACATTTTTACAGTTGTTAATGCAATGAAGAGCAACATGACAATCAACGTGACCTGATTATCGGACCAAAGTTGGAAAATGGGCATGTTTGTATAGGGCCACAGGAGATAAATGGGTCAATCTGCACGGCTATCAGTTAAAAGAGTTGGAAAATTGGCATGTTTGGACAGGACCATAGGAGATAAATGGGTCAATCTGCACACCTATCGATTGAAAGTGTCGGGTGCCGGAATGAGCCTTTGACCCAAATTACATGCTGGTGACCCAACTAATAGTCATATATAAATCTCATTCAATATTCACTAGACGCAAGCATAGCCTTTTTCTCTCCAAACTCACCTCATAACTAATCTCATCGACAAAACCCCAAGTCTGTGACTCCTTTGCTTGGTAGAGCATCATCTCAACTGCCCAGCACAATACA
>JBAKGM010000365.1:31421980-31441780 GCA_037177215.1 Asparagus racemosus | reverse complement strand
ACGACTGATAGATGCATGCATGATGTCATGCTTGGATCCTTTAGGAACTACAGGTAGGATCTGTCTAAAGTCTCCACTGAGTATTACAGTTAATCCTCCAAATGGCTAGTTAGCTAAAGTTTCATTGTCTTTTCCCAATATATCTCTAAGACTCCTATCAACTACTTCAAATGCATGTTTCTGCACCATAGGGGCTTCATCCTAAATGATCAAGCTTGTTTGCTTTAATAAATCTGCTTCGGCACTACCTTGTCTGATCCCACAAGTAGATGTATCTTTCAAGATGATTGGTATCTGAAATCTAGAATGAGCAGTTCTACCCCTTGGTAATAAGATGGATGCTATGCCTAACGAGTCAACCGGCAAAACAATTCTACCTTCAGATCGTAATTTTGATATAATTGCTTTCCACACGTATGTTTTACCGGTTCCACCATGTCCAATACGTCCTTAAAAACCCCAATACATCCTTAAAAACCTCACATTCAAGGTACATGACTTATTTTTTTAATTGTTTAGGTCTTGTTAGAATACAAATCATGTACAATGAACTTGATTTTTTTAAAGCTTATTTTTAAAAGTTTAGTGAAAATTTGTCCGGGAGCTGGTTGATTGCAACAAAAATCTATTTTAAAAGTGATTTATGTGTAAATTGAAATTAAAAGGTGAATTATGTATAATTTTAAGGTGGTTTCTAGGGAAAAATGACCCTTTCATTTTTTATCATTTCATTTTCATGCACATAGATGTATTAGATTATGGAAGATATAGACTATGATATTTTTTTCCAAGTTCATTTATATTCATAATTAGTAAATGTCTGCAAACATGGCAAGTGTCATGTCTGCTTAGTATCTGATTCACATGTACTTAAACTCAATGTCTCAAATCATTGCATTGATATTAAAATGCAATGATAATAAATTTCTAAGTTTTTCCTGCTCTATATGCCAATGTCCATATTCAAAATTTTGTAATTACCTTGAATTTCACATTTTACTTATTGCATTTCTTGAAAAAAATGTTACGATCGCTTGATTATTCACCATTACAACACAAAATCATCATAATTGAAACACCCGCCACCACGCCCACCTTTCACTACTACAACACAAAATCATCATAATTGAAACCCCCCCAACCCCCCCCCCCCCCCCCAACACCTCAACAGAATGGTTTTAAAAAGTTACACTTTGTTCACTTATTTTAACTTTTAGTCAAATAATCATCGGTTTGTTTTATATAGTTGCCAATAATAATCACATGCATTTTATACAACATAGAGAAAATTATCATGTTATATGAATATAGTTTTTACATCTAAATCAACCTTGAAATATGAAACAAACGGGTCAAATATCTCTTTCAAATTCTGCATATTCAAGACTCGGAGCTATTTTTGTAATTAGATTATCTTTTGTGAAGCTACATAAAACAGTCAGGACAGTTTAGTCTTTCTCTAAATTGGCAGCTCCAAATATGCAAAACTAAAGAAATTGTTGTACATCTTAAAATTATAAATGTGGAGGGCCTTATTTGCAAAATTTCCATTATCTTCTCATCCACTTGTGGATAAAAAACCGTCAGCCGCGTTTTGGATCGATTTCATCGCGCTTTCTGGAGAAGCCTGTTTGCTGTTTGAGGTGCACAGCTGATCCATATATTGATAAGAGATATTTGCGTTTTATTTGTGGTTTGTTTTAACAGTAAGATTTAGGTCAGGATGCGGATTAGTTTAAGTTGTTAACGTAATAAATAGTTCGATTTTAATTTGTGGGACCGCAGCCTATCTGACTACTGTATAACTATTCACCAAGACTAATCTGGCCCTCGGGGATCTAGGGGAATGCATCAAAGCTTCGGATTAGTTTCACACTCAAAGGTGCCGTTAGGGTTGTGGATTAATCTTAATATATATAATAGATTTTGAAAAATCTATAATGAAAATCGTGTTTGTTTGTGATGGATATTAAAGATGATTTGTACGAGGAATAAAATTCAATCAAATTTTGTTTGGTTGTACACGAATTTTATTGAGGATATGCGACTAAATTCACAAATCCGGTTGAAATTAGCGCAATTTTAGGAAGGTTTATTTGATCCATTTATTTATGTCGCAACCTCAAATCTATGCGTAAAAAATAACAAGCAAACAATGCATTTATTAAAAATCCCTGATGTTTAACTTGTGGGTCCTATTTTTCTAATGCAATGATGCAAAATTCAATGCAAACAAAGAGCCCCATCCTGGTTCGTTATTGAAATAAATTGATTTTGTTTTGATCAAGAAAAAAATTGATTAAAATAGGATTAGTTTTAGGGACATTTTTCGATTTAGACAAAACAGAGCTAACGCTGGCTCAGTTTTCAAACAAATATTTTTTCAATTCGAAATGAACCAGGATTAGTCTTGGGATTATTTCATGCCCTTTAAATTACTGATACGTGCGTGCTAAAGCTCAAGGTAAAAAGTTTTTTTTCAGATAGTATTAGGATTTACCTTTTTTTCCCTCAATAATCTAATCTGGAATTGAACATAATTTGATATTTATTGTTTTGCATGTATTATGATAATACTATAATTTGATAAACTAGTTATTTGCGGTTTTTAAACATGTTTCTCTTACTCTTCAGTTACGAGCGCTCAGCCTCTCAATCTCGTGAGAACATAGCCTCTCTTCGGCCTCATTTTTAAGTTTTTGTATTGTTAATTAACAAAATATACTAGATAATTATTTGCAGCTCATGCACAAATTCTGAGGACTCGCTTCTTCAATTCAATCATGAGAGCTCAACCTCTCAATCTCATGAAAAAATTGTTACAACGGGGGCTACACAGACGCAGAAGATGTCTTTATATACAAAGTGAATAATAATACAGTGCTACGTAATCACAGTAGAGACAGAGAGTAGCACACTTAACGTTGTTCAGTCAGTATGACCTACGTCCACGGGCGATAACAATAGAGAAATTAACTAATCATAAAAGAGAAGATTATTAAAGGAGACGACTCTAATATCTCCCCAAACTCACAAAGAAGAGAACAAAAAAAACTCTCTTTTTCTTTTTTTTTCTCCTTTTCTTTTCTCTCTAACTCTCTCCTTCTTCTCTCTATCCCGAACGCATCTAACTCTTTACAACTCTTCCTCGTTTTATAACATTTCACTTCTAATATGAAATAGGCAATGGTGGGTGTAATAGATGGGCTAGGCTAAGGATACAGTGAGGCTAGAGAGTAGAGGGTTTGGTGGGTCAAACATGTGTGTCATGTGGAAGGAGAATTCAAATTGGTTTTTCCTTCCTCATTCAAAGTCACGTTTAACAAAACCTCACGCCAAGACCATCCTACTCCTCTTTGCCTCACTCCCCTACACCTCTCAGTCCCTCCTCTCTTCATCCACCACCTCCCTCGTATATTCGCAACGCCATAGTTCTGTCAACTCCGTATGCAATGTCCTCACATTCGCCAATTCTCCGGCTTTCTGCACCCCTCTTCTTCGGGGCCTTCACCAAGCCACATTGTCACAAATCTCCTCTGTCACATTAGTTCCATAAAATTTAACAGATATCGCCTCTGAGTGAAATTTCGGAGTCTATCTTAGGGTTAAAAAAACAAAGAATCACTCAAGGGTCCATTTGCCAAAATGGAACTGCAGGGTATAGTACGTTCAAAACAACTATTCTACGTGGCGTCCATGTAAAATTAACCTTGTTATTGCCAATTTACCATTATCACACTCCGACTATTATTTTTTTTAATATCTAATAATCATCTGGTTCATTAATGACTCTTAAATTTCTTATGCTCCGAGGATACTCCCTATTATCTCCAACGTCTTTTAAGGAATATTAGACCTGACACCGATTATGATTGCAGCTGTAAATATGTATGTTACTGTTTTCTTACCAAGCGGAAGCTTTATTAATCGATAACTAGATGTTCTATCCAGCACGTAACTCCCAAAGTTTACGCTTTGTATTAATTTCTACTTTGCATTATTGCAAGAATAAATAGTCTTCAAACCAGCAATATGTGCTCTGTGCATTCTCCATCATCAAAGAATTAAGTAAGGTCTGCCTCCTCATATTCGCCGCAGCCAAAAATCCGATACGCCGCCTCCTAGCGGCTCTCCACGCTCGCCGTTCAAGCACTATCGCTGCCCCGGTCGTCGAGACTATGGAACAAGTTCCGCTACCACCGCCTTCCACCTCTTTCGCACCTCTTGGTCTTGACCAGTCACTCCGATCAACCTGGGCTCATCGGGCCTGGGTCGCACTCGGCTCTCTCTCTATCATCATCGCCTTGACCAATTCAGTCCTCGCTGCATTCCGTTCCGGTTCGATCATCAAACCCATCCTCGCCGCGGTCCTCGGATACGCTATCGCCGACCTCGCTACCGGAATTTACCATTTTGCCATCGACAACTACGGAGGCCCGTCGACCCCGATCTTCGGCTGGCAGATCGAGGCCTTCCAGGGCCACCACCGTCGACCGTCGAACATCGCCCGGCGACAGCCCGCCAACAACCTCTACCCCCTCGCTCGCGGGGTGTTCTTCGCAGTCGTCCCGTTGGAACTTGCGGTCGTCAGCACTAAAGGCGATGAATCGACAGCTGCGGCCACCCACGCCTTCATTGGCGTCTGTGCCGGGCTTCTCGTGCTGAGTCAGCAGTTCCACGCGTGGGCCCACGGGACGAAAGGGAAGGTGCCACGTTGGGTGGAGGCCCTACAGAGGGCGGGGGTGCTGATTTCGAGAGATATGCACAGGGCGCACCACAAGATGCCGTACAACAACAATTATTGTATAGTGAGCGGGCTGTGGAACAAAGTGTTGGATGAGAATAAGGTGTTCGATATGGTGGAGATGGCCGTGTTCTTTGTGTTTGGGGTTAGGCCCAGGTCTTGGGGTGAGCCCACGGCAGAGTGGATAGAGGAGAAGACAGAAGAAGAGTAGAGGGCAGAGAGATTGTGAATCAAATTGTGTGAAGTAAAAATTGCACCTATGCTATTTGTATATTGAAAAAAAGACTCTTTAAGCACACAAAAGAATACAATGTATCATGTATTATTTTAATAGAAAATTAGAATTCTTCTATGGTGTGTTTATTTTCTATCTGTAATCAGACTTCGCGTCAAATTAAATTTATCAAAGATTAAAAAAGTTTCTAATTATAGTCAAATATTTGGTAATTCTAATCAAATCATAATTATTCATGATTAAAAAAATCTAATAACCATATTTTTATTATATTTAATCATTCATTTTTAAAATTTTAATAGTGACATTTTAAATTCTCTTCTTTTTTATATGTAAATGAGGGATTCATGGTTTACTATTAGCCTTACATTTCAAAAAATTGCCACATGATTCTCCTTAATATTTTAACAGATAAATTTCACTAAATCTGTAATAAGTTTAGATGTGTATCATACACGGCTGTTTCATACAAAGCAATGAAGATAAATTATATGGCATTAATACAACTGCCCACATAGACCAACCAGAACTCATTACCCAAAACGGATTGAATCTGTCGCTAGATAGACCTAGTTTGATATTTTTACAATCATCGAGAAAATAAAGATAAAATTTATCAACATGCTTCTAAGTTAAAGCATCAGCATGATGTCTCAATTTACCACCATCTACTTGATCTTCCTTGTGCCACCTCATATTCTTGGCAATGTCTTTGTTCATATACAATCGTTGTAATCTAGGGACCAATGGAAAATGACGAAGCACTTATATGAAATCTTCTTCTGCATCCCCTCTGTCTATGTTGTCCTTCTTGTTGAAGAGTTTGTGCGTTTTTTAAACGGAGAAACTCCACATTTTGGACACTCCTGAAAATCTTTATTAGCTTTGTGGTAGAGGATACAATCATTCAAACATGCATCAATCCTATTATAATCAAGATCTAGAGCGGAAACAATCTTATCAGCCTGATAACCTATTTGGGGTATGCTAATCTCTCCTCTAGGAATTACCATCCGAAACAAATCAAGAAGCATTTTAAAATAATTATTAGCCATTCTGCTAAGTGTCTTAATATGTAAGATTTTTAGCATAAATAAAAATCTGGAGTACTCGGTACAACCCTCATATAGGTCCTTTTCACTATCTTCTAGTAGCTTCATTATTTACTTTATGTCTGCGGAAGCATGCATATCTTCAATATTTTCTGCACCTTCGACATCTCTGACCTCTTCAGCATCATCTTCGATATCATCTTCAATGCCATCTCTGATATCATCTTCAACATTATCATCGATATCATGTTCTGTAGGACGGGAAAAATATCATTCAAAATTATTTTTGTGTCGTCTATTTGTAAGCCACCAGACGTATTAACACGCACATCCAGCTCCTCATCTTCAATACAGCATTCCCTATGATATAACTAATATTTATATTTCTCATCAAACCCTGACTTAATTAGGTGGATCTATATATCAGTTCTATTCTGCAGCTTCATATTCCTATACCTACAACATGGAGTATACATAGCATCTCTACTTAAATTTCTGGGATTCATTTTGGCATACTGCATGAAGGCGTCATATTCCTTCTTATATCGCGTGCCACGATATCTTTTAAGTCGAGGAATATCTATCCACGATTTGCCAGAAATTATCCTCATCTGTAGATTATATATAATTATTAACTACAAGTAATCTTACTAATACTAGTAAATTTATGACTTTTCATTACAATATACATACAAAACACATCATACTTATATACATGTATCATTTAACAATAAAAAGATTTTTCTCTTCTAAATTAAAACTGAAACGTATGTAGAAACTAATTAGAACACTCTAGCGACTGTCATAGTAAGGCTTCTATCCCAGTAAGAATATAGTAATACTTACATCCAACTTTGTATACTTTGTATATTTTCATTTCTTGAAAATTTCGACAGCACCTCCCTGCTATTCTCTCTATACACTGTGCGGATGTTATTATGCATATTGGTATTAGGCCGAAATGCAGAACATCATACGCTTATTGTACATAGAGAACAATGAGTATGTACTGTCGAAACTTTCGAGAAATGAAAACATATAAAGTATACAAAGTTGGATGTATGCATTACTATATTCCTAACCTGTCTAAGAAGGACTAATCCAATAATTATGAATTTGAGTACCAATTCTTTCCTCTTGTAATATAAAGTAAACGATCTTTTCGGGTAGAAAACTTCATCTCCTACCCAAATATGAGTCGTCTATCTTATATTATAAGTGCAAAGAATTAGATGTAATTATTGGACGGGAGTCTAGGGATAACGTTATCTTTTCATTCACCTAAATTGGACATATAACACATTATTAAAAATTATAATGTGTTATATATCACTCTCTTTTATATTAAATTTTTTATTTCACACATTTTCACATCACAAACTTATATCATCACACATATTTATACTACGCATGAAACATAGTGTAAATTGGCTATCATAATTCGGGTGTTCAATTATGGTTAATAGTTAACAAGTATTCGGTTAAATTTACGATTGTAAGGGGTGTTCAAATAGGGTGAAATGTAGTTGAGTTAGGGTAAATAACTAAAATTTTTTCAATTAGAGTTACAAGATTCGAACTTGTTCATTTTGGGTCATAAATTAGGGTATTTAAAATAAATTTAGGAATAAACAATATAAAATTTTTAAAATTGAAAATTTTCATGAAAAGCACACATTTAAGGAGATGAGCGACAATGAGATTCGAAGAAGACAAGCGTGGCGTACGGTGGTGGTCGTCAGGCGCGGGGTTTGGTGGTGCGTCGTTGGCAGGCGGGTGGGTTAGGCGTGTGCTTGGGGGCGGCCGTGGCGTGCGGACGGGTTAGGGGCGAGGAGGGTGCGTGCGGGCGGGCCTGGCGAGCGGGTAGGGCTGGGGCTGGAGGGCACGAGCGGGCGGGGTGCAATGCATCTGTGCTAACGGGCACGAGCGGGCGGGGTGCAATTTAGGAATAAACCATGGCGAATACCTGAAATATATCACAATTTAGCCAAACGAAAACACCATTGCTACTGTCTTAAGGAGTTAATGTTGCTAGATTTCCCCGCCTAAGCTGAGACGAAGACCCGATATATGTCATAAATTACCTACGTATACGCATTATCACAATCCATAAATTCAAACCCTCCACAAAACCAACCACAAAACCTAAAATTGTTCCCAAATTACAAGTTTTTAGGGTTGCTGATCTTGTAATTATGCAAGTTACTTCAGAAGAAGTACTAGTGCAATGCCATAAAAAAATTATTTGTTTGGTAAGTTTATATTTCTTGTTACCAATGGCATAAATTGTGAAGACGAAAGGGCATCACAATTCATTCAGGGTTGCCGATGTAACTATGAAAGTTACTTCAGAAGAGTGCTCCTAAAATAAATTGATTCTCTTGAGATAAGAAAATAAAGGACAAAATGGCATCACGCTTCAACTAAATCTGCAGACAGTCCTCGCCAGCGAGAGAAAAGCTAAAGTTTACCAAATTTCCAAAGGCAGATATCTATAGCACCAGTTGGGGACAATTTAATTTTTAGCGTGACTTGAATTGCACTGCAAAAAAATAGATTTAACATTTCAAAATAAACGAGCTCTGTTAAAGAAAAGGAAAAAAACCAAATAATAAATCTTAATAAACATGCTTTTGAAATTTCCAAAATTTACCATGATCAAGCAAAGTTCACATTGCTTTGCAAATCCAGGTTCAAGCCTCAAATAAATTATACAAGACATTAGGTAAACTAATCGCAAAAAAACATATTCAAGAAGTACTCACCAAACCTCAAAGTTACTAAATAAGGAGAAATTACATCATAATACAACAAAATCAGGAAGAAATGATTTCGATGCTTCCAAAAACACAACAAAAACAAGAACCCTGTACAGAATATCATCACAACTAAAAGAACACGAAAATTATAATTTGTTTCTTGAGATTTGATAGACCATTGTGTCTTTATAAAAAATATCCCCAAGCTTCAGATGCTCAAACTTGTCCAATTATTTGTTTTGTTGATTCCTCCTTACATCAGTAACTTTTTTAACAATTTTTCATACAATATCTCTGAAGTATTTCATAAGATTGGATTTTTTCATTTAAGGTTCGGGTAAACTTGTCCATTCAACTTTTATTTAACAGATTGTTTAACATAGAGTTAAAATAGGACTAAATTTTCATCAATTGAAGGGTATTGGTGCCTCAAAAAGATTTTTTTAATCTCTATGTGAAAATCAAGGGGTGTCACCTCACATGCGAATTTAGGACCGAAAGACAGTCTTAACCGACCTTCTCCAAGTATTTGGCACTCGGCCGACTGCTACAATACCGAGTGCTACAATACCAGCCAATGCGAAACGCGTTATCAGTCGTCCTGCTACAATAAGCCGACTCGCCTACTGATACAGTACAGACTACTACAGTACCGGCCGACGCGAAAGACTTTACTAGTCGTCCTGCTACAGTAAGCCGACTCGCCTGCTACAATACCTCAGACAACTGCTACAGTACCGGTCGACGCGAAAGGCGTTCCTAGTCAATCTGCCACAGTAGGCCGACTCGCTGCTACAACATCCTCGTCGGGCTGCTATAATATCGGCCGACGCGAAAGGTGTTGCTAGTCGTCCTACTACAGTAGGCCGGCTCGACTGCTACAGTGCCCTAATACGAGTGCTGCAGTAACTTCCTGCTGTGATGGTCGGCATTGAGCCCCGCGCCAACAACAAGTCAACATCACAATTAATGGCGCTGTGCTGGCCACATGGCTTTCGTAACCACTCTCCATACCTCACATCAAATCAATGGTGGCTCTCTCCACACATAAGCTGTCATGTGTAAAACTAATGCTAAAGTGACCAAATTGCCCCTCTCTCATTCCTACAAAGAGAGAATTCAAAGCAAAGGTACGCCATTTTTCTCTCCCCCTGCACTCTGCAATTAAAAACTCTTACTGTTCATCTTTTCCTCCACTCAAGCTCACTTATTGACTTGATCGTCGGAAGTACAACGGGGAAATAAGCTCCGTCCTCTCACGAGCTTCTACCTGTGCAAGAGGGAAGAACAACCCAACTCAGAGCTAGATATTCGAGGAGAGAGCGGATCCCCGTCATCTTCAACCTCAAACCCATTTTGACTATGTGTGTATATATATGTATATATATGTATATATATACATATATATATATATATATATGTATATATGTATATATGTGTGTGTGTGTGTATCCAGCTTTATCGGACGTGGATATAAGTTTTCCTTACTGAGACATATCTATATTCGTACCCATGTACGTGATTGACAATAGTCATATTGATATGATATGATAAGTATCATATGCGAGCTGTTAACGCGCCTAATTGGATCCCATTCACTTTATAGGTAAACTGGGTATAACCCGATCCGACCCGTTTAACACCCCCCTCTCTCTCTCCCTCTCCTGTATATATACACTACCCTACCCTGCCATCTCAATTATTAAACTTCATCAGAGCCTCGAGCGCTTTTACAGCGATGACTCTCTTCACAACTCAAAGACTTCGTCTCAAATACTCACTACTACGCTACCACATGCAAGCTAGTCTTCTTTCCTCCAAACATTCAACCGAGAATAAAAGAGCCCATTAACCCACTACCCACTGAAATCCCTCTCCCTCCAAAATCTCCATCTCCTCCTTCAGTCGCTACTGCTCTTAATACATTCCAAAAGCTCTTCGCCTCCGCCCTCGACGTGGCCGAGTCCGGCGTCCGAAACCTCGAGAGGCTCCGTCCCCTCCCCCTGACGTCCGACCCTGCCTTCCAAATATCTGGCAACTTTGAGCCCGTACCCGAGTCGGCTCCAACCAGTGCTCTATCGGTCTCCGGCGAAATCCCGGCGGAGCTCCACCACGGCGTCTACCTCCGCAATGGCGCCAACCCCCTCTTCCCTCCATCCGGCGGTCACCACCTCTTCGACGGTGATGGCATGATCCATGCCGTCTCCTTCCTGGGCCCCACGGAGGCGACCCACGCCTGCCGATTCACGCGTACTAGCCGGTTAAGGCAAGAGGCTTCTCTAGGCTGGGCTGTGTTTCCCAAGGCAGTCGGCGAGCTCCACGGCGCCTCCGGCCTCTGCCACCTGGCGCTCTTCCACCTCCGCTCGGCCGCCGGCATCGTCGACGGGTCCCACGGCATGGGCCCCGCCAACGCGAACCTCGTCTACTTCAGCAGCCGGCTGCTCGCTGTGTCCGAGGACGACCTCCCCTACCACGTGTCCGTCACGTGCAACCATGACGTGGAGACCGTCGGCAGGTTCGACTTCGACGGCCATCTCTCCTCTCCTATAATCGCCCACCCGAGGATCGACCCAACCACCGGCGATCTCTTCGCGCTCGGCTACAACACAATGACCAAACCCTACCTCAAGTACTTCAGAGTCAACCCGTCGACAAAAGAAAAGTCAACGGAGGTGCCCATCGCGCTGAGTAAACCCACAATGGTCCACAACTTCGCCATCACCGACCACTACGCTGTCATCCCCGACCACCAGGTCGTCTTCGACCTCCCCAAAATGCTCCTCGGCGGCTCTCCGGTCCGCTGTGATGACCAGAAAACCTCCCGGTTCGGCGTCCTCCCCAAATACAATGACGAGTCTCGCATCCGATGGATCGACGTCCCCGACTGCTTCTGCTTCCATTTATGGAACTCTTGGGAGGAAGAAGACGGCGACGTTATCGTCATCATCGCCTCCTGCATGACCCCGCCGGATTCAATTTTCAGCCACGACCCCGAGAAGGCGGCAACGAAGAGCGTGCTGACCGAGATCAGGCTCGACCTGAGAACAGGCGGGTCTAGCCGGAGACTGATCGCCGAAGGCGTCAATCTAGAAATGGGCCAGGTGAACCCTTCACGGCTCGGTAAAAAGACCCGATTCGTCTAACTAGCCATCACCGAACCCTGGCCGCGGTGCCGTGGGGTCGCGAAAGCTGACCTGCGGACCGGGGAAGTGAAGAGGGTCGAGCACGGAGGCGGGAAGTTCGGCGGGGAGCCGACCTTCATCGCGAAAAGAGGAGGAGGCCAGAGAGAGGATGAAGGGCTCGTGTTGGTTCTCGTTCATGACGAGATCAAGAACGAGTCGGAGATGGCGATATACGACGCGGAGAGCATGGGAGTGTTGGCTACCGTGAGGCTGCCGTACAGAGTGCCGTACGGTTTTCACGGTACATTTGTGAGTCAAGAGGAGCTACCGCGGCAAGCGGTGTTTTTTTCTTGAAGGTAACGTTCGTACTTCGGGTCGGGTGGTATTTTGTATTGAATACTAGCGTATAAAGTTGGTAGGTACGTAGGCTAGAGTGAACTAGTGTTTCTACCTCTAATTTTGTAACTATATTTTTGTTTTCTTCTCGGATGTCTTTTCACGATAGTAGAATGTTCTAATATGATTTGCATTGAAAAGCAATGCTACCATGCTTAATATTATTTACACAATATGCGTGATTTGTATGGAAGAGCGGTGGATTCACACTGACAGTTTCAGGCCAGTGAATCTATGCATTGATTTTAGTGGTTAATATAAATTTATCGGAAAGAATCTGAATCTTGATTAAAAAAATCTGACTTCAGGTCAATGAATTTATGCATTGATTTCAGTGAATGATGTAGATGTATCAGAAATAATCTGAATCTTGATAATAAAAAAATATGATATTTTGATGAAGAATCTGAATCCTGTAGTCAATACTATATGCTTTAGATATGTTTCAATGATTCCAAAGCGACTATTTTTTTTTCCAGAACGGAAAGAAGCATAAGCACGTGAGTTGTATGGGTATTATCATATCATTATCACAAAATATGCATGTGTTATACGATAATTACTAGTACGTATCTTGTTTTCACTTGTGTTTAAATTGTACTTGAGAAGGATGCGTTCTAGCGGATCCTAAAGAGGCTTCTCCGTGTCCAAACCTATGATTTAGGCCCAAATCTGGGTATGTCCAGCTTGGGCTTCCCAACTGTAAACACGAACCGGGCCAGTCAAAGTTGGTTCAAAAGAAAACTATTTTAAGAGTCTTTTTTTTAAGGGTCTGATATTGAAGTAAAGAAAACTAATTAGATTTTGGCTTTTTTTTGCCAAATTAAAAAGTAAAATTTGGGTTAATATTGTCTATACTAAAACCAGTTTTGTGGAGATGTTAAATAGTTTTTTTTTCACGGTACCCACTCATATGCCACTTTTTTACTACTAGTATGTAACACGTGCTTTGCACGTAATGCATATTAAGTAATGATATGAGACTAAACATTTGAAGGACAATTTATTAACATTTATATTAGTTTTTCTCTCTACGAATTTGCATACTTGTATAACTAATAGATTGATGTTTTAGACGAACTCGGTCATAGATCTGTTCGTTTACTCTAAAAAAAGTAACATAATCTTCTCTCTCAATTATCACCTGTTGATGCTCGGATCACACAGTTGATAATCTTTGTCAGATTTGGGTTTTGGTGAGTGGAGTCCACTTTCTCTTCTAATGCCCGGTGGTTTAGTTCCTCAATATTGTCTCCCACTCCAAAGGAAATCCTGTGACAAGGTAGAGTTGGGATCTCCGGTGGTCACTCCGATGATCAAGTTAGTATGGATTCTCTTTAAAAGTAGAATGAAGATATTATACGGAGAAATTATTTGGATTAGGTTACGTACCTTGTCTATTGTCCAATTTTTCATTTATATGGGAGTCGGAGGGCATTTAGGTCATTTTGGCTGCTGCTAAGCTAAAATGTGAGTCAGCGCTATTCCTACGTGTGCTGACTCGATGATTAGATAGAAACATATAGAAGAGGCTACACCAGACAGACTTAACAGGTGTCGATTGGAGATCGGTGTAGGCTATCAAAAACGAAATTAGAATTCTAAGTCAGAACGCAGAGCTCACCTCCGCATTCTCACCACGGCGTTCTAAGTCAGAACGCAAAGCTCACCTCCGCGTTCTCACCATATCATTTTAAGTCAAAACGCAGAGCTCGCTAAGACGCAGAGCTCGCTAAAATGTAGAGCTCACCTCTGCGTTTTAAGTCAAAACGCAGAGCTCGCTAAAACGCACAGCTCGCTAGAACGTAGAGCTCACCACTGCGTGAAGCTCACTACCGCGCAAGGCTCAAAATGCGAAGATCACTACCGTGCAAGGCTCAAAACGCGTCGCTCACCACCGCATTTCCAAGCTCAAAACATGTGGTTCACCACCGCGTTTCCATGCTCAAAACGCCTGGATCACCACCGCGTTTCCAAACTCAAAACGCGTGGCTCACCACTGCATTTTCAAAGCTCAAACGCATGGATCACTACCGCGTTTCCAAGCTCAAAACGTGTGGCTCATCACCGCGTTTCCATGCTCAAAACGCGTAGATCACCACCGTGTTTCTAAGCTCAAAACGCATGGCTCACCACTGCATTTTCAAGCTCAAATGCATGGATCACTACCGCGTTTCCAAGCTCAAAATGTGTGGCTCACGACCGCGTTTCCATGCTCAAAACGCGTGGCATACCACCGCGTTTTCAAGCTCAAACGCATGACTCACCATCGCGTTTCCAAATTCAAGCGCGAAGCTCACCTTTGCGTTCTTAGGTCAAAACGCAGAGGTCGTTATTAGAACGTGGACCTCGTATGAACGCGGATCTCGCGTTTGACCCATTCAAACATGTTGTAAACGGTTCCGAAACCGTTTTACACAATTTGAGGAGAGATTTAAGGGGTCAGTTACACCCTTTAAACCCCTATAAATAGCTGAAAAATCAACTGAAGAAGGGGCATTTTAGATCTTCAACTTCCACTTGAAAAAGGGGGCACGAAGAGGACTTCCACGGAGAAAAGAAATCTTCTTTAGATCGGTCAAGCTCGTTAGAGTTTTAAACTTACTTTGCGAGTTCTGTTCAAGGTTGTTTCACGTGCCAAGACGGTCGGATCGTTAGCGGAATACAAGATTCAAGCTCCCATCGCTACCATGAAGAAGCTGGCCTTAAACAAAAGGGAGGATCTTTGCTAATACTTCCTTCTTTTGTAAATCGGGATAATTGATAAAAGAGAGTTTGTGAGGAGAGAGAGAGAGATTGTAAGTCTTTCTTCAGTAAAAGAATCAATACAATTCATTTTTCCTCTATTTTCCCTTTTAATTTTTTTCAGCAAACAATCCTTGCAAGAATTGGCGTTGTTCCCTCGGCATTAATGGGGATGGGATCAGTAATACCCGCAGCCAGAATAGTTCGAGGTGTCTTAATTATTGTGTGAGATGGGGGAATCAAGGCACTGAGCATGCAATTAATGCGATATCGACGGGTTGTCAGACCCAAACTTTGTACAATCGTCATCTGGGAATGGGAGCTCGAGTCGATCGAGTAGGAGACGATGTCGATCACGCAAGAGATCGACTCACACCGCTATTCGCGTCGTCCATCCAAGTGACCGTCTAACACCGCCATTCGCGTCGTCCAAAAAGGTAGTCGACTGGGTCGAAGACCGGCTCCGCTATCTGAGTCGCCTTATGAAGGTAGTCGACTGGGGAGACGACTGATACCGACTTTTGAGTCGTCTGCAAGATTCGGTCAGTGCGGCTTAAGCCCACTTTCTTATCTCATACGTGGAATTTCCTCCCAAAATTTAAGGGTTAACGGTGAAAAATGTCTAGGACCATAACATCACCTATGAAATCTTATTGACTGTGAGATATCCCGGTTATTATAATCGAGCGACTGACTCCACTATCAAAATTCTCACTTCATCCTTTTTTCTTCTTCTTTTGATTCTTTTAGTTTTTTCTTTTGTCCATTTGAGCATCCATACATAGTATAATTTTATGCAACTCTTGAGATCCAAGTGGAATGTTTATGGAAGTATATTAGTTGTGAAATAGTTAGTGCATAATTAATTAGGAGAATTTGATTAGTCAGCGAGAGAAGATCATGGATGCTTTAATTATGGGTTCATTTTTCACTACTATTCATATTAATGCATTATTAGTAGGTTTAGAATGACAGATGTCATAAATTACTTTGTTAGTAGGATCTAATTATTATATTACAATAGTTTTTTATGGAAAAAATATTAAGACACATCCAAACTAAACAAAAAACCCAGAAGCACAACAATAGAATGTGGTTAACGCTACTCCTTATCAAACTGTAGAATATTGTGTAAAAACTGTGGTGGGTCTTCGAGCCATACCACAAAATCATCAATTTTCTTAGCTCATCGGACCAATACATGAGCCGTTACATTCATCATTTCACGAACTACCTGAAAATCTCATCCTCAAGCCATGTGCAACATTGATGAATATCATCTTCAAAGTGTCTAAAAATCGAGTGTTGCTCCGCTCTATTTTGGATATCTCTAATAACCACCACCACATCTTCTTTGAAAATTACCTTTCTACATTTAGTGTCAAGAACAAATATAATAGCTTCCTAAACTGCTTGGAATTTCGCATGCTCAGAATTACCTCATATCAAAATATCATGATAAATATATTGCAATAGTAAGTAATATATATTATGACAATTTTATATGCTATTTCTAGACTACGTACACCAAGAGGTGAACATTTATATTAGTATTCCTCTCCACGAATTTTTTATATATCATACACATAACACACTATAGTATTAGATTACATGTTGGATATTTAATTACTAGATTTTTAATTAAATATTAAATTATCTTAAATTACAATATAATGTATAAATATAAGTTACAACCTTATTATCTTAAATATTAAAATTGTATATTTATTGTATAATACCTAATATGTAAAAGTGATATATTTATCTTATTTAACATAAGACTAACATGGTTTAAATTTATGATATGTATTAGTTCTTATGTTTGTTGGAAGAAAAATTATAGTGTTATAAATAGAATGAATTGAAAAAATTTTGAGGAATATGATTAAATTTTATAATATATATTTAGTTTTAATATTAGTTCTTTTGTTTATTGCATGAATAATTATAGTGTAATAAATAGAATGAATTGAATAAATTTCTAGGCATTATTGAAAATTATCAAAATTTAGAAGGGTAAAGGAGGCAATCAAAAGTTTTAACACCTCAATCCTCTTTTATAAATAGTATAGATGTAGATTTATCAAGAATAGCGTATTGGATCATTTGCTGTGAAACACACTAATAAACACATAAAGTCTGTAAGTCCTTTTACAACCAAGAATAATATATATCTCCCTCATACAAATAAACAAACAAATTAATTAAATCATTTCACAGTCAAGTCTACAAACAGTTTAAATTTACAAGCAAACTACAAATAAAACCTTCAATATTAGAGATTGTCAAAACCAAAAAAAATTAATGGATTTAAGCCATTAAAATATTGCTTCTATTAGTATTAGATACTGAATTACAAAAATCAAATGATAGTTGTAATAGCCGAGGTCGGTGGTAGAACACTAAGAGGAGTTATAGAAAATTGACACGAGGAAATAATTTTGCATTCAGATGAATGATAATCGAAAGGTACAGGAAAGAGAAAATAAAATACAAAACTATACTTAGAAAAAAGGAACTAAAAACTCATTGCTTGAATAAGTAAACAAGAACTGTGTACATTTGAATATAAATATATAAATCAAAAATATTATGGAA
Organism: Asparagus racemosus; assembly: GCA_037177215.1. Taxonomy (NCBI): domain Eukaryota; kingdom Viridiplantae; phylum Streptophyta; class Magnoliopsida; order Asparagales; family Asparagaceae; genus Asparagus; species Asparagus racemosus. Next base: position 31,424,129 of record JBAKGM010000365.1, on the reverse strand, counting down.
ATAATACGGTTCCAAACTTGATCTATATCCATCGCTCCAATAAAATGATATTTTCTCTTTTTAAATTTGTCTCTAATATTAACTATTGTTTATAAAACATTCTGTGTTGAATTTTTTGGAATGTATTGATTTTCTTGAAACAGTTTTAAAATTTATTTTTCCTAACGTGGGCTACGCCCATGCAATTTAGCTAGTAGTTATAATTTACAAGCATAAAATACTTCCATTTGACCTTAGAAATTGTTTCCCTTGTCATCAATATTATCAAAAATGTGGTCAAGGCTTTTGATTCTCATAAAAAACAACTTTTGATGAGAATTGCCAAGCGCGTTGTAGCTCTCATTAATTTGCTTGACTTTCCCTTCTAAATTCTAATTAATTTCCCTTGCCCTGTTTTTTTAGCAAACTATTGTTTTTGATGTGCACTTTGGGATTGTTGATTCAAATCAAATGTCTACTCTTTTATTTTATTTTATTTTATCAAACTGCTGCCTTTTGATTTGAACCAACAAGGCTAGCTGTTTATTTGAATAGGCACCAGGAAGAAAGACCCCTACTACAACTTCACTAGAATTTAGCTAGCCATCTTGTGTTTATTTTTAGCCTTTTTTGTAATTTTACCATGATTAGTTCTTGATTCATCACCTTAAATTCAAACATTATAAATATGATTAATGAAAAAATGGGTATCATCCTCATGGATATGTGTTAAATATAGGAATAGACCCCTTTTGTTTAGTCCCACATCGAATAGAGTAGAAGAATAAGACCACTTCTTTTGTATATATAGACCCCAATACTAATGAATAAATAGGCTTCTTTTCTCTTGATTTGCCCTGTTTTTAATATGGTATCAGAGCCTCTAAAACCCTAGCCTCCAAAATCCTAGCCGCAAAAAAAACGAACACTGTTCATCCACCGAAAACTGTTCAACCACCGCCACTGTTCATCGCCGGCGATACTGTTCACCACAGCCGTCGCTTTGTCGTCTTCATCCTCTGGCGATTATTTCCTTTGTGAGATAATCCCCTAGGGCTATTATCCTCCTTCGTGGGGATAATCTCCTTTAACAAAGTTCGAGCCGTCATTCCTTTAACAATTATTTAAGAGCTATTATCCTCCTTTGTGAGATAATCCCCTAGGGCTATTATCCTCCTTTGTGGAGATAATCCCCTTTAACAAAGTTCGAACCGTCATTCCTTTGGCGATTATTTAAGGGCTATTATCCTCCTTTATGAGATAATCCTCTAAGGCGATTATTTCCTTCGTGAAATAATCCCCTTGATCGTGTAGCCCTCCCTCGTGTTGAGGAGACGAGATTAGCGGGGGGCAAGGTGGATGATGTTTGGAGACGAGGAAAGTTGAAGGTCGGATATAGGATCTAGATTTGTGGGATTTGTGTGAGGGAACCAAACACAAATTAGATCGATGGAGACCGGCACAAACCCGATGGCGAAACTCATCAAGAAATTGAACCCGGATGATGTTTCAACTTTGATGCACTTCATGAAAATGATAGCGGGTGAGGGCTCAACAAAACCACCGTCTAAGAAGATGGAGCTTCCACCTATCAATGTGAAGCTAGAAGGGCCAGCGACATATCTAAGTTGGTCGCGCTGGGTGAGATATATCCTTACAGGGAGGAACCTGGAGAGATATCTGACGGGAGAGAAGACCGAGTGAGCTAAGAGTTCCGCAGGGGGAGATGAGTGAAAGTCCACTCATATGTTGGTGTATATCTGGCTTCTCAATTCTATAGTCCAGCCAATTACAACCACGGTAGATGGCCTTAAGAAGGTGCAGGATGTTTGAGAGAAGCTGAGAAGGATCTATGATGGGGTGGGGAATAACCTGAGGGTATTTCAGATTGAAAAGGAGATCAGCGCTACAGTCCAAGGAGAAAGGACTATACAGGAGTATGCCACGGAGCTAGAGCGCTTGTGGCTGGATCACGATCACTTCTCGCCCTTAGCAAGCTGCAAGGACACTGATGTTCGCGGGAAAAAGAGTTGCGGGAGACATTCTCGTTAATCTGTAAAATAAATCTGTTACAAATTTATCTTTTGCAAACAAATTACAAAATTACAGCGTGCCTTTTTATAAGGACTTTTACAACGAGAAATATCAAATAAAAATTACAACTTTTATA
>JBAKGM010000365.1:31399225-31421880 GCA_037177215.1 Asparagus racemosus | reverse complement strand
TCGTGGGATCGATAACTTTTATACTATAACTTGTTAGTTGTATACTTGCAACTCCGGAGGTAACACTCGTTATTTTCACACAACAACATGTTTTTGGGGGAAAGCCTCAATCTAGGGCTCAGACTGTCAAGCGGAAGAAGCAAACCCACAAGTCCCATTCTGGTCCTCGAGCTTTCGATGTGGACTTGACTGGTGATGACCCTGCTTGCGACAGAGGTAATGCTTAACCATTATGCAGCACTTTTGATCATTTAAATTTTTACTCTCGGGGCTCACGGTTTTCATTCCCGTGCAGGAGAGTGCGGGGGTGGTGACACAAACATCAATTTCCTCCATCCTGATTTCGCCGAACCCTGTTTCACTCAACAGGTGCACGGAGCTATGGCGAAAGAACCAGAGACTACCAACATAGGACTTGATTCGGCAAATCTAGGTAGATCTTATATTGGTAATACCCCATTTAGACGGCGAATATGGGAATTGAATAACTCGGAATTCGTGCCTCCCCTAATTGCCTCTATACTTCTTGCTCTTTTAGAAAAATTGCAGGAAGCAAATATGGACGCGGGGCTTAGATGGACCAACTCCATCGTAGGAGGTAAGTTATTTCATCTGACCACAGGTTCTTGATTTTGCTTCTTTCACTCATGTCCTCTTATGTCATATTTTTCGATAGAGGACTTTGACGAAGACGACCTGCTCGTGGACACCCTTATGGATGACCTGGCACATGGCTCGTCTTTACCCCGAGATGACGGTCTTCCTGGTGACTATTTGCCTAGATCAACAATTCTTAGAAATACCGAGGCTAGTTCCTCTAGAGGTATGAATGCTCAATTTCATTAATCATAGGACTAGCCAGTCTTGACTAGTACAACTATAATTCGATAAATTTGAGAGATTCATTTGCTAGTGGCAGGGAGTCCTCATTTTACTGCTCCTCCAGAGTCATCTACCATGATGGCTGTTGTGCCAGATGAACACGTCGTGAGACCGACTGCAGTAGTCGATGCATCAACGATGGCTGTTCCTTCGATAGCCCCATCAAATCAAGGAGCTATGGTGACGGAAGCACTATGGACTGTTCAGCTGATAGTATCTACGCCGATCTCTGACTCAAGACTTTAGAAGTGTTTAAGCTTCCTCTTTTACCTTGCAAGGCTCACATCGAGGCTTCATGAGCTAGCAAGGGCCCTAATGTCGAACGATGACCCGTCTTGGCTTATCATCAGTATAGAAGTCCGCTCATTCTTCTCCTTCATAAACACAATGATAGGCACGCTTCTCAACAGCGGGCTTTCCTTCCACCACTTCAGACCGATTCTTGCCCCCAAGACGGCCTTGAAACGGGATGCAGGTTACCCAGAGTTAGCCCAGGCTATTGCCGATGATCTTGACTATCTAGAGGCCAAGATTCAGAGATTATAGGAGCTACAGGCAGTGGGCGCTTCTTCATATATAGCTACCCAAACAGAAGCTCGCCTAGAGGTTTGCGTGACACTCGTGTTTTTGTTGGACTTGAGGTCCAAATGCAGCGAGGCCAAGTGAATCATATTGAGACCATTGCTGCCGAGACTTCGTCATCTCTGGGCCACCGTCACTCCTGTATTACAGTGAGCGAGTCTAGGATAGCACAGCTCAAGCAGGAGCTCCAGGCGGAGGAAGAGAACCTGAGTGTCTTGGAGCTGACAAAGGCCAACAAAGAAGAGACTTGCACTATCGTGTCCGAGAAGCTTGAGCTTTCAAAGCGAAAGCTGGTTGAGATTGAGGAGGGAGCTGCGAGGACACTGAACACTGGCGAGGAGTCTTTTAGGGCTGAATTGTAGGAGGAGCTTCAACGGGCCTACAGTGATGAGTTGTCCCATTTAAAACAATAGATTTACTATCACAAGTTTGATGTTTGAAAAACTGCAACTTCTTTATTGATTGGTCCTCTGTCTTTTCAATACATATCCAAATTTTTATTATTTATTATGATTTTTTTATTTTTTTCCAAAATAATTAACCATAATACTCATAGGATTTATGGCAAACCCTCAGCCATCAATGGATTTGATGAGCCTTTACCGATTGCCGTTTGAATCGAACTAGCATGCGGATTATTTAAACCTGTTCCGCACGTGACGTTGTGCTAAAAGAAAGAAACTCTCTTAGACTTGGTGCTATGATATTGAATACATAGATTTCACACTCATTTACAGGTTATTGGCCAACCCCCAGCCCTCAACGGATTTGGCGTGCCTTTACCGATTACCGTTTGAATTGGGCTAGCGTGCGGATCACTTTAAATCTATTCCACACGTAATGTTGTGCTAAAAGAACGAAACTCTCTTAGGCTTCAAGCTATAATGTCGAATGCGTAGACTATCTTTTTCACAGAGATAGACTAACCGGCAACGCGTGTTACGCGTGGACTTATCCCTTCTTAGGCTTTGGGATAAAATACGCCAGAATCGAACTCTGGTGTCTTTTTCAGTCAGAAAAAGACTAAACCAGTGACGCGTGTGTGGCGTCGACTTATCCCTACGTAGGATTCGGGATCAACTTCCCCAAGATGAATCTTGGATTGAAGGATTAGAAAACATTGATGTGGGAAAGGAAGAATCTTATATTCTGTTTCCCGATGATGGAGAGCAAGGATTTTTTGTCCAGCCCCCGAGTAAAGGTGAACTCAAAACAAGAAAAGGAGGATCTTGTCTCCAATCCCCGGCTCGTGGAGAGAAAGGAGGATCTTGTTTACTATCTCCGGGTAAAAACAAATTCGAAGTAAGAGAAGGAGGATCTTGTCTCCTATTTCTTGCTAGTGGAGAGGAAGAATTTTATATTCTATCTCCGGATGCTGACGAACTCGAAACAAGATAGGAAGGTCTTGTATCCTATCTCTTGCTAGTAGAGAGGAAGGAGGATTTTGTCTCCTATCTCTGGGTGAAGACGAATTCGAAACAAGAGAAGGAGGATCTTGTCTCCTATATCTTGCCAGTAGAGAGGAAGAATTTTATATTCTATCTCCGGATGCTGACGAACTTGAAATAAGAGAGGAAGGTTTTGTATCCCATCTCTTGTTGGTGGAGAGGAAGGTGGATCTTATCTCTTATCTCCGATGCTAGAGCGGAAGGATTTTTGTCATGTCTCCAGTGAAGGTGAAACAAGAGAGGAAGGTTTTGTATCCTATCTCTTGTTCCTAGAGAGGAAGGAGGATTTTATCTCCGATCTCCGAATGCTAGAGAGGAAGGATTTTTTTCCTATCTCTAGTGTGAAAGAGACTAAAAGTGGGATCTCCATTTTGAGAATCTTGAAAGGTAAAACTAAGAGTGGGATCTCCACTCCGAGAATCAAAAAGATTCACATAACTTTCACATTTCGTTACCTGATAGTGAAGGTGAAATAAGAGAGGAAGGTTTTGTATCCTATCTCTTGTTCCTGGAGAGGAAGGAGGATCTTGTCTCCTATCTCTGGATGCTGGAGAGGAAGGAGGATCTTGTCTCCTATCTCTGAATGCTGGAGAGGAAGGATTTTTGTCCTATCTCCAACGTGAGGGAAATTTTGAGTGGTCCTCTTATTCATGGAAGGAATCAAGAGGGGATTTTACTGGTGGATTGGACCAGGATATTTTTGTAGACCCACTATCAATAAATTTGATTGGTGAGGGAATTTGTGGTGGAGGATAAATTCAAGGTTATCCTCAAGAAAAATAAGTGTAATATCCCATGAGGAATTTTCTGTTAAAATGAGTTATCCTAAATATACTACGGACAGTATTTTTTTAGGAACTTCCCATTTATTGGCATTAATTGCCTGTCGCCATTCTGAGTAATCAGGCGATATGCACCGTTCGAATAGACTGTCTCTATTACGAACGGTCCTTCCCATTTGGGTTTAAATTTACCCTTTTTTAGAGTCGAGAATTATCGGTCGTTGAGCAGCGAGGACCGGATCTCCTTCATTGAAGCTCCGCTGTCGTCCTTTCTTGTTGAAAGCGCTCGACATTCTAGCTTGGATTGCGTATACCTCTTTGGTAACTACCCCTTGTCTTCCTCTGCCTCATCATATATTGGCACGAATAGTTGATGAGTTCTAACTGTGACTAGTTGTTCAGTCTCGGGAGGTTGCACTAACGATACTGCCAATGCCGCTAATGCATCCGCGTATGCGTTTTGGAGGCGCGGAATATACTCGATGAAAAACTCTTCAAACGAGTCCGCTGTCTCAACAGCTGCCTGGTGATATGGGATCAAATCTAGATTTCTGACTTTATAGTCCCCACGGATCTATCTAACTATGAGTTGGGAATCCCCGAAGGCTTTGAGATATTCGACTCCCAGCTCTTTAGCAAAACTGAGTCCAATAAGCAATGTGTTGTATTCAGCCACATTATTGGAGCACAGCCCGATTAGCGAGTAAACCCGAGGCATCACATGCTTCCCTGGGGAAACTAAGATAACTCCAACTCTGGAAGAAATCTTAGAACATCCAGGGTATTATAAAGTACTTTCATTTGGATGGCTTTGGGGTAATAACCTCTACATCGATTCAGGCCTGGATTTTATCCTTAAGACCGTAGCATGACTCCGTTGGGTGGTGTACCGCTCTGTGGTACGCACAGTATTTCAGATTATTTGTCCTCTTTGCTTCCTCTTGATTTTGGATTAGAGGGAGCTTGATCTTGTTATTCTCCAGGAGTTATTTGAAAATACAAGGAACCTCGTCTTACTTGAAAGAATAGACTTTGGAGAATCTAGGTTCTGACGACTTTTGTTTTTGAGGTCGTTGCTGCCATTGGGGCTGCGACTACTGCAGCGCTCACTGTTGTGGCTTTGCTGAGGTCGCTGTTGGATGGTTGGGTTAGCATTCACTGCATACGCTTGTGCCTTCACTTTACAGCGAGGGGCGGAATTTTGTTCGTGCGCATACGCCACTTGCTGGCCTCTTTCTATCCTTTTCCTCCTAAGAAATCGCTCGGCTTGCTCTCTGCAGACCTTCAGATCCTTCCAAGTCTTGGACGGTGCAGTCCCCATTGCTTCGAGCACATCCAATGAAAGGTTGTTGTGGTAGGTTTAGAGGATGAACTCCTCAGTTTCAGGGTCTCGGTAATTCATCGCCTCGTTCTGGAACCGTTTGACGAAGGTATCAACTGTCTCTCCGTCCTTCTGCTTCTCATCGAGCAATGTGCTGATAGATATTTCAGTGTCGTCATCGAAGAAGTCTGTAAGGAACATGGACTCCATGTCGTCCCAGCTGTAAACGCTCCCTACTTTGAGACGGAGTTACCAATCGAAGGCAGCTTGTCGAATGGTGCCAATGAATGACCGAACCATCAAGGGCTCAATTCTAGAAATAACCCCCAAGTAGAACTTGAAGTATATCAAATGCCAGGTAGGTGAACTCTTCCCGTCGAACGGCGTGAAGTTTATCACGCTGAACTTCACCAGATAAGGGATCGATTCCCATTCCCTTGGGTATGGACATGGTATACCCGTCTTCTTCACCTCTTGAGCGGAGAGCAAAGTGTTGATCTTAGTCTCGAGGTCTTTTATCTTCTCATTCTCGAGAATGGTGATTTTGCCACTGGCGTTCTCGTGACTACCCTAGCATTTCGTTCGTCATGGGGATGTTCAGCACCACGGTCTTCCTCCCCATCTGTGTCGCTGTCAACTTGATTAACGTTGTTGCGACGACTGGATTCACCCAGGCGGTTTGTCAATGCTTAAATTTGTTGGTCATGCATTTCTCTCATCTGTTGCATGGCCATCACTATCTTGAACTTGAAGTTCTCCTTCTGTTTGGCCATCGCTTCTTCGAGCATTTTAGCCACCTATTCGGCACTGATCATAAGCGCTTGATGAAGTTGTCCCTTGCTGGAGACTATTTTATCAGAGGCCAGTGCAGAGCCGGCATCCGACACTTCATCGTCTGATGGTAATCCCTTTAGGATCTTGTCATAGTTGGAACATCGAGTGGTCCCGGTGCGCAACTGAGTTATCCGATCGGATGGTCGGAGACCTCCATGAGCCGACGTTACTCTGCCCGTCATGTTGTTGGTGACTCTCGGCAATTCGTCGCTTTGAGACCCCTACCTTTTCCTGTGGAAGCGTCTTAACTTGGGCTTCGACAGTCCAACACCAAGTCTGTCAAAGACCAACACCCTTTCTGGAGTTGCTTTGTTGCAGCTGCACTCCGATAGCACCACCTTGATCAACTTGGAATAGAGGCACTACGCAGGCTTCTCGGGTGTACCCCTCTTTCGGTATCTGCTCGTACCCCCAGCACGATAGTACAACTCATCGGCATGAATTTCAGAGTAACCCATCATGTGTTGGCACGACTTCTCAGATATAACGTCCTCGTCGTCAGACGAAAATGTCTCCTTCTGAGGGCAAACTACTTTATCAAAGTTGCCAAAAGTAACTCGTCTCGACGTTCGCCTATGTGAGCTGAAGTCTCAACAGACTCTTGGACTTCAATCTGCAGTCCGATGCGTAAAGCTGCAGGGGTCTCCCGGTCTTTGAGGTGGGTGCGACCTTTTGCATCAGGAGTGACCCTTGATTTCCTCAATGGATCCAGGCATTCCTTGATCAAAATTTTACCTCGACCATCTTGCAATGGGCCGAGGCGCTCTGTAATTATTGGCTTGCTGATTGAAGTAGGAACCAGCTTAGCCAGAAGTTTGGATGTGGACGCCGACAGTGGCCTCGGTGCCTGGGTGACTAGGGTTGGAGTGCTGGTTTTTAGCCTCTAGACTCGGCGGGTTGTTGGAGGCTTCGTGGCCACCTCCTCCTTCTTCACTTTGCAGGCTTCTTGCACCAAAACCCGTATATGCGCAAGGAGTGCGAGGCACTTTGGGATGCGCTCCTCCAGTGTTGAATGGTTCCGCCTAACTCGGACCCATTCATTTGTTGACGGTTTGGCAGGGATGCTAACTGTCTGAGGTTGAGGCCTCTAATTCAACCTGGATCTTAGATCTATCTCATAGCAGATCCTATCCATTGATTGCATGGCCTTAGCGAATCTACGCGCCATGCTCTGTTGCCGTCGCTGCTGTGCTCTCTTCGAGAGTGTGGGCACGTCATCAGCAGTCGTCCACACCGAGGGGACTGGGGATGCGGGCGTCGAGGGGACTTTACCGCTACCTGCAACTTCAGCGGCAGCGAGGCAAGAATCCTCCTCCTGGGACTTAGCACCTGAGGCCCACCGGATCTTCCTTGTAGTGGAGACCCTTCTGGACTTGCGGGGAGAGGTAGATTTGAATGAGGAGGAGAGATACTCCTTGAACTTCTACTGGTCGAACCCGTATTCAACCTCTTCCTTGATCGGGATCTAGATCTGTGGTTGCGACACGACGATCTCAGATCTGAGACCATTGGCTCCCACTGTGGTTGCCAGCTTGTTCGCGGGGAAAGTTGTTTTGATTTCCATTGCAAATGAATTTGTTACAGCTTCTTAGCGTTTATAAAATTCAAATAAAAAGATCTCCTTTTTATAAGGCCTACAATGAAAAATCAATAAAGATTACAACTATATCTCTCTTTTGTGAACAAACGCGGGATCCATTTATCGGATCCTCACTTGTGTGGGTTCTTAGCCTGTGCCGCGGACTCTTTTTTCTATCCGTGGGCTGCCGCGTGATCAGATCTAGATGCTAGATCTATAGATCTGTGATGATTATTTCACGAAGGAAATAACCGCCGATGGGGATCAACTCACGAAGGAGATGATCGCCGAAGTGGGTGAAATCGACCAAGTGAAGTCACGCACGAACCCTGAGATTAAGACGAAGCTTAATCTAAAAGATAAACCTATAGATCTGACCTGAATTGATTTAGATCTGGTCTGAATCTCCTCCAAATCTTCTCCTCGCTGTGTGGATCTGAGTCGGGATGATTTCTTCGATAGCACGGGATGTAGATCTAAATTTTCTCCTTTGCAAAATCTCAAATCTGTGAAAAACGCTCGCACAAATCCAGCCCAGAAGTAGAAAAATTCCAACCCAGAAGAAAATTGCTAGCCAGGACAATTGAGACCCCCCTCTCTGATTATAGGCAAAGGGGGGGTCAGGGGGGTCAGATCAGTGGGCCAAGACACTTGGTGTCTCGGCTAAGTGGTCGAGGCACTGTTTTGGTTCCAGCGTTTTGTCCGAACTCGTTTTCTTCTGGTGTTTCGTCTAATCTCGATTTACCCTGGTCACGTCAGATTCGAATCTAGTTGATCATCTCGTTGATTCTAGAGTTCGATCGGTTCGGTTCCGTCGACACTTGAGTCCATTTGATTCCATCTCGTCGACGTTCAAGTTCTGTTGGTTCCATCTCGTCAGTATCTGCTGATCTGAAGCTTCGTCGTTGGATTTATTCCATGATTCGTTGCTTCAGTGACTTGCATGCCCGCCGACTCGCTTCATGTGTTCGTCAACTCGCGTTGTACGTTTTGCGGCGCGATATGTTGTCAGCGGATCTTTGTCGCATCATCGGATGGGTCGTCGATTGCCAATCCATCGTCACGAGTCACGTTCGGGCACTTGTAGGTAATTTTTAACGCCTACAAATAGTAGCCAAAGTAGCGAAAGTGCATAACAGCTTTTTTAGACATTCCATTGTCTCTAAGGGTATAGTGACTGGCCTCCATCACTGGTGGTCATATATAAGGGCTCACACAGTGAGAGAGCAGGGATCCATCCCTCAACCTCCTTATGTTTGGTCCTAGCGCATGTCGTATTGTAACATGCTATAATATTACTTCTCTCTTCCTTAGAGCATACACCATTAAATAAATATCATATAGACCCAAGTTTCATTACCCTGTAAGGAACTTAACTGACCATATTGCCCCATGATATGCCTGGGATCTCCCAACAAGCCCGCACCTCATGCGCCAAGTCAAACCTCTAGTCTGGCTGATAGTAAATAGGTGAAGTGGATGTGGGGTTTCCACTTTGGTCACTTTAACATATACGTATACATCAACCTCATCCTGACTCAGTCATGGTGACCAATAGAGTGCTCCCACTATCGTTCTACCCAGTAACATGATAATGTAGTCATTGTTCCAAGCCACATGAGATCTAACACTCGGTCTCAGCTTTGACAACTACTATAGTTCCGAAGGGGATCTCTTAAGTGATAAAATCTCCTACCTGCTGATGTAACTTTCTAATGGTGCACCTAGTGCCCTTTGTGTACCTTGTACACATCATATACTGATATACTCCATGCCGTGATAATCAAGCAATAATAAGACATAAGCAATCCCAAATATGCATATTGATAAGAAAGAGACAATCAAATCAAATATAATATCTTATAAAGCCGTCATCTATAATAACCTAAAATCTAAGGTCTTAAGTAAAAAATCATCATTAAAGACGTAGCTCCTAAGGCTCAAGTGTGATGCAATAGCCACTCCTCAGCTATTTCCTTTATCAATAGATCCCTAATCGACTGAATCATAGGGATACAAAACTTCCTCCTTCTCACAATTCTTAATGAAATAGTACCCGATCAGGATTTTATTCAATTTTTCAAACTAATTTGGGCATATCGTCTAACCAGCAGTTGACATGTTTTTATGATAGAGAATCACATCATCCTCTACATGCTACAACCAAATTCTAGAAGAATTTGTATAACTAGACTACATCCAATACTACTATGTATATCACCACGTATCCTCTCCAAGTGGAAAAATAGATATACGTTATTGCTTCTTACTACTTTAAGAAAGACCATGTCATTCAGTAAGAGAGCATAACTAGACATTATTGCTCTCCCATTCAGATTATCAACCCAGTCTACATCTGAATATATTTATAGGTGAGAGGATGTGATGTCATGGCATAATACATAAGCAATCTAACTCAAATGCATGAGGATCTTGTTCACTCATCCCACTGAGTAATAGCAGGTTTGAACCGATGCCTACTCATCAGTCCTACTACACAGGATGTGATTACTATACACATGTAAGACAATCCAGTACACTCCATGAAGGGATGTTTAGAATTAGCTTCTTCTCTGGTTTGATCTTGGACCATTGCTCTATCCTTAGAGTCTGACTCTTAACAATTGGGCCCCCAATGGTCACCATGCTGCACCCAATCAGCAATTTGCTATCAGTATACGATGACAGATCTCAAACTTCTTTTAGCTTGGTATCGGTTGACCTAACCATCATGATTGACCGTCTAGAAACCATGACCCAGTAAGGTCCAAGGGGATAAAAAAACACTGCACATTGGGAAAATATCTCAAGTAATAAGTAGGATTCTTTAACTTGTACACCTTGTGCTCAAGTCCCTTGGCTATGAAACATGTAGGTTGGTCCACATTGATCACTTTTCTAGTTTTCCATACATGAAAGCTGTTTTGATGTCCATAAGGACTAGCTCAAGATCCATGTACACTACCAGAGTCATATCATATGAATAGAGCCTATTCTCGCCATTGGGAAAAACATCTTTTTCGGTAGTCCACCCTACTGCTTAGTTGTACTCTTTGACCATCAAGCATGTCCTACATTGTTTGAACGTCCCAACCTGCTTGACCTTGAAAACCCGCTTATTTTCAGTGGCCTTGTATTTAGTTGGAAGATTCACCAAGTCCCAAACTTGATCTTCCTAATAAACTCAAGCTCCCTATCCATTGCTACTTTTTGCTCTTTTACTATGGACCCAGAAATAGTGTTCTCAGATGACTTAGGTTCTACATCAACATGCGGTGCTACCATGAATATTTCCCTGTAGATCTTAGTAATCATTTGGGTACTTTTCCATCGAATGATCTCTGAGGCAGTTGAGATTTTATGGATGGCTCCAAGTCATCTAAAAATATCTCACTCCTACTGTTCCTAGCTGGTAGAGGAACTAATTCCTCCTCTTTTGCTGGAGACCATGATAGTCTCCTCGATCTCATATGAACCTAAATCTTGACCTATTTCTTCTTTGTACATGAAATCCTCCGGGAGGAACTCAATATACCATAACTCTTTGATTACAATCTCATCATATTTCTTACATGTAAACACAATCTAGAGAGTGTCTAAAATAGTATATGAAAATATATTTTCACATTTTGGGGGTCCAAACTTCTCATCTAATAAAAAGTTGTGTATGAAAGCAACACTCCCACATGGACGTAGTGATCCAACACAGACCATCGGCCCTCCATGACTCATAGGGTATCGACTATACTGATCTCGAAGGTATGTTGTTTAGAATATATGTCACTATCAATACCATATCTCCCCCAATACCTAATGGGTAGCTATTCTAAACCATATCTAGCAAAGTTATATTCCTTATTTCTGTAACATCATTTTATAGCAGAATAGAGGATATCATCAACTGTATGACTTTACCTTTGCTTGATATAGTTCCTTAAACTTTCAAGATAGATACTCTCTCACTATTAGTGTGAAAAGCCCTAATGCTTTTACTTAACTAATTCAAGCACTCATAGGAGCGAAATCAGATACACATGATTGTATATAGAGTTTCTCTTTAAACAAGAGGAATTTGGGCGTTCTACTTTATATCTTCATAAATATTGATTTACATATAGTAGAGTGAATAAATTGAAATTGAGGTGCTCATAACCTTGCCAAATGACTTTCTGATGATTTTACCCACAAGACCATACTCGTAGAAGGACAAATACCCTAGTACATATACCAAGGAGGCTGCCTCTGGTGAGCTTTCATGTGTCCTCTATTGTGACAGTCTACTATACCATAAATTAGATTAATCTTAATTCACGACACAATATAAAGTAGAAGATAACTCAGTTATCTTATAATGACTCTCATTCTAAAATCAATAAAGTGATTAGCTTGGCCTTTAGAAGCAAAGAAATTTTGAAGCAAATCTAAGTAAGTTATCCACAAAAGGGAAACCAACTAGAACCCTATAAGCCTAACTACTGAGAGACGAATCCTTACTCTTAGTGAGAGCATACAAAATATCCTAAAAGATCTATTTGTTATCTAAACACAGAGAAGGCCTCTATGCATCAGTGCTTAGAACCATTACATAATCCCCAGTAGAACTTTTTGTTTCCATTCAGAACCCAATACTACCTCTGACTTGCAGATGCGATCCTTGAGTCCTGAGTTTTCTCGGTTGTGCACCCTCATACATGAAATGACCAGCTTGTTTGCAGTGAAATCAATTGATCTTTCTCTTATTAGTTGGATTTTTGCCTTTTAATTGGCTTCTTTTATTTCAAACCCTATTTTGAAAAATCTCTTGGTGAACCAATTGCAACTAGGCTCTCAGCCTTATACTTTGGGTATCTGGCTTCTAAAGCCGAAGTAGACATTTTATCCTTGAACATACCCTAGTATTTAGACTTCAAGTTCACTTTTATTTACACATTGTCAGATGTATTGCATCTGCAACATGCAATAAAAGTAACAAATGTCTTTCCTAGAGTTATGTAAAGCCTAGATGACCGGTCAGATTTGCCGCTCCTAACTCAACGCAGTTCTAGCTATCTTACAATCCTTGATCATAGATGTTATCATCTGACCGTGAATTTGGTATTTTGCCTAGCATTCATCTCAATTGAATCCAACTTAATAATAAGAGCTTGGACCCTCATCCAAGGGGCATACCTAAATCTCGCATTAAGAGCATCCCGAAAGCTCTTTGCATTTAGATTATTCTTGTAATCATTGATAAGATTGTCTCTCTTTGTAGTCCACTCGGTGAACTACATTGAACAATCTTGTCACTTCTAGATTTTTTTACTAACCGGGCTCAAATCTCTGAGTCCTAGTTGAACCTGTTCCGACTCGGATATTGCCGCATCAGTACTAACTAAAATCTCATTCTCTGAGGAGAAAATGGATCTTCTGACAAATGTATCTCAAGCTGCTTAGTCCCAAACTTAGGTTGAAATAATTATTTTAGTACCTTAAGAGAAGAATTAATGCACTCTAATTACAGATAGGTTAAGATTATTAGCAATTATGTGGAGTAGTGTTCTTCCCTGAAGAACATTCCATCTTATCAACCCTTTTACATCGATAATAAAATTACATCTTAAATAAAGAGAAGAAAATCTAGGGCTGCCCCAAGCATGGTGTTCAAAGATATAATTTTTAAAATTGTTATAAAATTTTTGAAAATGGAATATTAAATTTCTTAGAGATAGACTAGATTGGGTAGTTAAATCATGGTGTCATCTCTACCCAAAATGTCCAACTTAAAATTATTAATTTACTATATTCCATAATGTGTTTGAACATGCAGCATGACAAATATAAATAAATAATTTCACTTTTACATTAACTACCTAAGTTATCTTGTAAATTTTATTAGTGTTTTTTGTTTCTCATAAAATTAGTATGCACCCCTGGCGCTTCCACTAGAATAACTACCCATCAAAATCTCCAAGATTCTATTGAGATTTTATAATTAAATTTTCTACTATATAAAAATAACTTTTTGAACTTCCAAAGGAAAATTATTTTTCTAAAATAAGAAAAATAACTTTATTATGAAATCTAGTGGGCTCCACATTAGAAATTTTTTAAGTTTCCAAAGATAAATAATAGAAATATTTTAAAAACATTTCCTAGAATTATTCAAATATTTTAATTATTGTAAAACAATTTTGATTTAAAAACATATTTCTAGAATTTTTAGAATTAAAAAAATTTAAAAATGCATTTACAAATTTGCCCCTGGGGTTTCAAAAACCCTAGTGGTAGAAGTAGGAGGAGGTAGCGCCGCTGCCTAGTAGCGCCACCTCGACTCCAAGTTGGGGCTTTTTCGCACACCTCACCCACTTTGCCAGTGCTTGCCCCTGCCCCCCGCTGTGGTCGTGCCACAAACATTTTTGGTTTTTAAATAGTGTCAGAGTTGGCGCCCAACGCCGGCTGTGGCGAGCCTCTGGTGCCCAATGCTGGAGCCATCCACCTCTGATCCTACTACTGTCAGTGCCCCTGGTGCTAGTGGTGCAAGATCTACGGTTTCTTTTCTTTATTTAAACAAACAGAGCTACCAGCGATGGTTGGAGGATGGTCACTGGTGCGTAGCACCAGAGCCTCCTCAATTTGGTCCCACCACCAATGAGCTCCCCAAGCAGTGGCGACAGATCTGACCTAGGGTTCAAAGATGTTTTTTAAAAGAAATTCAAAGAAAAAAGGTTTTAGAAATCTAAAAAAATTAAAAATATTTTTTCAATCTCAAAATTTTTTTAATAAATCCCTAATTTATTAAAATTGACCACTAGCTCATAAAGATTAAATTTTTTACTATAGATCTAACATCCCAGGTGTCAAAAAAATATTTTTTTACACCAAAAATTTAGTTTATTTATTTTCTAATTAAAAATAAATTTTCTAAAAAATAAAATCCTAATTTTCTATTCCATAGACTAAGATCACCATGAATAAACTTCAGATCTAATCTAAACAAATATAATATGCAATCAGTTCTAAACCCTAAGACCACGTTTATGTTTTTGTCCCCAAACTAGTCGATATTTTATTCCCCGAACTACAACACTAGGACTGCATTACCCTGAGACTATTTTAGTCCAATCTAATGTTTGTTTTGGCGTAGATTAACATTCAGACTAATCTTAAATGGTTTATATTGGTGTTTCGTTTTAAGGGGATTATGACCGTTTGGACCACATCATAACAAGAATGACCTTTTTACCCTTAAAGCAATTAACATCATATTAAGGCATCTGTTTTGGAAAAAAATAAAAATTTATCCATAATCTTATCTAGAAAGTCAAAATACACTTCAATAATTTAAAAAATATTACAATATGTATTTCTTTATGGTAGTATTTAAGATATTATCTATTAGATTGTTGTTACTAGCATTGTTCACCGTATCATATATTATTTAAAAATAATTTCTAGCACTTCTAAACCTAGATGGGGGAGGGGGAAGACATATTTTTTAAAAAAAAGAGTGGGAAGACGTATTATAAATTGATCATAATTTAGATGAAAATAATAAAAAAAAAGGAAAGAAACATAGAACTCTATGGTAGAAAGACCATATTTTTTATCAATCTAAATAGTAGTTAAGAAAATAGTGAAGAAAAAAAGAGAAATTGACAGAGACAAGTGTCTGAATTCTATGTGTACACAAATTGATGCAAACGTTCCTAAATCTGCATTATTGTAAATGATAAGAACAAATATCAAAGAAACTTGGATAAAAATAAGAAACTCATGATGATATAAAACTAAAATGTGTAATAAAATTGGAAATTCTCAAGGAAGTATCAAATAATACTTGAACATAAAAAAAGCATCCTCTACTAAATAAAAGACATAAGAAAAGTGCTAATCATATACCAGTTACGCAACTAATTTCCAACTACTAAGCGAAGAGTAGGAAATTCCAATTTCCCCCAAAAATATCATCCTCACATTTAGCACGTTGTCTTCATCTGAAAAGCTAAAGACGAGGTCTACAAGGGCAGGAGTGCTGACTATTTGCTTTGTAGCATTGATCTTTCGTTGAGCTGTGAATTTTGAGAACTTGATGATGATGCCAAAAACTTTCCAGCGCATCCCAAACAAATCTTGATCATACCGCCGACACTCTTGCTCAAGTTGTCCACACTGCTAATAAATGTATCATTTGATTTTGACCTCTTCTTCAAAGTAGGAGTTTTATTATCATGAGCTCGGTCTGATGATGTGCTAATATTAGATAAAATTTGCATTTCATCTAATCCTTCACCTCGCGCATCATGCTCAATATCAATAAGGGACCTAGAATCCTCTTTCTCCATCTCTTCCATTGTATCATCTAGTGCCTCAGCCCCCTCGCCCATTGCTTGACCCTTCCCATAAATGAACTACCAATCATCGGACACGTACTTAGCACCACGGTGACAAGATCGGGAGAAAACAACATCGGAAAACCCCAAAATGAGGCCAAACAGCGTCTTGGCCAAGGCCAAGACACCACTTGGTGTCTCGGTCACTTGGCCGAGACACCAAGTGTCTTCGATCCACAACTTCCCCCCCTCTTGCCTATAAATAGAGAGGGGGTCTCAGTTGTCGAGGGTTGGAAAATTCATCCACGGGTTGGGAAAAATTACATTTTTGGGAGTTTTAGACGAGATCCACACGAGCTTTTGCACAGATCCGAGCGTCTGCAAGATCAAAAGATTAGATCCAGATCCCGTGCAAGTGAAGAACTCCTTCCGAGTCAAATCTACACGGCAAGGAAGAGAATCAAGCCTAGATCTATGTCGATCCAAGTCGATTCTACGGTTCTACCCTCTAGATTAAGCTTCATCTTAATCTCAGGGTCTAGTGCGTGACTTCGCTTGGTCGATTTCACCCGCTCCGGTGGTCATCTCCTTCGTGAGTTGATCCCCATCGGTATTTATTTCCTTCGTGAAATAAATACCTCAGATCTGTAGATCCAGCATCTAGATTGGATTACGCGGTGGTCCACGGACACAAAAAGTCTCCGGCACAGGCAAAAACACCCACGCAAGCGAGGATCCAATAAACGGATCTCGCAGTTGTTCAACTAGGGTTATAAAGTTGTAATCTTTGTCGATTCTCGTTGTAAGCCTTATAAAAAGGTAATTTTATTTGAATTTTTGTTGTAGGTGACTGAAGTTTGTAACGAGTTCAAATCAATGACAATCGAATCAACTTTCCCCGCGAACAAGCCGACGACCATAGTGGGAGCCAACAATCTCAAATCTGAGATCCTAGTGTCGCAGCCGCGGATCCCGATCCCAATAGAAGAAGAGGTTGAGTTCGAATTCGACGAGCAGAAGTTTGAGAAGTATCTCTCCTCCTCCTCCTCTAGATCCACATCTCCCCGTCGCTCCGAGAAGATCTCCGTTACAAGGAGAATCTGTTGGGCCTCAAATGCAGAGTCCCAGGACAACGAATCTAACCTCGCTGCCGCCGGTAGCAGTAAAATTCCCTCGGCGCCTGCAGCCCAAGTTCCCCCAGCGCCCGAGATGACCGCCGATGGCGTGCCCCCGCTCTCCAAGCGATCACGACAGAGGTGACGACAGAGCATGGCCCGCAGTTTCGCCTAGGCCATGGAATCGACGGATGGGATCCGCTACGAGGTAGATCTAAGATCCAAACTAACGCAGAGTCTCCAGCCTCAAGTGATTGACGGCCCCTCTAAGCCGTTGATAAATGAATGGGTCCGAGTCAGATGAAACCATTCCACTCTTCAGGAGCACATCCGGAAGCGCCGCACACTCCTCACGCAGGCACGGGCTTTGGTGCAACAAGCCCGCAAGCTGAAGAAGGAAGAGGCGGCCAAGAAGCCAACAACAAGCAGTCAGATCTAGAGGCCAAAGTCTGCCAGAATTCTAACCCCAGCGATCATGGCGTCAAAGCACAAGTTCGCCGGCACCTCAAATCCTGCCCCAGCGTCCAAAACAAGAGCTGAAGGTGCCTCAACGCCAACTGCCCCAGCGCTGAGGCCAAAATCCACCGGCGCCCTAATCCAAGTTGCCTCGGCGCCGAGGTCACCTCCGCCGTCTACATCTAAGCTTTCGACGAGGTCGATTTCTGTTGCAACCGGCAAGCCAACTATCAAGGAACGCTTAGGTCTGTTGAGGGAATCACGAGTCACTCCTAATGCATGAGGTCGCACCCAGCTCAATAAGGACAGTGATATTCCTACAGTTCCACCAACCGGACTAAGAATCAAAGTCTGAGAGTCCGCCCAGACTTCACGCCCACACAGGTGAACGTTAAAGCGAGTCACTTTTGGTAGCTTTCATGAAACAGTCCACCCTCAGAAGAAGACGTTTTCACCCGACGATGATGACGTTATACCCGAGAGGTCATGCCAATGCACAGTAGGTTGCTCTGGCACTCATGCCGATGAGATGTACTACCGTGCTGGGGGTACGAGAAGATCTCAAAAAAGAAATTCTCCTGAGAAGCCCGCACATTGCCCCTGTTCCCGGCTGATCAAGGCGGCACTATCGGAGTGTAGCTGCAACAAAGCCACTCCAGAAAGGGTGTCGGTCTTCAACAGACGAAATCTTAAAGGGACTGCCAAGAGTCACAAACAACATGACGAGCAGAGGGGCGTCTATCGTACTAGTCTTTGATCATCCGACTGGCTTACTCGGTTGCGCACTGGGACAAACTGACGTTCTAATTATGACAAAATCTTAAAGGGACTGCCATCAGATGACGAAGTGTCGGATGCTGGCTCTGCAATGGCTTCCGACAATACGGTTTCCATTGAGGGACAACCCCGGGAAGCGCTTATGCTAGTGCAGAAGGAGAACTTCAAGTTCGAGATAAAGATGTCCACGTAGCAGATGCGAGAAATGCATGACCAGCAAATCCAGACACTGACAAAGCGTCAAGGTGAAACCAGTCATCGCAACAACGTCAATCAAGTTGACTAGACAACCCCCTGAAGAACAAAACGCTGGGGGTAGCCAGGAAAATGCAAGTGGCAATGTCGTCCCAGAAAGTGAGAAAATCAAAGATATCGAGAGCAAGATCAACACCTTGATCTCTGCTCAAGAAGTGAAGAAGACGGATACCGAGGGAGTGGGAGTCGATCCCGTATCCATCAAAGTTCAGCTTGATCAACTTCACGCTGTTCGATGGAAAGGGGTCCCCCACTCGGTACCTAATTTATTTCAAGTCTCACTTGGGAGTGATTTCTAGAAACGAACCCTTGATGGTTCAGTCATTCGTTGGCACCCTTCATGGAGCTACCTTCGATTGGTACCGCCGTCTTAAACCGGGCAGCGTTACCAGCTGGGATGATATGGAATCCATGTTCCTCACAAATTTCTTCAACAATGACACAGAGATATCCATCTGGATATTGTTGGATGAAAAGTAAAAGGACGGAGAAACTGTGGATACATTCATCAAGCAGTTCCGGAACAAGGCGATGAACTGCCGAGACCCGATAACTGAGGAATTTATCCTCCAAACATGCCATAACAACCTGTCGTTGGATGTGCTAGAAGTAATAGGAACAGCGCCATCCAAGACTTGGAAGGATTTAAAGCTGCATGGGGAGCAGGCTGAGTGATTCCTTAAGAGGAAAAAGGTAGAAAAAGGCTAGCAATCAGCATACGCTCACAAACAAAAGCTCATCCCACGCGCCAAAGGGAAAGGGCAGGAGAAAGCTATGGACGCAAACCAACCTGTCCAACAGCGAGCGCCGCAACAGCAGCAGAAACAAAAGACTTCAAAATTCTCCAAAGTCTATTCTTTCAAGGAAGACGAGGTTCTCAATATTTTCAAATACCTCCTAGAGAATAACAAGATGAAGCTGCCTCCGATCCAAGATCAAGAGGAAGCACAGAGGACCAATGATCTGAAATACTGTGCATAACACAGAGTGGTGCACCACCCAACGAAGGCGTGCTACCATCTCAAGGACAAAAATCCAGGCCTTGATCGATGTAGGGGTCATTACCCTAAAATCATCTAAATGAAAGCCTTTGTAACCTGAATGGCAAATACCCCTTGATGTTCTAGAATTTCTTCCAAAGTTGTCTTAGTTTTTCTAGGGAAGCATGTGATTCCTCTGGTTTACTCTCTAATTGAGCTGTACTCCAATAATGTGGCCAGTTACAATGCGTTACTTATTGGGCTCAATTTCAGCAAAGAGCTAGGGGTTAAAGATCTCGAATCCTTCGGAGATTCCCAACTCATAGTCAAATAGATCCGTGAGGACTATGAAGTCAGGAATCTGAAACCATTCCCATATCACCAGGCGGCCGTTGAGATGGCAAACTCGTTTGAAGAATTTTTCATCGAGTACATTCCGTGCCTCCAAAAGGCATACACACAACCTCCCGAGACTAAACAACTAGTCACGGTCAGAACTTATCAGCTATTTATACTAATATATGATGAGACAGAGGAAAACAAGGGGGTGGTTACCAAAGAGGTATACACAACTCAAGCCAAATCCCGTCACTTCACATTGCCCTTGAGACAGAGATGACAGTGGAAGAACAACAACAGAAATGTCTCGAAGAGCTCGAGATATTGGATGGAAGCTCAACAACGCATTGAGTTCTACCAAGCCAGAATGTCGATAGCTTTCAACAAGAAAGTGCGACACATGAGTTTCAAGGAAGGAGATCTGGTCCTCACTGCTTGACGACCGATAATCCTCAACTCTAAAAAGAAAAGGTAAATTCAAACCCAAATGGGAAGGCTCGTTCGTAATGGAGACAGTCTATTCGAACGGTGCATATCGCCTAATATTCCAGAATGGCGACCGGCAATTAATGCCAATAAATGGGAAGTTCCTAAAGAAATACTATCCTTAGTATATTCGAGATAACCTGCTTTAACGGGAAGTTCCTCGTGGGATGTTTCACCCACTTTCCTCGAGGATAACCCTATATTTATCCTCCACTGTAAATTCCCTCACTGATCAAATTCATTGACGGTGAGTCTACAAAATTTTCTGGTCCAAGTACCAAAATCCCTTCTTGATTCCTTCCATGAACAAGAGGTCCACATAAAATTTCCTTCATGCTGTAGATAGAATATGAAATTCTTCCTCTCCAAGCATAAGATCCCCTTCATAATAAATAGAAGGGCTCTATCCTTTCCTCATCCAGGCCATATCAACTGAAGGTATAGGTCGGAATTAGAATTTCTAGCCCAGGTAGCGCCGCCTGAAGGTACGCGTCGGGATTTTCAGATCAGGTAGTCCGACTGACGGTTTTCAGAGTGGAGATCCCACTCTTAGTTCCATCTCTCTCCTAGGTAGTGCCGACTGAAGGTATGTGCCAGGATTTTCAGATCAGGTCGTCCGACTAAAGGTCGCCTGAATCTTTTCGATTCTCAGAGTGGAGATCCTACTCTTAGTCTCACCTCACAAGATTCTCGAAGTGGAGATCCTATTTTTAGTTTCTTTCACTGGGAACAGGACATAAATCCTTCCTTTCTAGCACCCGGAGATAGGAGACAAGATCACAAAACATTCCTCTCTTGTTTCGAATTCGTGAGCTTCTGAAGATAGGACACAAAACCTTTCTCTCCACTAGCAAGAGATAGGATACAAAACCTTCCTCTCTTGTTTCGAATTCGTCCCTTACTCGGAGATAGGAGACAAGATCATCATTCCTCTCCATGAGCAAGCGATAGGAGACAAGATCCTCCTTTCCATATTTCAAACCCATCTTCATTCAGAAACATGACAAAAATCCTTCCTCTCCATTATCGGGAAAAAGAATATAAAATTCTTCCTTTCCCACATCGACATTTCTGATCCTTTTACTCTAAGAATTATCTTGGAGAATTTGATCTCGAATCCTAAGCAAGGATAGGTCGACATCTCACACGTGTCGCCGGGTTAGTCTTCCCGTGAAAAAGATAAAATCTACGTATTCAACATCGTCGCATAAATTCTAAGAGAGTTTTATTCTTTTATCACAACGTTATGTGCGGAACGGGTTTAGATAATCTGTACGCTAGCCTGATTCAAACAGTAGTCAGTAAAGTCACATCAAATCCGTTAAGGGCTGGGTGTTGGCCAATAACGCCAAAGTCAACACCTCACACGTGTTGCCGGTTTAGTCTTTTTCCGATTGAAGAAGGCACCAGAGTTCAATGCTGGGGAATTTTATCCTGAAGTCTAAGAAGGGATAAAGTCAACGCCTAATACGCATTGCCGGTTAATTCTTAACCGTAAAAAGAATAACACTGACATATTTGAAAGTGTGACGGATCGCCGTTAATGACACCAAAATCTATGCCTTACACGCGTAGGGAATTTTATCCTGAATCCTAAGAAGGGATAAGTCAACATCTCACACACGTTGTCGGTTTAGTCGTTTTCCAATTGAAGAAGACACCAGAGTTCGATTTTGGAAAATTTTATTCCGAATCCTAAGAAGGAATAAAGTCAATGCCTCACACGCGTTGCCGGTTAATTCGTAACCATAAAAAGAGTAACGCCGACATATTCGAAAGTGTGGCGGGTCGTCATTAATGACACAAAATCCACGCCTTACACGTATGGAGAATTTTATTCCGAATCCGAAGAAGGAATAAGTCAACGTCTCACACACGTTGCCGTTTTAGTCTTTTTCCGATTGAAGAAGACACCAGAGTCTGATTCTGGGGAATTTTATCCCGAAGCCTAAGAAGGGACAAAGTCAACGCCTCACACGCGTTGCCGGTTAATTCTTAACCGTAAAAAGAGTAGCGCCGACATATTCGAAAGTGTGGCGGGTCGTCATTAATGACACCAAAATCAATTTTATTCCGAATCTTAAGAAGGAATAAGTTAACGTCTCACACACATTGCCGTTTTAGTCTTTTTCTGATTGAAGAAGACACCAGAGTTTGATTCTGGAGAATTTTATCCCGAAGCCTAAGAAGGGATAAAGTCGACGCCTCACACGCGTTGCCAGTTGATTCTTAACAGTAAAAAAGAATAATGCTAACACATTCAAAAGTGTGGCGGGTCGTCATTAATGATGCCAAAATCCACGCCTTACACGCGTGAGGAATTTTATTCTAAATCCCAAGAAAGAATAAGTCAACGCCTTACACACGTTGCCGGTTTAGTCTTTTTCCGATTGAAGAAGACTCCAGAGTCCGATTCTGGAGAATTTTATCCCAAAACCTAAGAAGGGATAAAGTCAACGCCTCACACGCGTTGCCAGTTGATTCTTAACAGTAAAAAAGAATAACGC
>JBAKGM010000365.1:31358508-31373108 GCA_037177215.1 Asparagus racemosus | reverse complement strand
AAGTAAATATTATATCGTAAGTACATATTTAAGAATCAATAATGTAGAATATATTATTTACTAATAATTTCTTAAACCAACCACGTCACGTGCAACGTATCGTGTGACATGCTAGTAATAATAATAAGTAATTTAGATATTAGCCCCAATAACTCCATATTAGTCTCACAAACCTTTAATACTTCCATTGTAGTCCTTCACGTCCTTGAAATTGCTCCTATGTCCCTCAAATACTAAGTTCTTGTAATTTAGACCCTCAATAACCAAAACACCCCATCAATTAATGTCATTGTGTATGAGAGCACTTTTGGCAAGAAAACATGAATTTATTTTGGTGTTCAATGACCAAATTGCAACACCCCTTAGGAGCTGAGGGACTTGTGAGCAGAGAGAATTGAGAGGACTATTATGGCATTATTGAAGATGTGAGGGACTAAGACTAAATAACCGTTACAATAAATTTGGTGGCCTTTTTGCAAATTTGCCACTCCAAAAGATCGAACAAAACAGAGACCGGCGTCACTGGACGATTCCAGAATCTGCTCAGACCTTCCACCGTTTCCATCAAAGGAGAGACTCTAGAGAGAGAAATCGAGGGGAGATAGAGAGATTCTACAGAGAGAAAGTAGAGAGAGAGAGAGAGAGGAGAGAGAATGGCGTCATCGTCGTCGATGTACAGCTACTACAGTTGGAAGAGCTTCAACGACGACGAGGATCGGCCGGAGAAGCCTCGGAGGGTCGGCGTCACCGAGATGCGGAGCCCTAGCTACAGCCTCTTTTCCCAAAATACCCTCCAGGTTCCGATCTAATAACCAAAAGCTATCGATTTCTCTAATTTTCCGCTGATTGCGTTGATCATGGCTAGAATTTGAGGATTTTCTGGGAATTTTTTTTGTCAGTTTCCCTAGTTTGCATGTCGATGGTGCGATCACTGTAATTTTATGTGAACTTCGTAGTTTCATTTATTACTGGAAAAGGATAATGAAGTTTTGAGAAGTATATATGACTAAGGACTTGATCAGGGATTAGATTTTGAAACTCGTACGGATATTCTCTTGTGTCTGCCAATGCCAGCTGATTCGAAATCTTTAATTGACTTTAATAAGGGACATAGTGATCCATTTTATCACCACTGAGTGCAGGATATTTTCGAATCAATGGGAGAATTCGTCGATGGTTTGAAGTTTTCTGGCGGCTCACACAGTTTGATGCCAAAGGCTTTCATCAAAGAGATAATTGATTTGGCTCACCAGCATGATGTATACGTTAGTACTGGTGACTGGGAAGAGCATATACTTCGCCGAGGGCCATCCTCTTTCGATAAGTATGTCGAGGTCAGTTGAGTAATGCTAAATCAATCCTTCTCTATTCAGACAGGTGCGAGGTGTCTTATATGCTTGAGATTTTCACAGGATTGTAAACAGCTAGGTTTCGATACCATTGAGCTAAATGCGGGTTCGCTTAAAGTCCCTGAAGAGACCCTGCTAAGGTTGATTCGCCTTATAAAGAGCGGTGGTCTAAATGTGAGGCCTCAGTTTGCAGTAAAGTTTGATAGAGCTGATATGCCCGTTTCTGGTGATAGAGCATTTGGGGCTTATATAGCTCCAGTCCAACAAAATTCAGGTAATAAATTAAGCCTTTGCCTCTTATCGCTCAGGTCCGTCTTCCATATTTATACAGTTTTATGTAGGTGATATGAGTAATTATTCATCAATAGGAAATGATATTTGTTGATGCTCGGATCACACAGTCACTAATCTGGAGTGGGATTAGAGTTTAGGAGAGTGGGCTCCGTTTTCTCTCCTAGATGCCTGGCGGCAGGATGTGTCAGAAGGTGCTCTCGCTCCAGAAGGACACCTGTGAAAAGGAGCGGAGTTGGGATCTCCGGTGGTTCCTCCGACGATCAAGTCAGTATCAGAGAGTGAGAAAATGGGATTGTAATGTATGGAGAGGATTCCTGAGCTAAAGCTTGCTTACCTTGTTCATTGAACAGCTCACTATTTATATAGAGGGTCGGAGGGCATTTTGGTCACTTCGGCTGGTGCTGTAGTGGAGCGTGAGTCAGCCCTATGCTCACGTATGTTGACTCAATGATGGGACTAGAGCTGACAGTGAAGGCTGAGCCGGACAGCCTTGACAGGTGTCGAGTGAGGCTTGGCGCAGGAGTTAGTGCTGTTTCCTCGGCATTAATGGGGAGAGGATTAGTTATGCACACAGCCAGAGAGCTCCGAGGTACCCTAATTATCGTGTGAGACGGGGGGATCAAGGCACTGGAGATTCAATTAATGCGACGACGACGTGCTGTCGGGTTTAAATTCTGTATAACTGTCGCCTGGGGGCGGGGGTTTGGGCTGGCCGAGTGGAGAATGTTGTCATTGAAGAGGCCGGCTAACACCACCTTTCGCGTTGTCCATAAGAGTAGTCGACTTGGGGGATAACAAATACCGTTATTCACGTCGTCCACAAGTATAGTCGACTTGGGGGACGACTGGTTTTGTCTCCCGGGTCGACTTACAAGAATAGGTCGGTTGAAGGGTCATGGAGGATAGCAAGTATAGCCATTCGCGTCGTCACCAGGGCAGTCGACTTGGGTGACGACCGGCCTCGCCTCTCGAGCCTTCTAGGGGATTCGAACCAGAGTGTCTTAAACTTTCTTACCTTAAACGTTAATATTCTCCTCCGGATTAGAGGGTTAATTAATGAAGAAATGTTCAGGACCATAACAGTGGGCCCCTTTCGTTTGGAGTCGGCTTTGAGACGGATCTGAGCGAAAATCGAGTCTCGGGTCTTGAACGATAATATCGTGTACAGAAAGGGGGTCGCGAAGGTTCTTAGGATAGGACGTGGCTGACGTCAGCGGGCAGCTTTATGCTGTTGATGCTTCGTTCTCCGCGCCTAGGGTTTTGCTTCCCGAGAGGAGCGATCTTGGCCGTTGAATTGGAGACGGAGGGAGGATGAGGAGAAGTTCAACTCTCATGGTCCTCTATATAAGGGCAAGGACCGAGGAAGAATAAGCTTCACTTGACATTTTGTAAAACCAGATCTCCGACTATTCTCTAGTGTCTTTCGAAACTGTTTCTCATGGACTCTGAGTGCTTAAGCCAGTTGGATGCTCATAGTTCGAAAGTGACGGCGGCGCGGATGCGGACGTTGCACTCTCAGTTCGATATCCCGAGGGAATATAAGTTGATCTCGCCGGCGAGGTCGGTGGCTATATACCACCACAGTGAGGGGAGAGCCCCCTTATACATCAAACACTTGGAGTGCGGTTTGCGGCTGCCGCTGCATCCCTTCCTCCGGAAAGTGTTTGAGGCCTTGGGGGTGTTCCCGATGCAGATGAAGCCTAACTCCGTAGTAGTGCTGGTGGGCTTTGTTGTCATCTGTTCGTGGCTGGGGATCAACCCGTCGGTGAATGTGCTGAGTCACCCGGTGAGCGTGACTGTTCAACGAGCCGCTCACTACTATTTTCAGATGTCTGGGGAGTTCAAGGTGGTTCTAGACGCTCCTTCCTTCAACAAGGGATGAAATGAGAGATTTGTCAGGGTAGAGGGGGATGGCTCCAACCTCGATTGTTCGAGTTGGCCCGAAATCAGGAAATGGGCCCTATACCCAAAACCTCTGTCGGCTGCTGAGAGGAATGAGCTAGAATGAATAGTGTCTTATACGGGGCCGCACACAATGGGGGCTCTTCTCGATAAGTCGGTTTTGCGGTTGCACGGGATCTCATCAGTCCCCCTACTGAGAAGGACGAGAAGAGGGCCCACAACGTGACCTTCGGGGGGCCTGTGGGCCGAGCGGTGGCAGCTGAGCTGGCTTTCGCCAAAGGGTCTTCGGAAGAGTCCGAGGGGGAGTTGGCACCCGGGCCAACGAAGTGGCTCTGAACAGGGACATACGTTGAAGGAGCTACGTCTCCCTCACGGCGGGAGAGGACGACCCTGAGGCGCCGTTGCTAACGTCCCTTAGGGCTTTCGCAGGAGGTTACAAAAGAAGACGTCTCATGGCCCGAGGGGGACCAGATGACTAGGGGAGACCCCGGAGGCCCCGATGGAGATGGAGTCATCTGACTCGGAGGACACACTCGCCCCCCAACCGCCCGAGGTCAAACACGGGGCTGCTGAAGAAGCGACTCTGCGTCGGGTGAATATCCAGGTTGGGGCAGCTGCCCCGGGTTCCCGAGCGAAGGAGGCCCGCAGGCCAGGCAAGGAGCCGGTTGGGGCCCAGAGCAAAGGCTTCGCACCGGTGGGGTGGCCCTCACCCTACCATTTGGCCGGATCCGAAGTCGGGGCTTAGGCCAAGGCGAGGGACTTGTTAATTGGGAAACTTCCTCCTAGTGGGAGCTTTGAGGAGGAACCCGACAGCGAGCATCGGTTCGACCCCGCCAGTCACATGGACGTTCGTTCCTGTGTTCGAGTCTCACTATATGTAGGCTAAAGCAGTGGAGCAGTTCTGCCTCCCTAATGATGAGGAGCTCCTAAAGGACGTTCCCGACATAGGCCTCCACGTGATCCTTCGGAGTTATCTGACGCGCGGGTGCCTCGTGGAGCAGGAGATATATCGTCGCCTAGCTGAGGGTCACTACGCCTATGAGAGGCTCCAAAAGGCGGGTGGAGGGCCTGGCGTTGTCGAGGAAGCAAAGTTGGATCGCGTTGTTGTGGATCTCTCGGCAAAAGAAGCCGAGCTCGACGACTGGCGCAGGGAGATGGAGGTGAAAGAGCGGCTGATGGCAGAACTCAAGGCATCTGACTCCAAGAAGTCAGCCGAGATCGAGTAGCTAAGGCGTAAACTTCAGCTCAACGACCAGGGGGTTAGCCCCGCTAGCTCGATCAGCGAGGCGTTGAAGGAGCGAGACTTGGCGATGACGCAGGTTGCCATCGAGAAGCAAGTTGCCTAACACGCCAAGGCCCAACTCGAGGAAGAGCTGGTCGGCAAGCGGAGGCTCCAAGAGAAGTGTGCTCAATTGGAGAAGGCTTTGAGCCTAGCTGAGAGTAGGGTCTCATGCTTGGAGTCGTCCGTCTACCGGTCGGTCGTCATGGAACACAGCCGGCCTGCAATTAAGTCGAGGAGTACCGGCAGAGCGCAATGGGAAAGATAGGGGTTGCGCTAGCCTGCAAGGCTGGATGTGACTACGGGGTGGCGCAATTATTTGCTGAGCGCCAAGGACCTGGAGGCCGACCTCGTTATCCTCCTAGCATCACCAACCACATAAGCCTTCTCATTGACGTAGAGAAGGCGGGCGACGGCTACGATGTGGAAGGAGGTAATGGCGAGGATGAACAGGAAACAGCTTCCAGCCGGTCGACTGATGGGTCGGCTGGAGGAGCCGAGAAAGATGTCGGCACGAGTTCAGCCTGAAGGGAGGAGGCTAGCATTTACCGCGAGGCTCTATCAGCTCCACCTTCGCTGGATGCCTCTTTGTCTTCGGCTTAGGAGCCGGCATGATCTTTTGTAATTTTAGGTTTTAGGGCTGAAAAAATGTAATTTATTTGCATTTTTGTATATGTATGTGTTTGACAACATAATAAATGGCGTAATTTTCCCATTCTATGCTTTTCTCCATATTTTTCTTTTTTTTTTTTGCGATTTCATGTATGACTTTCTGTGATGTTTTCGCGACAAAGCGTCAGTGGCATCCTTATGAGTTCGCTTTGTTACTCCTTTGATGTATTAAGTTCATGGTAGAGTCGTCCCGAGACTCGATTTTCGGTCGGACCCGTCTCAAAGCTGACTCCAAGCGAACGGGGCCAACTCTTATGGTCCTGAACATTTCTTTATTAATTAACCCTCTAATTCGGAGGGGAATTCCAATGTTTAGGGTAAGGCAGTAAGCTTAAGACACCCATGTTCGAATCCCCTGGACGGCTCGAGAGGCGAGGCCGGTCGTCACCCTAGTCGGCTGCCCTGGTGGACGACGCGAATGGAGGTACTTGCCGTCCTCCATGACCCTTCGGCCGACCTACCCTTGTGAGTCCATCCGGGAGACGAAACCAATCGTTCCCCAAGTCGACTATCCTTGGGGACGACGCGAATGACGGTACTTGCCGTCCCCCAAGTCGACTACCCTTGTGGACGACGCGAAAGACAGTGTTAGCCGGCCTCTTCGATGACACAACATTCTCCATTCGGCCGGCCCAAACCCCTGCCCCTAGGCGACGGTTATACGGAGTTTGGACCCGACAGCACGTCGCCGTCGTATTAATTAAATCTCCAGTGCCTTGATCCCCCCGTCTCACACGATAATTAGGATACCTCAGAGCTCTCTGGCTGTGTGCATAACTAATCCCCTCCTCATTAATGCCGAGGGAACATCACTAACTCCTGCGCCAATCCTCACTCGAGCCGGCTCAGCCTCCACTGTCAGCTCTAGTCCCATTATTGAGTCTAACATACGTGAGCATAGGGCTGAGTCACGCTCCACTGCAACACCAGCCGGAGTGACCAAAATGCCCTCCGACCCTCCATATAAATAGTGAGCTGTTCAATGAACAAGGTAAGCAAGTTTTAGCCTAGGAATCCTCTCCATACATTACAATCCCATTTTCTCACTCTCTGATACTGACTTGATCGTCGGAGGGACCACCAGAGATCCCAACTCTGTCCCTTTTTGCAGGTGTCCTTCTGGAGCGAGAGTACCTTCCGACGCATCCTGCCGCCAGGCATCTAGGAGAGAAAGTGGACCCCACTCTCCTAAACTCTAATCCCACTCCAGATTAGTGACTGTGTGATCCGAGCATCAACAATATTGGAGCAGACTCAAAACTAGAAGCACCTGATTATTGGGAAAGGGGAAAGAGGAAAGAGATAGAGGACGATATTCTTCCATCTCTAAGTAAAATAGATAAATTCAAAATTTTCTAGCTGTAATGTCGAAAACTTAGTCATATACAGTCTACTAACGTTACCTAATTTTAGTTTCATGCTCTTGTTAGTATGTACTTGTACATGGGAGGTCCTGATACCTATTTTCTGTTTGCTGGTGTCCTTGTCACGATGTTCTGTATGTTTCTGGGGTCATAAGACTTCTGTTGTTGTTACTTATGAGAGATACGCAATATTTGTTTTCTGAGAGAGATCTCTGTGCAAGCTTTGACCCATAACTTATGCATGAAGGGTGTTAAATTTAGCTGACTTTGAAAAAGATAGTTTGCATGACTTCTTAACTTCTCACTTAACTGGGCTTTTGGATTTTTTTAATAGGAAAAAGTGCTCTAAAAAAATCTTATGACTTATTCCGTTCTTTTGCACTAGGAATTTTTCTTCAATCTTTTTGAGCTAGTAACTATATGCACTTCCTCATCTTTTGGAATGTTGAATTTCTTGATGTGCTACACGCTCTTAGACCTCATGATTGCTAATTGATATAAAAAAACACCATATATCGCCATTTGTATCAGTCTGATGCTACATATAGGACTCAGCTTTATTGTGTGAAGGTTTCAACTACAATTAAAATGCAACTGATA
Organism: Asparagus racemosus; assembly: GCA_037177215.1. Taxonomy (NCBI): domain Eukaryota; kingdom Viridiplantae; phylum Streptophyta; class Magnoliopsida; order Asparagales; family Asparagaceae; genus Asparagus; species Asparagus racemosus. The sequence goes on along the minus strand of JBAKGM010000365.1, from coordinate 31,365,648 downwards.
CGGCTGATTGCCCGTGAAAGCATCCACACGCCAATCACATTATGCACAGGTATCATCACCATTGGCATCAGGGTGATGCTTCTATGTATAGGACTCAGCTTTATATCAAATGAAAATGCAATTGATACCGCTGACTGCTTGTGAAAAGTATACACACACCAATATCATCATGCGCATATATTACCCCTTGCATCAGTGTGAGCTTTTACATATAGGAGTCAGCTTTATTGTATGAAAGTTTTCAGCTATTCAAATTAAAATGCATCTAGTACGGATGATTGCTCGTGAAAAGCATCCAACATCAGTATAGTTATGCACATTTGTAGGATGCAAATATAGGTCAGATATTTATTTGCAAGTATTTTGAACCATAATAGATTTGATGGTTATAATTTGCTATCTCGAACCATAATAGATTTGAAATATTTATTGCGCTGATAAACTGTGATTGCATTCTTTCCTTTTAATGCTTTGCAGAGTTTATAGAAGATGTGAACTTGTTAATCAGAAGGGCTGAGCGATGCTTGGAAGCTGGGGCAGACATGATCATGATCGATGCTGATGATGTATGCAAGTATGCTGATTCTCTCCGCACGGACATAATTGCAAAGATTGTAGGCCGTTTGGGACTTGAGAAGACCATGTTTGAAGCTTCCAATTCGAAGACCTCTGAATGGTTTGTAAGACGCTATGGACCTAAGGTAAACTGATGTTCATCTTTATTTATTCTCCTATGTTACCCTACCTATGGTTTATATGCTCCTAGGAAAAAGTTCTTACCTACAGCCCGAAGTCATGTTGAAGTTATTATATTTTTTTCCCACCAATAGTACTTAAATCCAATACATATTTGGAATTCTAATCTGGTTCTGGTCATATGTGATTCAGTTGGAGATAACTAAATTTGTCAGGGATATCAAATTTTTTAGACCTAATCAAGCATGGGCTCTTTTGTTACGAAAATATGTCATTCTCATCTTTCATTACTGGCGGATGATACATCTACTACAAATAGTTGTTTACTTACTAGTAATTAGGTTGCTAGCATCATTATCAAATTAGCACGCCTTGAGCTTATCCCATCCAAAATTAGTTCTGTATTTGGATTCATCTGCACATGTGGGTGCATTTGGAGTGTGCTTGGACTCTGGGATTAGCTGCTCGCACTGACACTGAACTGCGAGAGCTCTTTGCAAGGGTATTTTCAAATATAGTTGTAGACAGGAAGAGACAAACGGTTGTATTACCAGACGCTAATCTCCCCTAACTGGGATTAGGAGAGTCGATATGTAAGTGGTGTGGATGGATAAAGAATCCATATATCTAAATAATCAATAGCTAACAATAACTAATAACATCTAACACTCCCCTCAGGTAGCTAACTAATAAAAGGTAGATGAAAGAGCTTTGGTAAAGATACCTGAAAGTTGCTCTAATATTGATGTACATGGTGTACAAAGCTATATGCCTGAACCCAAGCACTGTCATTTTTTTCATCCACATTATCTTAGACATTGTGGCTTCCATGGCTGTGTGTTTTGCTTCCGCACTAGATCATGACGCCATGTTCTACTTCTTACTTCTCCGAGTAACTATATTACCATGCAACTAAGTGCAATATTGAAATGTTAAGTTTATATCTGCTTTATCTCCTGCATAGCCTGCATCTGAGTAGGCTTCCATGCGTAAATGTTCTTTTTCCTGAATAATTACCCTTTTCCCGTTGCATTCTTGACATAGGCAGGCTAACTAATGCAGTTCCTTTGGCTTATGCATGAATGAACTCACGAGCCTATAACAAAGAAGTACCTTGTCTGGTTACATTAAGGTAAATGAACCCAGTCTGCCTTCTGTATCTTTTAATATCCTCAAACATCCTACTATCTTTTCTCACTGCCAATCTCTCGCAATAGGTCTAAGGCATATGTTCTTTAAGAAATAATCACTCTCTGTTTGCCTGTGAGTTATGTGAGTCATGTTACCTGGGTACTTTGTACTTCTAATCTGAAGCCTTGCCTGTAGCTGACCTGTATCCGTACCCATACCCAAACACCTTGGACATTCCTTGCATAAATGCATGCATTTATGTGAGCATGTACTCAATTATACAATACATGTTTTAATTTAATATACTTTTTATGCATTTTTTGGAGATACATCTTACACTTCACACCCACTTCTTGAAACTCATTGGACATAGGTCAGGTTCCAAATTGTGATTTTGAAGGGTCTTTGGATGTCTAATTAAAAAACTAGCGATTTACCAAGTTATAATCCATATAATAAAAGAAACATAAAACTATTATAGGACTTCTAATTCTCATCCTCGTTCTCATATAGATATTAATTGCAATATATAATATATGTATACATAAATATTTACATAGTCGTGTACCCGTAAGTACCTTTTACAAATTTGTGGTGCCGCACACCCGTACCCGTACCGGCACCCGTACCCGAACCTGTACCCATGCAACATAGGCTGTGAGCAATTTCAATCCAAAGGATATGTCTTGGTCTTCTCATGTTCTTGGTTACAAGATGCCTGCTATGCTCTTTCGTGTTCTCTATATCTTTCATGCCATGTCCATATACAATCTTTCATCCACATACACTGCCACGATTATTATCCCTGTGTAACAACGTAGAATAAACATTGGATCATCTGAATAACACCGATGAACTCCAAAAACATTAAGCATTTGAGCATTGTCAAACCGTGCATGAGGACTTTGCTCAAGGCCATAGAGTCTTTCTTAGTCTGCTTACTACATTCTCCCCAAGAGCAACAAATCCAGGTGGTTGCTCCATGTACACCTCGTCAGTCAAGTCACTACATTAGAATGCATTTTTGACATCAAGTTGGAAGATTGGTCACTCCTCGACTGCGATAGAGGAGTGCATATCGAATTTAGGCAGAAACCTAGCAAGAAGGTCTCAAAGAAATCAACAGTGTGACTGTGTATCCCTTGTGCAACCAATCTGGCTTTGTATCTAATAATCATACTATCATGGCTTTGTGTATAATAATCATACCATGATGTTTCAGATGAATGTTCCTAAATATTTATGGGCAGATGCTCTTCTTTGTGCTTGTTACTTAATAAATAAAATTTCATCATCTGTTCTCTATGATGACATTCCTTTTCATGTCAATATAAGTTAGATAACAATTATTTAGTTAGTTTGACAACGTGACAAATGAATGAGACTAGAGCTAGAATAGTTCCTAAGAGAATCTTAACTTCAAATTTCCTTCTCAGTTCTCATCCTTGAAAACCTTGGGAAGTCCATAGGTAACTTGTTTTGGATAAGTGCATGTTGGAAAGAATGAAAAGGTGATTCCTATGGTCACTTACCATGGCAGATTGTCATACCAGTTTCTTACTTTGAAAAAAAAAAAAAAAAGAACTGTGCATAACTTGTGTGTTCGTGTGTCTGTAGAGAGAGAGAGAGAGAGAGAGAGAGGCTGGGATAAGATGACAAATACAAGAGCCGTTGTCAGTAGTTACTTTGACTCGATTTCCAATATTTCCGCTGCTTTAAATGGCCATCGATCATAATTTGAGTTGTTGCAATTGCTCATTTCGAACATTTATGTGATTCAAGACTATGAAAGATGGGAATGTTCAGAAAACAAAGCACTTGTCTTTCAACTTCAAAACCTTTCCTGAATATTGGTTATTTGATTCCCGAGACCATAAAAAGTGTGGTAATTACGGCTTTACAATGGGAGTTCAGCATTGTGTCCTAGAACTAGAAGTAAGATTTCTGGTGACTCATCTGCATCAAATTGGAGAAATTACTGTGTCGATGGTAGCAGAATTGTACATATTTTCCAACAATCCTTTTTATTTCTCTATCTATATTGACAATTCCTGATGCCTTGTTGCTCTCTCCTCGTTTTCGCAGGTGAATCTTTTCATTGACCACTCTGATGTGATGAAGCTAGAATGCCTACGAGGTCACAATTTGGGTAAAAACCATGCATCTCTACTCAACACATCATATTACCTGATGTGATTTATTTGAATCTGCTGCGTATGAAGTTCTATGTTGTATATCGGTTATGAACTTGAATATGGGATGAAATATCATGAGAGCATTGTACCCCCCTAAATCAGACAACTATATGTTCTTTTACTGTGGCTTATCACATGTACCTAAATAACTTGATGGGGCCTTGTGGAGGAGCTTCTGTTTGTGGATGTAAGATTCCACCTAAAATATCCTTGTGCTGTTGGTGCTTCAGAATATTTTGTGTTAATTCGTGTTAATTAACGACCAAGCTTATAGGTGAATAATTTGATTTGCATGCTTTGGATCCGCATTCACCGTAGAAAGGCCAGAGCCCATTGGTCATATGGTTGCATGTTGTGGTTGGTTAAATGAGTTATCAGATTTCAGTCTGAGAATTTGTCTGGGCTGGTCCATTTGTTCCAGCGGTTACGCGATGTGGCCCGTTGAACAAACACTTCAACTTTTGCTTTGATTTGGGGTCGGCTTTTCTTTTGATCTGGAATCTGGTTGGCAAGAGTCAAATGAAATGTCAACGTTTCCTTTGATTCGGAGCCCGGCGGCTTTCATTCAGCAATTTTTCACTTCATTAGTTGTTACCTCCGTTATAAATAAACTGCAAGGCGACGGAGAGATCAAAATCCAAAAAATTTGACCATCTTAGTAATTGTTGTGCTTATGTAAAAGCTGTTGATGTTTGTTATACTGCAATAAGTGTGGATTAAATGAAAAAGCTGAAACTTGCTATTCTTGATATTTATTATACTACATTGAAGTGTTGATTGAATGAAAAAGCTTAACTATCTTATATAGTAACATAAGTATGTGTGTTGAGATACTGAAGAGAGCTAATATTATTGTGATCTAAAATTTTATTTAATTAATCTATCGTTGTTGAAGATACTATTGTTTGACATGAAAATTCAACAATTATCAAATAACATAAAGTAACTTCAAGGCGAAAAAAATTTAGAGAGAAAATTCAAACGTTGATAATCAAAATTGAGATGTAAATGCAGTTTTGTTAGGTGCAGAATGTATGTTATTCTCGCGAAAGTTTATATTTGTCTTTTGATTACGGGTAATTTTTTATAGGGTTAATTGCATGTATCCTCCAAAGTCATTTAAAGTTCACATTTCATCACTTCAAAAGTTTTATGTTAGCATTTTCCCATGTACAACTTAAAATGAACTCATGATTATATGATTATTTTTAAGATAGTACTATCATTTAATTTTCAATTATTCCGTAGTAAGCAAATAAAAAAAATATAAAAATCTAAAAATAATTTATAATTCAGTTTGTATGACTAAGAGCGGAGAGGCCCAAGTGGTCTTGTCCACCTTAAAAACACAATAGGATTTTCCAATCTTGACCCAAATTTAATAAACCATTCATATCCACCCAATAAATGGTCCAGCCAAACATACCCATTTAGCTAAATGAGTCCTAAATAGGAGGGCATTGCTTCTATTCGACATAAATGCTCGATAACTTGTATTTTGGTGGAATGTGGAAGAGACAAAAATGCATGAAGGAGGAGATAAGAAGGGTAGATGAAGACATAAAATCCATGGGAAATGATATGGAGAAAAAGTTTAATAAATACTGAAAGTGTTATAGTAAGGTTTTGTCCTTTGCAATCATCCTGGACCATAGTTATAAGGCGCATTATATAGAGTTCTGTTTTCAAAAAGTGGGTCTTGATTCTGATCATGTGGTGACTATCTTGGATAAGCTAAAGTTTCTTTACAAAGAGTATGAGAGAGCATCAAATGATATATGTATAGCTAGTAGTAGTTCCAAAGAGGCCTGGAGATGTTCGTGATGATGAGATGCTTGAGTTTGAACAATTTAAGAGCCAACTAGTTTCAGTTAGTAGGAACAAGTCTGAATTGGAAGAGTATTTAGATGAAAAGATGCTATATTTGGAGAAAAATGAGAATTTGAATGTTCATGAATATTGGAAACCAGAATCTGAGAAGCATTATTAGTTGTCCATGATGGCTCGTGATATACTCATTATCCTTGTTACTTCGGTGGCCTCTGAAATTGCTTTCAGCATAGCTGGTCATGTGCTTGATAAGTATCTTAGTCATCTTCTTCTAGAGAATGCTGAATCTCAAATATGCACCAGTTCTAGGTTAGATGGGATTCCTTGTAAGTTGCTTTTTGTAAATTTATGATGTACATGTATGTGCTATAGTAGATTAACACTATTCTTTCCTATGATCTAAATGTAGCTTTAGCAGATATTTAAGAAGGACATTTGTTGTTGCATGATTTTAGTGATATTCAGAATTTTGAATCTGAAGGCGAAATCTAGACGTGTGATATTTTCTCTGTTCCCTCTCTTTCCAGTATGTGTTTTGTAAATTTTACTGGAAGCTATATCTCTTTGTAGTGATATGCTTACCATATAACTAATAATTGGTTGGAAAGATAAAAAGATGCAAGAATTAGAGTAAAAAGTGTTTGAGATATTTCATGTTTATAAAAGGAAGTAAAACAAGCATTCCGGAACCTTAATCCGATCACATGCCGTTTTAATATCTAATTCCTTGCTTAAACCGAACGTATTTGAGATACTTCTTAATCTTTACTTCTACTCTTTTGAGTGCTTTTGCATGAGACCCTTCTGAATTTTATAAACAAATGTTCCGCTAAACTTTCACATTTTATATACTGCGTTGAACTATTAGAAAATCTCATACACAACATTTACTTAGTAGAGTAAGTGTCAATACAAATTAGCATCATTGCTGTGGCTTGATCTCCTACATAACGATTTCCATTCAAAGGAACTTTGATTTGTCATAATTCAAACTGATTACTCTATCATGCTGCCATTATTTGCAATTGTTTTATCAGAATTCTGAAAGCGCAGAAAGTTTTTATGCGAAAACCTTTTGGTTTTAGGGAAGTTTTATGAAATTTAACGTTATATATACATTTCCCTATCATGTTGCCATTATCATACTACTAATAGTTTACATGACAAATGCTGGAGGTCTCAGATATCGCAGTATTTTTGCATTACTGTTGGCAAACCTGTAATGATGCCTTTATCCCAATTATTTTTTGGTTAGCAAAATAAAAATAAAAATAAAAAAAATAATATA
>JBAKGM010000365.1:31319081-31331880 GCA_037177215.1 Asparagus racemosus | reverse complement strand
CACCGTTTGGTGCCTCGGTCAGGCCGAGGCACCTTTGGTGCCTCGGCCACAGTGCCGAGGCACCAATGGTGCCTGGCCTATTTTGGCCCACCTCCCTTTCATTTGCTTATAAACAGGCATCAAGGGGCTTAGTTTTAGGGGTTGGAGATTTTTAGAAGTTAGAACATTAGAGATTTTTTTTGAGAGCTCTACGCAGTCGTTCGCACAGATGTGAGCACCGGCGAAGATCAAAAAATTCAGATCCACATCCCGTGCAAGCGAGGAGTTCGCCCAACGCCAGACCTACACTGCAAGGTAGAGAGTCAAGCTCAGATCTACGACGATCTAGGTCAGGTTTGCAGATCTACCCTCAAGGCTGAGCTTCGTCTTATTCTCAGGGTCAGTGCATGATTTCTCCTAGTAGATCTCACCCACTCCGGAGATCATCTCCTTCGTGAGATCGATCCCCGTCGGTGTTTTATTTTCTTCGTGAAATAAACACCCCAGATCTGCAGATCCAGTATCTAGATCTCTACTTAGATCGGGATTACGCTGTGGTCCACAGACGAAACAAGTCCCTAACACAGGCAAAGATACCCACGCAAGCGAGGATCTAATAAACGGATCCCGTGTTTGTAATCTTTTTTTAGATTTTTTTCATTGTAAGCCTTATAAAAAGGCGATCATTTTATTTGAATTTTATTTTAGGCGATTGAAGTTTGTAACAATTCAAAGCAATGAAAATTTCAACAACTTTCCCGGTGAACAGCTGGAGCAACCCATCGTGTGTTGGCACGACTTCTCAAGTATAGCGTCCTCGTCATCAGGTGAAAATATCTCCTTCTAAGGACAGACTACTTTATCAAAGCTGCTAAAAGTGACTCGTCTCGACGTTCGCCTGGGTGGGCGTGAAGTCTCGACGGACTCTTGAACTTCGATCCGCAGTCCGATGTGTAAAGCTGGAGGGGTCTCCCTGTCTTTGAAGTGGGTGCGACCTCCTACATCAGGAGGGACCCGTGATTTCCTCAACGGACCTAAGCATTCTTTGATCAGAATTTTACCTCGGTCATCTTGTAATTAGCTGTGGTGCTCCGTGATTGTTGGCTTGCTGGTTGAAGTAGGAACCATCTTAGCAGGAAGTTTGAACGTGGACGCCGACAGTGGCCTCAGCACCTGGGTGACTGAAGTTGGGGCACCGGCGAACTTCGGCTTAGGCACCGGGGCAACTGATGTTGGGGCACCGGTAGCTTTTGGTGTTGGCACCGTAGTGACTGGAGTTGGAGCGCCAGTTTTTGGCCTCCAGACTCGGTGGATCGTCGGTGGCTTCGTGGCCACCTCCTCTTTCTTCAATTCCTGGGCTTCTTGCACCAAAGCCCGTGCCTACGCAAGGAGTGCGCGGCGCTTCTAGATGCGCTCCTGAAGCGTTGAACGATTCTGCTTGACTCAGACCCATTCATTTGTTGACAGCTTGGCGGGGTTGCTAACCGTCTGAGGCTGAAGCCTCTGAGTCAATCTGGATCTTAGATCTGCCTCGTAGCGGATTGGCAGATCCCATCCGTTGATTGCATGGCCTTGGTGAATCTACGCGCCATGCTCTGTCACCGTCGCTGTCGTGCTCTCTTCGAGAGTGTGGGTGCATCATCGGCAGTAGTCGCCAGCATAGAGGCTACGGGCGCCAAGGGGGATTTGTCGCTACCTACAACTTTGGCGGCAGCAGGGCTGGAATCTTCTTCGTGGGACTCAACATTTGAGGACCAAAGGATCTTTCTTGCAGCGGAGATCCTTCTAGACTTGTGGGGAGAGGTAGATCTGGATGAGGAGGAGAGATACTCCTCAAACTTCTGCTGGTTAAACTCGTATTCGACCTCTTCCTCGACCGGGATCTGGATCCGCGGTTGCAACACGATGATCTCAGATCTGAGACCGTTGGCTCCCACTATAGTTGCCAGCTTGTTCGCGAGGAATGTTATTCCGATTTCTATTGATTGAACTTGTTACAGCTTCAGTCTCTTACAAAAAAATTCAAATAAAAAAGATCACCTTTTTATAAGGCTTACAATGAAAAATCAACAAAAATTACAACTTTATCTCCCTTTTTGTGGATAAATGCGGGATCCGTTTATCAGATCCTCGCTTGTATGGGATCATGGCCTGTGCCGGGGACTCTTTTTTCCGTCCATAGACCATCGCGTGATCAGATCCAGATGCTAGATTTACAGATCTACAGTGATTATTTCACGAAGGAAATAACCACCGACGGGGATCAGCTCACGAAGGAGATGATCGTCAGAGTGGGTGAAATCGACCAAGCAAAGTCACGCACGAACCCTAAGATTAAGACGAAGCTTAATCTCAAGGGTAAACCTGTAGATCTGATATGAATCGATGTAGATCTGGTCTAAATCTCCTCCAAATCTTCTCCTTGCTGCGTGGATCTAAATCAGGATGAATTCTTCACTCGCACGAGATGTAGATCTGAATTTTCTCCTTTGTAAAAGCTCAGATCTGTGTAAAAAGCTCTCAGAAATCTAGCCTCAGACAAAAAATTCTAGCCTTTTACAACTGAGACCCCCCTCCCCTATTTATAGGCAAATGAGAGAGAGAGGGGGGGAAGCGGTTACGGGAGCACATGGCTCGGCCTTGGCCGAGGCAATCTCTGTCTTGGCTGAGTTGCCTTGGCCAAGGCCAAGTTGCCTCGGTCTTGGCTGAGTCTTCTCGGCTTCGGCCTTCATCACAACTCTGTTCTGGCGATTTTTTGAACCTGGTTTATCCGGTCGCCTTGTTTCCCGAGCCCGGTTGACTGTCTCGTCAATTCTGAAGTTCGGTTGACTCAATTCCATCATCGTTCGAGTCCGGTTGATCCCGTCTCGTCGATGTTTGAATCCGGTTGATTTGTCTTGTCGAAACTCGCTGATCTGAAGCTTCGTTGTTGGATTTATTTCACGATTCGTCGCTTCACTGACTTGCACGCCTTGCCAATTCACTTTATGCGTTTGTCGACTCGCTTCATGCGTTTTGCGGCGCGGTTACGTCGTCAGTGGTTCTTGGTCACATTGTCGGATCGGTCGTCGGTCGCCAATGCATCGTCACGAGTCACGTTCGGGCACTTATAGGCAATTTTTAACGCCTACACCCGCTTTTGTTCAACTAGGGTAGAAAAGTTGTAATCTTTTCTGATTTTTCATTGTAAGCCTTATAAAAAGGCGATCTTTTAATTTGAATCTCGTTGTAAACGACTAAAGTTTGTAGCGAATTCAATCAATGGAAATCAGAAAATTAGAACTATTTTCCCCGCAAACAATGGTAGAACTATGCTAGCAGGTCGAAATGACTAACAATGACAAAAATAGTTGGTTATGACTCACGAAATCGTGAATTTTGACATCTGTAAAAAAATTTTCCAACAATTCAAAATAACTAAAAATAGCTAAAACTTATGGCTTATAGTTCATGAAATTATGAATTTTTATATCTATGAAATTATTTGCCAACTGATCAAAATGACTAAATATGGCCATAAATCGTTGGTTATAGCTTACCAACAAAAGTATTTGCTAGCAGGTCAAAATGATTAAAAGGACACAAAATCATATGTTAATAACTTATGAAATCATGTAATTTGGCCTCCACTAAATTATTTGCTAACAGGTCGTAATAATTAAAAAATGTCAAAAATTGTACAGCTCATGAAATCATAAATTTCGGCCTCCACAAAATTATTTGAGAATTGGTCTAAATGACTAAAAATGGTAAAAACTTTGTGAGTTATAGCTCACTAAATCGAGAATTTTGGTCTCCCAAAAATTATTTACTAATGGGTAGAAATTAGTAAAATGGGCTAAACATTGTGGGCTATATAGCTCACGAAAACGAGAATTTTAGCCTTCGTAAAATTATTTGCCAGCAGGTCGAAAAAACTAAAAAAAGGCCAAAATCATGGGTTATAGATCACAAAATTGTGAATTTTGATCTCTGTAAAATTATTTACAAATTGGTCGAAACTACTAAAAATGGCAAACATTTGAGGGTTATAGTTCAAGAAATTGTGAATTTTGGCCTCTGTGAAATTATTTGCTAACAAGTCGAAACGAAAAAAAATGGCCATAAAATATAGGTAACTAACGAAATCCTGAATTTGGATCTCCACAAAATTATTTGTGTGCAAGTCGAAATGACTAAAATGGTAAAAATTTGTGGGTTATAGTTTATGAAACCATGAATTTTGGCCTCCGCAAAATTATTTGCTAACTGATTGAAATAACTAAAATAGCCATAAAATCATAGGTTACAGTCATAAAATTATGAGTTTTGGCATCTACAGAATTATTTATCAACTAGTCGAAATAACTAAAAATGCTAAGATTTTGTGGGTTATAGCTTTTGAAATCATGTATTTTGGCCCCCACGAAATTATTTGTGAGACGCCCCACACTTTAGTCTCACATCAGGAAAGTGTGAAGAGATTTAATGGCTTAAATAGATAAGCCCAAGACTCAAGTGTAACATTGGCTAGTCGATTTTGGTAGTAGATTTAGCCAAACAATACGTTACACTTGCTGCGTCCCACGGCTTGCACCCTCCAACGGGCCCTAGGAATCGAGGCATGACAATTTGACTACGTGTCAAAACGACTAAAAATGACCAATTTTGTAGGTTCTAGCTCACAAAATAGTAAATTTTGATCTCTGCAAAATTATTTTTTAAAATGTCAAAATGACTAAAACATGATCAATAATTGTGGGTTATATGTGTGTGTGTATTATATGTATATGTGTGTGTGTGTGTGTGTGTGTGTGTGTGTGTGTGTGTGTGTGTATGATTCTAAGGAGCCACCTTAGATTAAATCTAAGGATGCACCTTCGAAATTACGTTATGCACATTTAATTTACTTGATCCACTCTGTTCATTTTGATCTATAGGTTTTGGGTGGTGTATAAACAAAAAATTAGGCATATTGTGTTGTAGTTACTTATGTATCAAGTGATTGTAAAATTAATGGTTTTATGACAATGCAACTAAAGTGACAATGAAAAATATATGTTATAAGTATTGAAACATCACGATTTTTGTTTAATGGATTTTTAAAGACGTATAGATCATGATGGGTGGAGCGGATCGGCCATTGCAATAGCCTAATTCATGCATCAAGAAGTGCATCCTTAGATTCAATCTAAAGTGGCTCCTTAGAATCATATTTCCATATGTGTGTGTGTGTGTGTGTGTGAGAAATATACCATACTTCAAAACAAAGTGCTACTGCCTATGCATTTATAAACCCTGATATTCTAAGTTAACTTCTGCCTGTAAAAAGAAACATACTATACTTCAAAACAAAGTGGTACTGTCTACGCGTTTATACAATCTGACAACTTAATTCATGCTTAAAAATTTCTACACTTGATACAAACTCTGGTTGTAGATTCCATAGTGCTCTCTTTCCAAATTAGCAATTAGATGAATTTGCTATAAATATAAGAAAATAAACCAAGTAACTAATGGCAGACATATGTTAAAGCACATCAAAACAATGAAACAAAATGATGCGACATTTTATTTTTATTTCTACTTCGCTATAGCCAACCAGGTGTATCCATCCTTCAGCAGACAATTGAACATAAAAGCATGTCTATAGACCATTTGAGGATTCATCATGTACAGGAACTACGAAATATAGAACTGACTCCATGCACATCAAAGGGAAATATCATGTAGATATTTTAATAGCAAATTCCTGGGATTTAAAAGCATAGCATGTAACATAACCAAACCCGATACAAGATATGTAAATTGTCCAATGACCGTATCTGCTAGCGTGTACTCAAGACAAACAAACTTATATAAAACTGGATGGTCTTCCAAAAATATCTCTATGCATATAGCAAGATTTGTAAATTGGCAATAGCAGGAACATGAGATTTAATCTCACTGAACTGAAGCATATGAAAGAAATGTGATCCCGTATCTGAACTTTTCCACGTAAATGTATATAATTAATCAATTAATTATATTGTGCAATATGGATAAAAGTGAACACAGAACTAAAACAGGAAAAGAGAATATATGTACTTTCTAAGAAAGACGAAATTTGAAATTAAGATTGAACATACAGAGGAGTATAGTAATACATAAAGTTGTGATTCAGTATATGAGACCAGTCTCACAACCAGTTTAACACAGATGATGCTAGAGTTTCTTGCTGTAATAATCTATATGGAATTTTAAAGTCCAATTCTGCAGAATATGTATCATCCTTGTACTTGAATACAAAACCATGTCAACATCTTTCTTCATCTTCCCCTAAAAAACATGCATACAGACTATATATATACAGCTGCATTTAAGAAAGTATGTGGTACATGTCTATTCTGGCATCCTAAACTGATGGATGTATAACTTTAAAAAAATGAAATTGTCTTGCCTGTTTAATGATTGTTTCAGTTCTTTGATTTTCTGCTGAGTCATCTCCCCTCTTGAGAAATCAAAAACTTCTTCACTAAGAAGCTGAAAGTATAATACGTGTATCAGAATAGGGAAATATCTACTGCAAACTGGAAGTGAACTTCCCAAAAATACACAGATACCTTTAATATAGCCATGCAATTTTCACAGATTGTCTCACTCGTCTTAGCCGCTAAGACAAGATCAGGAATGAAGCTTTTCCATCTAGCAGGCCACTCGTGCTTTAAAATCTGTTCTTTAAAAAAAAGGCAGGTAACAACTCCGCTACTTATAAGATTTCAATATGTAACACTAGCCCTAGGTAATTAGAAAATAAAATCAAGTTATGTAAGACAACAAATAACGAATGAAGAACTAAATACGGTAGACTTAACAGAATTGATAGCAAGCTTGAAATTTTGAAATAGAGTAAGTTCTCCCACGCATCTGAAGGTGAAGGAGAAAGCAGTCCAGATATTGTGATTGTTGAAATATGTTTAAGATAGTAGGCTATGGAATTACCTGAACTAGTATAATGTTCAACTTGTTGACATATAACCTCTCACGACGGAAAGATGCTTCATCACTTGAAAGCTGACAGGATTTCCCGTGGCATGAGAGAAAAATATTAGTACGTTAGTAGTTCAGTGAACATGCAAGTGCAACATCACATTCTATACAATATCACAAGTGTTAAAATCTACGCTATACCTGTACAATAACATCAGATATGTAGTTTTTCATGCCATCTCGCTGTTCTCCTGGCAAAGCATTCCATTTGTACTTGATAACACTTTCTAATACCTACCGACAAATTACTGCCTAATGTTAAAAGCAACAAAGAAGAAAGCAGAAATGAATAGCAGAGGTATTTTCATTACCACGTCCAGCTACCAAGAAACAATGAAACAAAGAAAAAGTAAAAATGAGGGAGAAAAAAATAATTATTAATAAACAACAAAAGGCAGCCTGGTGCACAAAGCTCTTGATATGCGCGGGATCTGGGGAGGAATATGATCACTTCAGGTCTACTGTATGCAGCCTTACTTTGCATTTTTGGCTGCACATAGCTACATAAATAAACTAGCTCTATGAAAATTAGTACTATAATAAACTACTTCTACACAAACAGTTACATAAAATAGCATATGTCCATGCATTTTGAAGCAGAAGAGAAATCCAGATTTTGCACCGGGAGCCTTTCTCATTTATCAGTCCACGCTTGGAAAAACATTCACACACCTGTGAATCAAGAAAGATATTCATCTAGAAATATCAATTAGATTAGAAACCTAAGTTGCATGAAAATATGTATGGGTACGGGTACTGGTACGGGAGTGGGTATGGGTACGGGTACGGGACATGGCAAAATTGTAAAATGTAGGGTACGGGGACATGGCACATATATATATTGACATTAATAATTTACATGAGATCATTACTGTTTTCAATTCACGTGTTACTACAATTAAAGTCCTATCATGTTTACAAGTTTCTTTTATTATGTTGATTATTATAAATTGGAAACCACTCATATTTGAACTAAAGACACCCAAATGACCCTTTAAAATCACAGTCTTGACCTTGGGTATGGGCTGAAACAAACCGGACCTATGTCTAACAAGTTTGAAGAAATGGATGTGAGCACAGCACTGTGAAGTGTAAGATATACGTCCAAGAAGTGTTTGACAAATGTTATAAATTAAACATATATCATATATTGGGTACATGTCTGGAAAATTGTATGCATATATCCAAGGAGTGTCCATGAAGTTTGGGTATGGATAAGTGTCGCGTACATGTCGAGTACGGGTACAGTTTCATGATAGAAGTACCCGGGTAACCTAGTTTCTAATAAACCAATCATGAAACCACCCAAAAATTATTACTTTTTAATTAGCCAAAAGAAAACTATAATGGTGTCATTCTAATTCACTATCTGAATGTTATATCCAGGGCAGATCTGCTGGACTGCTAGGGTAAACAGTTTCAATTGACTATCTGAATGTTATAACCAGGGTAGATCCGCTAGACTGCTAAGGGTCAACAGTTGCAATTGGATATTAAATGCACAATAAAAAGGCAACCAGGTTTCTTGTCCACTCTAAGTGAAGTACCAAACGCCATATATTAAAGACATACAAATAAACCGATAGCATTCTCTAAATTCAACAATTTATGTTTATTTCAAGAAAAAACACATCATTAATTGAGTTCGGTCTCCAGCAGACAGAAATTTAGGTAGAAGTTAACAGGCTAAAATTGGCAGATCCAATAAGGCACTGGGTTTCTATGTAATGAAAATAATACTTAAATTCAGTGAGCCACACAAGGGCTTTGTTTCTTTATTAACCTGTAGGGTAAAGAACTTAGTGTTCAAGTTCTGTGAGCTTTCTAGAATATGGACCGCTTGCAACCACAAATCAGGGTCACTTTGCAATTCCCGCAATATATGGTCTGCTGCTGCTCTCTGCCAATAATAAGGGAAACACATTTGAAGAGGTCTCAGAGAAATCAAAATGCAGTTGACACTCAGTAGCATGTGGCAATGATATGTCATCATATAACAAATAAACGGAAAATGACATCTCGGTGCACAGTTCTGTATGATACCAAAACATGCAGATCAATCTCACCCCCCAACACTTAAGAAGAAATCAAATTCTATAACAGATTCATCCATTTTATTGCAGGGTAAGAGGTGTTACAATCAGGAAAAGAAAGAAAAGAAGCAAAGAGAAGGGGACTCATTTACAAATTTCAGTTATAAAGTCACAAGAAATTATTGCGCTGCAAAAGGTCCAAAAATCACAAACACTAAATAATGTATAAAATAATTTTTTTTAAAAAAAAGCTTTTTTCCTAGAGATTCATCTATCTATGCCTTCAAGGAAGGTGCATGAATAAAAGGAAAAAACACTAAATGACTATCAGATGTGCCCTTTCATATAAAAAAATGGAGTGGAAATTTTTCTAAAGCCTAACTGATTGATAAGAAAATACAAAAAGAAGTCATATAGATTAATATGAACATCTTACTAAAACTTAATCAGTCTCAAGCCCTTCAAACTAAATCATGGCATAGATTTTTCAAATACTTTTTCTTGAAGGAAGAGTGGGGTCTTGAAGCTTGGAAACCTTAGCCCAATATCACTGATGAGAACGAAAAGGCCAGTTAAAGAACATGCATCAAGATCAAACTAGTAACTGACCACAAGAAACAATTTTTCTTCCATGAAGAACCAAAACTATCATCCAACATATCTAACAAATGTCAACAAAAAAATCCTTTTTCCCCAAAAATAATAGACCAAAAGAGAATAGAGCAATGCCAAAGGGGTGAAGCCGGGACTGCAGATGTATGGCTGCATGTCAGGGTCCTCTTCATCCCCATTGATTAAATACGGAGTCAACGTGGATTTGTAAGGGATTCTGGGTTCTCTCCCTCTCACATAACTCTCCAACAAATGTCAATCCCATCAAACAAACAAAAAAAAACCTCTTTTCCTAAAAATTAAAAACTAAAAAAGGAGAGGGAAGAAAAAAGAATGAACTAAAGCACAGAAATACAAGCAAAGATTTTTCCTTCGATCAAAGAGAGAGAGCAGACAAAATCAAAGAATGATTTCACCTCCTGTTTGGATCCAGTTCCATAGAACGCAGCAACCGTGGCATCGAGCAAAGGAACATCAATCGGCTGGCTCAGATCCCTAAGCTTATTCGCCATGGCCTATCAAACCCTAGCTTTTTCAAACCGAGGGTTTAAGGTTCTCTCTCTGCCTCCTCTTTTCCCTCCCTTTTCGCTTTCTCTCTCTAGACTGCGGTCGTAAGAAGAGATTATAGAGAGAGAGGAGGGGGAGAGAGAGAGAATTAAAAGGGAATTTAACGGCTTCGGGGTTTAACAGCCTTTAAAATAGTCCTCTCTTTCGACACAATTTACGGAAATACCACGGCTGGATTTTATCTTCACGCTTGATTTTTCCCTGTACGCCACAAGTTCAAAGGGTGATTTAGCGAACTTGGGCTGGAGGTTGAGGAATAGAGGGTGGTCATAGAATTCTCGCGTTGAGCCTACGCTACGCGAAAAAATTAGATTTAAGTTTTTGAATATGGAAAAAGAAATTACCGCGGCTTAACAATTTGAACGGAAGACTAGCATGCAGGGCACGTGCGTTGCACGTGCTTGCTTCCGCCTAATCTTTGTACGTAAAACTAAAGCAGGATAAACATAGGATAATCATATACGGGAGGGATAAATATATACAGAGAAGAATGTAGAAAATTTATAGAAACATAATTTACACAACTAATCTCCAGCAATCATAGAAGTTTTAAAATTCAGAGAAAAATAAAGTATTGGAGAGGTTCAAAAGAACATGGACACCAAAAAATATGCAATTCGTAGTAAGTTTTCGACAACTTCCAACACTCTGTGCCTTCATTGGTGTTGTCTTCAATGACTTTGAGGAATTTGGCGACCACATTCTATCGGATATTTTGCGTCTTGATGTAAGTTGGTCACATAAATGTGCTTGAGTAACTTTGAAAATTTGCACGTGCATATGCAATGCGGTTGCACAAAACTGTAGAAGTATGTATAGAACCAACAGGTGCTCTTGTACTTGGAGCTTGGGGCCACAGCTCAGAAGGTTGAAGGTCGATCCTTGTGCATGGCACGCATAACCCTAGATTTCAAATTAGGATATTTTTTTAAGGACATTAAAAGGTTGAGGGTGTTTTTTACAAATTCTAAAATTTCGACAAATTGTTTGTAATCCTAGATTTTCGAAAATCAACGTTTGCAGGTTAAAAATTTTTGAGGAGCTTCTAGAAAAAATTTCAATTTAGGGTGGTTTATGCAAATTTTGAAAGTTCTAGGGTTTTTTTTGCCAATTAAGAATTTGCAGGGTGCTATTTATAATTCTTATATTTTTCAGTGTACTGTTCTTGGATTGATGTTTTCAGGCTCTTTTTGTAAATTTTTAATTTTTGAGGGTGTTTTTTGTAAGTTTTAAAACTTTAGGATTTTTTATGCAAATTCCAAAATTTTTAGGGAGTTATTTGTAATTCTAAGATTGTCAATGTATTATTTGTAGATTTGAAATGTGCACAGATTTATTTTGTAAATTTTGTATTTTTGAGGGTGTTTATTTTAACTTTGAAAGTGTAGGGTGTTTTTAACAAATTTTAAAATATTAGGGGGCTATTTGAAATTTATAGATTTTCCGTGTTTTATGTTTGAAATTTTTAAACTTTTTCTATAAGATTTAAATTTCTAAGTGTGTTGTTGCTAAACTTTAAAAATTTTAGGGTGCTTTTTGTAAATTTAATATCTTCCAGGGGGATGTTTGTAAGTCTTAGATTTTCAGTTTATTGTTTTGTGTTTCAAATTTTTAGTATTTTTGTAAACTTATAAATTTTATGGTGTTTTTTGTAAGTACTTACAGCTTTAGGGTGTTTTTTGTAAATTCTAGATTTTTTGGAGCTGTTTGTATCTCCCTGAACTCCATTGTAATGTTTTAGATTTGAAATTTTCAGTGTGCTTTTTTAATTTTGGTTTTTGAGGGTGTTTTTTATAATTTTCAAAGTTCAGGGTGTTCTCTACAAATTTAAAAATATATCAGGGGGCTTCTTACATGGTTTGAAATTTTCAGCGTTGTTTGTATATTTTGAATTTTTAGAATGTTTTACAATTTTGCTAATCCACGTTTGCACTACATGTTTTCATTCTGATGTACGTGTTTACATTTTGTTGTTTGGTAATTAATTTAGATAAGAACTAATCACATTTTGGTTTGTAATTTATATCAAATCATCCAATTAATATATCTAATAAACCTGCCACGTGACATCTAGATGCATAGTTTTTGGTAATCAAGGCAATTTTTTTTGTTGTGTTTTTTAGAAAAACATCATGGCTAAGTGTTTTGAAAACACCATTTTGAAAGTTATTGGTCAGCATAGAAAGACTAATTTCTTGGTTAAAATCAGCAAAAAAGGGGGAAAATACAATCTTTAATGAGAGAATCGAAGGAGAGGAACCTTGAAAGAGGATTCCGCGGCAGATCCAAGTTGAGCGGAGAGGAAGAAGAAAGCATGTGAGAAGATATCTTGATCGGAGTCGAAGGCGGCGGCTACTCGGAGGCGGAAGCGGCAACTCGGAGACTCGGAGGTTGAGATGAGCGGAGGTGACGACGATGCAGAGGTGCCGGCGACAAGGCAGCGGCGACTCGAAGGCACTGGCGACGCAGAGGCACCAGCGACGTGTCACGCCCCGCTTCCCAAAATACGCGGAAACGGAACGCGAACAAGCCCGCGACGTATTAGGTTGAGAAGAAAAACAAATAAAAATAACCTTTCTCCTCAATCTAATATGCCAAGC
>JBAKGM010000365.1:31244013-31306800 GCA_037177215.1 Asparagus racemosus | reverse complement strand
TAATCAGGTTATTTTCATAAATAGAGAATTCCAACTTTATTATCACTCCTTGATCCTCTACCCACACGAGGGCTTCCCCCTATTATTCTATACCCTCCGACCTACAAATCAACCTCACAATAAGGTATAAAATAAACATAATAATATATTAAACAAGATTACTTGCATATAATGTGATGCTTAGCACGCTATTACGAATGCATGTAATAACTGAAATTGAAATTGGAATTGTTGAATGAT
This sequence comes from Asparagus racemosus, assembly GCA_037177215.1. NCBI lineage: Eukaryota > Viridiplantae > Streptophyta > Magnoliopsida > Asparagales > Asparagaceae > Asparagus > Asparagus racemosus. Next base: position 31,306,560 of record JBAKGM010000365.1, on the reverse strand, counting down.
CGATTAGTAATATTATTTTAAGTGCAATTGGCCAAAAAATTGAAAAAAAGAAGAAGATGCAGTCATTTCATTTACGCAACAAATGAAGTTCAAATTATTACTTCAATTGGAATCAAACTCCTCCAAATAATAGTAGGAATTTTAATTGCAAAATTCTAAAAATGAATCAAATAACTGCAACCATATCTCTATGCAAAAAAATTGACTAGACTGAATCCGGTCACATGATGGCAAGAACTTGAATGAATCAGAAGGAAGCATCAAATACACAAATAAAAGGGAAAATTTCTAAATAAAAAGTTCTATACACAGCTTTAAAGAGAAAAAAAATTCTATACACAAATAAAAGGGAAAAAACTTCTATACACAAATAATTGCTTGCATGTCAAGAAAATTACCTTTAGTAGTTTTTGAAAGCAGCTTGGTGGTGTTTTCCCCCAAGGATTGGCCCGTGATTAGTTGGATCTTGGAGATATTAAGCAATTGAGAAGACCATGCAACAAATCGACATCCAACATAACCCAAATAGAAGACCACTGAACGAAATCGCCCAGATTTGAAGAATCAACTAAAACAAAGCTAGGGTTTCTTTGTGAAGTAGCAAGAGAGGATTGTCAGTAAAAGATGGATCAAAATTAGGTAGGATCGACAGAGAAGAAAACCTCAAATTCAATCATCTTCCCTCCGATTTTTTTTAATAGGGAGAGAGGCGGTGGAAGGAGATAGGCTGAAGAAGATGATGAAAAGGAGGAGGAAATGAGAGAGATGTATGTAAGGCGGTGATAATAACAAGGATAAGGTTCCTTATTTTCTTCCCGCTGTTTCTCACTTTTTCCCGCTGTCCAGCTGGTAAAAATACCAATTATTTTAATAAATTATCAACCCAATTTTGAACATTCAGCTCGGAAATGGGCATTTCCTTTTTACTGAGTTGGCAGCCGATTTCTCCCTCTAATTTCCTTTTTTGTTGTGTTGAACCAAACTGAAGAATAGGAGATCTAAAGCCCCATAGATCTCCCACTGTCATCTTGTCATATGCATAAACTTATTTCCTACCATTTTTTGCCAAACAAACAGCCCCTAAAATTACAACACAAAAGATAAATAGTCTAAAATATTAATTAAAAACATGAAACAGAAACTTTTCAGTGCTGACTGCTAAGGGGTGAGGTACAACAGGTCAACGATGAGATAGTGGAAGAGGGCACTGCGCTTCCTCGTGTCAGTGAGAGTCACCTTGAATCGATAGAGAGGATGCATGGTGGACTAGTTCAGTGTATCTGAATGATGGATTACCAGGGCAAAAGGAGCATCTCAGCCTTAATCCAAGTTAGTTTAAATACGTTGATGCAGCATGCGCTCCTCTTCGTTTGAACTTTAAACTAATGTATAATTAAAATGGATGAGATGTAAGGTTTTTTTATACACAAATGCTTTTTGGTTAATAATAGTGTCATTTACCCAAAAAATGAAAGGTTGTATTATGATGATTAATAAATAAAATAAAATAAAATAAACACTGATAATTATTCTAGGATAAAGTTCTAACAAAATACCGGATCAACAGTTGGTGGTTGCTACTGGATGGTTGATTCGGATGCTCTCGGACAATTAGAAGCCATTTCGAGTATTTTACGTTTTAATGTTAGTCAAAAAGAAAATGACCTACTCTTGATATTTACCTATCAAACAGACAGTTAAATATGAGTGTGTAGGATGATCAGGGTTCTCTAACTCCTTTGGATATCCAATTGCAAGATAAGTTGTTCGTCCCTGCACATAGAAACACACGTAAGAGCAGAGTTGGGTTCTCCAGTTGATCCTCTAATGGTCAAGTCAGTAAATGATCTTGAGTGGGGATGAAAATGAAGAACTGAAAGAGATCTCTGTTTTTGGGTAGCAAAAATTGCTTATCTTTGTGCTAAAAACAGTTCTCTATTTATAGTAGTAGTAAATGGGTTGCCCGGTAACTTTGGCCGAGTCTGAGCTGGCGGCCGCGTCAGCATTACTTTATAAGTGTCGGCTGTCGAGGGGTGGGGAAGTCATCTCAGCGTTTAATGAGAAGTGACTTGAAGTATGTTGTGCTAGCATGGTCTAATGTGTCTTAAAGACTATTGAGGATGGAGAAATAATAGCGCTCGTTTTGTATTTAATAGCAGTTATGGTGATGGTGATCAGCTATTAGTGTGAGGTTCCTGAGGTAACATTCGCTTTTCGACTCTTCTGGTCGAGAGCCGAGAGGTACTGCCTTTTGACTCAGTTACGTGAGAGGTCGGTCACCTAAGTAGTCGAGAGTGGCTCAGCTTGAGTCGACCAAAGGTGGTGGTCGACAAGTATTGCCTTTTGACTCAGCTATGCGAGATGTCGGCTCAGTTGAGTCGGCCGTGCTGGGTCTTTAACTTCTTGGGAATGTTGAGCTAGTGTGATTAAGCATAATGCGGGACACTTGTCTACTATGGACTAGAGATTAATATTCAGTAATGAAAGCACCACAACAGTTAGCCCCTTTCGCTTAGAGTCAGCCCAGATCGAGTCCGAGTGAAATGATACTGTAGCATCTTTGAGTCACGAGGTGCATTTATGAAGGGATCTGAAAAGTTCTTTAGATATGACGTGGCTGATATCATTGAACATCTTTTGACTGCTGACGCCTCGGGTTCCATGCCTGAGCTTGAGCTACCTAAGGCTAGTGCGCTCTACCTCGATTCAGGAGAAACTAATTTGGATTCTAGAATTAAGAGAGGGCGACTTGGTTGAAGAGAAGGCGACTAGGCTGACTCTCAGCTCAGAGGAGGCTATTGGGGTGCCGAGAGCTCTGCCAGTCAAGGCCCAGGCAGGGTCGTCAGCTTACCTGTAAAGCATCCTCATCAAGGCTTGGCCCCTGAGGAGGCTACGGCAGCTCAAGCCCAGACAGCTAACATTGCAGCCAAGCTGGCTAGTCAGGCGCCTTTGGCCGGGCAAGTTGAAAGAAAGAGGAAGCTCCGGAAGGTTGGAAGCCAGAGGCCTAGGAGGACGGTCGAGGGGGGAGAGGCTGAAGTCATCCATGTGGATGAGGGGTCCTCAGCTCAAGAAGGGGAGGAAGAGGCCAATCAGCAAGAGACAATGGCTGAGACCAAAGCCCAAGCAGAGGACAAGAGGTCTCCCGACGTCGTTGCCGAGTCAACTCATCATCAAGGGAAAGAAGTCGCCGAAGAGAAGGCAGCTCTTCCAGAGGATCTCGTCTGGTATTATCCTCATAGCATTGACGAGATTGAGCCCAAAGCTTGGGACATGCAAAGGATGTTGCTGATAAGGTCCACAAGAGTTGGCCATCGGTATGTTAGGTACCCGTCTCCCGAGCATAGACGTCAGCCTGCCCACTATCTCGACGTGAGGGGATCAGTCCTGGAGTCTTATGCCTCTAAATTGAGAGTTGTGGAGTAATTATGGCTTCCTCGTGACGAATCTATCTTGATTGAGGTCCCCGATGTCGGCCTTCATCTAAGCCTCCAGAGCTACTTGGTCCACGGGGCTCTCGTGGAGCAGGAGATATTTAGTGAATGGAGCGGGTTTGAACTTACTATCACAAACTCCTAGGGGAGGTGGAAGCTCGAAAAACTGATGTGGAGGCTGACCTGCAGAAGGCTCTCAAGGAGCTGTCAGCCAAGGAGGATGAACTAGGGGATTGGCGCCACGAGATGGAGGTGCGGGAAAGAATGGTCGAGAGCCTCAAAGCTTCAGATCTCCAGAAGTCTGCCAAGATCGATAAGCTTAAACGCGAGCTTTGTCAGATCAAGAGGAAAGTGAGGCACTCGTCCGAGGAGGTCTCGCGGGGGCTACAGGAGAGAGACTGTGCTCTGATGCAGGTCGAGGCCGAGCGTCAAGCTACTCATCATGCAAAGGATAGCAAGAGGAGGAGCAATTGGCTTGGTCTAAGCTTCAAGAGGAGTATGCCCGACGTGAGGTGTCTCTAGCCGAGGCTCAAAGCTGCATCGCCTACTTGGAATCTAAGACTCATCAGTTAGAAGGCATCGAAGAGTATCACCACAGCATCTTCGGGAAAGTAGAGGTAGCGATAGCTTGTGAGGCGGGGTTTGACTACCTCAAGGCACAGCTCATGGCCGAGATGAAGAGCCTACCGATCGCTTCCACTACCTGCCTAGAGTTGCCAACTAACTAGACATACTTTTGGACATAGATAAGCAAGGTGAGAGGCTTGATCTCAGCGGGTGTGACGTTGGTGAGGAGGAGTCAGATGATGAGGCCGATAAGGATCCCCACAAGAAGGCTGAGGAAGGGGGCTAGGGCTCGACCAGGGAGTTTGGTGAGGGCGTAGGCAAGAAAAAGGATGATGGGGCCAAGACAAAAGTCCAGTCAACCTCTTCACCGCCTATCGCCAGCAGCTCCTTGCCTTTGACTCCTAGAGCGGGGATGGATCTCTCCTAGTCCTCTTAACTTAGTCTCCTAGGATTTTTGTATCTCTGTACATGATATTTTTGTAGATGTAGATCTTTGTAACTATTTTGACAAATATAAAATAAAGGCATTAATTTATTATTTCTGAATTTGTCTCATCTGGAATTATGCTTCAAGCTTGATGGGGAGTCAACTCGGTTTAGGGTCTTGAACTGGCTGCTGATTTTCTTTTGGCCCATGCAGTGTCCCTGACACTTTGATGGATTTTTAGTGCATGCCTGGGGCTTGTGTACGAGAGGTCGAGATCGCACGCGTCTTCCTAGCTATAGTTAAGGACAAGTGCTTAGATAGGAGTCAGCCGAGTTGACAGTTTCCAAATAGCCATTAGCTGATCACAAAGATAGTCAAGTTGAACTGGTTTGGCAGAATGACAATTGGCTTTACCAAGGAGCGTCTAGGTCGCTTGAGTTGACTTCATGAGGAGGACGAGGAGGAGGAGAGATACTCCTCGAACTTCTGCTGGTCGAACTCGAACTCGACCTCTTCCTCTTCATATATATGTATTTAAAAATAGTAAAATATTTTTTCTCTCTCCTTTTTTTTCATTTTCCATCCACTCTCTTCATTTTTTAGAGAAAGCGAAGAGACTAAAAGGCTGACACAACACCTTTCACTTTCCAAATACTTTCGACTCATTTTCCATATACCAAACAAGAAAAAAAGAAAGTAGAGCCACTTTTCAATTTTTGTTTCACTTTCCGGTTGCCAAACACGCCCTTAGGCTTCTTCTCATTCTTTAAAATTGGATAACTTGGGCCAGATTTTTTTCCTTATAAATCAATACCAAAAGAGGTCATAGATGACTTTTAATTCAAAATTCAAAATTCAAATTAGATGCTTTAACAATCAAGCACTCCTTTATAATATCTCTCTTTTTTGTAATATTCTAAAGCTAAAAAAAGCTTTTGGCACTAAACCCCCAATACCTTTCAAACTCTCACCAAATCTAAAAAATAATTGATAGAAATCTCCCAAATTAACATCATTAGATCATGTATGGCCAAATGACCAAAACACCACCCACTAAATTTTGTCACAAAAACACTATTTAATTTTTAGTTTTGTTACTTAACCCCCAACAACTTTTAGGGTTTTGTACATAAATTTTAAATTGTTAAGGAGGTTATTTGTAATTTTTAGTTTAATAAAAGGGGTTGTTTGTGATTTTTGGTTTTTGCAAGGAGCTATTATATCTTCCCGCCCATGCAACTGCGGTCTGGTCTTGTTTGCTTTAATAATTAATGAGGTTAATTGCTAATAGACCCTAATACTATTGCCCACTTGCGGATAGACTCCATAGTTCTATTTGTATTCTATTTGTATGGATAGATTTCCTTTACTATTTGCGCAACTCTAGGCAGACTTTTCACTAGACTTTTTTTTGACTCTCTTAAGAGTAACAAATAGCAATGGTACATTAATCCTCACCAAATTTAACATGAATGGTTTATCATAAGTAAGCTAAATTACTTAAGAATAGTATGATGAAACATGAAAAAAGAGATCAGTGATATAAACCAACAATAAAATTTGTATAGAGAGTTGTAGAGTTTGAAGGCTGAAAACCTGGATTCAAACTAAACACCGAATATCGAGAAATAGGTGACCCATTCAAGCCCTGAGGCTTCATCGAATGACTTAGAGGCGGTGGTGTTTCTCTTCCTCTTCCTCCTGTTCATGTTCATCTTCATCTTCCTCTTTCTCTCTTAGTCTCAGAGTACTTGCTACAAGATGTTCAATGCATTGGTCAAATTCAAAGTACAGGTTGAATTGATCGTTCAAGCATTGGTAGCGGCTCTCATAGTTGTCAGCCTCCTCTTCAATAGATTTGTCTCCTATTAGCTATTTGAGGAGGCGGTTATGGTTGATTATGTCCACCAATTCTGTCCCCACCAAGATCTGTAGTCCTCACAGCTAAGTACGGAGTCTCTGACACAGTAGAGGTACTTGTTGATGACTTCCTCGTCTTTGCGACGCTCTACCTCTTCTATGACTTCGAGGCAGCATGCTTCCTCTTTGAAAAACACTACCTCACTGGATAAACGTGTGGATAGTTTTTATTTTAAAATTTTAATTTTAAAATTAGGGAAGGACACCTGGCATTTTTTCAGATGTAAGACTAATAGTAAATTACAAATCTCTTTTAATATATATAGAGGGGATTAAACCATTCTTTTAAACCATCCTTTTTCCATCTCTATGCTTTTATATAGTTCAATTTGTTCCTACGCTCACGGAATATCATTAGATTTTTTTTTATCATGCTTTTACTATTTGATTATTTTCTCCATTTAGGATTTTAGTTCTTATCTTAATTTGACAGTCAATGTACATTATAACAATAGTAACTATTAATCTATTCTTCAATATATATAAAGTCTTCACGTGTTATCAGTAATCTGCGCTCTCTATAAAAATTGAAATATGGGCAAATTATACTAAGTCCCCAATAACTTTGGGTGTTTGACATTAAACCCCCAATACCTTTAAAACTCTCACTAAACCCCAAAAACTTTTGGCAGTAAACTCCCTGAATATCATTGTTAATTCATTTATATAAAAGAACATTTTTAATTCATGTGTGGTCAACTGATCATAACTTTAGCGAAAAATCCCAAATTATGCTGAACTCCCAAATTAAAATTGTTCATTCATGTGTGGTTGTTTGTAATTTTTATATTTTTTTGGGGGGTTATTTGTAGCTTTATAGTTTTCAGAAAGCTATTTGTAGTTTTTGTATTTTTCAAGAGTTGTTTGTAATTTTAGGGGTTACTCTACAAGTAAGAACAATTTTAGAGGTATACATTGAGAATAATTTTAGAGGTATACATTGACTTTGAGAAATAATATATATGTTAAAATTATGGGATAATGCCCTTATGGGGTTAAGTGCAAAATTATGTTTTAGGGCTTTTCAAAAATTTTCAAACTTATATGGAGTTTCAAAAATATTAGGGACTTGGTACCAAAGGACTATACTTATTTGAGATTTAATGAAATTTACTCTTTAAAAAGATAAGGGAGACCACATGGCAAGTATTAGATTTGATTATTAGATTTTTAATTATGTATAATTATGATTTGATTTGGATTACGAAATACTTGACTACAATTAGAATTTTTATAGATTTAATTTGATGAGGATATTCTTAGGTAAATATAGAATTAAGTGTCCACGTGTCATCTCATATGGACTATACAAGTACCACCAATGTCTCATTATGTATAAAGGAGGGACCCATTTAAAAATTAATTATTGTCCCTTTTGATGATATGTTCAGTTTGCAAATTACCCGCAGAAGTTCAAATTATTAGGCTCTAGGTGTGAAAGATCATTTTAACTACCCTGTCCCATGAGCCATGGGTATGTTGGAGGACAGTAAAATTTGTGAAGTCATCCTCCGACGCTGAAGGCGATAGGAAATCGGGCCTCCAATGAATCTACTGATTATACGAAATCCTATAACAAATCTCGCATAAATATGGTTAGGGACTTAATAATACATCAAAAGTGTCTCTTCATTAGATTTAAACCTATAACAAATCTGAACACCCTTCGCGGCTGATAATAGTATATATCTTAACATGAAACGGTTTGCCATAAACACCCCAAAATTAGTTGAGAATAGGTCCGTATGAAACATAAAGAAGCAGACAAGTGACATAAGCCAACAAGAAAGGTTAATGATAAGACCGAGCAGCGTAAAGATGCAATAATGTCCCAAATCAAAGGTTTAGATTCAAACTAAAGACTGAATATTGAGAAATAGATGAACGATGCGTTCAGTCCTGATGCATCATTCGGAGACTAAGAGGCAGCGATCTTCCTCCTCCGCGCAACCTCCTCTTCATCATCTTCATCTTCAGCATCTTCATCTTTAATCAGCTTCATCTTCACCTTCATCTCTTCCTCTTCCTCTTCCTCTTCCACCTCCTCTTCTTCCTCTCTGAGCTTGAGAAAGCTTGCTACAACCTATGTGTTCGTCGAATTCAAACAGCGAATGGAATTGCTCCTTTAAGCATTTAATTCTAAGCGGCTGTCGTAGTCGTCGGGTTCATCTTCAATTTATCTTCAATGGAATCGTCTCCTATGATCTGTTTGAGGATACGGCGGTGATTGCTGACGTCCTCCAGTTCTTCACCCCACCAAAGTCCGTAGTTGTTGCCACTACATGTGGACTCCTTGACGCGGCGGAGTTACTTGTCAATGGCTTCCGCGCCTCATCTCCGTAAAATTAATCCTAAAATCATATATGCAAAATTATACCTATGTCAAATTATATTTAAAATTGATAAATTAGTTTTCTTCTTAAAATATTATTAAATAAAATTTTTATTTTTTTTATTATTTATTGATTTGATATCATGTCTTTATTGAATTTGATAAAGAGGGGTTATTGGTTCACTGTGTCTTTGTTTAAAATATTAATAGAATATAATACACCATAAAAACATATTATATGTAAAGATTTATAAAATTAAAAACTCTTCTATTATAAAAATATTCCCTGCGATGTGAAAATTAAATAAATTAATTACAATTACCAAAATATTATCTCAAAATCTCTCTGCTTTATCCGATTTTTTTTTAATAATTAGATTGAAACTATATTTTAAAGATTATTCTAAGAATAATCATTTGGATTCTTAAGATAATTTATGAATATTTTAACCACATATACTTTTCTAATTAAATTAAAATTCTAACGAAAGCATCAGAAGATTGAGGTTTAAGCATGAGTTTGTATTTAAATTAATATGTGAAGGCCTTCTATCTCGACATTTTATTTGATTGTTTCATGTTGCAAGGTTTAACTCAATATAGTCCTTAGTGCATACCAAATCTCAAAAGTTTTTATATTAAAATGTCTACATAAGATTACCTTGCTAGCTAGCAAAGTCTATGTAGTTCCTACATTGAATAGATATTTTTTATGTTATGATCACATATAGAGCGCCTACTTTTTTATATCCCCTTTTATATTTTAAATATTATGAAACAGGAAAGATGTTACAAAGGAGATTTTGATGGTTAAGCTATCTAATTTAAAATTTAAAATTTTGAAATAAAAAATATACACACGCTCATTCATCAAGCCAGCCTTTTCTTTTTCTCTTCTTATCTTACAATCTTATAAACAAAGAGGAATATTGTAAAGGAAAGGCTGATGGTTAAATTATGTCTATCTTTGAATTTCAAACTTTAAAATAAAAAACATTCACCCCCTTATTTTGAATTTATTTTAATTTTTAAACTATTTGAAAAAAAACCCCAACTCAAATTATCTAATTTGTAATAATTCATATGCTATTAGACATTGGTATAAGCTATTTGTATGCTCATATCCATAAAAAATGGAGTATATATAAAAAATCGAAAAGAAGAAGCAGCAGTTTAAAAAAAAACTCTATTCAATTCAATTTAGAAGCACATGCATATGGCTAAAGAAGAAACTTCTAGAGACCAAACATCATATATAAAAAAATCAGACTTCTATCCTTCTGAGCTAATGATGCAGATTCAGTTCCCACTACCCACTCTGTATTACTTATTCTACATATAACACTCATATGTGTGAGCTGGAGCAACATGCTTGTAAATAGATATTAATAGAAATCTATCTATCTATACCGTATACTGAAGTAAGGCTTAAACCGCCATTTGTCATAAGTCTAGGTTTCCACATGGCAAGTTTCTATACTAAAGTATTATGAAGATGAAAAGGTTGCAAACTGAATAGATGAAAGCTCAAAGACTTTTAGTTTACTACATGCAAACTTTAAGACTCTCATTTAAAAGCTAATTGACAATAAGAGCCCTTGAAACGCCAATATTGAAGACCCACTAATTAATAACATCTAATTGAAAAGCTTAATATTGATCCTAAAGCCGATGCAACTCTATCTCTCTCTTGATTACTCAATATAAAAGCCTTGAAACTTTCAATTTTGTCATGTATTAGAATTTTACTTTGTTTCGGTTGATATTTAGCTTGAAATTGCAATTCTCATTGATGACTTCTATTTATAATTTCAAATTCAACCATCGCAGGAGTCACGAATTTGGATGACACACTAAAGAGATGCTAAATTTGGGAAGATGGAATGGACGACTAAATAGATTTTGACTGCGACGAGCATGACGAGGGACCGGAGTGTCGAGTACAAAAGCATGCTTATAAGGTGCAAAAAGCTGTAGGCAAATTTGATGGTCATATTTGAATTCTTTTCTTGATATTTACTATTTTTTTGATTTTGGAATATAATATTTTAATACTTATTTATACATGAAAAAATATGGTTGGCTCAGAGATCATGGTGCAATTTGCAAAATATACTCAATGTAGAATGTGTTGATTTCCGCTCCTGGTAAGTGTATCTTTTACTAATTTTTGTGTGCATATTTATTGAACGGTACGTACTATTTTTAGGATATTTTGTGTTGATGTTATTGAATGATGTTATTTCTATATTTTTTTTAACTAAGTGCTACAAAGTTATTTGGATTTATACTAAGTCTTTGTTCTCATATTGTATATAGTAAGTTTAACAAATTTAAAGCATAATTCAAACACTCATTGGCTATAAAAAAAATCTTTTAGCATTATAAATCACAACAAAAAGAATTGTTGCTAACTTTCTTAGATAGTTAAAGTTTAGATTTCATTTTATTATGTTGGTAAATAATACGTTATGAAAATAATTACCGCAGCAATTCTTTTTGGTGAACTATTCCTAAAGTGCCATATGTACAATGAATTATCACTATTTAAATTCCCTAAAATTATTTTAATGTAATTCCTCTAACCTATTAGAATATGACACATGTACAACTAATTCTATCTTTATAAAAAAATCTTTATAAAAAATTCTATTTTAATGTAATTCCTCTAACCTATTAGAAGATGACACATGTACAACTAATTCTATCTTTATAAAAAAATCTTCGTCAAATTAAAACTATTCATATCCCTAATTAGAAATTTCTATCCATTAGATCCTCAGTAAGTTTGAGAATTTCAAAAAACCCCCAAAATATTTTTATAGTTAACACTTAAACTCCACGATGGTATTACTCCATAATTTCATATTGATGAAAACTAACCCTCAAAGTCAGTATATACCCCACAAATCACTCTTATTTGCAAATTAACCTATAAAATTGCAAACAATCCTAAAAGTAAGAAAATTTGCAAATAGTTTCCTAAAAAGTTTAAAAGTACAAACAACGTGCAAAACAAATTGAAAGTTATAAGCAAAGCCCTTTAATATCCTAAAAATTAAAGAGAACCCTCGACAAATCAAGATAATCACCATAAAAATGACTGAAATCAGTCATCAATAAAACTTTGTAAACTCATCCACCACTAACTATAACATAAATAAAGTAGAAACTTCAAATATTGCATATAACAATTCAACACACCAAAGATGCAAAATATTCAACAAATATAAACCAATAAAAATTAATATTTCCACATTATACAGTGTCATGCTTAAGTTGCTCTTGCACTAGTTTCTTTAAACCTTTTACATCTGATTCAAATGAGAGATCCTTTCTAATGCTTATACACTTTTATTTTGTATTTCTCATTGTAGCTTTCTCTTCTTGGTTCAAGAAGTAAGTCCTGCTCTGCTAGCTCTTGAATCACCTGAAACAACAACAAGAAGACCAAATCAGCTCCATTCTTAAAGATCATGCAGACTTGCCACAGAAAAGAAATCATGTTCTATTTAGATTGCTAAGAATCACATTCTATTTCAAAAATCAAAATGCCACTGTGGAGGAGAGTTGTAGACCGTTTATGTTATTTTTGAAAATCAAACTGCATGGAAAACATGTTCTAAAGTGTGATACTATAAAGGGTGTGTGCAATTAACCCTGTTCTAAAAGACATCTTAGCAGTGTTCTTCATCAGTGAATGAGCTCAAATAACCAGTTCTTGAGTATTGGCAATAATATTTTGGGACCAGTGCTTTTCTTGTATTAAACTTTGGAATAGTATATGCATACAAAATATTTCTGATAGGAGTTGTCACCTTGAATACTCTCCCCTGGCCCTGTGTCTGAGACTCATTGAGGCTCATTTTATAGAATTGAACATAATTTTCAACGTGCTGGTCAAGAACTCGACTTTCTTCTAAGGAGGAAAAAGAAGCCATGCACTAAATAAACTCAAAAACAAAGTGCATTTTATTTAAGATAAGATGACTCTATACCGATAAAACCTGCAGTCAGACAAGATTGTGTCCTATTCATTCCTTGGAGACTGGGTATCTGGGTTTTTTACAAAATAAAATTTCAAAACACGCTAGCCTCAGGTTTTACCAAAAAACACCCAAGTGATAGTCCATAGTAAAGCAACCAGATAACAGCATGAGGGATACTTTTGTCAAGCAGCATTTGCCATAAGAAAGAGGGATGTGACATAAAAAAGACATCATATTAGCAATTTTTAACGTAATAATGATTCACTTTTGATATGTGAAAAGGAAATAAACAATGGATTTGTAGTGTAAGGCTACATTTTACAATGTACAATCGGTTATACACAACTTCTGACAGCTAAAATACGATGGGGTGAGGGCAAGAAAACAGAGGTTTCCATATAAAATGCTTGTACTGAAAGAACATATATTTCAGTTTGAATAAATGAAAATTTTTAGTCGAGATAGCTGAGACAATGATGTTCAAACATTTGACATGCACCAATTAAAACTACCAAAACAAAAGCTTAAATCCAAACGGAAAATTAGATGAGTTATTTTTTTACCTTTAGTCTTGAGTTTTCAAGACATAGCATAATCCAATCTAATTTTGATTGTCTGAGAATTATTATCGTGTGCAAATTTGCTCAGGTTTGTCAATGTAGACTAGCAAAAATAGAGATTTAGATATAGTTTTAAATGATGGGATTGAATGCACTGACTATCAAGAGACTCCTTGCTAATATTTCTAATTGTTTTTCGAAAAACAAAATTTTCAGGAACTTCAAGCACGTATCTAACTTATTTTCCAGGAAAAATGCTACAGAAACCAGCAGCGGATTTAGGTATTGTGTATTCAACAGTTTCCAGCAGGAGCAATACCCAGTTGTTAGATTCTGATATCAAATGTTTCCAGAATGAGTTGGAAACTTGCTAATATTTGGATGTGACACAATTCAGACAACAGTGTACTTTAAGAATGATTTCATGCATGATTTAAATATGTTTCTATCAATTTGGAATTTAATGCAGAGCTTTAAGCTGAACCTGAGTACTAAACAATAGCAAAGAAGCCAGACAGCTAATATGTTAACTTTATTACCCTGTCCGCGGCCATTATCTGCAATATTTGATGCCCATTTGACATTGCCTCCCTATAAAAGCCGAGCTTTATATGGGTGAGAACAATTGTATTGATCCTTGCGTCTCAAAATATTGGCAGGTAAATAGTTATGATAATCACTTTCTTAGATGTGGTTGCTCAAGATTAGAAAGTTCAAACGTAGATATACAGGAGATAAATCACAAAGGATTTTGACTAGATGATACAAAGTTCTCTCATATGTGTGGCGATTGTTAGAATTTACTATATTTTTGAGGTCTATAAATTTTCTTGTCTGCTGTTCAAATCCTTGCTAAGCAGGTTGTACTTTCACTTGTTTCAGTTGGAATCTAGAACTTCATTTCCAGTCTTCATTATTTCATATATGCTATTTTGGTATCTGGACCTGAATTAAAATTTCTCAGCTCATTGCTCAAATTTTCAGCTGGCTGTCATTTTACCCATTTCTAGTATTCCTTTTAAGGTAACTGAAACCTTTTCTCAGGGAAGAATTTTGGTTGTGATCGAAGGTCAGGAATCTCTGCTCAATTCAGTTTTCCCATATCCTTCTCTTTTCTATTTATCTATATGTCAGTGTACTTTCACCTGGAAAGGAAAGTTAACACTAAACAAGTATCAATTCTGATGCTCATTTGAGTTCTTTTTTGTTTTCTCAGGAAGATGATAAAGAGGATAGACTGGAGATTCAAATGCTACATTGTACTTTTACCAAATAGGATTTCGCGGCTAATTAGCCACATAGACCTATCAAGAAAAAAAAGAGTAATACAAGTATCCCTCGGAACACTTTCTTGTAGCCTTTCTAGCTTCCTCAGGCAGGTAATAGAAGGGAAGTTGCAAAGAAGCACAAGAATCCAAGTTGTTTTATATGTCTAAATAAGTTTCTACTTACGGAAATAGAACCCAAATGAGATACTTAAACAAAAGTTCCAGGAAGAGGGACCACAAAAAGTAAAGAGTCGGCCCTTCACCATCACGATATGTTGAAAAGAAACTTCATCATAAAGTGAACCAATGAAACTCCGCTAAAATTTCATCATACAACATGATGTGAAAATTGAAGTAGCTTGGAATACTGATGGGTTGGAGGCATTAACTGCTCTAAAGGTATCGGTGCTTAAGAAATAATATGATCCGCATCTAACACATTCTTATTGCTATAACAGAAATCATTAGTTTCTTCTTCTTCTTCTTCTTCTTCTTCTCCAAAGTTAGATTACACTATTCACTTTGGGCATATTCTTGTAAGATTAATTTTTCAATACATTTAAAAAGAAAATCAAAATCCTTTGGAGGGTAATCACTGGAAATACAGTATCTTGAACTCAACTAACTACCACTTTTGCTACAACTCGACACCAATTATATGGGGA
This sequence comes from Asparagus racemosus, assembly GCA_037177215.1. Classification (NCBI taxonomy): domain Eukaryota; kingdom Viridiplantae; phylum Streptophyta; class Magnoliopsida; order Asparagales; family Asparagaceae; genus Asparagus; species Asparagus racemosus. The sequence goes on along the minus strand of JBAKGM010000365.1, from coordinate 31,291,401 downwards.
CTGATACCACCATCCCTTCGGCAACTCTATTGATAACTGTTATGTCGTGTTCTTATAGCATAGGGTCTGCTGAAGAAGCAAGATTGAGGTGTTCAAACCGACTTAAGGATTCAAGCAATGAAAAATGCACATCCAGAAATCATTCAAATAATCAATCAAGCCAGCCCCCAAGCTGCTCTAACAACATCAACAACGGAAACATGGGCCAGCACTGCGTATAACACAGCAACAAAAGCAAAAATAAAAAGCAACAATGCCGAAAATTTGTAACAATCCTGATTTGAAACAATAAAAAGAATTAAGCAAAAACATGAATCACTTACTTCTAGCTTGAATCTCCTGCAACTCGCTGATAGTAGCCTGCAAATAAAAAAAAAAAAAAAGAATTCAGACCAAACCCAAAATTAACCCAAAAAAAAATCCATTACTAGATCCAAGAAAAAGAAGAGAACCAAAGTTGACATATAGATGAAAGAAAGAGAGGTGAAAGCTCGAATCCCAAAATCTCAATTTTTATCTAGGGTTAGGGTTTCGGTGGAAGTGGAGAGGATTGAGAGGAAGCACGGTAGAGAAATCAATCGAGAGAATAGAGTTCGAATCTAGGATTTAGGGTTTCGGTGGAACTGGAGATAGAGGATCGAGAGGTTCTCACCGTTTTCGATGATTGCCGTCGTCGTCGGTGGTGAGATTAGGGCTTGCAGGTGAAACTGGCTCGTCGTCGCCGGTTGAGAGAGCGATTGAGAGCGGAAGTCGGGAGAGAGAGATCGCGAGAGCATAGGTCGAGAGAAGAAACGAGCGGAATTGTAAATGACTGGGTACGGGTCGGGATTTAGAATTCTGGGTCTGCTATGAGTTTAAAATGTTAATGGATAGTCCAGTATTCAAATTCTTTTGAATCCAAACCATAGAGTTGGGCCAAAAATAGTATTTGACATGAAATCGTGGTTAGACCATTATAGTTTTCAAATAAGGCCATATGATATTACCACCGCTACCTAGCGGTGCACAAAATGTCTGTATATGCGTCCGATGAAATATCCCTGCTCATATCCATTAGGTTATGGATATGTTTTACTAAAATCTATAAACAATAGAATATTATTATAGATATGATTTTGTAGTGAAATATTCGGATCTATATGTGAAATATCCAGATATATAATGGTCATGCTGTTGCGATAGTTTTAATCCTTAGTTCAATGAATCTGAGATTAATTTTAATGATCAAGATATCTAATCTTAAGTTTTCAGATATAACGAGCATATTAATGAATTCTCTAGTATCATATGAGCGATATTTTTTTTTCAATATTATTAAGTTTTCTCATATCTGTTTTATATCCGCATGTACATCCGCTTTTATTCGTATCTGATTTTAGCATATATGAATATGAATTTTCCTTACCGAGGCATATTAGTGTCCCTACCTATAATTGGTAGGCAGATATGGATATGTTAAGTACCATATCCGAGTAGCATCCGGACCACCCCTACCGCTACCTATTCCAGTGTGAAGAGCAGAGTCCAAATACAGTACATAGCGTTCAAGCTTGCTTGCTAAATCATTCAAGATCAAATGAGACGAAGCTCGATGAATTTCTGTTTCCTTAAATTTTTCTCATTTACATTTTGATCAAATATTTCAACAGGTTTCTTTAAAGACCATTCATGTCAACAAATTATTACAGAATACGAGAAGGAAAAAACAAAGAGAACTGGAAGCTGCTCAATATCAACTTGCTCAGATACAGCCTGCAGAGGTTATTCCATAGAAACTATGAGAAGCAATAACAGACAGGTTTGGAAGACAACCTTAAATTGACTATCAGGAGGAAGAAAAGAATCTCAAAAACTGATTAAAGGAATAAATGGTACCGAATGCACTTGGAGCTTTAATTACGACTGCAATGCTGAACATGGTCCAATGAATCATCGCTGGTAACTTGTGTTCCTCTTCAACAAATTATTGGATCTGGCCCATATTTCAATTCAGGCAGTTGTTCAGCTCTGATAGCACACATAACATACTTGGTTACAGCTTGCATGCAAGTAATGATTTCATAACTATACAGATGAAATACAGCATAAAAAGATAATTCAGTAACATACACACAAATTTACATGGTGTTACATCATAACCTAGCAGTGAGCAATAACTAAAATATGCCATGGACTAGGAGTTGGTCATAGGCTGCACAGTGACATGCTACTCAAGAAAGATTCTGGACACTCAATTGACCAGATTGCATCTCGACATGATGTCAATATTTCCTGGTGCACACATCTAGGACTTCCACGAAATCATGATAGATTCTTGAAAATCAGTGGAAGTTTGGGGGAATTCTGCTGATTGTGTAATGATGATCAGGGAGGTTTCAGTTACTCTAGGACTGTCATTGACTTTGTCTTATATGACAACATTTGTGAACTTTATCAAGAGTAGAATAGTGATGGGACCCATGTGTCGAGTTTAGCTGAAAGCAGGGTCCAGGAGAGTGCTTGAAACATGGGTCCAATAAGCTAGAACAGTCTCAGGAACAATATTGGCCAACCATTAAACTTTATGAGAACATAAGATGAGGTTGGATTTAAAAGAAGCAATTTGGGTCAACTCTGAAGCTTTTATATTTTTATGTGTTATTTATGATTTCAAATTTTGGAAGAAGCTGATGGTGCCGGAGATGGTTTCTAGCATCTGATAGAGTTCTGATCATGCGATATGCTAATTTAAAATGTTGTTTTACTTATATGCTGCTAAATTTGATCTAACTCTTATTAAACAAGTGACCTAAATCGTCTAAATCCAATCATGTGGTTACCAAGACAATTATGTTGACGTGTTAAAAGGCTAGAAATGAGATGGAGATATACCGCATCGTAAAAGTAATACTTCCTTAATTAGACTGACACTCTCACTACCGTTACAGAGTTGAGGCTCCTGCTTGTGCGAATGCAGCTACAAGAGTGCATCAGGAGCATCAGGCGTGGCTCAAAATGATCTCATTAGAGAGTTTCAACATCATGAGACATCCAAGGGTATGTAGAATGCATCACAATTCACAAGTCAAAGAGTCTTTAGTTATCCTAATGTTTTAGCATGAGTATGTAGTTTTACTACTACTTACTAGTGCTATCCACTTGTGGGTTGTTACCTCAAAGTCGTATATAACATTGGTTAAAGATGGATTCGTGGAGTACCATCTTGTTTAATCTACGAGGAGACAGGCTATTACAGGAAATAACTCAAGCGCGATGTCATCGGCATCACAATTAGCAACTTGCTTTTAGAGACAGGGAGACTTCACCCCTTGTGTCATTCATGTGTGTTACACATCCCAAGGATATTAAGGAACAGTGTTCTAAATATCGGCCGATTTTATCAATTTATCGCCGATATATCAAGTTTGGGCTATGGCCGATACGATTTATGCAAAAAATTGTCATATATCAATTTTTGACCGATTTTTCCCGATATATCGGTGTATATCCAATGAAGCGACCGATTTCTTGTGAGCTAAAAATCGCCCGATTTTCTAAAATATACATTCTAAGTGAACAGGTTTGGGTTTGGAGACAAAAACACTCTTTTTTACATACCCGACCAGCATCCACTATACAAAAACAATGCTATCCTATTCTACTCCACATCCACTCATCATGTAACCCTAATTCTCTTCGCCTACAGTTCTCTCCCCCAAATCGCTCGCAAATTTCTCACTTGAAGAATTTGGTCAGAAGCCTCTCTTGAAGACCCTCTCTCTGAGCTCAACGACCCTCTCTCGAAGCTCCTCAATTCTCAAGCGAAGACCCTCGACCATTGAAGACCCTAAACATGTGTTATTTATCTAGATGTTAATAGCAAGGTATTTTTTTTCTACAAATTCTGCAAATTATGTGAATGATTCTAAGAACATGTTTGGGAACTTTGGACTACAATCCGCTTAGATTATAATCTAAGTGGATTATAATCTAGAGTGTTTGGTAAATTTAGCGGATAATCCATTACCAATAGTACAATGTTTGGCAAATGGGTGGATTATAATCCATCATTGTCGTAAAATTGACCAAACAGGACATTTGGGGGGGAGGGGGTTGGTGAAATATTAAATGAGGCCTTGGATTTTGTGAAATCATTAGGGGTAGAATTGTCTTTTACTTAATCAAATCTCATGGTTTATATTCCACCAAAAAGAAAGCCAAAATAAGCCACTTGTCAAACATCTCAAAGTGGCCTATAAGCCACTTTGACCATTTGCCAAACATGATCTAAGATTTAGCATGCTATATTAGAACATATGGCAAGCTCGACTAATTCAATTAGCTCGAGGTGATCTTCTAGGTTTCTGAGCAAACTAATATTCCAAGGAATATTTCAGTTTCTTGTAGAAATACATGGATTTTTAAATATATTGAAAACACAAAAATCCGAACATAAATTATAATTATAAACTCAAACTAATATATCCATTTAAGAACTTGAAAATATGTTGTTACCAATATGAGTATAGAGAAAGAAAGACGAGGAGACATGACATTTAGATGATTGTGTACCTCTGCCTAACTTTGAGAATTCCTGTTCCCAGCTGCATTGGTATGCCCATTATGATACATTCAGATACTCCTTCAATTTGGTCAACCCTGCGATTAAATGATGCATTGAATAGGTGCTCTGAGGTTTTTTCAAATGACGCCAACATCAAAACACTGTCTTTCATCTTCGTCATGCCAAATCTTGTGATCCCGAGCACTTCACCCTGATGAAAACAGTCACAACAAGAAACAAACATGAAACCTAAACAATTGAGCTTAAATAACAATTAGTTGCAATGTAGAATTTATAAATGAACATATATTGATATGATAATAATGTTTACTTTATAAGTCATCACATCAGCGAGCAGCATCATGTGACGAGCATCAATGCTCATTCCATGACTTTTCATAGTATCTTGTATTTCGCTTATGATGCTTTGTCTTGCAGCTTCGATGCCCAGAGTCTGCCAAATTTCCATGATATGATTACTCTTTGTTTTACTTGCATCAACACCAGGAGTGCCCATAACTGCTAAAAGGTTTGTACTGCAAAATTAAATCCATAGCTTCACATTTTTTTCATTTCATTTAAAAATATATTTATTCAAACAAATGCAAGTAGAAAGGCTCATTATGGTCATTTGCTCCAGGGTTTCCTTCAACATATGTAGTTTTCTAATTTCATAGCTTAGGACATGATAAGACAAATAAATGAAAACCAACATAGTAACTAAACTTCAACAGAAAACATGTATATTGGGTCAAATGTTAACTATTCATCATTACACAGGAACTCCTGAAAAAAAAATCATATTCTTTCTGATTTCCTAAAGAATGGAAATAAAAACGCATTTGTCAGCATGAAACTAACCCTTCAACCAGTAGATTATATTTTCCTCTTTGACAATTAATAACAGCACGATCCACAGTTGAGATGCCCTGCGAATCAAATTTATGATAGAAAGACAAATAATTAGAAAAATATAAATGGGTAACTCTAACCCACAAATGACCTAATACTTGCAATTTCAACATTTCGAGTCTATATATAATTTCACACCTTCACGATGACCTTTGGAAGGATGGACGTCAAAGAGTGCAGTTCAAAATTTAGTCTACTTCCATCTTTGTTATCTCCTTTGACATTTCGCCCACGAGGGAAAATTCTCAAATTGCCTCTGCCATGGAATCTAATATCCTGCAAGAATATTAACATCACAAATATCATTAAGGGCAATATAGGGGACAGACTATGATGAAATATCCTCACCTCTGCTTTTAATTTAAGATTTCGATGATTCACGATTGAATTCTTAATGGAATCAAGAGAATCTTCCATATGCAATGTTTTAATTCGCTCCTTATCAAGTGCAATAGAGATATATGGATGATTAGATTTGAGTACAATCTTCACAGCTTCAGCCACCTGCACAACAGACAGGTAAGGCCCATGTGGATCTGAAAAAGTAAAAAAGAACTCTACATGTGAAACTTTACAATTAGCGAAACTTCAGGGGACTTCTTGAATAGTTTACAAGACGAGTAAGCTGAATACAGGTAGAAACAAACATGCTGCATTCTTGAAACATTCTTATAATTTTCCTCACAGTCCAACTTTTACTTGTGAAAAAACTCGTAGCTAATTTGAAGATGCAAAAGACATGACTATGCGCATAGGTTTCATCCTGCTCTAACTGGAGATGCTCCAGCAGCGTCTGATATTGAGTTGGAAATCTCTGAACTGTGTACATGCTAGTAGAAATGATCTATTAATTTCAGAATCATGAAGCTAGAAACCAGAGTTCATCAATAAGTACTACCTGCAGAGAATCTACTTTTGATTAATTTTCTCAAAAAGACTGGATTTAGTATTTACTGAAAATAACAGGTTATATAGGTAATGTATCTGACAAGATAAATTCTCTTTCCAACAGATCATAAACACATGCATAAATTGGATAATTATTTCCCCAAATCGATCCTTAAATTGGGTGAATATTTATGTTAAATGCATAAGGTCAGTCACTGCTTAATGGGACTCAAAACCCTGAATAACAACATTGGACCTCTACCTAACTCAAGCACTTATTTGTGTTCTTTAATTTAAAAATAAGAACTACATGTCCTTGAGATAAACAACAGATAAAAATAAAAAAATTTACATCGTTCCACATATACAGAGTGTCCTCCATGTAACTGAAAAAACTACAAATGTAGAACAATGCATGTCTCGAAAGAAGCAACATACCTCACCAAGGAGAGTTCTCTCAATTTCACTCTTCACTAAACGAGCAGATTCCTCTTTGTCATCACAAAAAAGTGTAGCCGTAATAATTGGTGTGCTAATATTTTTTGCTGCATTTATAATTTCCTTAATGCGAGGAACCCCAAGAGTAACATCTAATTTCCAGTTAAGAAAACGATTTTGATTTATTCAATGCATCTCAGTACTAAAATTACAAACCAGAGAAAGGAAAGAAAAACCAGAGAAAGGAAAGAAAGCTATCTTATAAGGACCATGAAAATGAAAAGGATTAACATGGAAGTTTGCGAACATTTTTGTTAGTACGAAGAAAAAGAATAATCACCCAAATATATGTATTCTTCAGATTGAACATCTGGAAATTAGAATTGTTTGAGATCTAATAACAAGTACAGAGAACAGATAAAAAAAACACCCTATCTTTCATATAGATAATGATAATTGGCCTTAGAAACTCTATCTAAACTACATAATTCTAAACAGAAATGAGTAACGAGTTATGACTCGGGTGAGAATGCAGGAGTACATGTGACTACTACGTATTTTCAGTATTTCCCATGTAAAATGGAGTGACCCTTAATGTGTAGTCATATTCTCTAAAGCTCATGAAAGTGCACAAATATATACCCCAATGTGCTAGAATGCATATGTTTTCTAATTTCATGTGATACTCATTTCATGCAGGAAATAAACAAGTACACAGCAAACTAAGTTCTATTATATTCAAATGTTTGAGAACTGTGCTATCAAACAGTATAATAGCCACCAACTATCAAAAGATTACATATATGGAAAATCGGAATTATGGCAATCTTAAAATAAACTGATTTGGGGTTTAACAAATTTGAGTACATTAATGATACACTAAATTGGATAAGTATTTCCTTTTGTCCAAATTCCTCTGTAGCTGCAACGCACATGTTTCTTATTCTAAATAAACAATAAGTACGACAAAACACCAAGGAATAGAAAGAAGGAGGGGGGGGGGGGGAATGCAATTTGACATAGAAGTAAAGAGTTTTTGTCAATATAAATCTATGTTTTATTATTAGTTTATAGAAAAGGATCCATGATGCACAAGTATCAAACGATGCGCTTATATCATGAAGCATGTTATATTAAGCACGCGTTCAAACACAAATATTGGACATGATAGTGCTCTTTTGTTTGTACTTTTTGACTTCGTCTTGTGTTAAGATGTCACACTTTGAGCCATATCTGTGTCAGTGTTAAGATGTCACACTTTGAGCCATATCTGTGTTCAAACACAAATATTGGACATGATAGTGCTCTTTTGTTTGTACTTTTCTGACTTCGTCTTGTGTTAAGATGTCACACTTTGAGCCATATCTGTCAGTGTTGTGCACCAGTATAGCCTTTTTATAGTGCTCTGTAACAGCATTTTATTACTCTACATGAGGACTTTAATAAAACTTATGGCTCTTGTCAGGATGATGTGAAAAGGAAATGAATAACTTCGCGTCAATTAGATTTTTGACACATTCTACGAAAACCATATCACTAGATAAATGAAGAGGAATACAAAGGAGGAAAAAAAAAGCACACGAGGGAATACTTCATAAAGTTACATTTATGACTAAATAAATTATGAAAAGAACATGTGACTCTGGTCATAAGAATCATCATAGGATACTCATGCTTGCGACTCCAGCAAAGTGAAATGTTTTCAGTGTCATCTGTGTCCCTGGTTCTCCTATACTTTGAGCACCAATGGCTCCAATTGCTGCACCTGCTTCAAGCTTCTTTTTATGATAACGAGATATGCATGTCTCCATGAATACCTGATAGCCAATTCCTTCGCTAAACTCAATGCAGAAGATGGACTAAAAAAATCAACAAAAAGAAAAACAGACCAGAAGATGGATGATATGTAATGGATACCAGAAACCGGTTTTCTGTGGACAAGCTCCACGAAAACAATTATCAGGTTATCTTTCAGCAGATTAGCATATAGCCAATGACCGAGAGGGTTTGAATGCTAACCTTCAGTTGTTGAGCAGAAATTCCAGATATATTGGCAGCAATGTTTTCCATTACACTAGAAGTTTCCTTATGATCTTCTGGAAGTTGAAGCCGTATTCTTGTCTTCCTCAACTCAGCAACACGCTTATGAAGAAAATCCAATAACAAATTCTTGAAAGCAGAAGAACAACCACCCTCAGGGGTCATATCATACTTTGATAGCCTTTCATTGATAAGACAAATGATCTCTGAAGGTGATAAAGAGTCTTGTGGTCTACAAGGGCATGTCGCCTGCAAGATGGGAAACTTCATCACCTCTAAAACATAAAGCTCTTTCTAACACCTCAGTATCAGTATAGAAAACTAACTGACCATGACTTTTTTGTATAGTTGATCCAAATTTAAGGGAGTGCCATTTTCCCCTTCCATCTTTGCTGGATCCATGCCGTCATCCCCATAAATAAACTGAACTACTCCTCCATTAGCACTGCGCACTGTCTGATCATAATAAAGTGAGAGATCTTCCAATGATTTCATCAGTCTCCGGGACATGTATCCTGTTTCTGCAGTTTTCACCTGTTTAAATTAACATGTGTGCATTATTTGGAGATATAGGAAATTGGCATTTCCATCAATGTAGAAATTCTAAAATAAATGGGGATAAAACTTTGGGTTTATAGGCAAAAAAACCCACGCTATAATTATGGACAGTCGTCCTAAGGTGTATAGTACAGTAGTACTATGAAGGATCTAACAAAAATAGAAAATTCTACATCCCTGTGAAATGGACAAGAGAACAAAATTACTTTGTGTCTGAGGCATCTTGAATACCACATCATCAAATAAAATAGAATTCCTCAATTTACACGTCTAAATTAACCTGAAACTTGTGATTCACTGGTGCAAAATATTCCTTCATCCCAAACTTCTGAAATTAGATACGCTTCCAGGTTACTAGAACATTAGTGCTAAAAAAACCCCATAAAATGAGAACCATAGAGCTACAGATCCAAGTGAGTCCTGCTAAATGTATTGAGAGGATTGGTTCATTTAACTTCAATTTTTTTCTGTATGGGCATGAATTTAGAACCTCGTGTTTTTTTTATTTTTATTATCAAGTAGTAAATCCAACCAAATTGATAAAATCAAGGAGTTTGAGTTCAAAGGTTTAAGAATAAATTTGAAGTAGAAATCCTTGAATTGCATTTCACCTTTTGTTGGAAATCGATTTAAGATTAACAAAAATAATGGTAACTCCTGACTTTAATAAAAAATCTATGATTTTTCTGTTAGAAGTAGTTAAAGACACACATACATAGATCTACTTACAAAAGTCAGTGGACTATAGGATCATGAATGGATTTTGTGCTAGTAGAAAAATAGGAAACAATCGACTCAAGTTCCTTGAAATTAATAGAAAAAATAGGAAACTAATGGTGACCTTTGAGGTGTTTGATAAAATTCCTTGAATTAGATGATTTCTAGTGAAAAGAAGAAAATAATCAGAAAGAAAGCTGCTGAGCTCCTACAGTAACCATCAACTGCTTTAGTATCCAAGGGAAAAGTAGCAGTTGTCATCAGAATGGTAATCCAATTTATTACATGGTTATAACAGATAAATTTATTGGTTGCTTACCCTTTAGTTCGAAACTCTGTTGCAGCACATGAATGTATATATACAGCTTCTATCTCACAAATCATTCTAGTCTAATTCAGGCAATTCTTTTATAAGGAATAGACCAGGGCATTACTGACATCATGTAAAACGAGAATCAAAGGTTCACAAATTTAGTCTTTTTGCATAAAAGAAAGGAACACATTAATCATGTTCCTTAATGGAACTCTGTGATCTTTTTTGTTATTTAGATATATGTAGCATTATCATATCCTACCTTAAAGATAATAGCGGTGGGCTCATATAGCCAAGGACAATTTTATGTCAGTTCCTCAAACATATTCAGAATTCGGAATATACATTATTTCAGACTCTACATAAGCACATCAGAAACACTTCTGAATTCCCAAACTCTGTTAATTGCCAAAAGAAAGTATGTTCTCATAAAACTAATTTTTAATCAACATCACCAGGGACAAGGAGTACTGGTTCTCAAATGTTAATATTGAATTTTTGAATGCAAATCATATTTGAGTAATGTGCCAAATCATCATGCATTAGCATCCATATCTCCGCCAAGTGAGTCAGTTCATAAGATCTGTGTATCCATTTTCGAAATACTCTGCGTATCCTTTTCTGAAATACTAGTACTTATTGCATATTTAAGCATTATATCATGAAAGCATTAAAAATGATAACATTTGTCAAATAAAAGTATGACTTCAAAAAGATATAAAGATGGTTTATACCGCAGTATCAACAAGGCCTTCCCGTCCTCCCATTGTATGAAAAAAGAATTCAGTTGCCGTCAACCCAGTGTAGAATGAATTAGCTACAAACCCTTTAGCCTGTAAGGAGATAACCATATAATGATTCTAGAATACAATTTTCAAAAGCAGCATAAAGATGGAAAAAATGGGGGGAAATTTGATGACAACAGAATATAAGAATATGACCTAAACTCGAACTGGTTAATCTCATAATACATCAAAAAAGCAGATCATACAAGGAAGAAACCAGCTATTGAAGAAAAAGAAATAGATACAGATTCTTAGTCATTGTCAGCCAATCTTCCTTCAAATATTCAATTTAAAGTCTTTTAAAAGGTGCAGACCTAGTCAACTCATTAGCAGCATCAAAGCAATATGAGTTTTGGAAGTAAAAAATGTGAACAAAAATACAATCTTGGTTAGTAGATGAAAGGAACAACTTTCTCCTGAGATTACGATTAACTCCCCAAAGTTTGTGGGGGGATGCCCAAAGTTCGTGGGGGATACCCCAAAGTTTTGGGGGGGTTTGTGAAATATACCCTATAATTGATTTATTAGGCTTAACCCCACGCCTTGAAACTTACACCTTGCTTCATGAAATATCCAACATTTCTCCTCACGCTTCCGCTTCTGTGAACATTGCTTCATACTGCTCATGTACTGCACCTGGTTTTGCCAATCATAATAATTTGCAACTGGCAAATGATTGCAAGCTTCACAGCACACTACGCCCATGCAGACATGCGTCTTCATATACCATAGTTCAGAGCACTACTTGGCATAATCCACAAGATATCTTATTGTTCATATTTGAATGCGAATCAATTTATGATGCATTATACTTATCTAACAAATACATAGACCTAGAAACGTGTTCCAAGATAACATTGATTTTCTCTCACTAACAACTGACTACAACATGCGTCAAACCGAAACACAACTAGACCTAGAAACGTGTTCCAGTTATTTTTCAATCAAAACAAGCAGGAAAAAGTATCCAATTAAAACATATAATGGTAGTCATATAATGCTTGATAATAAAGGGCCTATAGAATTATCAAAAACTAGATTCTGCAATCAATTTTGTGAAGAATAAAAAGACATGAAAATCAATAGGGTTATTGTGTTAAAACAGATAAAGCAAATCTTACAGCAGGCGTCTTTGACTTAATTGGAAAGTGGGGAAGTGTGCGATCTATAAATCCATTTGGGGCACGACGGCCACCAACAGATTGCTGGCCTACACAAGCAATCATCTGGCTGATGTTGATTGCAGACCCCTTGGATCCACACTGTGACATAATTAAAGGACTGTTCCTCCAGTGGAGTTCCTTCATACAAACCTGAAATACAAAAGAAAAGAAATATGTTCAAAATCAATAATTTAACTAAGAAACAATAAATAATCCTAATAGAACACCCTTCTCACTTTATAGATGTAAAAAAAAAACTAATAACAAATTTGTCAGCTAATTTTATAAATGGAACATAACAAGGTTAGCAACTAGCATATTAAACAAAAAAAGGTTACAAACAGATAAATGTTCTTTAAGGTATGTCTGAATCAAATAGTAAGATTTTCAGACAGACTAATCACTGTGCAAGAAAACCTGATGCATTGTACCACTATGATGTAACCGTCAAAAAACAAGCAAATCATGTATACATTACAAAATTTAACCTATAACAAAAATATATATCATAAACTAGTGTTGGAGAAATTAAGGGGAGATGACAATGCCATCAGAGATCCTTACATCTCCAGCTGTTTTTCTAATTTCATTCAGCACTTCAGTTATTTCAACTTCTAACGTTTCAGCTGCATTGGCACCAGGCCTCAGTTTAAGTTTCCTGTTCTCATATAACTCTATAAACGAACTGCATCTTCCATAACCTTCATCAATTGTCATCTTTTTCTGCTGGTTAAGGCGTTCTCCAGGTTGAACATCATCAATGCCAATAGAAAACCCATGATTTCCAATCCACCGGGCACTGCAGACACATGGGAAAGTTTCACTCAAGCAGAAAATATAAAAACAAGTAGAATTTTATCAAATACATTACTGTGAAATTTATTCTTTCCGAAATAAACTGAGATTTACTACTCAAATGATAAAAGTGACTTGCACCAATTTGAAAGGCTGAAGCTTCCATATATATCCTTGAGGCCACAAAGTCAACCTTATGAATTACATGCCAAGACAAAAGCTAATTGACAATCTTAGTATTCAAAGATAGATACTAAGAGTGTATGAGAGTAGTATACATGTAATATTCTCTTGACTGGCCCAATACCAACCATTAGGTAATTAGCATCCAAGTCCCAGCAAAATTCAGCCATGGGTAGTATACTCGAGAAGACAAAAGGAAAGGATTTAAGCTTTAGAACTACTAGGATGAACAATAAATTACCTGCTGAGCATAAATGCATAATTATGCATATGATAAAACGTCACGAAGTCAAATTAGAAGGAGAAAACAACCTATGGTACCCCTATACCATAGTTGCATGGAACCCAGAGTGTTCTGGTTCATGGGACGGGCACGGGAGCATGGCACGCCACTCACTAGGAATCGGGTATGAGGAGGCTAGGCTTAGACGGTGCGTCAGGGAACCTAGTACGCCTAAGGTTTGGTTCTTAAATTTAGGAATCAGATGTTTTCCAAGAGTCAAATTTAAGAGAGATGCTAGTTGATATTAGTAATGGTAAGAGAACCTTGGGAATCATGTTGCAATCAAGGGGTGCATAATTTATTCGCTTAATTTATCATGTTTTTTGTTGTTTATTCTTTTAAAAATAAGAATTTAAAAAAAAATTAAACTAGTTTGAAATCTAAATCGGGTTGCTGGAGAAAGGTGAATCGGGTCGTGTTCCACACAAATCCGGGACGAATGAACATAGGTCGCAATTCCCTATAGCGTCCCACGTTCCTGACTTCTATGCCCTATACTGAAGAGGTCCTTGCTCAGAACAAACCTCTATTTAATGATTTACCTGGCTTAACGTTGCCGTAGAAGCAACCATTCAACTAGTGATGTAAATAAATACAAACAATCCAATGAAAATCTAGCATTGATTAGGTATATCATGAAGAAGGATATTCCATATTGTTGTAAAGCATGGACAAGACTATAGACAATAGTAAACTATCTGAGATGATATAGATATATCAACATCCGAATATGTATTGGAGTATGCAAGTATGCAAGGACACGGCTAGTAATGACATGCACACTGCCGCCCCAGGCCACCCTTCAACTAGTGCAGTAACTAAATAAAATAAATCCAATGCAAATCTAGTATTATTTATTATTTGATGAAGAAGAATATCCCATATTATCCATTTAAAGTACATGGATATTAAAAGAGATAATAGTAAACTATCTGAGACATCAGAATAGATATATTAACAACCTATAAATATTGGAGCATATAGGGACATGGCCGGTTCATATGTAGTATTGGAATTTTTATAGTCCTTTTCAATGTAAGTGGGGATTTGGATCCTCTTGACTGCAGTTAGGCATTGTTTTAAATATCCCCGACATGGCCTGATATGTCGCCCGATATATCCTTTTATAGGACTTGTCGCAACCGATATGGTCTCTAAATATCCTTTACTAGTTTTTATCTATTCTGGGCAATATATCCCCGATATGGCCAATATATCAGCCGATGTGTTGGCCGATATATCCTTTTGTATGGCTTGTCGCAAAATAATATACCGCATTTGGCAATTTTTCAAGTGAAATATCATGATTTTCCGATTATATCAAATGACATTTTGACCTAAAAAATGTCATACGAAATGTTGCATCGTTGATTTGAACTTTTGTTTGTTTTACAAGGTTAATTAGTGATCCTTAACATATGTTATTTATATTTTGTATGCTTAGCTTGCATTAAGTATGTTGATATTACATTTTAGGCATTATACTATATATGTAACATCCGTTATGGCATTCCGATATTTACCACATACCCCGATATTTCCCCGATAACCACAATCCGATATGAATTTTGGCCATCCAATATTTTCCCGATATTTGATATTTAAACCTTACAGTTAGGTGGTTAGGCAGTGGAGAGTTCACTTCCTCAACTAAAGTTGACTATCGTCTAATGAACAATTATCATGTGTCCGGAAAGAAAAGTGAATGAGTACAACAATATGTGGTGGTAGTTACATTTCGAATGAAATGGCATTCATGATATGAAAAGTGAACTTTCTAAAAGAGTAGAGGCCTCAATTTCAAGAATGGAGGAAATTGACTTTGAAGATTAAATTTAATTTTTCTCTCCAATCATGTCAAATTCAATCCTACGTAGCTAGTAGTCATATTCGAATTGGGTCAGAATCCTCTTTGTCAAAATATGCATATTAAGTTAGCTATTCAAAGTTTACATATTTGTAATTTTTGCTAAAAAAATCAATAGCAAAAATAACTATAGCCTATAGCTGCTACTACACAAGTGATTCATTACATTCCTAGCCCCTAACAGAAGAACCCCCGCATCCCTCATGATCTTCTAAGATAACACGTGACTCAAAAGATTAGTCATTAAATCTTCTTGGTAAATTGCATGCAGGAACTTCCTCACATGTAATGCAGAAAAAGGAATACATTGGACACATACTCACATATGTAAATACATAAATACATACACATAAATGTTTAAAAATATAAACATATAATTAACAAAGACAATTGGTGCTCTTGGGTTTGTCAACATTATTTTTCCGAAAAGAACCCCCCCCCCCCCCCGGGGCACGGATCTAACATATTTCTTTATGAAAATATATTTTGAGTTATTCATAATAGAAATATATTCTTAATTTATACTCTGTTTGAAGCCCACTCTGTTTAACCAAGCAAATCCCAAATATTCTCAGTCTTCACATTCTTTATTGGACTATTTGGCTATAACCCCCCCCCCCCAAAAAAAAGAAAAAAAAACATCCATAATTACATGTTTGCCGGGAAAAATCAATCATCAAATCATGAATAACTCCTGTTTGACTTTTTGTTCCCTCTACCCCACCCCTACTTGTCTCGAGCTTGTTTTGTACCTTGAGCGATCAACCGCGGAGGGGGAAATGAAAGGGGATGGAGAGTAGGGATGAGAACAGGGTTATGTTGAGTAATAGGGGGGATGAATGCCGGATAGGAGGAACAATTCACCTAATCTCGGCGGACAGGGGCGTAACAACGACCAGCTACAACTACGACTACGCCCATCAATTCTTTCTGACTCGAGAAAGATTTTTTGACCTCTGATGCCCCATCAAATGATACATAGGTTACTCAACGACTACTAGTATACGCATATTCCCAGCCCAATCCTGAATAGCTAATGGTAGTTGGGTAGTAGTTTGTAGTAGATGGTCTAATCAACAGCTTCGTCGGGCTACAGATAAAAAAGGCCAGGCACCTGCTACTGTCTTTTCATACCTATCACCACCTTTCCGCAATTTATATACATTCTAGCTCATCCATCGTCGATTGAATATGTGAAAGAGAAGGACGAAAAAGTCTTATTTGAATGAGGGGAGGCACTGTTAAGCCCTTGACCTTTAGTGGGTAGGTACCATAAATCATTTCCATTATTAGATGTCATCCCTAAATCTTCATAGTTACCAATATATCCCCCAAAATCTTCCATAATTGCATATTTAACCCCCATACTTCATAATTTCCAATATACCCCCCAAATCTTCAATTTTGAACTAGCCCACCAACTACAACAAAGTTGTTAAATTAGGGGGTAAATATCGGCTTATTACGAAGATTTCGGGGTTAATTATGCATTATGGAAAATTCTAGGGTTATAGTGGAAACTATGAAGATTGGGGGGGTAAATATGCAATTATAGAAAACAATTTGGGGGTATATTAGCAATTATGAAGATTTGGGGGTAAAAATGCAATTATGAAAGATTTGAGGGGTATATAGCCAAATAAACTTCTTTAGTAGGCCCTGCTAATCATGATTTTGTTAATCATTGTCCCCAAGCTCCATGGACCTACCTGTAAGAAACCCTAGTGCTTGCCCCAATATCTTGTTCTCTTTATTCTTTTTTCCAAAACCTTCATCCTAGATTTCCATTTTTCCTTCTCTCAGGTGTCAATAATTCCTAGGATCCCCATGATAAACTCTTGCCATGACATCCAAAAAGATGGATTTCTTGAGGCACTTGGACTTGACTAGTGAAAGCTTCATCTTCGAGCTGCAACTCTCGTCATAGAAAGAACATGGAATGAATAAAATCACTTGATTTTGTCTTGGAGCATTCTCATTCTAATTCCTTTTGTTCCCATATTTTGAAGCGTACTAACTCTTCCATTTCTCAATTTCCTATTTTTGGTTACGGATGCATTTAAATTTCTTGGGTTACTCATTTCTGCAAACTTCGGTGAATGCTAGACCTTTTCATGAATTTTTTTTCCTGCTAACCATAACGGTTTTAGCAGTTGGAGAAAATTTAACAGAATTTTTTTGTCTTATTCATAATTTTAAGATGATAAATATGTTGGGATTTAGTTTCTAGACTGAAAATTTTCCTTTCAATATGAATTTTTTCTTGATAAATTTGATGGGTTCTTTTCTTATCAGGATTTTTCACAATATGTAGCTGCTGTAGTTAGTATGACTTCAAAGGCCTACAGCACTATTAACCCTATATTCAATTTCAGTTAGCTCAGAATTTGCAGCCTCTCTCGGTTAAACTGAATAATCATTCTTATTCTCTTTTTTGCAGGCCTAAGGAGGAATCAAGAGGACCAGAGATGAAATGGTATAGAAAAAAATGCTCTCTTTTTGCTTCTGATTTTCTACCTTTAATTAGGTAACTGGCTTACAGATTTTTGTTTTGAGAAAAAATAGCTTCATGGACCCAACTGAACGTGGAAAATCATCAATATTTATTGAAAAGTTTCAGCACTATTATGTGGTCTACCTGCTAAATGATATATTTTAGGTTAAATTGCACCCACTCATGTATATCTCTGTTTGTGTATATATGTAACAGATTTGAAGCCAAATCCTTCTCATACAAATTCAAGACAATTCATATGAAGAACCTGATCCATTGAAGTAAGTCCACACACACTGTAAACTGCCTATAACCTAAAATCATATTTTTGAATTTTTTTAGTTATACATCAACAAGCGCAACGCCCTATGTATTGAGCGAGTTAAACTGTGCAGAGTTGTTGAAACCTAATAAAAGTTTGTTTGAAAAAGCTTTTTGAAGTTCTTAGATCAAGGTAAAATTTTGGATTAAATATTTTAAGCCTTATCTGAGAAAAATACCATTTTAATCCATCAAGTTTATCCTTACTTGATACCTAGGTGAGAAATATTTGAAACGTGATTTTATTATTGGGTTCTTAGATAATGGTTCTTTAAAAAGTTTATATTTTTAAATTAGTCCCTCAAATCATTGAAATTGCTGTTTGAATTCAACATCCTATAATTAACTCCAAATTAGTCCTTCCATTTGTTTTATCGCCTAACTCGTCAATTCTACTCGCTTTAGTGCTGAAACCAACATCAATGATTACCTTATACTGATGTAAAACCTTTTTCTCTAGAGATTATATATCAATTTCAATGGAGTAGTCCATCAAATGACTCATTATTAAGTTCCAACTGAAAGAATTTTGCAACGAATTCTATCCAAATGATATGCGCTGATCTCTACATATATGTATGTGATTATGCATCTATATGTGTGCGCGACTAGACGCACTCACATACATTTGTGCACATGCACACATGATAATTTAATGGTGGAAATGGATTATAATTTGTGCTTACAGATACACAAATGCATGTGCATAAGGGTATCTGCTAATTGGAAATGGGCTACTGAATGCTTATCAATAAACAATGTCTTAAAAGTAAAACTTTTAACATACAATACATGCAAAAGTTACCTCAATTTTGCCAAGCGATTCATACAACTTGCAGCAACATCTGAATTATAGTCTCTTAAAAGAACAGAGAAAAGGCCACTTTTGTTGCCATTTCCTGAGGAAGATATACAGCAGTAGATTCACGTTGTTAATTGACTTGAATGGCATAAAAATAATGTTATGATCATCGACAAGAAGCCAACATGAAGAATGACACCACTTCAAATGCAAAAATATAATATGCCTTTAAGTTAGGGTTTATTACATTAATAAAGTTAATACAGGTAAATGCAATTCGACTTGCAAAGCTATGATCATATGACCTTAAACTGCATAGCCATTTAACTGATATTTCTTCCCATCATTTGACTGTCAAGCATTTATAGCAAGGCCGTCACTTATCTACAGTTTCCATCATTAAAAGTCTTGAGTTTGATGGCTGGTCATGGAATTTTGTCAACCCTTGGGGGTTTCTACTCTATAACCAACCAGCCTCTTGAGAAAAAATTTATTACATGATGACGACGACAATGCTGAATGGATGAAGCATGTTAAACAAGAGCGAGGAAAATATAATGAAATCTAAAATTACAAAGTCCAGAGCGTGACAGCAGTGCAAAACATGAGTTTCGAGAATATATTGCAACTACATAAAGGAAATAATCCTTACAAAATAAAAGCATTAATACTTAACCTAATTATAAACGGCATGTTTGACTATAGGAGTATATGAATGTCAAATAATTATAAACAACATGTTTGACTAGAGCCAACAAAATACTTCACATACTCTACTAAAATCCACAGATCATTAGAAGGCACTTTTCCTCAGCCAAAGCCATATGGGTTTAGGATTTTGAGAAATAAAACAACAAAGTCTTTAATCCCAAATGCTTGGAGTCGAAATACTTTTCTTTGTTCAGATCTTCCAGGGAGCGTCTTATTTGTTAAATGAGAAGGAGCCAGCAGCACAGCAGAGAAATGAAAAGGACCAGCAGAACACCACGGTAGCAACAACGAGGAGTTAGATCCATCCCTCCATCTCTGTGTGCATTCTCATGGAATCGCACATGCATGTGGACATGCAAGTTGGTATACAGAAGCACTTATGGAATCGCACATGCATGTGGACATGCAAGTTGGTATACAGCAGCATGCAACAATAGAAGCTTGAATGGAATAACTAAATGGCATTTAATATATTGTTTACATTGATTATATCATTTGACTGAAAAGAAGAATCAATCAGCAGTACTTGGGAGGTATAACAATATTAGCATTTATTCTGACATGAATCTTGCAAACTACGAGAACCGAACTCAAATCATTGAAATCCAGACCCAAAATCTGCAATTTTTTATTGAAGAATAGGAGCCGTTTAAGTTACAAATCAATCAGAAATACAGTAAACTGTATCCCCAAAACAATAACTAAATTAATGGTATGTATTAAGGAGCACCGACACATGGGCAATATTGTTTGCTTATATAGAATGCAGACAACCAAGATAATCAGACACTGATTACAGTCAAAAGAATACTGTCTCAAACATAGCCTTAGATGAAAGCAAATTAAATATGTAAAATTTAGAATAGGCATATAAGCTACTTACATTCTACTCAATTAACTCATACCCTGTAATAAAGTTCCCGTATTTGTATGTCCAATAACATCATGAAAGTGAGTAGAAGAGGGTAACTTTCACAAACTACCAGGAACTATTAGAGATGTTGCACAAAAATACAATATCCTATTTTTCATTAGAGAAAAACACCACAAACGTTTTGCGCTGAACCATCATAACTTACAGTCATTAACATAAGCTAGCATGTGACATATTTTAGATATTTTATCTCTTATTTCTTTGACATAACCACTCTCCTATCCTCTCCTTCTTAACTATTTAGGTGTGTTTCAGATATTAACAAAGTAGTTAACATGGTTTCAATAATTTTTAGATATATATGGTTTTTCCTTTCCACAGATTTGAAAATTTTATACTTTTCTAATAAAAATAATTATGGCAGTTTTATGATTTATATAAAATCACTAACAATTCATGATAATTTTGTGAAATATACCCAAAAGAAATTATCTGATATTCAAGAATATATCAACAATAGGATTAAAGATGAAACAAAATTAGCAGGCACCGACAACTTGTTTGCAGTAATAAACATGATAGGAAAAGGAAATAAGCTGCTCACCCAAAGTAACCTTCCCAAGTTGTCCACAAATAAGATCACTGTTCCGGAAGCAGACATAACCATCATGAGGGCACATTGTTTCAGTATCTTTCACGTGTATTCTCTCCTTGACAATAAAATTTACAAACACTCTTGTTTGAGCATTAGGCCGTACAAGAACACTAAATAACTGTTTCCCTGTCCAAAGTTCGATTGGCTACAAAAAATATAAAAAGAAAATTCATTTAAAATAAAAAAATGATTACAACGGCATAAAATAACTGATGTCACCAAACCATAAAAGATAATAACAGAAAACTATCAGAACGTGTTTTATCAAGGAAGTAACTAAAGGAACTTAAGGAAAGTAAACTGGAACTATCATAACAATAAAAGTAAATGTGTTTTAGCAATCATCTATAGCGAGAATACACCTGTTCCACAATTCCAGCCACTAATGGGCCAAGTTTTAGAAAGTGCAAATCTCATATAGGAAAAAATATATACTCTCCACAACCAGCCAAATGAAAGAAAGAAGAAAGTAATACATGTGTTAAACAATAAAATACTGTAGACTCTCATTTATATTTCAAAAGCTACAACTACTCCCCTTTGTATTGGGATACAATAACAAGAAGTTTATTGTGTAGTTAATGTGGGACTCAACACAATTACTTAATCACAATTATTCTCTTAGTTACATTCTTATTATCTCTCAATCACCAAATCTCTAATTTATACTCCTAAGATATTACTCTTAATATAACTATAACATTATAAATCTCCATAATATATTCCTTAAAACTCCCCATCAAGCTGAAGCATGTATATCATACACATCTGGCTTGTTACAAACAAGATGTACTCACTCCAATTTGTGACACGACTTAAAAGGCTGAAATCTTCTACATGACCTTTCTCATTGTAGTTGCCTTCATCTTCTAGTCTTCCACTTGAATGTCTTCCACAACGAACAACATCTTCTAGTCTTCCACTTGAATGTCTTCCACAACGAACAACCTCAACCAAAATCACCAAATATGATACCTCATCTTCTTCACAGATCGACCAAACGATACGATCCTCTCCAAGGAACTACCATACAAACGATCCTCACCAGGGACTCACCAAGCAAATGATCGTCTAGGGATCCACCAAACAAATGATCCTCCTCAAGGATCCACTTAGCAAATGATCCTCCTCGGGATCAAACAAATGATCCTCCTCGGGATCAAACAAATGATCTTTTTTTAGGGATCTGCCAAACAAATGATCCTCTCAAGGATCTAACAAATAAATGATCATTCTTGTGGATCCACCAAACAAACAGTCTTTTTCACGGATCAACCAAACAAACGATCCTCTTAAGAAATCAAACAAACATACGATCCTTTTCAGGGATCAACCAAGCAAATAATCCTCTTCACAGATCAACCAAACAAACTTTTTATCGGTAGCCAAGGTTTCTAGAATACAAGCGGTGGCGACTATGGCGTCCACAAATTGAGTAGACGGTGAACGAAGGGAAATAAATGCAGCATAGGCTGTAACAAGAACATATACATCGAGGATAACTACTGCTACCAATAATGACAATCTTGATCATCAACAAGGCCACCAAAAGTAGGATGGATGAGAAACCGCGGCATTGCTCATGGTGAACAGTTACAGGAAAGAAAGGATGTAAGACAAAGGGAGGAGTTTGATCGTGAGAGATTGGGGGGCTAAGGTTTGTGAGGATCTAGGGCTTTGTAGAGGCTAGGATTTGCGTGGCTCTAATACCATGTTAAAAAATAAAATATTGTAGATTTTCATTCATATTTCAAAAGCTACAACTACTCCCCTTTATTTAGGGATAAATAACAAGAAGTTTATTGTGTAGTCAATGTGGGACTGAACACAATTATCTAATCACACTTATTCTCTTATTTACATTCATAATATCTCTCAATCACCAAATCTCTAATTTATATTCCTAATTATTATTCCTAATACAACTATAACATTATAGATCTCCATAATATATTCCTTAACAACATGCATGGAGTATTAACAAGCTAGAAAATGAGAAATAGCAGTTTTATAGTTGAACAAAATTAAAACACTAAATCCCTGAAAATAGAACAAATTAAATGAAAGAATTTACGGAGCACCCTCCACTACATGGAACTACTGTAATATTTTCTAATATCCATGAATTGTTTAAAGAATATGCAAACCAAAATAAAACAAACTATATATGCACTCAAATTATGAGTACTAATCTAGATTAAAAGATGATAACAGACCAGATACAGTGAGAAGAGTGGAATTCATATCCATTTCATGGAACTGCTTTAAGTCTGTAACATTTTCCAATACTCCATTTACCTCTTTCATGAATATGCAAACACCAATATAAAACTAACTAGATACGCAATTGGTGTTGAAGCAAAATATTGAGTAATAATCTAAATAAAAAGATGATAACACACCAGAAAAAGTGAGAACAGTGAAATAACCTTTATCAAAGCTGGTGGGGGTAAATCAATAACTTCCATCCCATCACCAATGTATGAGCACATGAGTGAGAAGGCAGCACGGTCATAGAAGGTGTCCTTCCTTGTAATGAGAAATGACGATGTCAAAAAGTCTTGTGTGGAAGCAACTAAAATCTCACCATTTTTTGGGGTGCACAAATTATTTTGGACCTGTGAGGGACAAGACTAAGTTAAAACAATGGTAAAGACAAAATTAAACAATGGTAAAGACAAAATTAAACAAAATTTTGACCCTTGAGAAAAGTTCCACTTCAATATCTAAAATCTATCAAAGCCAACCTAAAAGGCTCAAAAGCAAAAGGCTGCATGGTTGTTTGACAAAATATCAAAGAGTACAATCTAAGAAGCATGGAACTTGAAAGTGATTTATGCATCAGCAATCGGAATACATTGAACACAGCCACTTTGATACCACTGCCCGAAACTTAGCGGATATAAAGAAGCCAGTCTGGATTTTTTTTAAACAAAAAAAAAAAAAAAAAACAAAGTGCACACAAGAGTCGGTTACAAAAGAACTCAAACTTGTGTAGTCCCCTAGTACCAAATGTGTAGGTTACATACATAGAAAAGAGACCCTTTGGCATAATAGACATGCTACTTTTAGTCTTTTACAGAACCTAGATGCCTAGCCAATATGTGAAGGACATAATGGTCTTATATCAGGTCAGACGTCTATGCTTCCTAGAATATCATGAACCAAACAGTGTTGATTTACAATAGTGAAACAAGTCACAATAACAATAATCATTGCCTAGCTCCAAAAATCCAAGAAGAACTATATGCATCATTATTAGTAATCGTGGGCAATGGAAGAAGCTACTACCAAAAGGTTATAGCATGTTATGCACGTGAACTTCTTGATTGACTATACAATTATCTAGCATTTATAACTGAATTGATTATTGCAAACAAGGATGTAAATCTTTCATCAGATTGATATCTAATAGTTAGATATAAGTCCATACCCAGCACAACCTTCACATTAACATTGAAGCTTGTTGATGCAACCCTGCTTATTGTTTCTTGTATATTCCACTATCACCTAATAAGCTGGTT
This sequence comes from Asparagus racemosus, assembly GCA_037177215.1. Lineage (NCBI taxonomy): Eukaryota > Viridiplantae > Streptophyta > Magnoliopsida > Asparagales > Asparagaceae > Asparagus > Asparagus racemosus. Next base: position 31,266,535 of record JBAKGM010000365.1, on the reverse strand, counting down.
TTCACACTATTTTACTGAATTCAAAATAATGGTATTAACTATATTACTTTCAAAACTGTAGAGGCTGTACAACAGTTCAACAGGATTAAACACTTATTTCAAAGAACTAATAGAAAATACCCCCATAAGAGTAAATGCTTCTGTACGAGCCTCTTCCGTTTGAGGAACATGCAAGTTCATCTCATCTCCATCGAAATCAGCATTGTAAGGATTGCAAACAGATTCATTAAACCTCAGGGTCCTCCAAGGCATTATCCGTGCCTAAATCCATGGAACAAAAGCAATCTTACAACAGAAGCAATTCCCAACAAAGAATTGAAGAATGTAATAAAATAGAATACCCTATGAGACATGATAGACATCCGATGCAAACTTGGTTGCCTGTTAAATAGAACAATATCTCCATCTTCCAAATGCCTTTCCACTACACAACCGTATTTCAGTTCGTTAGCAACATTCTTCTTCTCCACATATTTCAAATGCCTGCAATAACAACTCCAGTATTTCAATAAAAAGAAGTCTAAGAACTATCATAAATATGTAGAATTATTTAAATATGCAGAATTATTAAAATTAACACTTACAAGCGAGTACCATCAGGTAATGCCACAAAATTTGCCCCAGGATGTTTAAGAGGCCCATTACGGACACATTGTCGCAGCTTCTCTATGTTATGCTGTGTAACTCGTTCTGGATACGTTAATACTCGGGCCATTAAAATTGGAATTGCAACCTGGACCCAAAGAAAAGTTAATGAAAAGATACACAGTGATAAATGAATGGAAAACTTATCATACATAAGTGGTTCAATTAAAGATTATCTCAAAATTCAAACGGTTGACCTCTGTAATTTTTAAATTTGGATCAGGAGAAATAACAGTTCTTCCAGTAAATTCAACCCGTTTTCCTGATAAATTGCAACGAAAACGTCCCTGCTTTCCTTTAAGTCGTTGGATAAGACCGCGATGTTTAGATTCTGTAACTGATACTGAAGGAGCTTCACTGTTTATATATTCAACAACTACATTTTGTAGTTCTGACCACCATCGGTCCTGATGAAAAACATTTGTTAGCATCCCAATGTAACAAACAATCCTTTAATGTTATGTAGGAATTATCTTCAAAAAAATGCAGTTGTTAATCTTAATGGGTTTAAAGCTAAGCAAGAGGCTGTATGGAGAAAATGAGCTTATTAAATCAAAAAATTGCAAAAAGAAAGGTCATATCGTGTACTCATGATGGTCGTCATTACAAAAAAGTTACTTTTCCTCCTTTTCTTCTGTGTGCTTAAGGGAAGGAAAGTGGCAGGTGCTTCTAGAAATGTTCCAAACACCAATTCTTTCCTTTAGGAGGCTTTCTCCCATCCCTCTATGAAGAACCCACCCACATCATTTCCCTTGTTCATCATAAGTAATTCAGAGAAGTCAATATGTTGGCAGATGTGCTTAACTAAAAAGTGGGTATAACCTTTTTTGCCAACTTGACAAAGCAGTAAGAGAGCCATATAAAGCATAACTGCAGGACCATAGAGCACATGCAACCAAACTGAAAGTAGTGGATAAGAAGGTACTTGGCAGCTCTGTTCTAAAGGTCACTGATCCAACACAGTAATCACCAGTCAATTTTGGACTGGTAAATAACCTTAATGGATCTAGTACTGCCTCGATCTTCACTGGGATTTTGGATCATTGATCCAACAAAATAAAATAAGGTAAAAAAAACATTGTGGATAGCTGATCAACTCACTTCAAATGAACATAGTAATATCTTTTCTTCGTTTCTTTTTTCTCTTTTTTCTGTAAATGGACGGGGATACGAATATAGGTAGAAGAATCAAATGAACACAGATATAAGGATAGTTATGTTGAGCAGATGGATGAAATTACCTTGGCTTTAGATTAGTGATCTGAAGCCGGTTTTGGTGATCCAAAGGTTTAGCTTTTTAAAATTATGCTTTATTTAGGTAATTTGTATATTGCATGGATCATATATTCCTGTGTCACATATCTTCGTCATATATCCATCCATATTTGTTTTCCTCCCGTCCCATCTGTATCCGTGTTCAAATTCAACGTTACGGATATGAGGTTTCCTTCTCAAACCCTATTCATATTTCATATCCATAATTAGTAAACGGGTGCAGATATAATAAATGACATATTCGATCCGTTTGCATGCTACGTGCCTTCCTTGAGCTGGTAGATTCACATAATGAAATAGTAATGATAAGGATTCTTCAAGGTAGCCCACCCAATGATAAGGAAAAAAAAACCTAGCTATTTATGAAAAAAGTCAGCCAAAAATCTGTGTTTCTAAAGACTTCATATAGTGAGTTACCTCCAACACACCCCCCCCCTCCACTTCATATATTGAGTTACCTCCAACACCCCCCCCCCCAACCCCCAAAAAAAACTAATAAAAGGCAAAAGTAATGACAATAATCTTCTAAGTTTTCTCCATATCCAATAATATGACTAGATATTGTAATGTGCTGCTCAAATTTGAGGGCATTTTCCCTTTTTTGAGAGGCAGCAGGGGTGGTATTTCAAATTAGAAATATTTGTGGGAGAACCCTAATAACAACTAGCCAGAATGCTACAATAGTGAAAGGGAAAAAAGTCAAAAACATAGAATACAGTATGTTATGCAGCAGAAAAATCCTCTTATTGCTAGAAATCATCATTAAAAAAAGTTAACAAATCTGAGCATCACAAGCACTGTTCAGGATATATAAACAACTAAAAATTTACAAAATAATCTCATCTCAATAGCTAATATAGTAGATGATAACCTCACCATGCAATTATGCATGGGAACAGAAGCACCTTCAATGCCCTCCCGAAGACGAGAATTGAGTTGTATGACTCTCTTTAATATGGCAGTTAGACCATCCTCATTGCTGCAAAAAACAAAAGGTAGGTCACTGCAACATGACATCTGCATTACCACAATACCATAGAAGAGGTAACAAAAATGTACATATATTAATTAACAGATATAAAAGCATGTATATGTGTTTGCATGTGTTCATGTGTGCAGATTGTGACAGAGTTATAATCAGTTATTTCCACCATCAAAATTCAATAATAAACCTATCAAATGGATAATCAGTTTAACTGAAGTCAGTAATACCTCGTTTATTATGTCTAAAACTAGGAGCCAGATGACTTAATGTTCTTTCAATGCATCAAGTACTAAGAAAATAGACGACATAGGTATTATGTTGGATCCTTTATTTGAAGTATACAAATTGTTAGTCTAAACCAACACAGAAAAAAAACCTATTTTGAAACCCGTTTCAACACCTAACAGAGTTAAAGTGTTACAAAACTCAAGTAGAAAACTCTATGTTGCATTTAACGCAGAAAATAACACAAAAAAACGTTTTATCTGCGTTATCTTAAGCATTATTCAACACTTGTTAAATTGAGTTAAATTGATTAGGATATTTGGACGCGCGGTGATATCTTCACCTTCCAAATCGATATCACGATAACTGAAATAAATTCCCAATTGAATCCCCCTACACAATTTCACTCACGTGAGAAACCCTAACAATCCCCCGACCCCATCTCCCTCGCCTCCCTTATCTCCTCCCTCTCCATCTCCTCACTCCTGCGACGAAGAAACCTCTTCATCCCTTCTTCCTCTCATGCCTTCAACGAAGACGAAACCTCTGACCGACGACAAGGCTCTTCCCGTCCTCTATTCCGCCGACAACAAGGCTCCTCCCTGGTTCCTTCTTGGCTACCATATCTCCTCTAGCCAACAAAGATCATCCTAACCCCATCACCAACACTTCTCCAGCTTCTAAATCATAACTCCTTTTGACAAAGATAAAGCTTTCTAAATCCAAACTCTTGTAACTCGTCCAGTCCTCCTTCATGTTTGAAAATTTTGAGGATTCTAATTATTAAAGTCATTATTGAATAATTTTGTGTTTATGAAATATCTAAATAATTAATAAAAATAATCTATATTATGCATCATGTTTTTTTGTATCTTTTTCATTAACCGTTAACAAAAGGTAGGCCGTTACGTCATGCGTTATTGTTATTTTCAACATTGGTCTAAATCATTGATCATGATTAACCACTATAATCTTAGCACATAAGTTTCTGTCTGGTTTTCAACATAAGAACAATTTACTTTTTTGTTTTTAGCTTTATGAAATATAAATGATGTAAGTAAACTTAAACGTACGCATTTTTTCCATTCTTATGGCTTGTGATTGGATTTGGGAAGTAACCAAACGTTAACTTATCCGCATGTGCTTGTGTCGAATGACAGCGTAGATATTCATGATTTCATGAACATAATTCAACATGAAATTGGATAATCCATAATATGCATTTAACTTTAGACGTTTTGCAATGCTCTATAAACAAAAGGTCAAGCATTTTGACCCTTTTTCCATACATCGAGTAATTAGAAAATGAGAAGTTTTTCAATAAGTTAACTAAAGAAGTCTCATGATACACCTTTAATTTTTCTTTTATAGAAGTTTTGAGGCATATAGAATATTGGGGTTGGGTTTTTCCTTTGTAGTGTTATTGATTTTTTGGGACAATTATGGCACTATTACCACACCTACTCAACTATATAATAGATATTTTCTCTCCAACCTCAAATTTGCCTCAAACTTATCACTAGAACACAATGGGATAAATTCAGCAACCCTAGATCTTGCTTCTCTCCAGCTCTTTCATCCTTAGTATTTAGAGTTAGCTAAATTTTCCCTAAATCAATTGTACAGAAAATAGTTTACATTACGTTGGAGTTCAACATTTCAAATGGGGCTGCTCTATCTATAGCTTAAATAAATGGCAACCTCGGTTGGTTCCTCCTGTACCTTGGTATTGAGGAAATATTGGTCATATCTATCATTTGGTCATAATGATAGGAATAATGTGAGTGAATATTTAATAACAGATCCTGCATATGACAAGTATTTTAACATGAAACACCATTACTACAATGTTCTATAGAAAAGCTTCTCTTTGGATTTTGACCAACCTATACCACTCTGAATTGCCATCTATAACCCATATTGCTTGTTTCCTCAATTTGGCAACTAATTTGTGAGCTTACCTTGGAAAATATCTTTCCTAATAAATTGAGATCATCGTTTGGTTGTCTTTCAACTTTAAAAGTATGTGATCTTCCAAAGTACCTATTGGATTTAGAAAAGCAGCCTACAGCAAATGCAATTGGAATTTAATTTAAACCATCCTCACATCCAGAGATTCTAAATATATTGATTCAAAATGAAATTGAAATATAGTGAAGTTTCTTAAAGTATATTTGAACTTTTACTTATACATATTACATAAAAGTATAGAGTTTAGTAAAGTGAATGTTGATTCAAAAAAAAATTGAAAAAGAAGTTTTCTTGAAGCTATATTTGAACTCTTACCTGTACATATTACATAAAGCTATAGTGTAGCAAGTGAATTTTGGTCATTATTGATATTTGCATTGTAGGATGAATTTTGCTTCGGAAACTCAAAATGTAGAAGAGTACTCTAAAGATGGCGAGAGGGCAAAAAAAGCTAGGAGTGACTATGTAGTATGGAAGAAACACGAGAAGAGAGTTATTAAGGCTTTTGATGGAGGTGAAGAATAGAAATAAGATGGATAACGGCAACTTCAAGAAATATACCATCACTCAAAATGTGTTGGCATACATGAATGCTAAATTTAGGAGAACTTTTTGATTTGATCATATAAAGAATAAGATCAAGAGTTGGAAGAGGAAGATTGAACCAATTGAATTACTATTGAAGAACAATTTCGGCTTTCATTGGGACCAAATATCTCAAAGAATTACTTGTTCCATTGAGATGTTGGAAAGTGACAAGCAGGTTAGATTGTTAATTACCCAAAAATCTTAAGTACATAATATATTGTTATGTTTGCTAATTACAAAAAAAATCATAATATTAATTTGTTATCTTTGTTTTTTGACAGACTCGTCCTAACACACCAATGCTCGAAGATAAGCTGTTTGAAAATTTAGATGATATGCGGATGGCGGTGGGTAGCCACTCTGCAACAAGGAAAGCTACTAGAGGCTTGGGAAGTGGGTGTAGAGAGTGCATCGTTACATAATGCATTGGGTGAGGATATGTTTGATGATGAGATTGGCCTTGATGTTATGGGTGAAGAACCTACCCAGCCACCAGTAGATCCTCCACCACCTCCCCCTAATAGCACTCCAGGTCTTGCTACTCTCGTGGTTGAGTCTGTGCCATTGACCTCTAGCGCCAACAGAAATGTGCGTAAAGCACCTTCTCGCACCACCGCCTCTGCATGGTCTCAACCCGTTGTGCAAGAAATGACAAATAGAATTACAATTATACGCAAGTCTTTGCAAGAGTTAGTCATAGGGGAGGTTGTTGCGAAGCCGCAAGCAACCGTGGGTCCACCGAGTGGCTTCAATTCTAGAATTTACCGATGAACGGCTGACTGTCCCCAGTCCAAATGTTTCCCAAGAAGTGAAGGATATGTTTGTGAAGATGAATGATGGTCAGAGGAGAAGGTTCATGATTTGGAGACTGGCCGAAGCATTTCCAAACAATGACAATCAATACTCTTATTAATGACTACGCTTTTGGACTCGTAGTTTGATGACGTTTTTGGAGTTTTATTATGGGAACATGGATGCTCTTATAAATGGATTTTATGCACATGTTTATTTTTATGTTACTTATGAGTTATGAGAGTTAACTATATGCTTTTGGACTTGTATGTTAAGCACATGGATGCTTCGATGACTATACGGTTTTAAATATCATTATTATAATTATGTTGTGTTTATCATGTATGTATGATGTTTTTCTCTTTCATGTAATACTTTTTTGTCATGTTTCATTGTGTAGGAGTTTGACTTTTTTTACTGCATGAATAGCCTATATGTAATCTGCATGAATAGCCTATATGTAATTGTCACTTGTATTGCCTATTGTAATGACCTATTTGAATAATATTAATCATGTTATTAGCTCTTGTATTTTGTAGATCTAACTATGCTTTTATTTCATGATCAATATAGCATGAAAGATAGTCAGAATGTGTCTATTTTGCTATTTCACGAGGATACTGCTGATTATCTCCTCATTCCCATTATCAACATGACTGCACAGATAGGAGGCCTAGTTACAGATATCTCACACCTCACATCACAAAAGGAGTTAAATGTATGCATCTCACAACTCAGACATGGCATTACGAACTTGGGCTTCAGTTTTTGAAGTCTAAGATGGAAAGCAGTCTATGTGACTTTCATTAATATATCATATGTATCTAGATTGCTTCATGAAGTTGTGTATAGCCTTGCGAGGACGTGGTCACTTATAGGAAACACGGTATAACAGTGTTGAGGAGATGGTTGTTATTTTTCTTCTTACTGTTACTCAAAATCAACGGTATTGCATTACCACTGAGAGGTTTGATCGATCCCAATTTGCAGTCAGTGTCCGTTTCAATAAGGCACTCCAAGCCCCAGTGTCTTAGCCCCTTGTATGAAAGCTTGTCTTAGCCCCTTGTATGAAAGCTCCTCCTACCGATCCACCAGAAAAGGTCACACCTAAATCTCACTTTTTGGCCTTATTTCAAGGTATTGAAATTTAAATGCACTATGTAAGTCTTCATCCATTATTATTATAATTTTAAATTCACATCTCATATATGTTAATGGAATGTACAGGACTGTATTGGTGCTATTGACGGGACCCACTTTCCATGTATGATGTATAGCGAAGACCAAACCCTATATCATAATGGAAATGGTTATCTTTCTCAAAATGTCCTTACGGCATGCACATTTGACCATAGATTTATTTATGTCTTAGTGGAATGGGGGGATATGCCAATTATTCACAGGTCTCGAAGGATGCAATGAGTATAAGCCCATGCAGTCTTCCACTCCCAGATAGTAAATATTTTTTTATTAAAATTGTTAGATGTTATATTTATTGATTATAATTCCAAAGAAATGTCAATGTAGACAAATTTTATCTGGTTGATTATGGTTACCCAAATAAGCTACAATTCTTGGCTCCCTATCGAGGTACGAGGTACCACCTTAAGCAGTTTGGCCCAGCCAACAACCGTCGACGACCGCACAATTCTCATGAGTTATTCAACCATCGACATGCATCTCTTAAAAATTGTATTGAACGTCTCTTTGGTGTTTTCAAGTCTAGGTTCACTATTTTCAAATCTTAACCTCCAGGTTTTCCATGAGACTCAAAAAAGTATGATCTAGGCATGTATCACTCTGCATAATTATCTTTCAGAAGATGGAGAGCTCAAACGATGACTTTGAAGTTTTTTCCTCCCAAGGCACCACGCAATGTTGCTCCACTTGATGGTGATTCTAATGAGGATGGCGATTTACAGACTCAACAAGCACAGCGAATAGCTGAATCACGTTGGAGAGAACAAATGGCAAAAAAAATGTGGCAAGATGGGACAAACGTAACCCGAGTCTAGAGCAGAGTTACATGCCACTGGATTATATTTGTAATAATTAAGATTCTATTTAATGAGTAAGAATTTATTTGTAATAATTAAGATTCTATTTAATGAGTAAGAATTTATTTGTAATAATTAAGACTGTATCATAATCTAGATTGTTCTTCTTTGAAAAATAATTCAATAACTAATATATGTTAATTTTGCAATAATAAGTTAATATGTATTTTAATATACACTAAATTATTTAAATACAATATGAAATACTTTATATTAATTAACATATATATTAATTAAAATATATAAATAAAAAATATATGCAATATATTTTACAATAAAAGAAAGAATGATTACATAATTAATTTAATCAAAAACATTGTTAATATAGCATAATAGTTAAAATAAACGTCAAAAATATTCAAAGATTGATTTTAATAATAATAATATTATTATTATTATATTTATTCATGATTTGATATAATAATAAGTTAAACTTGCACTTAATTGATCCATAAATATCATATTCTAAAAAGATGTCATCAATTATCTCACTCAAATTGTCCATTATCCCATTATACCCCACTTTATCCTAATTTATCCCACTCAAATTACCCCACAGGGTAAAATTATCCCATTGGGACAACTACCCCAAGTTGCCCTAAAATATCCCAATGAATAACTCCCCTAAAGGTATTCAACACATAGATCAAAATGGAGTAGATTATCCATTACCATTGTACACCAGAGACAAACCCTAGGAGTATTAAAATAGCCACATAACCACGTGTATATATACACACACACACAATAATAAGTGGTGGATCCAGAAGTTTCAATAGGAGGGTCCAAAATTAGTGCTAACTCTAACTTGTACACTGAAGGATATAAAATTTTCATATTTCATTCAAACTTCTTAGCAAGTCTATTGATCTCTTGAATTTCAAAAGAAACTCATGATGAGCGCTCCACGAGAGATGTAGTTCTCAAGGTGATCGCTAAACCACGTACAATCTATGTTAGGTAATCTTAGTATAAAACTTATCAATCGAATTAGTTTTCTCTTACCAAACGAAGAGAATGAATTGCTCGGTTCAAGACATATCATACAAGAAAGAAAACTTTATATTACAATTATCAAAATAGTTATTCAATTCTTAAGATAATAATCAATAGCCGTAATGAACAATTCAACTTAATACTAATGAAATTTTGTAGGTATTTGAACTTTACACTTTGGTCTACTAACCACACAACTATCTTCCATATGTCGGGATCGATGAAGCGGAACTCTTGAGGAAGTTTAAAGATAGATGTTCTTACATTTTTACATCCTATAATTATTAAATATCAACTACTCTCAAAATTTACTCTATACATTTTTTCATTTGTCAGGGGGCCATGTCCCCTTTAGCATCTTAATAGCTTAGAGATATAGCTAGCTACATCCAAAATGACTTGAAATCAAATCCCTCTCATCGATCTTCAATGTCACTTCACTTAAAGTGAAATATTCATAAACTTAATTGCATTATTCAAATTCATTAATAATAATAATAATAACAAAGTGTTTTAAAGCCAGTTAGGCATAAAACATAATACCAAAGCATATGTTTCTTAGATATACAGTGTCTAAGGCATAACGTTATCAATCTAACTATTTAATATAGTATGAATAGTCAAAAACTTATAGTGGTCAATTTCAGGCAGGTCCTACATATTGTAGAAACTTAAACTATGCAACTTGCAATTATGGATTTGAGGCACTCTAGAGATGTAGATCAACTTGAATGAAATTGATTTTCAACATGATGTGCCTACTTCAAATTTGAAGGTGAAGAGATTATTTCGAAATCCTTTCTGAAGGCCAAATAGCCAAACACGCACATACATACAATCACACACATGCATGCACGCATGCATGCACGCACGCATAAAAAGATATGTGTGTACATATGAATAGAGAGAATGGGATAAAGGAATCAAAATTAGGATTAGTTAGATTTAAATTTTCAATTAGTTTTTAAAATTTGGACTTAATTCTATTTGGATAAGAATTTGTTCTTTATTTTACTAGTAGGACTACAAGTTTATTTCTATTAAAGTTTAGTGGAGATAGGAGTTTAAACCCTATAGATATGAGTTACACTTTTCATTATAATTAGAGAGAGTTTATGAGGTGTAATTGAACAAAGAAAATTAGGTTGAGAGAAAGTTTGCGGAGTGATTCCTCAAAGACGTGAAGCCTATCGTGTTTTGATTAGGCATCATTGTGTGAAACCGGTCTTTTCTAGCTCTTTGATTAATTTCTCCCAATAATTAATCTGATTTGTACGTCTAATTTTATAGAAACCTTCAAACAATCTCAACCTTCAACACCTTTTATGATTCTCTACCACGTCAATGAAAACTCCCCTCTGCTTTCCCACGCTTGCAAAAGAATAGAAGATTTCTTCATCACGAGAAAAACGCCCCGCTCGCAAACAGATAGCAAGATTAATTTGCTGCTTTGTCTTCCTCATGAAAACTCGCAAATCCAACCTCTGAGTCCCAACAACGTTGAGATCAGTTTCGCGTTTGACACCTTCAGATCCCCTTTTGAATAGAGCCGATCTGACTTCATCATCAACCCAACATTGTCCAATCAAGGTTACAAATATGAGGCTTGTGATTAGAAAAGATTCAGACCTCGAAGATCTTTTATTTAGTTTAATTCATAGATATTTAATTCAAGAAGTTCTCGCTCTTTTACCCTTCCATGGGTTGTAAAGGACTTCTTCACTTTATTCAAACTTATCTTTACATAGTTACAACTCTTGCAGACATTTAGGCTATTTTGCTATTGATTTATAATTTTAATATATATAATTTAATTTATGTTGTTCTTTAGTGATATTTTGCATTCACATGGCATTGAGTTCTTTATATTATTTGTTTAGCAAACCTTATACATTTTGTTAGTGTCAATGCGCATGTGTTAAACTAAGTTACATTCGGAAGGATTTGAAGTCAAGTAGAAACTCAATTTTGGGGCTTCCACTTAATAACTCATTTTGCTCGTTATCAATTGTTTTTGACAAAAAAATTTAGTTATAATTCACAAATATCTTGTGATTTTCTTCATATTGTGTATATTGAATATTATTTATATGTTCGATGAACTTCTAAAATTATGTGCGAGTGATAATAATATAAATAGTGGAAAAGGTACATGAAAACGGCATACATTGAAAAGTCATATTTATTGCAAGCTTCAAATTTTGTATATTTGTATTATGTATTGTGTGTTGTTTGTGTTATGTGTACCCATTCATGTGTGTGTAGGTACGCATGTTTGTGTTGTGTATTTGGCTTATGAGTACTTACAAGCGTGTAAGTTTGTATGTGCATCGTGCTATGTGTGTGTACATCGGTACGTGGAACATATCTGTATGCATGTAATCAGTGTATGACAGCCAATATATCGATATATCAAGTTCTATAGCAGCCCGCAACTATATTTACAAGTTACGTCTTTCGATTTTTAGAGTTTCTTTCCAATATATCAACCGATATCTCATATATTGATATATCCTAATATCCACAATCGACTGATATTTAGTTTTTTTAAGGTTTTCTCTAGGTTTGGGCTTGGCTTTGGGTTTCCAACATTATCTAAAATACCAAATAAAATCCTCCCTTTACTTCAAAAATTACCACGGATCCCAAAAAAATCCTAACACGTACAATTTCGATGCTCTCTCGCTCCTTTTAGCTCCTCTCTCGCTCTCCGTCAATAAGCTCCCTCTTACTTTCCACCCTCTCTTTTTAATCCCTCCCCCCTTCTCTACCCTCTCTTCCTCACTCTATACCTCTCTTAGCCTCTCTCTGCCCTCTCTCTCCACCCCTTTCTCTAGATCTACCTCTCTAATCTCTCTTCACGTCTCTTTTGTGCAATGCACTTTAAAGGTTTCATGATACAATTGAGAAGAAAGTTCCTACAACCTATTAGTCATCCTAAAAATATATCATGATGCAATTTCTTATATTTAAAAACTATTAATATGGTTGGATTACATATTAGAATGTTATATTATATTGTGCATGAACATCATCTGATATAACACCCTGATATTTACTGCAAATCCCAAATATATCCCCAATTTCTACAATTCAACATGGATTTTGATCATCCGATATTTACGTGATATCCAATATTTAAAACATTGCATGTAATCGCTACCTTTGTCCTGAATTAACAATGACAGATGGGCGAATAGGTGCTGGGGGTATTGCAACCTCTGTCACAATGAGATTCTCAGGTCTAACACAAAGGTTAAGTAGCTCACAATCCTGTGGCAAAAGAGCAAACCATAGTTAAAAAACTAAAGCTAGCAAACATTTTAATGAAAAAGAATCCACAAGCCTCCATCCTGCACGCATCAACAAGAGCATGTACCTCATCATGCATCTTTTTGAAAAGACAAAGAACATCAAAAGGTGTTAGACAATGGAAGCGTTGATAAGATGGTTTTTCCTTCAAGTGAGATAATGCCGCTTCCAGACTTTTATCAACAACTTCAAGCTTTTCAATAATAGATAGTTGAAAAGATTTCCCCTTTGCTAAAACACCTGTAATTGAAACGTCAATTGTATGAGTAAGCAACAAAAACTATGATCTTTCATGCTACATCTTAAATATTATTTAAATTTCTACATAAGAAAATTTGGGGAAGTAGATACTAATAGATGAAACAACTCTAATCTTTTTTAAACAGTTAAAATATGTAAAATAAATGAAGATTTAAGAAATCATTTTATGGAATAGGAGCATGTATCCATAACAGATTCACAGACTTATCAATCTATTATACAAGTGATGTAACTTTTAGCATAGAGCAAGGCAATCTAGTAGAAATGAACAATAATTAATGAAACCAATAACAAAATTTAGTATTTATGGCAATAACAACAAAAATAATTGTATGAAAGAGCCAAATAACTCTTTCTTAATACATACAGGCAGCAGAGGTTCATGAATGATACATACTTATTTCGAATGATATACATGCAGCAATATAAGTTGAAAGTTGAAAGTTGAAAATCCATCCTACTCTTTCTTAACACCCAATAAGTTGAAAGTTGAAAATCCATCCAAGTTACTCTTTCTTAACACCCAATAAACAGGAAAAAAATTTGAGTTAACTATTTCATACACTTAAGAACATCTAAAATTAAACATTACTTACCAAGCTAGTAAACATATTCCTTCTGGTCTATCATAAATAACTTTTGGAAAAGGTTAAGTCTTAACTTGCAAAGACTACGTCTGACTTAGCTTCCTGAAGTTGCTCTATCTTTGTCGTCATCATCGATTCATCACTTCCGCTGCCCTCAACACCTTACTCATCAAAATGGTTTAACGTTGTGAAGTAAAGACTTCATGAACGATTAGAAGAGTTTTTAGACAAGTTATTGATCTTATATCAACCATCTCTTACTTAGTGTCAAACTTCTGATAATAAAAATAATGTCAAACTTTTAATAATAAAAATAATGCTAAAGAAGGAGGTTGTCATAATCTTATAAAACTTGTTTGCATCCTCCAAAGTTTCCTAGACTATAGAAAAGAGGTTAGTCAAGCAAATCTAAAGGCTAAGATCTAACCCAGAAAATCTTTCTTCACTTTGGTCCCATATATTAGGTGAGACCTCGGACCTAGATTAGTATAATATACTGATAGAAATATAGTAGAAATACCAATTACAAGATTTTTCTATTTTCTATAAATTAATCGAGATTTATCTAAACTTTGGGGAATTTTTAGAGGCAATAAACATTGGAATTAGAGTCGATCGAAGAAGAAAAAGCTATTTGTTAAACTTTCTTCAGTTAGCGTGATTTTTTTTAGAATTTTCTTAAACAACCAAATTTTAACCCGTTTAGTATGTCCATCAACAGTCCACCCAAACTCTACCCTGTTCTCAACATATTTAAACACCTAAATGCAGTAGAATTAGGGTTTCCTACAGAATCTTCAGATCTAGGGCTTTGGGAGGAGGAGGCTAGGCTTAGGAGGACATTCTAGCTGTAGATTTCTAGAGTTTTCATTAGATTGGATAAGGTTCTCATCTTCTCATTAGTTCAATCCATATTCTTTCAATTTTCTTTTCAAAGTATTACTTCAAATTATATCGTGTATGAGAATTGATGATAGCCTACAGATCTATAGTTTATTTTCGTGATAAACGTATTATTTTGATAAATCAAATAATTGTTCATTTTTTATAGTTGTTTATATTGAAATAGTTGAGATTTTTCCCACATGAAAAATTAGGGTTCTGTTTTCGACTTATTTTCATGAACGAACAAGGTCATAGAAAGCAGAAAGCGAAGCAAAGCGGTGAGGCACCGTTCAGGTTTTTTGGTGCTAAAAAGATCAAACCGGAAAAAAAATGTCAAGTAAAAAAGCGATTGAGTTTAAATATGAATGAATATTCAAAAAAATAAAATTTTGAGATTATCTAAAAATTCTACAAATGCATATTTGATAATTTATAGAGATACTAGCATGAAATAGACGTGTAACAATCACACAACATTAATAAAGTACCAGTGTTTTGTTGAGGGGTGGGGGAGAGGGAGCAATGGACTGAAGCTTCAATAAGAATCTGACTAGAACTTGTTGGAGATGGTAAGAGGGGCTTAAGGGAGGCGGCGGAGGATAAGATGCGACGGAAGGTGATGGAGGCAATGGTGGAGTGAGAAGAAGCTCTTGAAGGCGGAATTGGCAGCGGGAGGTAGTAGAGGCGGAGGATATCTTAAGGTTTTTCTACGTTTGAAGAAGAAAGAGAAAGAAAGATAGTGGGATATGAGAGGTCTTAGGTGTTAGAAACAGACATGGGTCAGATCACGTGCAAAATTGAGACTTGTTTATTATCAGCTACATTTTAATTAATCGTTTTAAAGCCTATTAAGCGCTTTTCTCCGCTTTTCCACGCCTTTACGAGCAAAAGCTATTCAATAATGCTTTCCACCACTGCTTTGAGGCAAAGTGAAAAGACCCACGACCGTTTCAGCTTTATACCCCCGCTTTTTGCCGCTTTTCGCAATAGCATGAACAAAACACATTTCATTATATTTGGAATATGAAAATATACATGTACAGCGAAAACCAATGAGGAAACGATAGGGTGATGAGGCGATGAGCGGCTGAGAACCACCGGCCAGTGCACAGCCAAAGGGTGCCCTGGGTCAAACCAACTAATGTACAGACTGAAGGGCCATGGCGGTTCAACGAGCCGGCGCACCAGCGAACAAGCGGGATTGGTTTGACCAAGACACATACAACATATACATTTTCATAAGTTGTTTTATTGTTTTATGACGTGACATGCATTTTATAGATCTTAGAACTGTATAGAAACATGTTAGGGACACACCGACATCATATGTGATTGTGAACGCTTATGTGGAGAAAATATCTTAGCGACATGTTAGGAACTAAGAATGATTGTAGATGGGGCCGAGTACAAGCATTGGGACGTCAAACATGTCATTTGATATGATAAATTTTTTTATGAACTTCTTAGATAATGTGAAGTATAATGAAACAGGCATGGCTAAATAGGTCGTATGGTGTACTTTTCGGCATCGACATCATAAGCCAATGGGTGATTCATGGACAATGAGATGAGTTTAGCTATACACCCAGCAATTGAATGCACGACTCATACTCATCTACAGAATCGCAAGTATAAGGGTGTCATAGCGGCTATCATGGATATCACTAGTCCACGATAGTGACAGTGAGCACTAGCTCACTCTTTGTGCTGAATAATATGTTCTATAGTCTCTAATAATAAAAAGGAAAATGATAGGTTAATGGGGGAATAAGTAACAAATGTTTTATTGGCAAAGAGGGGACATAATAGGGTACCCATGAGGGTGAGACATACGTCAAATTATCATAGTGCAGCCAGTGACTGATTTGCTCTCTCCCCCCTCTAAACACAACATGCCTAGACATTGCATTCGAAACAAGATCGCATAAATGACGTAGGTTGAGATCAGTTTACGTTGCATATTAGTAGGACGCTTATTTTATTGTTGTTGAGGACTATTAATGATTTGCATATCAAGGATTTCATAACTGTTTTCTTACAGCAAGGAGATTTGGCAATCTATTATATTTTATACTGATCGAGAGGGTCATTTATGAGTACGTATGTTGCACACATACATACTTTCCTTTTCCTTTGAGACTTTATAGAACCCTGCTGTCCATCTGAGGACCTAGTGTTGTTTCCAGCTGGCAGACAGGCTATAGAGCTATGGAATTGTTTAGTAGCTCAGGATCAGTAGTAGTTTAATCAGGTTGCAGGTCAGTAGACATAGCTTGGATTTGTTTAGTAGCTATGGACAAACATTATTAGTTGCTTTACTTTACTTCTCCGGCTATGTAGTAGTTTACCCTGAGTTTGTGGGATTTAGTTTGTTTAGTTCATGTTTATGGAGATTAACTTGGGACATTGAGATTATGTTGTTTGGGCCAGTTTACTTATTGAGACATTTAGATATATCATTTGTGTATTTGACATTTCATCTTTCATTGTTGTATATTGTATCTACATGTGATGTGTGGAAATGTATGTAAATCTGGAATTTATAAAATGGCTTGGCAATGTATGGTTTGGACGTAGCATATGTCTCGTCATCCTGTTGCATGCTTTGTGAATATGGATCACAGGGCATGACATGTTATTTATATGTAGCACTACTAAAAGAAAATATATAATTATTTGCCACCCCTCCTTTTTGTTCCTAAAAGGAGCATCTTGCGCATTAAGTATGTTTTCAAGCTTTCAATATTTTTAAAGTTTTTAGTGCAATCAATCTACTCCAGTCAAATAATAACCAAGAAGTCTAATCAAATCTTTTCCTACCCAATCATTAGTTGACTCTACATATTTAATTCTCTAATCTATTTTCTATAATAACTATAACCATATTGTTGTAACGACATGGCACAAACACAGTACAAAATAGTGTTTGACAAAATAGTACACTCTGAACTGTCAAATATATTGCTTATATTTTATAAGGTACATATAAAGAAGAGGTTCTGTGACTCCTGTCAAATTAAATTTTCAATGTTAATCTGAAATAGAACTCATTAAATTAGATGTCTCGGTTTAATTAGGACCATGAACACTTCATCAAAGTACAATCATAATCTACCAAAGCTACCAAAATGATATGATGGAAGACTGAAGCTACTCCCATTGGCTGGGTAGGTCGCCCATCTTTCACTTGCACGCCAGTGTGTGTGTGTATTCAAATACTTTAGTACCAGAACCCTCGTTTTAGATCCTAATAAAAACTACATTCAAGTAGTTTTTCCTTGGGAACCATCGTCCTTATGAATTGGGGCATATGATCAGCTAAAAGACCTCCACAAAGATGTAATGCAAGTGCAGCTAAGTAGAAGCACATGTGCAACAGATAGGAATACACAGCATTTAACAAATTTGCAATGGATCCTGCGAATCAACAAGTAAAAAGACAGGGAGGCACTCTGAAGTAGTCAAGTCTGGTCTGTTCCTTAAGCCTGGAAGTGGAAAGCAATAAAGATGACCAGCAGAACCTAAGGACTAAAGGTCCAACAAAAGAAAACTTGGATTATTTACAGTTTAAAACTGTTGAATATCCTCTTTTTTTCCTTCTACCAGTTAACAATGCAACAGAAAGGTTTTTTTTTTTTTTTTTTGACTAAAATCAAGCAGTTCATCAGGTTAATCTCTTTCCCTTAAAGATATTTAATTCCCTAAGGACTAAGACTAGTACCTTAGATACTCATACAAATCATAAATCATTTGTTTACCTTGCATAAATATGATGGTGATGAATTTAATATAAATTCTTTAAGTGCACGTCAGAAGGCACTTTAGTGGTTTTTGTTCATACAACAAATTTACATATTATTCTTCTTGTTGGGGTGTTTATTATAGAAGCATTATAATATTTGGATTTCTAAAGATGGATGCATCTCAGGATTGTTCTCACAAATATCAGAAATTAACTATGGAAGGTGATAGTCCCTAATCAAATTAGATTTCAAGTGAATTACACTATAGTTTCAGTGAGAAACGAGTGTGACACTTTACACTTATAACTGAAACATAATAAATAGAAAACAAATAATGGATCAGGTAATAGCATTATGACATGGAAAGAATCGGCAATATATTATACACTGACCATTTTTATGACCACAGCGACCACAAGAACGGGGAGATTGAAGAGTTGATTTGCACTTGTCTCTGACTTTCTTCATTATCATATTCTTCTGATGTACATCTGCTTTAGGATTTCTCACTTTCATCAAAAATTCCCTACGTTCTACATCTTCAAGAAGTATTCTGCCGCAGCCCTGGAAGAAAAAAATGAGTGAAAAGGTACACAAAAGAAACAACCAACTACTTAAGCTACTAAAATATCATTTAATAGACATAATAATTATTAATTACTACATAACATGGAACAAATTGTTCTGAAAGAAAATAACCTTGCAGATACACTTTAAAATGTTTAGGATGGAATTAAAATAGCCAACATTAAAGACTGGGAGTGTGAGCTTCAAGTATCCAAAATGACCAGGGCAATCAGTAAAACCCCCATTGCATGTAACACAAACAACTTTTTTATTAGGAGGTCCCTGCAAAAAAAATTAAGAATATAATGTCAAAGCCAATTCACATATGTAATAACTGATCACAGGAGGTTAAATGCAATGTTTCAAAAAAACATGGGGATAAAAAGTAGCAATGCAGAAAGGCCATAGAGCTTTAAACTAGCTAAAACCTAAAATGAATTAATGATTAACTAAGACACAGACCTATAAATCTTTGTTGCTGGTATGCCTTATAAAAGCTTACAGAGAACAATCTTGCATGAAAAAGGTCAAGTTTCAAAGAATCACATGCTGCAGATAATAGGTTTATCTGCCCTACCATCCCTAGGCCAAATTTACCTTGGTGGAAATCTTTCTTTCTCTGAGATCTTTTACAGTGTAGGAGAATTAGGGCATCTGTACTTTTGTCTTATGTAGTTTCTCTGGGACTTCGATAGAACAGAAAGCTTCCTACTTTATGACTTTTATGTGACATAAAAATTAGAATTCCTTTCGAGCAAGCTGTTCCAATCAAATTGTTCATGGAATTATCTAGTGTTCTCCATTTCTAATCTCTCCTTTTCTCTCTGTTCAGCTGTTTGATAAGCCAGCAAAGTTTTCTGGAGTCAGGTTGCACGAGACATGAAAGTTAATCGAGTACAGGCTTGAAAGAATATTAGTCAAATTTAAGCGAAGGAGAAGTCTGCATGACAATAGTGCATTTTGCAATTTTTCACCCCTTACTTAGTTGCTAGCTTACCGAAGTTGATCGTCAAATAATAAAGGCACTAATGCATCTTTATATGGATTAGTTTGGGAAGAATATATTAAAAAATAGTTAAATGCGAATAGACCACCTGTAGTATCACCAAATTGAGAATAGACCCCCTATAGTTCTATATGAGTGAATAGACCCCATGAGTGAAATTTGTTTTACTCTAAAAATTGTTATAATGTTTTGAGGAAGCGAATAGACCCCCTATAGCTCTCTTGGTGTCTTGGTGAGGACAGACCCCAAATTGCTAATTCATTTTTACTTTTAAAAGAGTCGGAATAGTTCACTAAGAGGGTGTTTTCGCACTTGGGCCAATACTACAGAGGTCTATATTCTATACGCACATATAGAACTATTCGCAATTGGGTGATACAACAAGGGCCCTGTTCACAAGTAACCCAAAAAAACAAAAATTGATAATCTTTCTCATCAACAAGTTTTCTCCCAAAAAAAATTGAAATTAAATCATAATCGTGAGCTTTTCTTGGCAATTTATATACACGACCCCGCATTAATTAGATTTTATGCCACATCCAAACATGAAAGTAATTCAGTAATTGATTGTTTATCTTGTTTGTAAAGGAGAAAATTTCATATAAGTCCCTTAAAGATAAAAGAAGCAATAAAGATAGAATTCAAAAAAGGGAATACCATTCTGGGATCGACCAAACCATTCTCAACAGGCTTGGCACTGAAATCATAGAGCCTATCGCTCCAAACCTGCACCTCTGCTGCTTTCTTTACTTCATCTCCTGAAAACGCATCAAAGCATATACTTTTTCTGAAAAAAAAAAAAAGAACAAAGAACGAAATCATCTCCGATCAATGAAAAGGATAAAGGGGGAAAAAATGAAAAGAGCTTGAATTCCTAATTACATTCTTCGAGGGCCGACGTCCTCTATGTAGGGTTCCTTCGTGCATCTCAGCTTCTCAGCTCGCCATGACATCTGTAATTATGGCGGGAGAGAGAAATTAGGGTCGAAAATTAAAATTAGAAGTTTCGGACGATTTAAAAGAATTTGCCATCATTATTATAAATTCAAAATAACACCATAATTTTATTAGATCGTGTTTTTCATTTTTTTGAGCCAAATTGCCAGATTCATGGAACGCATTACAACACTAATACATCATACAGAGTTGTCCATGTTGCATGTCAACTTAATGCTTCACATGCAGAGAAATCAAAATTTGGATAAATTTGGAATACATAATTTTTTCAGAGATTAACCTAATCGAGCACTTCTTACTCCGCCATAAAAAAGATTGCTGCTTTCAATAAAATATCGCAGGAAAATCCCATATAAACAAACATCAACCAATTTCTAGCTGATTTAAATGCCAAATTTCATGCCTCTGAGCGAATCGGCTGCAATTCAGGCTACGGCGGTGGAGAACGACGAGCGGCGACGAACTACGGACCAGCGGCGGCGACGAAACCCGCCTCGACAATGATCAGCGCCGACCGGCGGCGACGAGAGGCAGCGAACAAATCAGCGGCGAGTGAGCAGCAACAACGGCGGCGATGAATCACGGATGACGGCGTGCGGTCGTGTGGGTGTTGGCGAGTCTGCTGCGGGGTGGTGATGCGGGTGGCTGCGGGTGTTTGGCGAAGCGGCGCTGAGCGGCGAAGAGGAGAAGAAGGCTGCGGCGTCGGGTTGAGGGAGGGAGAGACGCGGCTGTGGGCGGTCGGGCGGTGTTTGAAGAGGGGTCGTGGCTGGAGAGGAGGCGGCGGAGAGAGAGGGTGGCGGTTGCTGGCTGAGGGGGAGGCTGGTAAGGCGGCCGAGGCTTCGCGCAGGGAGAGGAGGCGGTGAGACTGGCCGGAGCAGCGGCGAGTGGTCGGGTTTGAGGCTGGAACGAAGGAGAGAGGCGGTGGTCGGCAGATCGGGTTGAGGGGGAGACTGGGTTGGTCGTGGTCGTGCGGCGGGGCTGTGGGTTGAAGAGGTGGCGGCGGGTGAGGGTGAGAGGCTGGCGGTGGGTTGAGCGGCGCGGGTGTTGAGTTCGAAGAGAGAGAGATGGGACGGCTTGGTGCGGCGGGGGCTGGCTGCGGGCAAGGGGTTGCGCCTAGAGATGTTAATTGGGTGGGCATATACGGGCGGGTTATAAATAGGCGGGCATATTTTACCCATTTGCCTATTTATAGCCTATTTAGGACTTGCTAAATGGGTGGGCTTTTGCCTACCTAATTAATAAGTAGACCGCCCATTTGCTCATTTAACTATAATAGTATTGTATATATAAATTTTTAAGGGTCTTTTTGTAAACTTTTAAGAGCTCTCTGTAAACTTTCAATGGCTATTTGTAAATTTTTGGGGGTGCTTTTTGCAAACATTTAGGAGTTTTTTTACAAATTTTAGGGGTTGTTTGTAAACTTTCAAGCTGGCGTGACCTCACTCGTGCTTCTTTCAAAAACACAAAAAACACCCCAAAGTTAAAAAGTTACAAAAATACCCTCAAAATTTTAAAATTAAAAAAAAACTCTCACAATTTTCTAACTTCACATTATCACATATCACACATGAAATCATAAAATTTATAGTAGGCCCATAAAAATTTAAAATTTGCAAATAATACCATCAAAGTTTTAGAAAATGTAAAAAACACTCTGAAGGGTATAAAAT